>CM060687.1:90725401-91451026 GCA_030686995.1 Artemisia argyi
TTTCTAATCTTTGACCCTAAAAATTATTGCAAAATAATGAAAGTTCAACAAACCGTCACAAATATGAAGTGAGAAAAGTCCAAAAATAATAGTAATAAGTAGAATAAAGAATAAATTTGGAAAACGGAGCGTTTGCGGGAATAAATGATTTTGTAACTTCTTTTGAACCTCCTTGCTACTTTACAACGTTAGTAGGAAGAGTTATGAAATTATTTATCCCAAAAGCGTGAATTGATCACATTGCGTGAGGGCACGAGAATACTTTAGTCCGGGGGATTTTGGTGAGTACTTATTCACTCACCTTTTCTTTACCAAATTAAAGCTTAATAATCCAAAAACTAACTCTAAATGCCAAAGAAAGTGTGTTTTTGTGATTGTGAATGTGCAGGAACGAATCGATATCTCAAAAAATGATGAAAAACAAACGAAAACCGGCAAAAATGAGCACGAGAGTGAAACGAGTAAAAAAGTCAATGCTGGCAATTCAGCTGAGCTAAAATTATCAAAAGAGATCCTCAGAGTTTGAAGATTTGCAAGAATGACCCTAGATACGCGGGATTGCGCCCTCACAACAGGTTTTACCTCTCAAGGGATCTTGAGAAGCTTGCAATCCCCGCCAGGCAGTGTACCTGATCGTTGTAGTATAGTATAGTGACAAGTACCGGGGGATTGATCGTTTAACTCAGGAATAGTGTTCGTTAGGATTGAAATTAATCTAACTAAGTCTAAAGGTGAAGGATGATTCTTTTGTGTTTTTATATATTATGAAAACCAGGTAAAAATCTCTGGTATTGGAAGGAGGGGCGGAATTAGTTGCTAATCAACTAACCCAAAAGTTACTAATTAAACTAATGTGGTGTAAACAATGATGAGGAAAGTTGTGTTTACTTAGGTTTCATTACTCCCTAGATATCTGTTACAGGTTGATAGCTTGTTATAATTGCATGGATGACGGGTCATATTCCTTAATACTAGTCGTAGGGCCATGTACAATATTCCCTAACTCTATAGGATCCTACTTCACTCCTATGTCGAGCCGTTAGAAGCTCCTAACATGGGATCTTTAGAATTCTCCTACGCATTAAATACAACCAAATATCATAGTACACCTCCGATCATGTTCCTTAAGACGTTCAAGCAAGTTACCAATTGAAGTCTGCCAGTTTTCTTAAGCCTAACATCGAATACAATCATCCGTAACAACTATAAACAAACAATCAACCCATAATTAACATCTAGGTTTCACTACATCTAAGCAAACACAAAGGAAATCTAGCCTAGCATGTTAAATAGAAGACAAGCGTAAGATATATTCAAACAACACATGGACATATTGAATGAATTGAAAGAGTACTTATCTTTAATAGAACATGAAATATTCAAAGGGTTGAAACCCTTGAAAAGGCAGGAAAATTCGACCAAGGGTTTTTCCTCAAAGTTGCTCCCTCAAAGTTACACACCAATGAATGAAATTTGGAAAACTATATATAGATTAAAATGGGAGACGGTGTCATGTGTTGGGTTGTGACGCCGTCAACTCACCACCATAATAGAAATCGTATTGCCTAGATCTGATTTTGACGCCGTCATGTGTAAAATTCCTCTGGGCTGTCATTAATACTTGGACCATGACGGCCTTGGGTGACGCCGTCATATTCTATGCACAAAAATCTCTAGATCGTCACGTGTATTGTCCACATCTACCTCGTTTGTTACTCTTATCACCGTCATGTAGAGAGCCTTGACGCCGTCAGGTACTGTTCCCAGCAAGGAAAATTGAGACTTAGCCGTTTTCTTCACTTTTATGCTCCAAAAATGTCCAAAATGCTTCCTTTTCCAGATTTCTCTCCAAAAGTACCTAAAATGACAAAAGGAACGATTTAGGGCAATATTTGATCAAATAATCACGAATCCGGGCTTAAATGACCCCTTAAAAACGGTTCACTTTTCGCCTCATCAAATACCCTTACACTTGAGATTTGCTTGTCCTCAAGCAAATGCGCTTTTATTCTAATCAAAATACAAGTTAGGGGGTCATATAACACTAATATAAAAGTAATTACAACAAATAATCATTCCACTAAAAACCAAAGACAAGCACGGAGGTCATACACTAGCACCTCACAAATAGTGTTTAGATACTCACATCTCTCTGGTGTAATAAAGTATATATCACAATATGGAAATGGAAAACATCTCTCACTACCTGTCATAGCAAAATAGATTACCATAGGCTTGGGAAAGGATCAAACCTCCACCACTTGGCGTAAGCACCTAGGATAAACTATCAAAGAGGTCTTTCAAAGGGTTATAACGTTAGGTGTAGGGATATGGAATATACGGTTTTGTTGGATAAAGGCAATATTTACTGGTGGCGAGTTAATCATCTTGGTTAATTACATGTACAATATGGCGTTGCTAAGCCAAGACTAGACTCGACTTAAGCTAATGAATCAAAAATAACAAAAAACATAAAATAAACATAGAATGAAACGGGATGGTAGTCCGTATGTTTTTTTCTCCTTTCTTTTTTCTATTTTGTTTCTCAATTTTTTCATTTTATTTATTTTTTTTTGCATACACTATTACCCTATCATCCAAAATAATACATCATAGGGAATGTACATTCCCCTTACACTTGAATTTTTACATACTTCACAATAAACTATTCTAATGACTCAAATCAAGATAATCAAAACACTTGGAGTACTTTTTAAGATTAATGCACATATGGGGGTAATATATGATGTTCTTCCCCATTACTCCATAACATAAGTACTTACCCATGAGTCCCATGAGTCCCAAAATAATATGTACAAGATATGACTCGACTTAGCAACCATGTAATCAATTAGATAATTAACTAAGGGTTTAAACATATAACAATAATGCACTAAAGATGAGTGCATACACGGAAGGCTAAGGCGATTTGGTTGCACATTTGGGTGGGTTGTAACAAATTCTTCCTTTAAGAAAGATGCTTAAAGTTAGAAACGAAAAGATAGGCTCGGAGGGGTGTACTAGGGGTTTCGTGTACTAAAAATGAGTACAACGCTAAGGTGTGGGAAAAATTAATTGACTTTACTAGCCAAGTAATATGACTTAAATGGTCAAGTAATTATGATACGGGTTTAACACAAGGGTGATCCTAATGCCTCTTATCATGTAGTAAATTCTACTACACGAATGTAGTCTCACTAGCGATCTCAGGATGCATCACTAACGCAAGTTCTAGAATCTAAATGCTACCGGTACACTCATAAGCACTAATAGTGAATGCTTTTCCTATCAAATCTAAAGGCGAACCTCACATATTTGGGTGGGAAATTTTTTTGAATGGTATGGTTTTGTGCTAGTCATACAACTCCTATCCATGAGACGCTTGCTAAGGCTAAAGTTTCACTCCTAAATGTTATAAAAAATTTAAATTTGGTGCTAAAATTACACTAACAAGTATTTCTCTTAGTTTTATCACACACCTACCATCAAACAAACAAACTCTAGTGCAATTGTCTCCTATAAGGTATCATCATTTACCCTCCCCTTACACTTAGGATGAACATTGTCCCCAATGTTCAATTAAAGGTTGTAAAAGTAAAACAGGTAAAAGAATGAAGACAAATACTCCCCTGATTCGTTCGGTGTGGATATTGTGTCAACAAGGTTAGATCTTCCTCCCAGAAAATGAACATTCAAAGCTTCCTTCCAGAAAAAAAAACATCTTCTTGTCATATATAACCTGTTAAACCTGAGAAAACAAACTAGGCAACCTCGCATAAAATCGGCGGCAATCTATATATACTAACAAATCCTAGAAAACAATTTAAGATATAATGCTTGTGGAATGAATGTTTGCAGATTTCCTGGAGTTTATAAAACTAACGAATTAACAAAAACTTTAAGACTCCGTTAGAAAAACAAAACTCGCAAAATTTCCAGAATTTTACACATGACGCTGTCAGGAGTTAATTCCTGACGCCGGCAGAAGTGACCTGCAGAAATCTTTACGTTAAGTTTCTGGAAAATTTCAGGAAAAACTTATGTCCTACTTCCTGGAAAATCCTGCAAAACATCATGATGACTTGATACAAGCATTTGACTCTAACAAACACTAATACACATGTTCATTTAATATTGTGGAGAATCATGATCTATTTCGTTCTTAGAAACAAATTTGGGGTTTCCCCTCACACTTAGCTTTTGCAAAATACCTTTATATGAAGTTAAGACGAAGTTAAACGACAAAATAAAGCATTTTCACAATTTTTGTTTGAAACATGATCTACCAACAATGAAAAAATAAGGCATGCATACGGAAGCAAATAACAATCAAACAAATAAAAATCACACAAAACATGGGTTGCCTCCCAAGAAGCGCTTTTCTTTATTTTACGAGTCTTGTAGCTAGACTCAAGGTCATGGGCAATTACGTGACCTCATCGTTGGTCTTATTCTCTAGGTCATCTATGATCTTAGTTTTGTATTCCGGACCTAGTAGCAAAAATTCCTTGTAGAAACCAAGTATTCTATTCATGACATAATCTACTATCATCATCATTCCTATAGTAAACCGCTTGCTTGTGTTCATTTTCTATGTTTGATAGAAGGCGGTATTGTTCAATCTTATAGGGCATTTGGTAAGCAATCTCATCATTCTCTTCCTTGAATCTAACTATCCCTAGGGTCGGGTCATAACTCATCTTAGAGGCCTCAGCAAATGGTTTTCCGAACACTACTTGACCTAGGCAATCATCTATTATCGGACGAGTATCCTCAACTATCACAAAGTCGGTAACATAAGTGAAGTTTCCTACAAAGAAATGCAATCCCTTCACTCTTACTACAAAGCTGCTCATCCAATTTATGTTGGGCATCATCCCATATCCAAGTTGCTTCTTCATTAACCAATTATAATAGAACCTTTTCATGATGTTTATAGGAGACCTAAGATCGATATAAGCTTTCCACACATGCATATGCCCAATGTTGCATGGTATGTTGATGTTAGAGGGATCACCTACTTTAATAAGGGGTGAACCAAGGATGTATGGAATCTCGGGGTCATCAAATAAATCCTTGTGATATTCCCGTTCTTTCTTGGTGGGTAACTTATCAAGGTACTCTTCTACGTTTTCTACTTCCTTTAACTTTTCTACCTTAGTATCTGATACGTGGAATCGCACCAGGCTTTACCACTCAAGGATCTCGAGAAGCATACAACCCCCACCAGGCAGTGTACCTGATCGTTGTAGTAGAGTATAGTGACAAGTACCGGGGGATTGATCGTTCAACTCAGGAATAGTGTCGCTAGGATTAGAAAGCCTAAAAACTAGGTCTAGAGGTGAGAGATGATTCTTTTTGTATTTTTATATTTTTATAAAAGAAAATAAAAATCTCGGTTTTTGGAAGAGTGGGCGGAATTAGTTGCTAGCCAACTATCCCAATTTACTACAAATGCAATTAAAATTAAATAACAGAAATGAAAATGAATCTAATTACTTATGTGGTGTAAACAATGATAGGGAAAGTTGTGTTTACTTAGGTTTCATTACTCCCTAGATATCTTTTATAGGTTGACAATTTGTTATAATTGCATGGATGACGGGTCGTATTCCTTAATACTAGTCGTAGGGCCGTGTACAATATTCCCTAACTCTATAGGATCCTACTTCACTCCGTCGAGACGTTAGAAGCTCCTAACATAGGATCATTAGAATTCTCCTACGCATTAAATACAACCAAAAATCATAGTACACCTCTGATCGTGTTTCTTAAGACGTTCAAGCATGTTACCAATGGAAGTCTGCCAGTTTGCTTAAGCCTAACATCGAATACAATCATCCGTAACAACTATAAACAAACAATCAACCCATAATTAACATCTAGGTTTCACTACATCTAAGCAAACACACAAGAGATCTAGCCAAGCATGTTAAACTGAAGACAAGTGTAAGATATATTCAAACAACACCTAGACATATTGATTGAATTGAAAGATGTTAGGTCACGATTTGAATAACATAATCACTTAGAGATCTAGAGAGAGAAAGATAGTAGAGAGAGAGAGTGGAAGGAACTCTTAAGAATGGAATGAAAGAAAATGAAATTACTAGGAGAACCAACCCCTCTCAAAGGAGAGGTTACATAGTATTTATAGGTGAGGACTAGGGCAACACTCCCTTCCTCCCTATCTTGAAAATGAAATGGGCTTAAGGCCCATGGGCTTGCCTTAAGTTATAATAAACATACAAGCCTTAGCAACCTATTACAAGTAAATGACCGAGACTTGATAAATAGTAAAACTACGTTCCCAACAATCTCCCCCTAAGGGTCGGTCATCAAGGTTGCTTGACGTCTTCGTCTTAATCTTTGACTTTCAATGCTTTAGACGTCTTCTAAATCATTCATCATTCTTTGTTCTTAGTTGATGTAGTTGTGATCATCTTATTACAAAATGTAATGACCGAGACTTGAATAAATACAAAAGTACGTTCCCAACAATCTCCCCCTAAGGGTCGGTCATCACGGTTGCTTGACGTCTTCTTCTTTGTCTTTGACTTTTGACTCGTATAACTTAAGACGTCTTCAAAAGAGAGTGGGTGTTCTTTTGCTTCATTGTGCATTGTTCGTAATAGATGTGGTAGTGATCATCTTATGAAGTTATCTGCCATGCGTCACTACTGCGTCTGTGGTGGTCGTCGTCCATTCCAACATGCTCATACACCTTTGAACTTAGACATTCACATGCACGTATTTCCCTTTCATTCACATAGATCTTTAGTCCTTAAACTTTGTAGATTCTTCTTTTTGGCGTAGAATCTAATTTTGAACATTGTGTTGCTTAGATCTTTGAGGGAGCTTTTGTTGACTTCAAGATGTATGTATGAGCATGCGGAATCAGTCTCCATGGAGATGATATGTCCCTGAAAGTAAACAGTTAGCAATAAACAACCGGTACTTACAGATAAGGAATTAGAGATCGTCAACAGCATAGTGTGAAGACTCCTTCTAACCCTTATCAAGGCCGTTCCCATATCAGATACTCCCAAAGGAGCTTACGAGACCTACTAAGTAGCTCAATGACTGGGTGAGTCACTGGGGATCACTCCACGACTGTAGACCGCTAAAGAACCACCGCGAACACAAAGCGTAACCCGTGTAGGATTACCGAAGTGACCTGCTGTCAGGGCTGTTTGATGTTGACCCTGGCAGGAATTTCCATTCAATCGTTGAGAAATACATACGTAATTCTCTCATAAACGTTCTCGGCAGATTGCTAAGATCTGCGAAGGACTCGATAATTTACAACTGATGTCCATTGATGTAGAACACCAGTTGTAGAAATACTAAGTGTTCCTAAGAGATCTTTGATGTATCTCATGGCTCTAGACTCGATAAGTGCTCACTTAGGTTTCCTATACGGAGACTAGGGAGGGGTCTCCTGCTTCAATATCAACTATCTCTAAGAGATAAGTCGATAGATTACACTGGTTCCCCGTGAGAATGAAACAAGCTCTTTTAAGAGAACTTGAGTGGTTAAGAAGGTTTAGTGCATTGCGTCACTGGGTCCATGACGACTTTATCTTCAATACCGGTGTTGCCTTAGCAACAACCAGTAGCATATGAATTGAACCCGGTGTCTGCCCTAAGGTTGAACATATGGAGGGCTATTTCTTTTCACCCTTTTCTTTACTTTTCTTTTTAATTCTTCAACCCCTTCTTTCTCCTTTCATTCTTTACTCCTTTTTCCGTATCATACCTAAGGACTTCTAGTTCTAACTATTGGTGATGTCCTTGGGTAGATCCCTCCGGCTTAGGCGGATCATAGGACGGTTATTTCCTAACCTTAGTCACCTTATAACTCCATGACTATCCTATAATTGCCATTGAAACCTTTGAAAATCTCTCAAAGTGTTTTTGCTAATCAAACATTTTGTTTAACACTTTGAGAGTTTTATGTTTTACTTATGAAGGGCTCCCCCTTCACATGTGCTCATATGTATTTAATAAATTTGCACATGCGGGAGGAGCGAGCACTTTTTGAATTGATCCACTTTCAGTGAACGAGACCGATTTGAGACACGCTTACATCACTAGTCAGACTAGCTTGAAGTTATTACCCAGCCTGGTCAAGTCCACAGAAAGTTTCTCGAAATGGTACATTTCTACTAAGATAAATCCTTTTCGAGACACGCTTACGTGGCTAGTTAAAGAGTTCCATTGTCAGCTTTTAGGTGACAACTAGCTCTAGTAACTAACTTGATGTTATTACCCGTCGAGGAAAAATCTTTTCGAATTTACTAACTTTTATGTTTCGTCAATTCCTGGGTGAATCTGAGTCTAGCTCGCATGAGATTTGACTTTTCAGCAACTCTTAACTTACATATTTTAATCACTTTCCTTTTCTCCCCCTCAAAAATAGCATATAAGATGTTGTTTTTGATAAACATTTGATTAAAATACGCTTTTGGAGTCTTATGGGGAGATATCAACAAGAACATTTGTTTTTCCAAAACGATGAGTTTTCAAGTGCTCCCCCTCAACAAGTGAATACTCATTGAGGTGAAATACTTGTCTTTTGAGCAGAATTATGAAAATCAGAAAATGTTTGATTAATTCTACTCAAAAGTAAGAAGCCTTCGCTCCTTATATGAGGATTGAGGCACTGAAGCGTACCTCAGGGTCCTTTCAATACAAGCACGGGTTGTACACTGTTATGTGTGCACAAACCATCAAAACATGATTTTGACAAAGCATTTTGGTTTTGAAATACTCCCCCTCAAAACTCGCATATGTTTTGAGAATTTTAAACTTTTTAAAGTTTGAGGGAAGGAATCTTCTTGAAGCAAAATTCTGAAAGATTTAGAAATTTCAGTTTGAAAAATTCTTGAATAAATTTTGCTTCAAGGTAACTAAAATATTATACGCTGAAATACTCCCCCTCAAAACTAGCATGTGTTTTGACATTTTTAAACTTTGGAGCGAATTGGGGAGTAAAGATTTGAAAAATCTTGAGCAAAATTTTGAAAAGTTTTGAAAAAACCTTTTGAAAAAATTTCGCTCAAGATTAAGAAGTTTTAGATAAGCTTTGCATGAGAACTTCTTCTTGTTTTCAAGGATAAGTGCACATTTGGTTTTAAAGAATGGTTTAGCAAGACACTTTCCTTTATTTGAAACCCGAGTTGTACACTGAGATGTGTGCACAAGTCGTTGTTTTTATACAAAATTAGTTTTCTATTAAACAAAACACCCCCCCTCAAATAATGAACATTATTCGAGAGATAGTCTTCTTGAGCAGAATATTGAATCGTATTTATGAAATACTTTGTGAAAAATTCGTGAGATGATTCTGCTCAAGGTTTTTAGAAAACACAATCAAGTATTGTACAACAAAGAATGCATGAAAATCAGATTAGACAACAACCTTGAGACTGAAAATCTTTGTTTACCAAAATTTGAAATCCATTTATAGGTTGTGTCAATCTGATTAAAAGATGTTGAATTCCAACGAGGATTGAAAAATCTTAGTTTCATTATGATAAAACACTCGTCGAATCAATGGAAATTTAAAACTCTTTTACTTTAAAAAGTTTTTTGAGACCCGGAGTCTCTCTTTTGAGTTTTAAAATCTGAAGAAGAAGATTTCCATCTAAAGTTGAACCTCTTGGGTTCTTTTTGAAAATTTGTTTTTGTGATGAATGGAAAAACTTCCGGTATTTGGGATGCCTAAATCAGAGACATTCTTTTATTGTAGCCAAAGCATTCCAGATTATGAGAATTTGAAAGGTTTTGAACAACTTTGCTTTGGTCTTCACACTTGCTTTACCGGTGTAAAACAAGAGTGTAGAGTTTGGAAAAATTAGTTTCTCACCATTTTGAATCCATTTACCAGTTTAGCCTTTAAACACTTTTTGCCCTTTGACTTCAAAATATGTTCCATAAGAAACATTTTGTCGAATGTTAAAATTTTGACTTTCAATGGGATGACATGTACTTGCACACAGAGAAAATGCATCAGGCACAAACAAGTATAAGATGAATCAAAAATCTCATTCTAAATCAACCTAAGTGCTCAGAATTCTTAGATTAGCACACAAAATCACAGATTAATTCATTCTTTCACTCGAGATTTTCCAATTATGATAATGGTTAGGGGTTATGATTAGAGACATTGCACGCATTTTAGCATCATAATGCATGAATATTGTACAAATTAAACATCCTAGTAGCAGCAAAGACATCGAAATCTTAAACCCTAAATCACTTGATTCTAATCCTATGTTGTTCCTAATCGAGCAAGTACACCAATCGAGCATTCTTTAGTGTTCTCTAAAGCTATATAAACTAGTTAATTAGACTAAACACATAAAAAATGAAAGCCCTGATTTATAACCCTAGTTTCTGATTATGCCTTTTTGACCGTTGAAAACACTTGAAACATTTAGGGAATGATTAGACAACAACCATGAAGAAATTAGAAACTCACAATCGGGAACATTCGAGGAAAAAAAATCGTTAGTCTGAATCGATGAGGTTTATCGATTATGTGTGATACTTTTGAGAATATTTAAAGAAACATATATTAGAGCCCGTTTTATTTTCCATGCAAGATCCTTTTTTGTGAATCATTGCAAAAAGAATTTCCTTTCTCCCCCTCGAATTAGCATATATTTTGTGAAACCTTTTTGTACATTTTAATTCGAGAGATCATAGAAATTTTAGAAAATGAGTTCTTAATCCAAATGATGAAGAAACATTTTATCCTTGAAGAATTATGATGAGGTGTGCAAACTTCATGATATTGTGAAAAGTTTTCTCCCCCTCAAAACATGTTCCATTTTGACAGAGAAAAACAAAATTTGTTTAAATGAAGGAACATGGTTTTGAAGATTTGAAGTTTGTACACAAAGAAAGAAGATTCTTTTTGTAAAAAAAATATTTACAGAAAGACTTTGATGTTTGACTCTTCTTAGGTTTTAAGAAAATTTTGCAAATCATCTGGAGTCAAACATCACATACTATTTTGGTGAATTAAATCAACAAAGCTTGATGGAGGTAATTATCTCGCATGTGAGCAGGATCCAAATTGCGTGTAGACGACTCAGTAATGTCAGGAATGAGTTGAGCCGGTGCAAACGGATTAAAGAACGCTTAAAGAACGCCTCTGGGTCATGCTCTGCGGTTTGTGGAACTGATTTAGGCATGGAGTCTTCAGCTGATTATCGTGAGTTGGATACGATTTGTTTTGCCATTGTTGGAGATGCAATTGGAGGACCGTCTCTCTCAACAGTTGTTGTTGTTGTTTGTTGAGGTGAATCAGGTACTTGATTGTGATCAAGATGTGCAGCGGAAATTGGTGAGACCTCAGAAAGACGGTTTTCAATCGTATCCTCAAATAATAGAGCAAACAAGGTGTCCACTTCTTTACAGGAGAGAGACAAAGGTACAGCCGAAGATTCTGGAAAGCTTAGACGGTTGAGTGTGGGTCCTAAGCTGTTGTGCTCAGAAGCCATTGCTGAAGTGCTTTTAAACGGTTGATTGCGGGTCCTAAGCTGTTGTGCTCAGAAGCCATAACATTAAGCTCGGGTCCGAAACTGAGTTGTTCCGAAGCCATTACATTAAGCTCGGGTCCAAAACTGATTTGCTTCGAAGCCATTACATTAATCTCGGGTCCGAAAATGATTTGTTTCAAAGCCATCGTGTTGAAGAATCTGCAAAGAAAGACAGAAGAGACAAGAAAAACAGAGAACAAGGAACCCCAAGAGTAATTGGGTTCCAGATGTTAGAAGCATAAAGATGTAGTGTCAATTATCTTCTTGACACTCGAACACACTATATCAACGATTTCTTTTCTCTCCTCAGGGATAGATGTTGTGGGTTTCACATTAGTTTTGGTGCAACTGTCTAAAATCTTTCCTGTAGGAATCCACCTAAGACCAATCGATTTGAAAATTCTACCTGTAGGTACCCACCTAATGTTAGATCTAGGAGAAGTTTTCCTTTTAGATGCAGTTGAATGAATTGTGGGAGCATCACTTCTTTGAGAAAACCTACGTCCTATGTTGATCCACTTCTTAGGTTTCTGACTTATGACTTTTGGTTCAACAGGTTTGTTTGTCTTAGTCGATTGAGCCTTTTCAAGTGAATTTCCCTTTTGAAGATATTTTAAAGCACAAACAACATGATTATTTACGCAACTACTCTTAGAAGCTATCCAATTCCTATTAGTTTGTTGATTACTCTTAGGTTTTGGTGTGCTACTACAAGCAGTGTTCTGTACTACAGTGGAAGGCATCACATGAGGTTTTGAACCTAGAATTCCATCCTTTTGAAGTAGTGCCTTTTTCCTAGCCTTTTCTAGATCATAGTTCTTGTACATGTCATATTTTCCATAAAACTCTTTACTTTTAATGCTCGTTTTAGACACTGTTTTCGAACTGATCCTAGATGAGCTAGGTATAATCACGTGTTGAGATTTAGCTGACACAGATGCATTTTCCTTAGGCCAAGAATGTGGAGTGACTGGTTTTGTCAAATTGTTATTCTCAACAACTTGGGAGGCAAACCGAGGTTTTGAAAATTTAGGTCGTTCAGATTTAAATGCAGTTGGTTGTCGAACCACTGATTGTTTTCTGTTTGTTTGAGAAGGTTGTTTCCCCAAGATTGATGGTTTTGCAAACTTAGTATCCACACTCTGGCCAGTCAGTCTTCTTAATTTGTTTTGTAATGCAGCATGTGCAAACACCTTTTCTTGAATTTGACCTTTTAAAAGCTCATTTTCTTTAACTAATGTATCCACACGGTTTCTTTGTTCATTAAAAAATTGACCATTGTTGCCCGAATTTAGAGATTCGTTTTGCATTTGAAGTTCAAGTGAGATGCAATGTGCCTCTAGTTTTGAAAAATCTTTATGACACTGGGCAATGGTCTTTTTGAGAAGAAGGTTTTCAGACTCAAGAGTTTGGTATGATGTTTCAGTAATTGGATTATCAGGTAAGGACTCAGACTCAGAATGTATTACTAGACATTGAACAACATCCTGGTCAACCTCTCCTTCATTACTGAAGTTAGGTTGCTCAGATTGTTGTTTCTCATATGCAGGCATAATATGATCAACAGTAGATTGTACCTCAGCCATTTGCTCTTTGTCAAAGTTCGGTTCTTTGTCATAGATGGGTATGACATCTTCCTCATCCATCTGTCCTTTGTCAAAGTTGGGCTCTGAGTCACAGAAGGGTCTGATCTCTGCACAATCTGCATCTTTATCATTCCCCAATCTGCTGTTGTCATCCTGCACTTCTGATTCTATCCCTTTGCATTTCATGGCAACCAAATTATCTTCCAATGTATCAGCTTTATGAACTTGCTCTTCTTGAATCTGCAACTTCTGTTCTTTGATAGCACTCAGATGAAGTGATCTTTCATTAAGCATAAATTCTAAGCGGTTTAGGCGTGAAACAAGTTGATCTCTAAAATCTTCAACCTCCATACTTGTGATGTTCTCTCTCCATACATTGCTTTCATATTTATAGTGTATGAGAGATTTAAAATGCAATGCCATGAACACTTTGAACTGAGCCTTGAGCGCTCTAAATCCTGCCATGCAATCGCTTCCCTGTTCAATTTGTTTTTCAATTTGAACAATGTTTTCTCGGAGTTTCCTTTGGAAGGTTAGACGATCCATTCCAGTTCCGAAGAATGCATTAAAGGTACCTCCCGTAGGAAACTATGCATCTGAGAGAATCTTGCATTGAGTCTTAACTGATTCAAAATGAGCTAAGCAATTTTCTGTAGAATTGATGGCTCTTTTCTCAGCTTCAGTCATCTTTCTCTCAAATGGGTCTTTAGAGTCATCAGAAGCATTTGTGTCGTATACTGGTTCAGTATCATCCATGACACCCGAATTATCTTCCAATATTTTAACCTCATTGCCTACGTTAACTACATCTGCAGTATTCTCACCATTCCCAACCATCCTTTGAGTAATACTTCCTTGTATCACAACTGGATCTACAGAATTATCAGACTCACCTTGCTTGACAGCCCGATTTTGGGAATTTCGGGAATTTGATAAAGCCTGACTCGTAAATTGTATGAAGTCTGAGATGATTCTGCTGTGACTTAGTTCATGCATTTGAGACCTTGATTGATACATTTTCTCTTTGTTTAATCTCACAACTGGATCTACAGAATTATCAGACTCATACTCTGAGCCAGTATTAATCATGTGAAATTCCTGCATGTTTGCCATTAACATCACATCTGCAGTATCGATTTCCAAATCTGCAGTATTGGATTCCAAATCAGCATATTCATCATCAGATGTAATATCTCCCACGACACTTTGCAAAACCTCATTGAGATTACTCCCTTCAACTTCCATTTGACTAAGTGTGGCATTGTATTCAACATTAGCATCAAAGACTGGAGTTGAATCATAATCCTGAGCTTCCTCATTTGCAATATTTTCTGTATATGCCAAGAATGCCATGCTTGGTTCGATAAGATCTTCTTCATCATCAGTATCTTTCATTGTGTTTAAGCATTCAGAAGTTGAAGTTATATCGCCATTGCCTTTCTTAGAAGATACTTGACTAAGCTTCACTAGATTTTGCAGAAGAGATTGCACATTATTATGTAGTGTTGCAGGATGGTACTGTGGAATGAAGAAAGGCTCAGGTGTATTCGGAGGATTGAAGAAGAGACCATTTGGAGTGTAAATTAAGGATCCATGGTCAACAGCTGGAGCAGGGAGAATGGTCTTCAGAGGATTCATGCTTAAACAGGATTCAAGAATTTGCATCATTCTGATGTGATGAAGTTCTTCTGTACGATGCATAGCTTCAAGATATTTCCACATTTCATAAGCACTGGCTTGAAAGTCCATATTCATGTAAATTGAATTGGGAAGGGCTAATGTCATGAACCATACAGCCTGTTGGTCAGCATCGTACTGAGCAAGTTCAGTTGCATTCAAATCTTCATCAGTTTGTATTCTGATTATCCCTGTTGAGTCAGCAAGAAATATCATTATGTATGGACCATCTTGAATGGATTTAAGCATGAGATCTGCAGCAGGACGATCTGTGAGCCATTGTAAAAATCTCCGTTTCCAAGCATTGTACGTTCCTGGTAGCAACATCGGAGGCCTTGATTCATTGCCAAAGAGCAGAACATGGCGAATGAGGGAGCTGTGACTTTGTTGTTGATGATATTGTTGCTGATGAGAATATTGGTGAGGAAGGTAGTTGGAAGAAGGTTCTGTTGCTGATGACTGTTGCTGATGATAATATTGGTGAGGAAGGTAGTTGGAAGAAGGTCCGGTTGCTGATGACTGTTGCTGATGAGAATATTGGTGAGGAAGGTAGTTGGAAGAAGGTAATTGAGACGTTGTAGATGACATTGCTCTCCCCCTTGATTGTTGCGATGTAATCGAAAAAATCAAGCAAAATGTCACACGCAAGGTCGAAATGATTTCTGGTTTTCCCTCCAAAAATTATTTGAAAAAAAATTTTCTTTCCCAAAATTTGAAAATCACTATGAAATGCAATTATAAGGTTGCAAGAAAATTTTGAGTTTCAAAAATTTTGCCGCCAAATTTCACCGAAAAAATTTGAATTTTGGCCTAAAAATTTGAATTTTGGGCCAAAATTTTCAACGTTATACCAAAATTTAAATTTCGCGTAAAAATTGAACGTTTAGTCTCCTATAGAAAACAATTTTTTTTTTTTTTTTTTTTTTTTTTGAAATCAAGAAGAGAGAGATAAGAAGAAGAAACTTAGAAAAGATGAGATGATGTGATTATGTTAAATTTGGATCTTTTAAGGATAAATAAAGGTATAAATTTTAATTTGATTTGAAAATTTTGATATCAAACTAGGTATGTAAATATGTTGTCTTCAAACTCGGTATGGTCAATTTGTCTTCAAACTTGATAAGTGCACTTAGGGTTTCTAACTTGATAAGGTCAGATAGGGTTTCTAACTTGATAAGTTCAAATAGGGTTTCTAACTTGATAAGTTCAAGTAGGGTTTCTAACTTGATAAGTTCAAATAGGTTTCAAACTCGATAAGTTAGGTATGTTCCTAACTCGATAGATGGTCTTGATTTGGGCAGCGTTTCCCCTTAGTTAGAGTCACAATTGTCCTAACTCGATAAACGATTAGGTAAACAAGGCTAACTCGCCAAAATCCAAAAATCCAAATTCGATAAAAAAAAAACACGTAACTCGTTAAGTCTTATAGCACCTAACTCGATAGAACATAAAATAACCCCTAACTCGATAGAAAATTGACACCTAACTCGATATAACTTAAGATAAACCCCTAACTCGATAGAATATGACACCTAACTCGATAGAACATAAAATAGACCCCTAACTCGATAATAATTGACTCCTAACTCGATAATAATTGACACTTAACTCGATAGATCATTAAACTAAACCCCTAACTCGATAATGATTGAAACCTAACTCGATAGTATTATTTAGCACCTAACTCGATAAACCAAAGTGAACCCCTAACTCGAAAAGAACTCGATGAACAGTACCAGTTTTGTTAGAAAATCACTTTGAAAACCAAGTTTTTCTACCAAATCAAACCTAAATCAACCTATATTATCCCTTGGCGAATGATACCACTTGTTAGGTCATGATTTGAATAACATAATCACTTAGAGATCTAGAGAGAGAAAGATAGTAGAGAGAGAGAGTGGAAGGAACTCTTAAAAATGGAATGAAAGAAAATGAAATTACTAGGAGAACCAACCCCTCTCAAAGGAGAGGTTACATAGTATTTATAGGTGAGGACTAGGGCAACACTCCCTTCCTCCCTATCTTGAAAATGAAATGGGCTTAAGGCCCATGGGCTTGCTACATAAGCCTTAAGTTATAATAAACATACAAGCCTTAGCAACCTATTACAAGTAAATGACCGAGACTTGATAAATAGTAAAACTACGTTCCCAACAAAAGAGTACTTATCTCAATTGAACATAAGAGGTTTCAAAGGGTAAAAACCCTTGAAAAAGCTGTGAAAATCGGGCTAGGGTTTTTCTTCAAAGTTACACCCTAAAAGTTACACTCTAATGAATGAAAATTGCAAAACTATATATATATTTTACAGGGTGACGGCGTCAAGAAGGAAATTCTGACGCCGTCAACTCGCCACCCATAATGAAATCAGATTGCCTAGATCCACTTTTGACGCCGTCATGTGTAAAGTTGCCATGGGCCGTCACTAACATTTGGACCATGACGGCCTATGGTGACGCCGTCATCTCCTTAGTACAAAACTCTCTAGACCGTCACGGACTTTATCCACTTCCACCTCTTGCATTGCTCTTGACGCCGTCATTAAGAATCTTGTGACGCCGTCAGGTACTGTTCCCAGCAAGGAAAATTAAGACTTTGTCGTTTTCTTCACTTTTATGCTCCAAAAACGTCCAAAATACCTCCTTTTCCAGAATTCACTCCAAAAGTACCTAAAATGACAAAAGGAACAATTTAGGGCAATATTTGATCAAATAAATTTGAATTCGGGCTAAAATGACCCCCCTAAAAATGGTTCATTTTTCGCCTCATCAAATACCCTTACACTTGAGATTTGCTTGTCCTCAATCAAATGCGCTTTTATTCTAATCAAAATACAAGTTAGGGGTCATTTAACACTAATATAAAAGTAATTAAAACAAATAATCGTTCCACTAAAAACCAAAGACAAGCATGGAGGTCATACACTAGCACCTCACAAATAGTGTTTAGATACTCACATCTCTCAGGTGTAATAAAGTATATATCACAATAAGGAAATGGAAAACATCTCTCACTACCTGTCATTACAAAATAGATTACCATAGGCTTGGGAAAGGATCAAACCTCCACCACTTGGCGTAAGCACCTAGGCTAAACTATCAAAGAGGTCTTTTAAAGGGTTATAACGTTAGGTGTAGGGATATGGAATACACGGTTTTATTGGATAAATGCAATATTTACTGGTGACGAGTTAATCATCTTGGTTAATTACATGTACAATATGGCGTTGCTAAGCCAAGACTAGACTCGACTTAAGCTAATAAATCAAAAATAACAAAAACATAAAATAAGCATAGAATGAAACGGGATGGTAGTCTGTATGTTTTTTCTCTTTTCTTTTTCTATTTTTTTTTTTCTTTTTCATAATTTTTTCGTTTTTTATTTTTTTTTTTTATTATTTTTTTTTTTCCGTACACTCTTACCCTACCATCCAAAATAATACATCATAGGGAATGTACATTCCCCTTACACTTGAACTTTTACATACTTTACAATAAACTAATGTAATGTCTCGAATCAAGATAATCAAAACACTTGGAGTACTTTTAAGATTAACGCACATATGGGGGTAATAATATGATGTTCTCCCCCATTACTCCATAACACAAGTACTTTACCCATGAGTCCCAATCGTCCCAAAACAATATGTACAAGATATGACTCGACTTAGCAACCATGTAAACAAATAACAATAATGCATTAAAGATGAGTGCATACACGGAAGGCTAAGGCGATTTGGGTGTAAATTTAAGTGGGTTGTAACAAATTCTTCCTTTAAGTAAGATGCTTAAAGTTAGAAACAAAAAGATAGGCTCGGAGGGGTGTACTAGGGGTTTCGTGTACTAAAAATGAGTACAACGCTAAGGTGTGGGAAAAATTAGTTGACTTTACTAGCTAATTAATGACTTAAATAGTCAAGTAATTATGATACGGGTTTAACACAAGGGTGATCCTAATGCCTCTTATCATTTAGTAAATCCTACTACACGAATGTAATCTCACTAGCGGTCTCGGGATGCATCACTAACGCAAGTTCTAGAATCTAAATGCTACCGGTACACTCATAAGCACTAATAATGAATGCTTTTCCTATCAAATCTAAAGGCGAACCTCACATATTTGGGTAGAAAATTTTTCTGAATAGTACGGTTTTGTGCTAGTCATACAACTCCTATCCATGAGACGCTTGCTAAGGCTAAAGTTTCACTCCTAAATGTTGTAAAATTTTTTAAATTTGGCGCTAAAATTACACTAACAAGTATTTCTCTTTGTTTTATTACACACCTACCATCAAACAAACAAACTCAAGTGCAATTGTATCCTATAAGGTATCATCATTTACCCTCCCCTTACACTTAGTATGAACATTGTCCCCAATGTTCAATTAAAGAATGTAAAAGTGAAATAGGCAAAAGAATGAAATCAAATACTCCCCTGATTCGTTCGGTGGGGATTGTGTGGTAACAAGGTTAGATCTTCCTCCAAGAAAATGAGCATTCAAAGCTTCCCTTCCAGAAAAATAAATCATCTTCTTGTCATATATAATATGTTAAACCTGAGAAAATAAACAAGGCAACCTCGCGTAAAATCGGCGGCAAACTATATATACTAACAAGTCCTAGAAAGCAAATTAAGATATAATGCTTGTGGAATGAATGTTTGCAGATTTCCTTGAGTTTATAAAACTAAAGAATTAACAAAACTTCAAGACTTTGTTAGAAAAACAAAACTAGCAAAATTTCCAAAATTTTACACATGACGCCGTCAGGAATTAATTCCTGACGCCATCAGAAGTGACCTGCAGAAATCTTTATGTTAAGTTTCCGGAAAATTTCTGGAAAAATTTATGTCCTACTTCCTGGAAAATCCTGCAAAACATCATTATGACTCGATACAAGCATTTGACTCTAACAAATGCTAATACACATGTCCATTTATTATTGTAGAGAATCATGATCCATTTCGTTCTTAAAAACATATTTGGGGTTTCCCCTTACACTTATATTTTGTAAAATACCTTTATATGAAGTTAAGACGAAGTTAAACGACAAAATAAAGCATTTTCACAATTTAGTTTTGAAACATGATCTACCAACAATAAAAATAAAGCATGCATACGGAAGCAAATAACAATCAAACAAATAAAGATCACACAAAACATGGGTTGCCTCCCAAGAAGCGCTTTTCTTTATTTATGAGTCTTGTAGCTAGACTCAAGGTCATGGGCAATTACGTGACCTCATCGTTGGTCTCATTCTCTACGTCATCTCCAATATTAGTTTTGTATTCCAGACCTAGTAGCAAACATTCCTTGTAGAAACCAAGTATTCTATTAATGACATACTCTACTCCTCTACGTCTATCTTCATCATTCCTATAGTAAACCGCTTGCTTGTGTTCCTTTTCTATGTTTGATAGAAGGTAGTATTGTTCAATCTTATAGGGCATTTGGTAAGCAATCTCATCATTATCTTCCTTGAATCTAACTATCCCTAGGGTCGGGTCATAACTCATCTTAGAGGCCTCAACAAATGGTTTTCCGAACACTACTTGACTTAGGCAATCATCTATTACCGGACGAGTATCCTCCACTATCACAAAGTCGGTAACATAAGTGAAGTTTCCTACAAATACATGCAATCCTTTCACTCTTCCTACAAAATTACTTATCAAATTCTTGTTGGGCATCATCCTATAACAAAGTTGCTTCTTCATTGCCCAATTATAATAAGTCCTAGTCATAATGTATATAGGAGACCTAGGAACGATATAAGCTTTCCACACATGCATATGCCCAATGTTTCATGGTATGTTGATGTTAGAGGGATCACCTACTTTAATAAGGGGTGAACCAAGGATATATGGTATCTCGGGATCATCGAATAAATCCTTGTGATATTCCCGTTCTTCCTTGGTGGTATCAAAGTACTCTTCTACGTTTTCTACTTCCTCTAACTTTTCTCCCTTATTAACCTCAACTTCCTTAATCTCATCCCTAGTCTCGGTTTCTATTCCAACTTCATCCTTGTCACTCTCTTCTATATCCTTATCTTTTGGCTTAATAGTGACAACATTGACAAAGTGGACGTGTTTGGATGACGAGGGGTCCTTAATTTGGATTTCACTATTAGTGTCCCTAGTGTCCTTTCTAGGTGTAGTTAGCGCTTGGTTGTTGAGGGCTTTCAACAAGTTGTCAATCTTATTGGTCATCTCCATTTGTTGTTGATTGAATTCGGTTTCAAACTTAGCTATGCGAGCTTCTTGAGATGCCATAAACTTGGACATCAACCCTTCAAGATTGTTGGTACTACCATAGTTGTTGGAAGGATTGTTGTTGAAAGTACGGTTTGAGGGTGGACCATTTGGTTGGTAACGATTAGGTGGATTGGAAGAATTGTTTTGGTTTTGTTTCCACCTAAGGTTCGGGTGATTTTTCCAAGAAGGGTTGTAGGAATCACCGTAAGGGTTTGGCTCGGGTTTGAAAGTGTACCACTTATCTGCCGCTTCGTCGGTACACGAGGATGCGTTGTCCGCAAAAGCTTGTCCGGGGAGTTCCACGCAATCACGAGTGTCATGGGGACTACTAAATAATTCGCATGAAGAAGTGATTTTGTTCACTTGGCTTGAAGGCTTAGGAGCTTCGTAAGATTTCATGAGAAACTTGACTTGGTCCTCAAGTTCCATGATCCTACGGTCGGGAGTGCTAGAATTGTTTGAGGGCAAAGATATTGGCTTGACCGTTTTGTTTAAATCACGAGGATCATTCCAACTTTCGTTGTCATAGAGAGAAAGATCTTCTATGAGTCCCCATGATTCTTCCGCACTAAGATCACGTAGCTTGCCACCGGCCGATTGGTCAATGGTTCTCCTTGTGGAGAGATCGATATGGTCATAGAAGATTTGGACATGTAGCCAAAGATCTATGCCATGATGAGGGATTTTTTGGAGAAAGTCCTTGAAACGAGTCCATGCTTCATATAGAGTTTCACCTTGATGTTGTTGGAACATCAAGATATCATTTCTAAGCTTGGTAGTTCTTTCCGGTGGGAAAAATTAAGCAAGGAAACAAGTGGTGAGATTATCCCATGAGGTGATGGATCCCGCAGGTAAACGTTCAAGCCATTGACTAGCTTGATCACGTAAAGAGAATTGGAATAGGCGTAATCAGGTCGACTCTCTAGTTGTAACATCAAGGTCTATAGAATCTACAATTTTAAGGAAGTCCTTGAGATGTTGATTAGGATCTTCGGAATGAAGTCCATGGAATGCACATCCGCTTTGCACCAACCGGATGGTGTCGGATCACAAGGGGGACACATTGGCTCCTTGAGTGAGCTCAATAGTGTTTCGATAGCCTTGGTCGCTAGGACAGGAATACTCACCTAAGGTTCGGGGCCTAAGAGGCTGGTTTGCTAGTGGTGGGTTTTGTGGGTGATTTTGTTGTGGTGGGTTGATGGGTTCAAAGATGTTACCACCTTCCATGATGTCGGATGACAAAGATTAAGAACAAAGACACGAAGAAGTAAGATAGACTAAAGAAAACCGAGAAATAAAAATAAAATCTTACTAGAAAGGAATCTAGCAGGTAGACCTAATAAAAAAAATCCTAACCTAGACAATAACTATTCCCCAGGCTGCGGCGCCAAAAACTTGATACATGGGAATCGCACCAGGCTTTACCTCTTGAGGGATCTCAAGAAGCTTACAACACCCACCAGGCAGTGTACCTGATCGTTGTAGTATAGTATAGTGACAAGTACCGGGGGATTGATCGTTCAACTCAGGAATAGTGTCGCTAGGATTAGAAAGCCTAAAAACTAGGTCTAGAGGTGAGGGATGATTCTTTTTGTATTTTTATATTTTTATAAAAGCAAACAAAATTCTCGGTTTTTGGAAGAGTAGGCGGAATTAGTTGCTAGCCAACTAACCCAATTTACTACAAATGAAATTAAAATTAAATAACATAAATGAAAATGAATCTAATTACTAATGTGGTGTAAACAATGATAGGGAAAGTTGTGTTTACTTAGGTTTCATTACTCCCTAGATATAATTTATAGGTTGATTATTTGTTACAATTGCATGGATGACGGGTCGTATTCCTTAATACTAGTCGTAGGGCCGTGTACAATATTCCCTAACTCTATAGGATCCTACTTCACTCCTATGTCGAGCCGTTAGAAGCTCCTAACATGGGATCATTAGAATTCTCCTACGCATTAAATACAACCATAAATCATAGTACACCTCTGATCATGTTTCTTAAGACGTTCAAGCAGGTTACCAATGGAAGTCTACCAGTTTTCTTAAGCCTAACATCAAATACAATCATCCGTAACAACTATAAACAAACAATCAACCCATAATTAATGATGAGGCGAAAAATGAAACACTTTTAGGGGGTCATTTAAGCCCGGAATTGAATTTATTTGATCAAATATTACCCTAAATCGTTCCTTTTGTGATTTTAGGTACTTTGGGAGTGAAATCTGGAAAAGGAAGCAATTCGGACGTTTTTGGAGCATAAAAGTGAAGAAAACGCCAAAGACTTAATTTTCCAAGCTGAGAACAGTGTTTGACGGCGTCAAGAGGACATTCCTGACGGCGTCAAGAGTAAATTCCATGACGACCCAGAAGAAACCTGAAGGCGTCACAAGTAGAGCGTCAAGAGTTAATTGTGTGACGGCCTGCAAAAGAGGACTACATGATGGCGTCAGATCCAGATCTAGGCAGTCCGAGGAATTATTTGGCGGCGAGATGACGGCGTCACACCTTTGTTCTTGATGCCGTCACCTCCTAAAATCTATATATAGTTTTCTAATTTTCATTCATTAAGAGGGAAGAAGTTTGAAGAAACCCTAAGGCCGAACCTTGTACGAATTTTACAGTATATTCAAGGGTTTTTAGCCCTTGAATGCTTACATGTGCTATTGAGATAAGTCTTCTCTTAATTCAATCAATATGTCTATGTGTTGGTTGTCTATATCTTGTGCTTGTCTTGATTCCACCATGTTAGGCTAGATTTATCTTGTGTTTGCTTAGATCTAATGAAACCTAGATGTTAATTATGTGTTGATTACTTGTTTATGGTTGTATTGGATGAATGATTTCAATGTTAGGCTTAAGAAAACTAGCAGATCTCCAATTGGTAACATGCTTGAACGTCTTAGGAAACATGAACCGATGTGTACTAGGTTTTATTGGTTGTATTTAATGCATGAGTAAATTCTAATGATCCCATGTTAGGAGCTTCTTAGCCGGCTCGACATAGGAGTGAAGCAGGCACTCATAGGATTGGGGAGTTAAGTACGCCACCCCATAAATGGTATTAAGGAATACAATCCGTCATCCACGCAACTATAACAAGTAATTAACGTGTAAAAGATATCTAGGGAGTAGTGAAATCTAAGTAAACACATTTCTCCTACTTATTGCTCACAACTTTAGTTTAATATAGTTTTATTTTCATTTTAATATGTTATTTTGATTGCATCTTTAGTATTGGGTTAGTTGACTAGCAACTAATTCCGCCCAAATCCTTCAAACCCGAGATATTTATTTGTTTTCTAAAAAATATAAAAAATACAAAAAGAATCATCCCTCACCTCTAGACTTAATCTTTAGGTTTTCTAATCCTAGCGACACTATTCCTAGTTGAACGATCAATCCCCCGGTACTTGTCATTATACTATACTACATCAATCAGGTACACTGCCTGGTGGGGGTTGTAAGTTTCTCAAGATCCCTTGAGAGGTAAAGCCTGGTGCAAACCCACGCATCAATTAACATCTAGGTTTCACTACATCTAAGCAAACACACAAGAGATCTAGCCAAGCATGTTAAATTGAACACAAGTGTAAGATATATTCAAACAACACATAGACATATTGATTGAATTGAAAGAGTACTTATCTCAATTGAACATAAGAGGTTTCAAATGGTAAAAACCCTTGAAAAAGCTGTGAAAATCGGGCTAGGGTTTTTCTCCAAAGTTACACCCTAAAAGTTACACTCTAATGAATGAAAATTGCAAAACTATATATAGATTTTACAGGGTGACGACGTCAAGAAGGAAATTCTGATGCCGTCAACTCGCCGCCCATAATGAAATCGGATTGCCTAGATCCACTTTTGACGCCGTCATGTGTAAAGTTGCTCTGGGCCATCACTAACATTTGGACCATGACGGCCTATGGTGACGCCGTCATCTCCTTAGTACAAAACTCTCTGGACCGTCATGGACTTTAGCCACTTCCACCTCTTGCATTGCTCTTGACACCGTCATTAAGAATCTTGTGACGCCGTCAGGTACTGTTCCCAACAAGAAAAATTAAGACTTTACCGTTTTCTTCACTTTTATGCTCCAAAAACGTCCAAAATGCTTCCTTTTCCAGAATTCACTCCAAAAGTACCTAAAATTACAGAAGGATCAATTTAGGGCAATATTTGATCAAATAAATTTGAATCCGGGCTAAAATGACCCCCTAAAAACGGTTCATTTTAAGCCTCATCAGTATCCTCAACTTCCTTAATCTCATCCCTAGTCTCGGTTTCTATTCCAACTTCATCCTTGTCAATTTCTTCTACATTCTTTTCTATTGGCTTAATGGTGACAACATTGACAAAGTGGACTTGTTTGGATGATGAAGGGTCCTTAATTTGGATTCCGCTATTAGTGTCCCTAGTGTCTTTCCTAGGTGACAGATGTTTAAAGAGTTTACTAGGACTTTTTATTTTCACATGAGAGGTTGGTTGATTCATGATGGTGGCAGATTTGACTTCTTTAGCCTGAATCGGTTTACTAATCGCGTGCTCTTTAATAGCGGTTAGCAGATTACAAATCTTGTCATTCATGTCGGCCTGCTGTTGTCTAAATCGGGTCTCGAGCGTGGAAAGCTGTAATTCTTGAGAGAGAATGAACTTTCGCAAGGCATCTTCATTGCTTTACTTAGGAGTGTTCTGAGGTAGGAAATGGTTGGACCATTCGAGTGGAGGACAATCATCGAAGGACAGGCTACGAGTTTGATATCCTCTGAAATTTGGCTTATCTTTCCATGCATCATATGCCTCGACAAAGTTTTGAGGACCTTGATTAGTGGCGAGCTCTCTATTATTTGTTTTATCAGCGCGTGACGATGTAAATTCCTTAAAAGCATGCTTTGGTAGTTCCATGCAGTTATGAGTTTCATGAAGGCCATTACACAACTTACACGAAGAAGTGATTTTGTTCACTTGGCTTGAAGGCTTAAGAGCTTCGTAGGATTTCATGAGAAACTTAACTTGGTTCTCAAGTTCCATGATCCTGCGGTCGAGAGTGCTAGATTTGTTCGAAGGCAAAGATATTGCCTTGACCGTTTTGTTCAAATCCCGGGGATCATTCCAACTTTCGTTGTCATAGAGAGCAAGATCTTCTATGAGCTCCCATGATTCTTCCGCACATAGATCACGTAGCTTGCCACTGGCCGATTGGTCAATGGTTCGCCTTGTGGAGAGATTGATATGGTCATAGAAGATTTGGACTTGGAGCCAAAGATCTATGCCATGATGAGGGACTTTTTGGAGTAACTCCTTGAAATGAGTCCATGCTTCATATAGAGTTTCACCTTGATGTTGCTGGAACATCAAGATATCATTTCTAAGCTTGGTAGTTCTCCCCGGTGGGAAAAATGGAGCAAGGAAACGAGTGGTGAGATCATCCCATGAGGTGATAGATCCCGCGGGTAAACGTTCAAGCCATTGACTAAATTGATCACGTAGAGAGAATTGGAATAGGCGTAATCGGGTCGACTCTCTAGTTACAACACCAAGGTCTATGGAATCTACGATTTTAAGGAAATTCTTGAGATGTTGGTTAGGATCTTCGGAACGAAGTCCATGGAATGCGCATCCGCTTTGCACCAACCGGATGGTGTCGGATCGCAAGGGGGACACATTGGCTCCTTGAGTGAGCTCAATAGTGTTTCGATAACCTTGGTGGCTAGGACGGGAATACTCTGCTAAGGTTCGGGGCCTAGGAGGTTGGTTTGGTAGTGGTGGGTTTTGTGGATGGTTTTCTTGTAGTGGGTTGATGGTTCAACAATGTTACCACCTTCCATAATGTTGGATGGTAAAGGTTACGAATAAAAATGCAAAGAAATGAGATAGACTAAAGAAAACCTAAAAATAAAATAAAATCTTACTAGAAAGGAATCTAGCAAGTAGACATAATAAAAAGAAATCTTAACCTAGACAATAACTATTTCCCCGGGCTACGGCGCCAAAAACTTGATACGCGGGATTGCGCCCTCAAAACAGGTTTTACCTTTTAAGGGATCTTGAGAAGCTTACAATCCCCGCCAGGTAGTGTACCTGATCGTTGTAGTATAGTATAGTGATAAGTACCGGGGGATTGATCATTTAACTTAGGAATAGTGTTCGTTAGGATTGAAATTAATCTAACTAGGTCTAAAGGTGAAGGATGATTCTTTTTGTGTTTTTATATTTTATGAAAAGGAGGTAAAAATCTCGAGTATTGGAAGGAGGGGTGGAATTAGTTGCTAATCAACTAACCTAAAAGTTACTAATTAAACTAATGTGGTGTAAACAATGATGAGGAAAGTTGTGTTTACTTAGGTTTCATTACTCCCTAGATATCTTTTACAGGTTGATAGCTTGTTACAATTGCATGGATGACGGGTCATATTCCTTAATACTAGTCGTAGGGCCGTGTACAATATTCCCTAACTCTATAGGATCCTACTTCACTCCTATGTCGAGCCGTTAGAAGCTCCTAACATGGGATCATTAGAATTCTCCTACGCATTAAATACAACCAAATATCGCAGTACACCTCCGATCATGTTTCTTAAGACGTTCAAACAAGTTACCAATGGAAGTCTGCCAGTTGTCTTAAGCCTAACATCGAATACAATCATCCGTAACAACTATAAACAACCAATCAACCCATAATGAACATCTAGGTTTCACTACATCTAAGCAAACACAAAGGAAATCTAGCCTAGCATGTTAAATAGAAGACAAGCGTAAGATATACTCAAACAACACATAGACATATTGAATGAATTGAAAGAGTACTTATCTTTAATAGAACATGAAAGATTCAAAGGTTTGAAACCCTTGAAAAGGCTGGAAAATTCGACCTAGGGTTTTTCCTCAAAGTTGCTCCCTCAAAGTTACACACCAATGAATGAAATTTGGAAAACAATATATAGATTACAATGGGTGACGGCGTCATGTGTTGGGTTGTGACGCCGTCAACTCGCCGCCATAATAGAAATTGTATTGCCTAGATCTGATTTTGTCTCCGTCATGTGTAAAATTCCTCTGGGCCGTCACTAATACTTGGACCATAACGGCCTTGGGTGACGCCGTCATCTTCTATGCACAAAACTCTTTGGATCATCACGTGTATTGTCCACGTCCACCTCTTTTGTTACTCTTGACGCCGTCATGTGGAGAGCCATGACGCCGTCAGATACTGTTCCTAAAAAGGAAAATTGAGACTTTGCCGTTTTCTTCACTTTTATGCTCCAAAAACGTCCAAAATGCTTTTTTTTCTAGATTTCTCTCCAAAAGGAACGATTTAGGGCAATATTTGATCAAATAATCACGAATCCGGGCTTAAATGACCCCTTAAAAATGGTTCACTTTTCGCCTCATCAACCCTTGATGAGAAAGTTTGAAGAAATGACAAAATTGGTCCCTGAAGTTTCAAATTTGACACATTCAGTCCCTCATGTAAATATTTGAAGAAAATTCAATGTCAAACCCTTGGGAATCATATTATGTCACCATAAGCCCTTGGAGTACATTTTGGAATTATGGCAGAATAGGTCCTTGGATTTTCAGATTTGACAATTATGGTCCTTGTAAATTTCACTTGGTATATATCTCTTATTAATACAAGTGCAAAGCCTGGTCCAATAAACCAATCCAAGTCCAAGTTACATATCGAGGCCCATCACTTTAAATTTGACCCGAGCCCACCTTTGGTCAAACCCAACTTAAAATAGTCAAACATGGATAACATATTATTACCCAGTTTACCCGCCCCCCAAATTCCTTCAACCCAGAAATCCCCAATTCATCCATGAACCCTAAAATTTACTCATCCATAATTACGCATCCCCACAATAATTAACCAATAATTACTAATGATTGGTTCATCTAGAAGACTAGTCA
Organism: Artemisia argyi; assembly: GCA_030686995.1. Lineage (NCBI taxonomy): Eukaryota > Viridiplantae > Streptophyta > Magnoliopsida > Asterales > Asteraceae > Artemisia > Artemisia argyi. The sequence continues at coordinate 90,754,398 of CM060687.1, forward strand.
CGTGCTCAGGTGATGTCAGAAGGAATATAATTGCACAAGTGGACACATGGCAGTTCTCAATTGGTCAAGACACATCATTCTTCAGCTTTGGATCCGCCTTCTAGAACACTGCTGACAAGACAGAGAGTATGTGCATATAGCGACAAGTGGCAGCTTCTTATTGGCATGAACACCTCACAAATCATGATCCAAGGGCTGTGGAATGATCAAAGAAACACAAGTTGTATCTAAGGGCTATGAGATGAGGAGAAGAAGCACATTTTCACTCGGATTGCCAGCTTGGCATTTGAAGACCCAAGCCTCACTCCCCCACTTGTAAATACATCCCATTTTTCACTCATCTATGTGTAGGAATATAGGTAAGGAAATGCTGTTAAATTTTCTTTATAATAGTTATAGTTAATGTAATTCAATTTCATTTTTGTAATTTTCAATCATTTAATAAAATTCTAGTTCACTTTCTATTAAATTTGTTTTACTTTACTGTATTGTTTATCAGTTTTAGCTTCTAAATTTCCTTCTTAATCATTCTGATTGTTCATTTAGTTTATTTAAGAATTCCATTACAGGTTTTATTGATACAAGTTTATTTTAGTTACAATTCCTTTATATAAAAACTAAAAAAAACAGAAAATCAGATAAAAATATAAAAAAAAAATATTTTTCAAATCCTTTTTTACAGCTTGCACACAAGCTTGATTGTAGTATAGAGTAGCTCATATAAGCTCAGTAGCTTTTGTGAGTGCTTATTTGTAGACTTGGTAAGTTTTCAATTCGAAAAGTTCATTAGCCAACAAAAGTCAACTTTAAAAAATTGTGGTGAATCCTGGTAATTAGTTACAGTCCAATGGGAGAAATGGAAGCTCTTGGCCTGTCTAAAGACAGGCAAGCTCAGTGAGCCCCCTCTATTCTAGCTGAGGGGGATTTGTCTTGGTAAAAATTCCGATTCAAGTCCATAATCATAGCATCTGTTTGATTTTTGTATAGATGTTGTAGTTACTGGTTCATTAGTTTAATTTCATGAGATTATAGTTGTAGTAGTAATACTTGAGTGTATTTGATCATTATTTGAGCTTGTGTTATTGTTTTGGAACTAGTTATTTGGTTTTGCTAGATTAACTGAGGTGATATTGTGGATCTGTGATAGTAAGTATTCTAGAGTGTTGTTGCTGCTAATTGTTGTTGTTTTGTTGTTCTTGACTGTTTAAGGACTGTTATTGATTGTATTGGTGGTGTTTAGTGGCCTGAACATAGGTGTTGTAGTGTAATCAGTAGTGTAAGGTGTGTTTGGGATAAGAGAGTTAGCTGTGATTGATTGTTTTTCAGTGGTCTTTGGTTGATCAGTCTTCACACATAGGTTGGTTATAGACATAATAATTCATAAAATCATAAGGTACTTTAGAAAAAAGTCAAATTGATCACAAATCCATATTAACAGTTCACTGTGTGGTAATTTTGGTTGCTTGATCTTGAATTTGTTGCATAAGTAGTAGTAATTGCCTGATTTCACCTTAGATTAGCCTTATACTTAATAATAGATCACTTAGGGAAGATTTTAATTCAATAAAGTCAACTTTAGTGGAAATAAGAAAAAAATCAGCATACATTTAGTGAATGCTGAACTCAGTTCTAGCACTTGTTCAGACCAAAAATTGAGTTTAATTGGATGCTAGAGATAGGGATTTTAGTGATTATAGAGACTCAGTAGTTCAATTGAGCTTTTGCCCCCTTTACTTTGTAATTCTGAGCTTTTTAGAACTGCTTATTTGGTCCTGCAAGTTAGGGTGTCAGAAACAAGGTTTGCTGATTTATTTAGGCCTGCAGTTGCTCCTTTTAGCTTATAGCCTAGCTAATTAGTGGTTTCTGAGCTTCTTTGAGTATATTGAAGTTGTAGTAATTGATTCTTAGCTTCTGGCTTATTTTGTGATCTTCGGCTTATTGCTTGAGCTTATTCATACTGCTTATTGCTATTATTCTGTGATTCTGTGCTTCTCATGATCTGATTTTGGAACTCTTGAACCTATTAGAGTATAATTAGTCTGTGTTTTCAATTTCATACAGATATGTGGCAAGTACTTATTAATAAGCATTTGCTATAAGCTGTTTTTAGCTCAATAAGCACTTCTGCAACTTATTTTCAATTCAAAAATTTTCTCCAAGTTCATTTTAATATTTTTGAATTTCTGTAATTTTTTCAGATTTTTCTGAATTGATTTACTATTTTTCTTAATTTTTTGTTAGTTTAAATTCATTTTTTAATACTTTTTATAAATAAAAATCAAATAAAAATCAGAAAAAGCCTCAAAAAAATCCAAAAATATTTTAGGAAATTCTTTTCTGATATTTTAGATTTTTCAAAATTTATTTTGTATTTTTCAGTTTTATTTTTACATTTTCTTTTATTTTTAATTCATTTAAAAAATACAAAAAATAGAAATAAAATCATAGAAAATAAATAAAAAGTAAAAAAAAAAATATTTTTCTTTTTTTGAAAATTCTTTTTAGTTGTTTAAGATTTTTAGAAATTTATTTCATATTTTTTGGATCATTTTTCATTAAAAGTTACGTTTTAAATCGTACGTTACGTTTTTTAGAATCGCGTTTGAATTTCCGTTTTTAGATCTTAATCATTTGTGCATACATAGCTTGTACAACTTGCATTATTTGTGATTACTTGTCATAATTTGAGTTTCTCATTCACTATTTTCACTATTCCACTTTTCATAACACGTTTTCACGAATCGATAATTCAAGATTCCATTCACACCTTCGTTGGGATACGACTCGGGTAATCCGTATTTCTTGCGGATTTCCTCGATACTAATATATATGCTATAATTGTAACAATCACTAAGTAAAAATATTAAATGTATGAATAAGGTAGTGACCATCCGAGTATTAGATTAATTAACTGACGTGCCAGGGATCTGGTGTGTGAATTGGTGACCACCCATTATACAAATAATGCGCCAGCGATCCAAGAAGCACATTAGTGACCATCCGTTAGTTGAAGCGTCGAAGACTCGCGCCAGCGATCTTGTAAGTTTGTGTAGGAAATGTTGGAACAAAGCTAGGTTAAACCCTTAATCCTCAAAACCCTTAATCCTCAAAACCTTGTCATTCCTTAGCTTTAGTGGTGGAGATGTGTATCCTTGGCAAGCTTATGATAGAATATTCGTCATGACCGAGCAATTGAGCGAATTAGATTAGTTGAGAGATTGAGAGAGATATTTTATTTCTAATTTGTTAAGTGTTTGGTTGTGTGATTATGATTAAACGAATAAATGCTTAATATAAAAATACATCCTAATCTCTTTTAGGATACATTTTCATAATTATAATCTAAGGTTTACATGGGGACAAATAAAGTTCAAGTGAAGGGATATTTGATGACATCAAATAAGTACATTATATTGTCATCATTTGTCCTATTTAATTGACTTGTTTTATTATATTTTGTATGAGAATTGGTGCTTAATCGTTTACTTTAGTAATTCTCAGGTAAAAATAAGCAAATGGTGAAACTTGGCGATTTTGGACGAAATATGGAGATAAATGATCAAGATTGGAAAAGTCTATTGAATAAAAGAGATTAAAGACCATTGCCTGACTTTAAAGCATGCGCCGCATCTGATTTTATCATGCGCCGCATACGAAACTTTGGTCAACGAAGAAGCACCAGCTTGTTCTACTCCAGATACGCCGCATCTCATTATCAACATGCGCCGTATCACTATCAAGACTTCACCAAATACAATCCAAGATGCTGAAGGACATGTGCCGCATAAAGATTCAAGATACGCCGCATCAAAAGGCGGTGTACGAATATTCCAGAATATATTAATCTTGTACCCCACGCGAAGTTAAATAGATGTGCTGCATCTACTAAGTTAATGCGCCGCATCTACCCTCTGATAGAAACTATAAATACCCCAAGACCTAGACGAATGTGTGGTGTAACCAAACCCTAAAGAGACGAATTCAGACTACAAGACAATACAAGACACACCTCTAATAAAGATGTTAGCGCAGTAAGGAGGTCATGCATGTATTTAATTCATTAAGTAGTTTTGTTTGATTGTATTAGTAAACTATAATCCATCAGGATTGATGGGCTTATGGCCGCCATACTGCTCCCCTTAAAATTGCTTTCCCATCGATTATTAGTTTATATGATTTTTTTGACTTGTATATGTGCTTCGATAACCTCTGTGTCTAGCTGTGTTTTGCTTGGGCTGCCATACCCCCTCCACGCTTACTTATCTAGCGTCTAGAAAGTAAGATATGCATAAGTGATCATTAAGAGTTTACTCAACAATATTTAGGATCCAACGAGAGAGAAGAGTTTACGATACTCATCATATAAAACTAGCAATAAAACAAGTGACAACCTATGATGAGTGTGTAAATACTCATCATTTTTAGTCAAATCTAAACTGCAAAACGATTAAAAACACTCAAAAACGCAACAAAATACGAAGAAAATCCCAAAGATCGTGTTTTATATGTTTATAATGCAAAACGAGTAAAAACAAACGAAAAACGAACAAAATTTGCATATTAGCAGTTTCAGTCCCCCAACTTTCATAGTTTTACAAAACTAGTCCCTGGTCAATCATTTTCAAAGAAAAGTCAACCCTTGCTTTTAAAAGTCAAAAATAAATCACAAATGATCTTTGGGTGAAAATTTTGGAAAAATTACAATTGTGGTCCCGCAAGTTTGCAATTTTGGCAATTTTGATCCCCGGATAGATTCATTTTGGAAAATTAAACATTAAGGACCTTTGGGAATTGATTATATGGCATGTATAGTCCTTGTAATACTTTGGAATATTTGCCAGAAGTAACCCTCAAGTTTCAGCAATGTGCAACATTGGTCCTTTGGAGTTTACAAGTTACCAAACCAAACGTATACCATTAATTAAGCCCCAAACGGATCCAATGTGTTTAATACCAATCCAAATATCCACCACAAGCCCACCCAATAATCCCTAAAGCCCAAGTATCCACCCCTAGCCCAAACTATACCCTAATACGTTTTTTATATACAAACGTACACCCTTCTTCCTCATCAGAATAAAAAAAAAAAAGAGATAGCACCACTTACATCCCCCCTCGTGACTACAACAAGCCAAAGTAACCATCACCATCCCTTCCCATCACCCTCAAAACCTTCCCTCAATCCCACTAAAACCTCACACAACCCATACCTAACACCATTAACCACTAAGGGGATGACAAGCTGGAGATCCACCACTCTTTTGGGCGCCAAAAATGTTGTTAAAGGATGGGATGATTCAAGATTAATCCAAAGGTTGTGATTCATCAAAGAAAGCACAAGTTTGGCAGCTTATTGATCACCTCAGAGAAGAAGCACAAAGAAGAAGACAAAGAATGGAGCTTATTTGGTACCTACCACTCCTAGGTTTAGTATAAATAGGTTGTTGATTGTAAGCCTAAGGGCACATCTATCTTATCATCTCATTTTTAAATCTTTCTTGTAATTTCTAGTTTAAAAAAGTTTAAGTTTTCTGTATTGTAATTGAAGGTTTAAAAGTTTAATGAAAATGTCATTTTAAGTTCATCTCAATTTGTGTTTCTTAATCTCTTATCATATTCTGTTTATCATTTGTTAAAATTTAAATTGAATCTGAAAAAAAAAAGAAACTGAAGTCAGAAAGAAAAAAATGGAGTTAGAAAGAGCAGCTTGGATGGGAGTATTGGTTTAGAGCCCATGGGGGCAAATTAAGTGGTTCTTGATTCTCAGTAGTCTCACAAATCGGATGACAAGTAGGTTTTACATCACACTTTCTAGTTTACAATGTTTGAAATTGGTAGTTTAAATTTATTGCTTGTTGCTTAATCTGGTATTAGGTAGCATATTAGAGGTAGATTAGAGAGTCTCATAGGTTAGTTTAATGACTGCTTGGTAAAAATCTTAAAAACAGTTAAGTTAGGGTTGTTTGGATCAGTATAACTTGTTAGTATATTCATTGTTTCCGGGGTATTGTTCAGCCTGGAAACACTGCTAAGATTGATTTGTGCTTATATAAGTTTAGAATTAGTAGGTCACCAAATAAAAAAGTCAATTGAACCTTAAATTCCCCAACGGTTTAACTGTTAGGGGTTTTGATACCAATTCCTCAACTTTGGCTTAGATATTGTTGAGGTGGGATAAGTCAGCCCCAATTAAGCCCAACACACCTCATTTAGGAATCTGGGGAAGGTTTTATCTAAAAAATTCAACTTAGGGTGAAGATCCAAAAAGTCAAAATACATAATAATTGGCAAAAAAATCAAAACTTGCGCGAATTTTCTTGATTTTCATGCTTGCTCTTAGGATTTAAAATTCTCAGGGATTGATGCCCACCTGCTAACCTTTAGAATCCAACTTTCGGCTTAATTTTGTGAAATTTTCTTGGTCACTTTCTCCTCGTCCGAAGTGGACTGTTTGAACGTTCACTGTCTTGCAGCCCAGTTCCTTGGAGAATTTGAGTAGCTATAGGTCGTTCACTAGTAGGTTTTAGGGTATGTTCTCTGTCAGTTTAAGTGCTTCTCTAGGTGGTGTTTAGGTATTAAGGGTTAGTTTGCTATTCGCGGCTTTTCTTGAGCTTATTAAGAGATTTTTTTTAGCTTATGAGATACTGCATATTGTTTAACTCAGTTCAAGTACTGAATGAGTTTGCTTTCATTCTTAACTGATTATTGTAGTTGCTTTTGTCTGTTTTGATTGTTGCAATTCCTTGTTGTTGTTGTTGTTTGTTATAAATTATTTAGCAATACGCTTGCTTATTTGGCATTAGTGTTGGCTGTCATTAGAGCAAAACCAAGAACACCAAGAGTTTTCAAGTTTAACAATAAATCAGTTTTAGTTTTGAGTGGTTTGTTGTTAGATTTGCTTTAATCAACCTGTTTTCAAGAAAAAGTTGGTTGTTAACTGAGTGTGTAAGACAAAAAGAAAAAAAAATAGAGAAAATAAAAAGCAAAAAGAAGTGGTACCAGGGATTCGAACCCTGGTCATTGGATTCACCCACGACACAACAAACCAATTGTGCCCTTGGACTTTTCTTATTAATCTTGTTCATTTAATTCTTTTAAAGTAAAATATACTCTTCCCTCATACAAGCTCATTAAGCTATTTAAGCTTGTTACAGCTTATGGGTTTAAGCAATTTCTAATTTGTCATTTTTCTTAAGTCTCAATTAGAAAAAAATAATTTTCAGAAAAAGTTTGGTATTTTTAGCAGTTGTAGTTTATTTATTATAATTTAATTTGTGTTAATTGATTTTTGAATTGTAATAAATAGAATTTTAGTCAAAAAATTAATTTTCTTTTTTCAAAAATTTTCTTTTGTCTTATAGTACGTAAGAAAATTATTCGTAAGCCCGTAGGACGTTTGGAAATTAAATTTCGCGTTTTATTTTGCGCGTTTGCGTAATTTTTAAATAAACGTCACGTTTTTAATTTAGTTAACGTTTTAGGATTCCCGATATCTAATTATGTTTTCCCGTAGTTTTTAGGTATTTCTTACATTGTAGTTGCCTTAGGTTAATTTACTTTCGTTAGTTAATTTTTAAATTCGTTAGTTTAACATATCGCAAAACCAAATAACCTTTCCAATCATACAAGATTTTAATCCAAATCGCATTCGAAGCTTTCTATTCACACCTCGTTGGGGTACGACCCGGGAAATCACTTCCCGGTCTCACAATTTGAATATCACTTTCACAAGTTTTGAGAGGTAATCGTTTTCCTAAACAGTTTACTCGTATTACTTCACGTTTATTTGTCTCACGACAAATCAAACTTCACGTTTGTTGATATTTTGATAAATTGTTGTCTTCACACACCAAAACACAACGAATCAAATGGCGCCGCTGCCGGGGAGGCTGTGTGTCGAAAGTCTCGATAAGGTTTAGACGATTAGTCTTGTAGAACCTTCGCAAGAAGTTACGCTTTTATAAAACGTACAGAAAACCAAAAATATTTTTCTTTTGTTTCTAGTATATGTATTATATCTATATAAGATAAAGAAAAACACAAAAAGATTTTCCCGTTTCATTGTTTAATAAATACAAAGTTAAAATCTTACCACCGCAAACCAAGGCAGAACACCTACCAACTGGGGGTGTGACCATAATAAGTTCCCAAACAAAAGATCAAAACTTTCCTTTGTATCACTTGCGTTTTGGAAAACTATTAAACGGGAATCACACTTTAAGAGGAGTCGAAACGGTATGTGGCAATCCAACGAACTTCGCCCAGTGAGAGATCCATTCTTCTCTCCCGCTCCTTTGTGCGTTTTTCCTTAGAAGTTAACCTTGCGTTCTTGATTATTGGTTTAAGTTCCCTTGTCTTTAAAGTGGTATTGTTTTAATTGATATTTTTGTGGTGCATGCGTACACGTTCGTCTACGTCAACAAGTCCTTTGCAATCGCTAAATAACATTCCAAGAAGAAGGCGTAATCGACGACGTACCAATCGAATAGTCGAACCCGAGTTTCGTACTATTCCAATCATGGCGGCCGAGCCCACTATGAACGAGCTTCTCCAAGCACCCATCGAGGGATACGGAGATGCTATCATCATTCCAGCCATCGTGGCTGACAATTTCGAACTTAAGACGGGGTTGATTAACTTAGTCACCTCGCGTCAATTCTATGGTTTCGAGAGGGACGATCCTCAAGATCACATTCGATGGTTCAACAAAATCACGTCTACCATCAAATGCAAAAATGTCCCTGAGGAGGCTATCAAACTTCTTCTATTCCCGTTTTCCCTCGATGGGGCTGCCAAAAATTGGCTAGACAAACAACCCCCTCGATCAATTGAAACATGGGAAGATTTGGTCAAGAAGTTTGTGAACGAATTCTTTCCTCCATCTAAAACCACCGCCCTCAAGAATGAGATCATGAAATTCACTCAAAAATTTGATGAATCAATCGGTGAGGCATGGGATCGTTACAAGGACATGCTTCGTAAATGTCCTCATCACGGTTTCTCCGAGTTGATGCAACTCGACACTTTCTAGAATGGTGTGAGCCAAGTCGATCAAGACTCTCTTAATGCCTCCGTGGGAGGTAACTTCTTGAATCGAACCACCAAAGATGCTTTGATGATCATTGAAAACAAATCTAAGGTCCGCATTCCACGAAGCAAATCGGTTGTTTCACAAATCAATGTTGGTCCTTCTTCCTCATCACCCGTGGCTCAATCTAGCACCGATGCTAGACTTGACAAGCTCACGGAAGCAATTCATGCTTTGGTTCTCACCAAAACAAAGAAAGTCTCTTCTCAACCTGCTGAAGTCAAAAAGGTTGACACTTGTGTTACTTGTGGTGGTCCACACGCTTACTACAATTGTACTGCCACCGATGGCAATCCATTTGAAGTCAATGCAATAGTCGGTAATTCCAATCAAGGAGGTAACCAATACCGCCCTCAAATGGAACCAAATTACCGTACTAACAATCAAAGTGGTCCACCCGGTTTTTCTCAACCCAACAATCCAAATAGATTCAATCAAAATCAACAACAAAGAAACCCGAATGTTCAAAACCAATTTCAAGCCCCTATGAACCAATATCAAAATCAAGGGGGAAATTACAACCAAGGTTCTCACAATCAAGGAAACTTGAATAGAAACCAAGGTTATGGTAATTTCAATCAAGGAAACAATTTTCATGGTAATCAAAACCATGGAAATTTTCAAAATCAAGGTTTCAATCAAAACAATCAAGCTCAAAACTTTCCTCAAAATCAAAATGTTGCTCAACCTCAATCATCAACCGATGAGTTGTTGAAGCAATTTATGAAAGCTCAAGAAGAAACTAACATGTTGTTGATCGGTCAGATTTCTGAACTTAAGAAGTCTTTAAATGATCGACCTTCGGGATCGGGAACGCTACCAAGCAACACGATCGCCAACCGGAAGGGCGATGTAAAGGCGATCACAACCCGTAGTGGAGTTTCTTATGATGGACCCACGGTTACTACCTTATCTTCTTCTCCTCCCGAGGTAGTGGAACGTGAACACAAGGCTACAAAGGACAAGGTGCAAATCACAAGTACACGAAGTACCGCACACGTCCAACCTCATGTTGTCCCAAAAACCAAATCAAAACCGGGAATTGTTTTTGAAACCTCGGAAAATCCCGTTCAACAAAAAGCTTCAATACAATATCCTTCGCGTTTAAATGATCAAAGACTCCGCGAGCAAACTAATGATCAAATGAAAAAATTTCTTGAAATTTTTCAAAAATTACACTTCGACATTAGTTTCGCGGATGCTCTTCTCTATATTCCCAAGTTTGCTTCCACTTTCAAGAGTCTTCTAAGTAACAAAGAGAAACTATTTGAACTCACCAAAACTCGTTTGAACGAAAATTGTTCGGCAGTTCTCCTAAAGAAACTTCCTGAAAAATTACGGGACCCCGGAAAATTTCTCATTCCATGTGATTTCCAAAAGCTTGAGGAATCCTTTGCCTTGGCCGATCTTGGAGCTAGCATAAACCTCATGCCTTTCTCTATTTGGCAAAAACTTTCACTTCCCGAGCTTACACCAACACGAATGACTCTCGAATTAGCAACCCGTTCGGTTATGATTTCGAAGGGTATTGCTGAAGATGTCTTTGTGAAGGTTGGCAAGTTCCATTTTCCTACCGACTTCGTAGTCGTTGATTTTGATGCCGATCCTCGTGTCCCCTTATTTTGGGAAGACCATTCTTAAAAACGGCTCGTGCATTAATCGACGTCTTCGAAGGAGAAATGACTCTTAGAGTTGGCGATGAGAAATTGATCATAAACATTGAAAATACTTCTAAGGATCTTCTCGACCTTGAACGAGAAGAAATCAACCGACTTGATGTCATCGATTTTGCATGCGATGACCATATCGAAGAAGTGTTAAGTTTGCAAGGATCAATCAATTCTTCCATTGATGTCTCTCCCCCCTCTCTTACTTCATTTTTGGGAGGTGACTTCATTTTGGAAGAAATCGAAGCTTGTTTGTCGTGTGATTCTCATGTTGATTATGATTCTATCAATCCCGAGGAAGACTTACTTCTACTTGAGAAGTTGCTCAATGATGATCCCTCATCTCTTCCTCCAAAAGAACTTCATAATGTGGAAGTCAAAGATGTTGAAAAAACTGATGACTTTCCTGAGGTCGAACTCAAGGAACTTCCGCTTCATCTCGAGTACGCGTTTTTGGAGGGGGACGATAAGTTTTCCGTCATAATCGCTAAAGACTTGAGTGAGGAAAACAAAACCACTCTTCTCAAGGTTTTAAAGTCACACAAGCGAGCTATTGCTTGGAGACTTTCCGATATCAAGAGTATTAACCCGGAATTTTGTATGCACAAAATTTTGATGGAGGATGACTATAAACCGGCGGTTCAACAACAAAGACGGGTAAATCCTAAAATTCATGAGGTTATCAAGCAAGAGGTCATTAAACTTCTTGATGCCGGCTTGATTTACCCTATTTCGGATAGTCCTTGGGTGAGTCCCGTTCACTGCGTACCCAAAAAGGGTGGCATAACGGTCGTCAAAAATGATGATAACGAGTTAATTCCGACTCGATTGGTAACGGGTTGGCGCGTTTGTATTGATTATCGAAAATTAAACGACGCCACCCGTAAAGACCACTTTCCATTACCATTCATGGATCAAATGCTCGAAAGATTGGCGGGGAACGAATACTATTGTTTCCTTGACGGTTTTTCGGGTTATTTCCAAATTCCCATCGATCCTCAAAATCAAGAAAAAACGACTTTTACGTGCCCATACAGAACATTTGCTTATCGACGCATGCCTTTTGGCCTATGCAATGCTCCGGGCACGTTTCAAAGATGCATGATGGCCATTTTTCACGACATGATCGAGAAAACAATGGAGGTCTTCATGGATGATTTTTCTGTCGTTGGGAGTTCATTCGAATCATGTCTCGCCAATTTAGACAAAATGCTTCAAAGGTGTAAAGACACCAATCTTAGTCTAAATTAGGAGAAGAGTCATTTCATGGTCAAGGAAGGAATTGTCCTTGGCCATAAGATTTCCAAGAGTGGGATTGAGGTCGATAAAGCTAAAATCGACGTCATTGCTAAGCTCCCTCCTCCCACTACTGTTAAAGGTGTTCGGAGTTCCTGGGTCATGCCGGCTTCTATCGTAGATTCATTCAAGATTTCTCGAAGATAGCTAGGCCTATGACCCGACTTCTTGAAAAAGAGACTCCATTTGTCTTTTCCGATGAGTGCATCAAAGCTTTTCAAAATCTCAAGAAAAAGCTTACCGAAGCACCCATTTTAGTTGCCCCCGATTGGGACCTACCTTTCGAACTCATGTGTGATGCAAGTGACTTTTCAATAGGTGCGGTCTTGGGGCAACGAAAAACCAAACATTTTCAGCCGATTCATTATGCAAGCAAGACCTTGACCGAGGCTCAAGCTCATTACACCACAACGGAAAAAGAATTACTAGCCGTGGTGTATGCGTTTGAGAAGTTTCGGCCATATTTGATCTTGACTAAGTGCATAGTGTACACGGACCACTCGGCTCTAAAATATCTCTTTGCCAAGCAAGACGCAAAGCCGAGATTGCTCCGTTGGGTTCTCCTCCTACAAGAATTTGATATCATCATTCGTGATAAAAAAAGGAGCCGAGAACCTCGCTGCTGACCATCTTTCCCGATTGGAGAATCCTCATCAAGGAGTTCTCGAGAAAAAGGAAATAAACGAAACATTTCCTCTCGAGACACTCAATGTGATTTCCTCTCGTGGTGATTCTAGTACCCCATGGTTTGCCGACTTTGCAAACTATCATGCGGGGAACTTCGTTGTCAAAGGGATGTCGTCCCACCAAAAGAGCAAGTTTTTCAAAGATGTTAATCACTACTTTTGGGACGATCCCTATCTGTTTAAAATTTGTGCGGATCAGGTTATTCGAAGGTGTGTTCATGGCCAAGAAGCCATGGAAATCCTTAAGGCTTGTCATAATGGACCCACCGGGGGACATCATGGCCCGAACTACACCGCTCGAAAAGTATTTGAGTCCGGTTTTTATTGGCCCTCCATTAATAAAGACGCCCATGACCTAGTCAAATCTTGTGACTCATGTCAACGTCAAGGAAAGATCACACAACGGGATGAAATGCCTCAAAATGTCATCCAAGTGTGTGAAATCTTTGATGTTTGGGGCATAGACTTTATGGGGCCGTTCCCGTCTTTACGAGGGAACAAGTACATACTCGTGGCCGTTGACTACTTGTCAAAATGGGTCGAAGCAAAAGCTCTCCCAACCAACGATGCCCGAGTAGTTGTAAAATTTTTGAAGACGTTATTCTCAAGGTTTGGAACTCCCCGCGCTATCATAAGCGATCGCGGTACTCACTTTTGCAACGAACAATTTGCAAAACTCATGCTCAAGTATGGTGTCACTCACCGACTTGCTACCGCCTATCACCCACAAACGAGTGGGCAAGTGGAGGTTTCAAACCGAGGTTTGAAAAGAATTCTTGAAAGAACCGTAGGCGAAAACCGTGCCTCTTGGTCGGATAAGTTAGACGACGCTCTATGGGCCTTTCGCACGGCTTATAAAACACCCATCGGGTGTACTCCTTATAAGCTCGTGTACGGAAAAGCTTGTCATCTACCAATTGAGCTCGAGCACAAAGCTTATTGGGCTTTGAAGAATGCAAATTTTGATCTTAAGTTTGCGGGTGATCATAGGAAAGTTCAACTCAATGAACTTCGTGATCAAGCTTACGAAAACTCTTTAATCTATAAAGAGAAAACCAAAAAGATCAATGACTCCAAAATTAAGAACCGCGTTTTCAACGTTGGTGACCGAGTCCTTCTTTTTAACTCTCGATTAAAGATCTTTTCGGGTAAGCTTAAAACCCGCTGGACCGGACCTTTCACCGTTGCCAAAGTTTATCCTTATGGTACCGTCGAGTTATCGCAAGACGACGGTCCAAATTTTAAAGTAAATGGGCATCGGTTGAAACACTATTTTGGAGGGGACATACCACCTATTGTCCCGGACCTCCAAACTTTCCCCATGGACCAATGAATTCGGGGATCGAGTCAAGCTAGCGACTCGACAAACAAAAACAACAACAAATACGGGTTTTCACCTGTGTATCTGATTTCCTTCTATTTTCTAACACCCTAGTGTGGGGGAGTGGCCACCCCCCGCAGCTACTTGAGATGTACATATCTTTCAAAAAAAAATGTGTGTGTTTGAATATATAAAGTGAAAAATACAAATGATATTCCCATAGTTAGCTTTTAATATTTTCGTCTTTCATTCAAAATTTTGGCATAATCGCCGGGACTTTGAATATTGAGGACAATATTCAACTCTAAGTGTGGGGGAGGGGAAAAATCTAGCGAATTTATCAAATTATACCGTCTAGTACCCCCGTTTTTGGCCAAAATTTTAAAAAATTTTCACTTTGTTTCAAAATTTTTGTGGTTATCAATTCGCCGGGTCTAAACGACAAAAGGGATTGGCTAATCCAGGAGCAAACGGCTCTTGGTAAAGATATCTCAAACCCGTTTATGGCTTGCAATTTGCCAAAAATTTTATGGTTCCTCAACTCCCCATCATCCTCAAAAGCTAATGAGTTGGCTAGCCCGCAAGATTATGGCTTGTGGTAAAGGCAGTGGAAAAACCATAATTGGTAATCAACTCACCAAGATGTTGACTGTTCCATCAAGAGTTGGCTAGTCCAGGAGCAAACGGCTCCTGGTAAAGACTAATCAAATCCGTTAACAGCTGGTGGTTTGCTCAAAATCACACGGTTATCAGGTGTGCCACAGTTCTTACACCTGGCTACTCCAGAAGTGATGGCTTTTGGTAAAGAGACTTCAAATCCATTAATTTTTCTCAAAAAGATTGCTAGGGACTAGCAATAGTTTAGTGTGGGGGATTGATGAGTGTGTAAATACTCATTATTTTTAGTCAAATCTGAACTGCAAAACGATTAAAAACACTAAAAAACGTATCAAAATACGAAGAAAATCCCAAAGATCGTGTTTTATATGTTTCTAATGCAAAACGAGTAAAAACAAACGAAAAACGAACAAAATTTGCATATTGGCAGTTTCAGTCCCCCAACTTTCAAAGTTTTACAAAACTAGTCCCTGGTCAATCATTTTCAAAGAAAAGTCAACCCTTGCTTTTAAAAGTAAAAAATAAATCACAAATGATCTTTGGGTGAAAATTTTGGAAAAATTACAATTGTGGTCCCGCAAGTTTGCAATTTTGGCAATTTTGATCCCCGGATAGATTCATTTTGGAAAATTAAACATTAAGGACCTTTGGGAATTGATTATATGGCATGTATAGTCCTTGTAATACTTTGGAATATTTGCCAGAAGTAACCCTCAAGTTTCAGCAATGTGCAAGATTAGTCCTTTGGAGTTTACAAGTTACCAAACCAAACGTATACCATTAATTAAGCCCCAAATGGATCCAATGTGTTTAATACCAATCCAAATATCCACCACAAGCCCACCCAATAATCCCTAAAGCGCAAGTATCCACCCCTAGCCCAAACTATACCCTAATATGTTTTTTATATACAAACGTACACCCTTCTTCCTCATCTGAATAAAAAAAAAGAGATAGCACCACTTCCATCCCCCCTCGTGACTACAACAAGCCAAAGTAACCATCACCATCCCTTCCCATCACCCTCAAAACCTTCCCCCAATCCTACTAAACCCTCATACAACCCATACCTAACACCATTAACCACTAAGGGGATGACAAGCTGGAGATCCACCACTCTTTTGGGCGCCAAAAATGTTGTTAAAGGCTGGGATGATTCAAGATTAATCCAAAGGTTGTGATTCATCAAAGAAAGCACAAGTTTGGCAGCTTATTGATCACCTCAGAGAAGAAGCACAAAGAAGAAGACGAAGAATGGAGCTTATTTGGTACCTACCACTCCTAGGTTTAGTATAAATAGGTTGTTGATTGTAAGCCTAAGGGCACATCTATCTTATCATCTCATTTTTAAATCTTTCTTGTAATTTCTAGTTTAAAAAAGTTTAAGTTTTCTGTATTGTAATTGAAGGTTTAAAAGTTTAATGAAAATGTCATTTTAAGTTCATCTCAATTTGTGTTTCTTAATCTCTTATCATATTCTGTTTATCATTTATTAAAATTTAAATTGAATCTGAAAAAAAAAGAAACTGAAGTCAGAAAGAAAAAAATGGAGTTAGAAAGAGCAGTTTGGATGGGAGTATTGGTTTAGAGCCCATGGGGGCAAATTAAGTGGTTCTTGATTCTCAGTAGTCTCACAAATCGGACGACAAGTAGGTTTTACATCACACTTTCTAGTTTACAATGTTTGAAATTGGTAGTTTAAATTTATCGCTTGTTGCTTAATCTGGTATTAGGTAGCATATTAGAGGTAGATTAGAGAGTCTCATAGGTTAGTTTAATGACTGCTTGGTAAAAATCTTAAAAACAGTTAAGTTAGGGTTGTTTGGATCAGTATAACTTGTTTGTATATTCATTGTTTCAGGGGTATTGTTCAGCCTGGAAACACTGCTTAGATTGATTTGTGCTTATATAAGTTTAGAATTAGTAGGTCACCAAGTAAAAAAGTCAATTGAACCTTAAATTCCCCAACGGTTTAACTGTTAGGGGTTTTGATACCTATTCCTCAACTTTGGCTTAGATATTGTTGAGGTGGGATAAGTCAGCCCCAATTCAGCCCAACACACCTCATTTAGGAATCTGGGGAAGGTTTTATCTAAAAAAAGTCAACTTAGGGTGAAGATCCAAAAAGTCAAAATACATAATAATTGGCAGAAAAATCAAAACTTGTGCGAATTTTCTTGATTTTCATGCTTGCTCTTAGGATTTAAAATTCTCAGGGATTGATGCCCACCTGCTAACCTTTAGAATCCAACTTTCGGTTTAATTTTGTGAAATTTTCTTGGTCACTTTCTCCTCGTCCGAAGTGGACTGTTTGAACGTTCACTGCCTTGCAGCCCAGTTCCTTGGAGAATTTGAGTAGCTATAGGTCGTTCACTAGTAGGTTTTAGGGTATGTTCTCTGTCAGTTTAAGTGCTTCTCTAGGTGGTGTTTAGGTATTAAGGGTTAGTTTGCTATTCGCGGTTTTTCTTGAGCTTATTAAGAGATTTTTTTTAGCTTATGAGATACAGCATAATGTTTAACTCAGTTCAAGTACTGAATGAGTTTGCTTTTCATTCTTAACTGATTATTGTAGTTGCTTTTGTTTGTTTTGATTGCTGTAATTCCTTGTTGTTGTTGTTGTTGTTGTTTGTTATAAATTATTTAGCAATACGCTTGCTTATTTGGCATTAGTGTTGGCTGTCATTAGAGCAAAACCAAGAACACCAAGAGTTTTCAAGTTTAACAATAAATCAGTTTTAGTTTTGAGTGGTTTGTTGTTAGATTTGCTTTAATCAACCTGTTTTCAAGAAAAAGTTGGTTGTTAACTGAGTGTGTAAGACAAAAAGAAAAAAAAAATAGAGAAAATAAAAAGCAAAAAGAAGTGGTACTAGGGATTCGAACCCTGGTCATTGGATTCACCCACGACACAACAAACCAATTGTGCCCTTGGACTTTTCTTACTAATCTTGTTCATTTATTTCTTTTAAAGTAAAATATACTCTTCCCTCATACAAGCTCATTAAGCTGTTTAAGCTTGTTACTGCTTATGGGTTTAAGCAATTTCTAATTTGTCATTTTTCTTAAGTCACAATTAGAAAAAAATAATTTTCCGAAAAAGTTTGGTATTTTTAGCAGTCGTAGTTTATTTATTATAATTTAATTTATGTTAATTGATTTTTGAATTGTAATAAATAGAATTTTAGTCAAAAAATTAATTTTCTTTTTTCAAAAATTTTCTTTTGTCTTATAATACGTAAGAAAATTATTCGTAAGCCCATAGGACGTTTGGAACTTAAATTTCGCGTTTTATTTTGCTCGTTCGCGTAATTTTTAAATAAACGTCACGTTTTTAATTTAGTTAACGTTTTAGGATTCCCGATACCTTATTATGTTTTCCCGTAGTTTTTAGGTATTTCTTAGATTGTAGTTGCCTTAGGTTAATTTACTTTCGTTAGTTAATTTTTAAATTCGTTAGTTTAACATATCGCAAAACCAAATAACCTTTCCAATTATACAAGATTTTAATCCAAATCGCATTCGAAGCTTTCTATTCACACCTCGTTGGGGTACGACCCGGGAAATCACTTCTCGGTCTCACAATTTGAATATCACTTTCACGAGTTTTGCGAGGTAATCGTTTTCCTAAACGGTTTACTCGTATTACTTCACGTTTATTTGTCTCACGACAAATCAAACTTCACGTTTGTTGATATTTTGATAAATTGTTGTTTTCACACACCAAAACACAACGAATCAACCTACTTAACAAAAGGACATGACTTTTATCAGTATCTATTATCTATCTGTGTACGTGTTAGTCTATCACTGTTTCGTTCTCATTTGTTTTATTATTTTAATTAAATAACCAAATCTGTGTTAGTCTCTCAGGCTAAAACCCCTATTTTCGTTAGATTATATTGTAAAGCTAAGTTAGTATATTTAAGATACTGATTAGATTAACTAGATATTACGTTCCACTCTTAGTGATCGACACTCTGCTTACCACTATATACATATTGATCAGGTACACTGCTCGTTAGTGTGTGTGTTATAGGATAACTCGGCTAAATATAAATTTAAAACTTGAATAGGGAAAATCACTCTATATTACACGTGACACAACACGCATCAGAAGCGTTTGGGTTATCTTTAGTTTTATAACAAAATTTGAATTATAAAATATTTTAAGCATTAAAATGAGTCAAGATAACCGCACCTCCACATTGTTTGCATATAGGCACACACTAGAACATCTACATTGTAATAGTCGTTTACTTAGACTAAAATGTGATATTTGTGTTTCTAGGAATCATCATGCCTCCCGCAACTCACTATGATCACAAGGACACCCTTAACTACATTCCAAAACACCATAAAACCAAAGGTCTAACCCCCGCTCAAGTCAAAGTTTTAAGGCCTTAGAAAAATGTTATATCCACGAGGGTAGAACCATTGATCCCTCTTTATTAGAAAACACCAATATTCATAGGGAACTTGTCGGCATCCACTTTGATTTCCTTCTAGATATTGATGAGCCTATTTGTCCTAGATTCATTCTAGAGTTCTATGCTTCCATCACACTCCACACCAATGATGATGGTCTCATGTCTTTGTCCTTCATGGCTAGTGGTCACACCTACAACATCTCTCTTAATGACTTTGCTCAAGTTCTAGGTATTCCGAATCATGGTGTTTGTCTTTATTCGGACAAACACTTACTCATAATTCTTGACTTGGTCATTGACCGCATCCATCCTTATGATACTCCTCTTGTCTCCAAGAATGTCATTCGTGATCATCCCTTTGTTAGGACTTCCAATACTAGGAGAACTCGTTCGGGAAATGAGGTTGATAAGGACCCTTATGGTATGGAACTCAGCGAGCTTAAGCCTCAATTCAAGAAGTGGGAAGAAGTCCTTAGAGCCAATGTCATTAGCACCATAGGGAATAGAGATCATATCAATGTTTACCTTTGTTACATGCTCTACTCCGTGTCAACGCGTCAACCTTTCAACCTGGCTTACTACATAGCCAAAATGATGGCCGACATACCCGTGCAAGGCACCACCCCTCTTCCATATGGAATGCTTTTAACTCGTCTCTATAGATAATTTGCTCCCATTCCTCCTACAGCTCGAGGTCTTTGCCTAGACTACTCTCTCGTGCCACATATCTTTGTTCCATTAAGCGATAAGAGAGTTTCAAAAGCTCAAGGGAAACGTCCTCATCCTCCTACTTCCTCATCATCATCCATGAGTGAAGAAGCCGGTTTACCCAACTCTAGGCTACCACCTCTTGAGTACCTCCAACAACTCCCAAGGCTACCAAATGATTCAGAGGAGTACAAGCAAACAAGGGGAATGTGGAAGTGCTTTAGAAGATTCCTTGGAAAGCTTGAGAAGAAGATTGATCGCCAAAGAGGCATGTTAAGGGGTTGTTTGGCACAACGTGACATTTGAACAATTTGGTTGTTTAACATTGTGTTTTATGGATTTATGTACTTTTAGGGATATTTCGTAATGTTTAGAACATGTATGAACTAACGGATATGCAGGTGTACAACATTTGAGGTGTTGTCAAATTTTCAACATTTTCAATATTTTCACTAAGTGTAGTGAAAATCACTAGCCCCCCATCAATCTCTATCGGTAAGAGTGTTTCTATCTGCATTTATGTCATTTCCTAACTAGTTTTTAATGTTAGCATATGTTTTAGGAGAATTTATGAAATTTGAACGTTGTTTGGTCCGTGAAAAATACACAATGTCTCGAATTTTGGCCAGGTGGATCTGGCGAAACCAAATATAGGGTTCCGCCAAACTTGGCCCAATGGACCTGGCGAAACCAAATCATAGGTTCCGCCTGTGTTGTCGAATGGTTCCGCCAGTGCCTGTAGTAAGTTTTCCAAATTTTCAAAATTTCGACTTTACCACAACACCAAACCATTCCTTTTAGTTAGAAACACATTTCTTATCAGTAGTTAAGTACATTAGGACCATTTTTAGCTTCTAGAACCAATAGGAAACCACTTCCTGCTAAAAATTCAATTTAAACATAACTAACCCAAGGAACCCTTCTGCATAAAGCAAGGAACCCTCATTTTGGTTCCTTGGAATCCGTGGTACCTCAGACCACAAAGATTTGATATGACCACATAGCATTTAGTGCATATCTTAGTCTTCTTACTTCATCAAATTCCATTATATTGACTTCCAATGATTTGACAACTTTCTTAAAACATCCAAATGATTAGAAACCTCCAATTTTGTATGGAAGAACATCAAATCCAAACACTCCTTTCAACATTTCTTCAACTCTATAAATTTGACCATCTTAGACACTTCCAAATCACACCATCACCATTACCATTTTTGATCTTTAGCTTCTAAACCACCATCTTTGACAATGACAAAGTCAAACAACTCTTCTCCACCATCACGACCCATTCGGCGAACCGCCCGAATAAGTGTCAAACCTTGTTGCTTCAACACAACAATCAACTTATCTCATCATCTTCGGATGAATCATCCCTAATCATCTCATCACCAATCAAGGATGAAAATTTTCTCAACCTTGCCACTCCTACACCATCACCAAGACCTCAAAATGTTATCACCACTCCACCACCAACAAAAACACCCATTGATCCAACTCTACCACCGGCTCCAACTCAACCATCAAAATCTCTATCACCACCAAAATCACCAAAGCTTGAACCTATGGAACTTTTTGGCACTCCACCAACATCACCTCATCCTTTTCTACAAGACTTAGATGATCCACAACCTAGATCAACCAATCCACCACCATTGCCTTGGTTTGGCTTCATTAAACGAATGGAAAATAAACCACGGGCTTTCTTTGAGCCTAATGAGCCATTTGAACAAGAACAACCACCTCAACAAGAGTCATCACAACCAAAGCCATTGTTGTTTCACCCAATCTATAAAGAAATCCATGGTCCTTTGTATGGAGAACCAAACCTCCAACACCATGATCAACCTCCACCTCAAGAGTCTCAACCACCATCTCAATCCTAATCCCAACACTTTGAGTCTTTCTTTCCTTCTTATGAGGAAATCGAGGCTTCATTATGGAACAACACTCCAAACGCCCACAAGGAGATCAATGATCGCATCGACAACTTGTATGCCTTCAAGAACATGGTAGACACACACCTCCATCAAGCAATGGAATTTCAAACCACATTGCTCTCATCCATTGCTAACCCAACATCAACCCAAAAAACCACCAATGTTCCACCACCACCATTAACCAAGGATCCCATCCTACCCAATCCTTGCCATCGTTGCTCACAATGTGAGCGAACGGCTAAAATTTGTGAGAGCATAAAAATCATGCTTCACCAAGTTCAAGATGAAAATTGTTTCGTTATTCAACACATTCTAGAGCGCCTAAATATTCTTTCTATAGATGTAGGATTTATTTCTAAGTTATTTTTTTTCCATTTTGCATTTTTCTTTTTAGAAGTAGGACTTTGACTTTTTTATTTCTTGTCTTTTACTTTGACTTTTGTCAAAGTAAAATTTTACTTGAAATGGAGTTTGTTCTACTATATGTTGTGCATTGTTGGTTGTTTATTTATTTGTGATTGTGGCTTATGTATCTTTTGGTTGGATGAACTTTACTCCATTGTATGCTTGTCTTTCTTAACAACCAACTCTTTTTTGTAGTATTAAAATCCCTGTATCCTTACTTGGCACTCCAACTAGGGGGAGTATTGTCCAAGGGGGAGCATTTGGCTTGCATCATTCCGCTACGCAATTCTTCTTTTTGTTTCGACAAAAAGGGGGAGAAAATATATTAAACTTCAACTCGTTTAATATACATTAAAAATAGAATAAAACAAGTTTAATATAAATTTTCAAGACTCAACACTATAATTATCATTTTGCTTAAAAATAAAATTTATGTTTTGTTCTCAACAAAAAGGGAGAAATTGTTAATACAAATATCGCCTAAAAATGTTATTTATATTTTACGATCTTTGCTAAATTTCGTTAACGACAAAATGTAAACTTTATTTTTAGCAAAACATAAATATAGTTTAAGTCTTTTATATATAAATTTTTATTTTAAAACAAACATCACTTTTGCTTCATTTACATTTCACAAAAACATAAAATTTTCATATTTCTAAAAATAGAAAATGTAGTATGACATCATGGCATGCATCATATGTAATATTGGAAAGATTTCCAAAATCTTAGAGTTGACTTTTGAAGATCTCATGAATATTTTGGAAAGGTTCTTACTTATTGTATTATAGTGAGGTTTGGTAAATCTCTTGTATAGATTTGGAAAGAGATTTGGAGATCTTGGTTGTCAGTTCTGGCGGAACCTTTCAAGTCAACGGACGGAACCCTCAAAAGGGTTCCGCCAAATCCGTGGGTTGGTCAGGCCTTTTGCCTATAAATAGCAACCCACAATTTGAGTTTTACTAATCACTTACAATCATATTTTGCATATACACTCTCATTACATTCATCTAATTCTGTAGCATTTCATTTATGTGAGACCTTTTGTAGCAAAGAAGATCATAAGTTCATCCGAAAGTTTACAAGTTTCAACATAATGTTGCAAGACTTGTTAGCTTAGCATTGTGTAAACTCGTGTAGTTTATACTTCATTTAATTGCATCTATTCAGTAGTGATCGGTTAGTATTTTAGTTCTTAAAATACAAAGAGTGACGGGAGTGGTTGTACCCTTGTAAAAGAACTCGACATCTAGCTTTGTGTTAGTAATCTTGTGTAAGCGACGTGTAAGGTTTTCTCCGCCGGTGAAAGGAGCTTCTTGGCTAGTGAAGGAAACTCTCGAGTTGTATACTCGGGGAGTGAAGTAGGGCAAGGAAAAAGAGTCCTTGTAGCCGAACCACTATAAACATCTGTGTTGTGGTTTGATCGTTTCTTACTTTATCTTGCATTTACTTATTGCCTGTTATTTGCATTAGTCGATTACACGTAAAATTTTCAAAGATAATTAAATTAAAACCGGTAAACTATTCAACTTCCCTTCTAGTTTTCCACAGTAACTATCGCAACTTTCTAGTGAAAATTGGGCAGAGTTTTCTTTCGCAAAATGTGATTAATAGTAAGTCTCAGAAGATCAGGTAACGTAGTACTTTGTGATATCACAACAATACAAAAGCTATCGCAGCAATTTCTTGCGATTTGAGCAGAGTTTTCTTTCGTAAACAGTGGGTAACAAAAAGCTTCGCAAAACAAGTATCACAACCCTTTCTATCACAGCCCAAATCCATTGCTATCTGATGACATCAAATAAGTACATTTTATTAGCATCATTTATCCTTTGCATATTACTTGTTTTGTATTATTGTATATGGAAATTGATATTTAATCGCTTACTTTTGTAATTCTCAGTTATATACAAGCATTTGGTGAAAGTCAGCTATTATGGATGAAATATGGAGCTAAATGATCAAGATTGGAAGAGTTTACTCAATGATGATTTAAAGACCATTGCCTGACTTTGAAGAATGCGCCGCATCTAATTATATCATGCGCCGTATATGAAACTTTGGTCAATGAAGAAGAACCAGCTTGTTCTACTCCAGATACGCCGCATTACATTTCATACATACGGCGTATCACTCTTAAGACTTCACCAAAAGATGATCCAAGACACAGAAGAACATGAGCTGCATAAGAGATTGAAGATACACCGTATCTAAAGGCGATGAATGAATATTCTTGAATATTATAATCTTGGACCCCACGCGAAGTTACACTGATACGTCGTGTTAGCATTAAAAATATGTATTATGAAGTGATGGTCATTCTCATATTGTAACTTTGTGTCGTTTGTTAAGATTAGTAATAGTTTAGTCATTGGGCCTTGGACTTGGCAAGCTAATATGTCATGTGCTATGTTTCATAAGCCTTGTTATCTACCATGTAACCAAGTCCAAGCCCAAGCCCATAGAAAGCCTTAGGGCATATCTTGTATCTTACTATATAAACACCTCAAAGGCTCATTTGAGGTGTGTGCTTGTGTGTGTATTGTGTGTGTTTTTCTTAATAAAAGTTCTCATTTCCATCTCTCTCTCTCTAATACACGAATTACATATACTTCATACAAGTCACCATCTTTCCATCTTTCCTTCTTATTGTGCTTATATTGTGTGTGATAAAGTTGTGTTATTTAAGGTCTTACAAGTGGTATCAATCGCCTAACAATGATTTAGGAGGGTTGAGAGTTTGTTAGTTTCGTGTTTTTAAGCATTTCTTCACGTTTTTGTTTTCAAAAATTCTTACTTTTCTTGTTTTTCTTGGTTTTTAACACTTTTTTTATTACAAACTAGTGTTATAAACCTTCTCTAACAAGAAAGTTTAAATCTTTTTGAAGCTTCATAGCTTAAAAAACTCGATTTGGTTTTTGTACTTGTTTTCTAGAACACGAAAAAGTTTTATAAAAATCATCAAGTTTGGAACTTTCTTTAAGTTTTGGTGTTTTTTAGCCTAGAAGTACAAGAATCTTGGATTGCAAACGTCATTTGGGTGTGCTTTACGCTTATTCTCAAAACTGTCAACATCTCAAAAATTTGGTGTTTTTTCAAAATCACATATTGACTACTTTTCGAGAACACAAGAAACGACCTCTTTCGTGCTCACCGTTGGATACTCGGTATTTTCTCTCTTGTATAAGAAAGAAATTACTTCGACTCTTGGTTCAATTTCGAAATTGTATAATTTCGAGATTTCTTTGTGTGATTAGGTTTTCAAAAAAGTCATAATTTTCGAGAACACTGCAACATTTTCGAAAAAATCAGAATTTTCGAGAACACTACAACATTTTCGAAAAAGTCAAAATTTTCGAGAACACTGCAAAAAAATTTCGAAATTACTCCAGAAAGTTTCGCAATCACCTTAATTTCGCAATCTGTCAAAGTTTCGCAATCCCAAGTTTCGAGAACACAACAAAGTTTCGAGAATTTTGACAAAAGTGAGGTTTTTGACGACCAAACTTCAAACGGCCATAACTTTTGAACCGTAACTCCGTTTTCGACGAATCAGCTGTCAAAACGACCGTGAGACAGAGTAGAACGACATGCTAAATGATTTATCAACTTAGGCGAAGTTTCGAGGCCTAAAAACACTCCTAGAAGAAGTTATTGAGGTTTTAAGGTTTTAAGTCAAAATTTTCACCATAAATACTTGCATCAACTCACTCTAAACTCTACTCCTATTTCGTTGGAACGATCCGAGAATCAACTTTATCCATCTACACTTCATCGATGGCATCTCAGCAAGACATTCATACAGCCGGTGTGGAAAACCGACCTCCAATGCTTGAAAAAGGTGGATATCTCCCATGGACAAGCCGTATTCTTCGTTACATCAAAACAAAGGATACCGGGCACCTTATGATCAAATCCATAGAAAACGGTCCATTTCAGCCAAGACAAGTTCAAATTCAAGGTAATCCAAATACAACACCTCCTACTGAACCATTAGTGCGTATACAAACAGAAGCAGATTACACTGATGAAGACAAGGCGCAGATCAAAGCTGATGATATGGCAATGCATTTAATCCAACTTGGATTACCACGGGAGATCTTTGCTGCGGTCGACAGCTGTGAAAGTGCTTATGCTATGTGGGAACGTGTTAGAAGAATATGTCATGGAACAGAAATTGGACAACAAGATGTTGAGAACAAACTTCTTACTGAATGGGAGAACTTTACATCCACTAAAGGTGAACAAATTGAATCTTACTACACAAGGTTTTGCACTTTGATGAATGAGTTAATCAGAAACAAGTTGACACCACGAGCAATTGCAACAAACATCAAATTCCTCAATAACCTTCCAGAAGAATGGGGTCGTTATGTTACAATTGTTAATCAGACAAAGGACTTACATCAGGTGAATTATGATCAACTCTATGACTTTCTGAAGCAAAACCAAGCTGAGGCTAATGAAGTTAGGAAAGAAAGATTGGCAAAGAATCATGATCCTCTCACAATAATTGCTAATACACCAACACCATTACAAGTGAACACTCAACAACCATCATCACCTATTCACAACTACATGCAACCATCATGCATTTAACAACCAACACCGGTCTATCAACAACAATTCTACCCACAACAACAACAAGTTATTCCACAACAGACATACCCACAATTCCAAGAACCAGAATTCACTGACAATGATGAAGCTGTTGCAGCATTGACACAAGCGTTTGCTTTTCAGTCAAAGGCATTCCAAGGACGCTATTCTACACCAACAAACAACAACCAAAGGATTTCATCGAATACTCGCAACAGGCAGGTCGCTCAGCCGAGTTTCAATATGGGCAACGGAGGCCAAATGGTTGGAGTTTATGGGAATCAGCAAGGATATGCTACTGGATTTAATATGGGCAATCAGAATATGCAGAATGCAGGTTAGTATGCAGGGAATCAGTATGGTCAGAATGAAGGGAATCAGTTAGGTCAGTTTGTTGGAAATCAGAGGGGTCAGAATGTTGGTAATCAGGCAATGGGTAATCAGAATAGAAATGTTGCAGCTCCAGTAGTTGGGAATTTGGGAAATGTGAATCAGGGTAACCCGGTAAAGTGTTTCAACTGCCAGGGTGTAGGTCATATGGCACGGAACTGTCCTACTAAGCCAAACAAGAAAGATCTAGCGTACTTGCAGAAAACAGTGATGTTGGCACAAAAGCCAGAGGCAGGATTTCAGTTGAACGCAGAGGAGAATGACTTTATGGCTCTTATGGATGACATGGAAGATAGAGAAGATATCGATGCGAACTGCATATTCATGGCGAATCTTCAGGAAGCTAAGTATGACACGGATTCTGACACACTTCCTGTTTATGACACCAATGCACCATCTGAGGTATCTAACTTCAACACATGTCACAATAATGATATATTTGATATGTCTCCTCATGAGGAACAACATTCTGAGAAGCTAGCACCCACTTATGATACATACCTAGACACGTCAAGTAGTAGCAATACTCCTTCAGTGACTCCAGATGTGAATCATAATGGAGGCTTCGTTTCACAGCATGCTGAGAATGATGAGGAAACACGTGCTTTGTTTGAATCATTATTGAATAATTGTCGTATTGAAATTGAGAATGTGAAAAAGGTCAATCGCGATGTTAAGGCCGCGAATGATAAATTGACCGTTGAGCTTGAGAGTTACAAATCAACCGTTAAAGCTTTTGAATTTCATAACAAAAGATTGTCTGAATTAGAAACTGGTTATCAAAATTCCGTTTCAAGGGAACAACAATTGCAACTCAAGTTTGATACACTTGATGTTAATTCTTTCAAAAAGATAAAATCTTTTAACACGGAAATTTCTGATTTACAAAACCAACTTTCTAAACAAAAAACAGCTTATACCAATCTTGAAAAAGAAAGGGATGAGTTGAAAAAGGACTTTGCAAAGAAAGAAGACAAACTTTTGGAAGAAATCATAGAGTCAGAACACATGATTGCACATTTAGAAGAATTAGTGGTTAAGTCGGGTCAGTCGAGTCAAACAATGAAAATGATTTCAAATCAAACTAATCCGATTTACCATACGAAACATAAAATGGCTCTTGGTAACAACACCCCTTGTAATCTCAAGAAAGCTCAGCAAGAACAGAATGTTTTGTACAATGGTAATGTGATTTATACCAAACATGATCCTCCCGTCGTTCGGGATTCTGTGCTAACGATTGAACATGTCGAAGAGAGCATAAATAAAATGAAACAAAAAGATTTGAAACCATTGATTACAACAAATTGAACAAACTTTCGGGAATCACTTTTGTTCCACAAACAGAACCATCTGCGTTTTCCATAAAACGACCATTTGCGAAATTCTTGTTTAAAAAGAAAGTTGTTTCCAAAACTCTTTAAAACTGGAACAAATGTCCTCTAACAACACTTTTAATACAAGTGAGGCTAGAGAAATTCTTGATGACGTTAAAAAGAGAATTCAAGAACTTCAAAATATTGTTGCATCGAAAACTACCATCAATATTAACAACTGGCATTCTAGTTTTCATATCGAACAGAAAAAGGTGTTTCAAAACGAAATTACTATCCCACTGAATAACATTAGTGCAAGGGTAATCCATTTTGAACAAGCTTTCTTAAAAGATTCGGCCGACTTTGTCAAGGACCACAAATCCCTGGTAAACGAAGCTAATGATACTCGTGAAAACATGAATGTTTTGGAAAACCTTAATGATTCTCTCTTCGAAGCTGTTATGACCACTGACATTATGTCCATCATTTTACAAACATATTCTGTTCAAGACGATGAACGACTAAGAGCTGAGACCTCCGCAATTGTTTCAAAATATGAAAATGCTCTTATAAAGCTTGAAAAAGAAAATGTGTCATATTTTAAACAACTTGATCGGAAAAAGGAAGAATGCAAGTATGACAAATTGTCGTATGAGCGTGACTTAAAAAACATGAAAGAGCAAAATGGTCTTTTGAGGGCTCAGCTTGAAAGTCAAAAAGGAAAGGGTGAGGAAACTAAGTTTGCAAAACCATTGACTTCGGAGAAACCAAATGTTTCTAACACGGTTCAAAAACCAAAAAAGTCAATTTCAAGGTTTGCTCCAAAAGTCGATGATAAAAAGGATTTGACAAAACCAGTCACTCCAACACCCTTGCCCAAGAAAAGTGAAAATGATAAGATTGTTGATAAAGGAAAAGCGGTTGTCGAAACACCTAAAGTGTTAGCACCTGGCCTTTTTAGGATTAGTCCCACTAGTGCGTCTGCCTCAACATCTAAGACAAATGACACGTGCATAAAGGCTAATTCTAAAGAATCTAGGGATGCTAAAAAGGACAACAATATAAATCCTAATGTGTGTGCCTTACCTTCTACAGGATTAGAAAGCACCTCTAGGAGTAGCAGACTAAAGCCTAAGAGCAATACAAGGAACAATAGAGTCTCGCCTGTTTCTAAGAGTAGTAGCAAGAATAAAGTTGAAGATGTAGAAGAACACCCTAGGAATTTATCGCTTTATAATAAGAGACATGTTTCATCTGAATGTAATGTCGAGCGTACTATTTCTAATGCATGTAATGACTCTGTTTGTTTAATATGCAATAAATGTTTAATTAATGATGTTCACGATGAATGTGTTTCTAAGAATGTGAATGTTACGCCTGAACAGAAGAATGTTCCAAAAAGACCTAGTGCTAGATCCAGATCTATAGAAAGATTAGTTGCACGATTTAGGACTACCACTATTAGTCGAATGCCTAGGAACTATCTTAAGTTTTGTATGTGGATTCCGACGGGTAGAGAGTTCACTCTTAAGGACAGAAAATTAGAAATAACTCAAGCTAAAAAAGTAGCAACTATCTATGAGTGTGATTCTGCTTTTACTCCTAACCCCATGGAACCAAATTCAACACGGTTTCCAAATACAAACTTTTCTGTTCTTGGCAGGTTATCGAAATATGTCTTTGGATCGTCGACTCGGGTTGCTCCAAGCACATGACCGGGAATTTAAAGCTGCTGATCAATTTCGTCTGGAAATTTATGGGGACTGTACACTTAGGAAATGATCATGTAGCAGCTATTCAGGGTTATGGAGATCTTCGGTTTGAGAATTTTTTAATCACTCGAGTTTACTACGTCGAATGGTTGGGACACAACTTGTTTTCAGTCGGGCAGTTTTGTGATGCAGATTTAGAAGTGGCATTCAGAAGAAACACGGTTTTTATAAGAAACTTGGTTGGTGATGATCTCTTAACTGGTAATCGTAGTACAAACTTGTATGCTATCGACATCAACCAAATGGCTTCTACATCACCAATTTGTCTTATGACAAGGGCAACCAAAACTAAGTCCTGGCTGTGGCATAGACGTTTATCCCATCTCAATTTCGACACCATCAACAAGTTAGCCAAAGACAACATCGTCACCGGACTTCCTAAATTCAAATACACCAAGGAACACTTATGTCCATCATGCGAACAAGGAAAAAGTAAAAGAGCATCATATAAACCCAAACCGTACCTAGTTCGGAAGCAAGGTTACATATGTTGCACATGGACTTATGTGGCCCAATGAGAGTTGAAAGCATTAATGGGAAGAAGTATATTCTTGTTATTGTTGATGATTATTCAAGATATACTTGGGTAAAGTTTTTGAGATCAAAAGACGAAGCACCAGGCATCATCATCACCTTTCTGAAGCGTATTCAAGTTCTACTTCAAGCTCTAGTAAGGATTATAAGAACAGAAAATGGCACAGAATTTACAAACCAGGAGTTCAGAACTTACCTTGAAGATGTTGGAATCACACACCAAACATCAGTTGTTAGAACTCCACAGCAGAATGGGGTAGTTGAAAGAAGAAACGGAACTCTTGTGGAAGCTGCTCGCACAATGCTAATTTTTTCTAGTGCACCTCTATTCTTATGGGCTGATGCTGTAGCCACTGCTTGTTTTACTCAAAACCGATCCTTAGTCCATCCGAGATTCAATAAAACCCCATATGAGCTAGTGAACAACCGTAAACCTGACATCTCTTACCTTCACGTGTTTGGCGCTTTGTGCTATCCGACGAATGACAGAGAAGATCTAGGGAAGTTAAAAGCTAAGGGTGACATTGGAATCTTCATTGGATATTTAGAAAACTCGAGGGCATTCAGGGTGTATAATAGAAGAACGAAAAAGATAATGGAGACGATGAATGTGAAGTTTGATGAGATTTCACAAATGGCTTCTGAGAGATACGCTCTAGAACCCGCGCTTAATCCAATGGCTTCTAATCAAAATAGATTAGGACCCGCACCAAACATGCAGACTTCTGGACACATCAGTTCAGGACTCGTACCTCAAGGAGCTCAGTCAACAAACACGGATAAACCTTCAGAACAAGAACTGGAAAATTTCTTCGAGTTAATGTTTGATGAATACTATGGTGGAACTTCGACTAATGCATCTCAACAACATTCCGCTGCACCCGCTCACAACCATCAACCATCACTACCATCACAAGATGCATCCACAACAATCGAAGCTGAAGCACCAACTACATCAACATCATCTACATCTACTCAAGCAACTTCAGTACTTGAAACTGTTCTACCAAGAGTTGATGAGCAAAACCAAAACACAAATTTTCAAGAAGAACCAACAAATAATTCAAACGATGTTGCGTTAGAAGAAGAAGAAGTATTTGAAAACCCGTTTGCAACAGACTCTGCTGAATCTTCTTCAAGGTTACAAGAACCATCTAACACACATTCGTTACACCCAAGGTACCCTTCTACGTTTAAATGGACAAAAGACCATCCAATAGAACATGTTATTGGTGAACCTTCAAAGCCAGTTCAGACAAGGAGACAACTTGCCACCGATCTCGAATTGTGCATTTACGTTTGCTCAATCAGCCTCAAAGAACCAAAGAACATTCGGGAAGCAATGGCAGAAAACCCTTGGATTGAAGCGATGCAGGAGGAATTTCTTCAATACTTGTTACATGATAGTTGGGAACTTGTTGAACGACCACTTGATAAACGTGTTCTTGATCTCAAGTGGTTGTGGAAGAACAAACTGGATGAGGAAATGACTGTTATTCGCAACAAAGCTCGTCTCGTGGCTAAAGGTTATCCACAAGAAGAAGGGATAGATTTCGAGGAATCATTCGCGCCTGTAGCTAGACTTGAAGCAGTCCGGATTTTCTTTAGCCTATGCAGCTCACAAAAACATCACAGTCTATCAGATGGACATTAAGACTGCTTTCTTAAATGGAACTCTGAAAGAAGAAGTGTATGTGAGTCAGCCAGAGGGATTCATCAACAAAGATCATCCAGACTACGTCTACAAGCTTAAGAAAGCAATTTATGGTTTAAAACAAGCTCCAAGAGCGTGGTATGACGAACTATCATCTTTCTTGCTTAAAAACATTTTCACAAAAGGAACGGTTGATGACACCTTGTTTATCAAAAAATTCAAAGATGACCTTTTGATTGTTCAAATTTACGTCGACGGCATTATTTTTGGATCAACCAATCCTAACCATTCAAAACATTTTAAAAATCTCATGAAAAGCAAATTTGAAATGTCCATGATGGGGGAACTAAAATTCTTTCTTGGTTTACAAATACATCAATCCCCTCGTGGTATTTTTATCAATCAAGCTAAATATACGATAGAGATTTTGAAAAAACATGGAATGGAAAATTGTGATTCTGTTGGTACACCAATGGTCACTTCACCAAAAATAGGTGTTGATTTGTTTGGGAAACCTATCGATCCGAAAAAATATCAGAGCATGATCGGGTCTCTCATGTACCTAACCGCTAGTCGACCAGATATTCAATTTGCTGTATGTTTATTAGCACGGTTTCAGGCAAAGCCTACCGAACTTCACATCAAAGAGGTTAAACGGATCTTTCGGTACCTACGAAGCACCATTAACATGGGACTTTGGTATCCGAAGGATTCGGGGTTTCATCTAACAGCATTTTCAGATGCAGACCACGCTGGTGATCAAGTTACAGCAAAGAGTACATTAGGTGGAGCACAATTTTTGGGTGAAAAGCTTGTAAGCTGGTCGTCAAAGAAACAGGATAGTACTGCGCTATCAACCGCCGAAGCCGAGTATGTGTCTCTATCTGCGTGTTGTGCCCAAGTTCTTTGGATGCGGACACAGCTCACAGATTATGGCTTTACTTTTGACCGAATACCTATGTATTGTGACTCAAAAAGTGTCATAGCCATCTCGTGCAATCCCGTACACCACTCTAAGACGATGCATATCAAAGTCCGCTACCATTTCATCAAAGAACACGTGGAAGAGGGTACTGTTGAATTATTTTTCGTTAAGTCTGATTATCAACTCGCCGATCTATTTACTAAAGCCCTTCCAAAAGAAAGGTTTGACTATTTAGTTCGACGAATTGGCATGCGAAGCCTAACTCCTAAGGAGCTAGAACGTCTTCTCGAATCTTCTTGAAAAAGTTTTCAAAATCGCTTCCCTGTAAAATATTTTTGAAAATACAAAATTTGAAAAACCAACAAAATCAAAATACAAAAATATAAAATTTTCAAAAAATACAAAAACAATATAAAATCCAAAAATCCAAAAATATTCTTCTCACGACATGTCTCTCGTATAAATCAATATTCTGTACGTTTCTAGAAATGTCATTCAACAATGATACGGACATGTACAGATGCTTGAGCGGGAGTTCTTTTTAATGTTTTTCTAAAACATGTCGTTTCTCAAAAGTTTCTTCACTATGGCTTTCGTATACATCAGTACGAAACCCGGACCTCAATGATGACTTCTGATTAATTTCAAATCAAGGACTCGTACGTTCAATGACGAAATCTTTTTCAAAAAGTTCGAGTCTAAACAAACGAAAAAGATTTCAAGCATAAACTCGTTTTCAAACAAAATTCTTAAGCACTTTTTCAAGATTGTTCAAAACATTTCTCAAAATCTCTCAAAATGAGTCCTCAAGAAAACTCCCTCTAAACCCTTAAAATTGATTTTAAATATGCTATCATTAAGGGGGAGTACAAACACAAAATGTTCCAAATTCATGCAAAATCTATTTTTCTCTCCAAAAGCTTTTTCTTAATCAGTTGATATCAAAAATATCACGGTATGCTATTTTTGAGGGGGAGAAGACATGATTAAAATGTGATCAAAGATGTTTAAAGTATGTGACTGAATCTCAGAAGAGCTCGACTCAGTAAGTACCAATGAATTGACGAAGCTTAATATGTCAGAAATCGAAAAGACTTGTCCTGGACGGGTAATAATTTCAAGCTAGTCTAACTAGTGATGTAAGCGTGTCTCGAATAGGACTTGTCCGAGTAGAGTGTACCGTATCGAGAGACTTTCTTTGGACTTGACCAGGACGGGTAATAACTTCAAGCTAGTCTAACTAGTGATGTAAGCGTGTCTCGAATCGGTCATGTTCACTGAAAGTGGATCAATTCTAAAAGTGCAAACTCCTTCCACATGTGCAAATTTCTTAAATATCTATGAGCACATGTGAAGGGGGAGTCCTTCAAAATTGCAAAACTCTCAAAGTGGTAACAACAATGTGTTTTATTATCATAAACACTTTGAGAGATTTTCAATGAATGGTTTTATGGCAACAATAGGATAGTCATGGAGTTATAAGGTGACTAAGGTTAGGAAAAACCATCCTATGATCCGCCAGAGCCGGAGGGATCTACCCAAGGACAATTCCAATAGATTAGAATTAGAAGTCCTTAGGTATGATTGAAAAAAGGAGAAAATGAGAAGGGAGAAAGAAGGGGTTGAAGAATTAAAAAGAAAAGTTATGAAAAAGGGTGAAAAGAAATAGCCCTCCAAATGTTCAACCTTAGGGCAGACACCGGGTACAATTCATATGCTACTGGTTGTTACTAAGGTGACACCGGTATTGAATACAAAGACGTCATGGACCCAGTGACGCACTGCACTTAACCTTCTTAACCACTCAAGTTCTCTTAAAAGAGCTTGTTTCATTCTCACGGGGAACCGGTGTAATCTATCGACCTGTCTCTTAGAGATGGTTGATATTAAAGCAGGAGACCTCTCCCTAATCTCCGCATAGGAAACCAAATGTGCACTTATCAAGTCTAGAGCCCCGAGATTCATCAAAAGATCTCATAGGAACACATGATATTTCTACACTGGTTGTTCAACATTAAGGACACCAGATGTAAACTTTAAAGTCCTACGCAGATCTTAGCAATCTGCCAGAACATGAGAGGATTCACTTTTGTGATTCTCAATGATTGAATGGAAATTTCTGCCAGGGTCAACATCAAGCAGCCCTGACAGCAGGTCACTTCGGTAATTCTTTATGGGTTACGCTTAGTGTTCACGGTGGTTTCAAACGGTCTACAGTCGTGGAGTGATCCCCAGCGACTCACCCAGTCATTGAGCTACTTAGTAGGTCTTGTAAGCTCTCTCGAGAGTATTTGACATGGGAACGGCCTTGGTAAGGGTTAGAAGGAGTCTTCACACTATGCTGTTGACGATCTCTAATTCTTATCTGTAAGTACCGGTTGTTTTATTGCTAACTGTTTATATGCAGGGACACTTCATCTCCATGGCGACTAATTCCACGTGCTCATACATACATCTGGAAGTTAAAGAAAGCTCCCTCAAAGATCTATACAACACAAAGTTCAAAGAAAGATTCTACGCCAAAAAGAAGAATCTACAAAGTATGAAGACTAAAGATCAAAGTGAAAGAAAGGGAACTACGTGCTTAAGAATATCAAAGTCTAAAGATGTATGAGCATGTTGGAATAGCAAACAACCACCGCAGACACAGAAGTGACGAAAGGCAGATAACTCCACATCACAAAGGAACAAAGAACGATGAAAAATCAATTATCAAAGATCACAAAGCATAAAGGAACAAAGACTAAAGACTATTCTACAACGACACACAAAGTTAAAGACAAATAACACGGAAGACCCACTCACGTGGAGCATCATTTGAATGACCACCCCTTAGGGGGAGATTGTTAGCATTAAAAATATGTATTATGAAGTGATGGTCATTCTCATATTGTAACTTTGTGTCGTTTGTTAAGATTAGTAATAGTTTAGTCATTGGGCCTTAGACTTGGCAAGCTAATATGTCATGTGCTATGTTTCATAAGCCTTGTTATCTACCATGTAACCAAGTCCAAGCCCAAGCCCATAGAAAGCCTTAGGGCATATCTTGTATCTTACTATATAAACACCTTAAAGGCTCATTTGAGGTGCGTGCTTGTGTGTGTATTGTGTGTGTTTTTCTTAATAAAAGTTCTCATTTCCATCTCTCTCTCTCTAATACACGAATTACATATACTTCATACAAGTCACCATCTTTCCATCTTTCCTTCTTATTGTGCTTATATTGTGTGTGATAAAGTTGTGTTATTTAAGGTCTTGCATGCCGCATCAGAGCAATCTGATGTGCCGTATCGGCTAAATGCAATCCTTACCAAGAAATCAAGTGAAGATTAGAAGCTTAAAGAAGAAGTCAAAGACTACATGTTGACACTTGAAGATGCTTTAGTATTTTGGCCGTAAAATCTTCATCCGGACTCCGTTTTAGTTGATTCAAGCGGCCACGGAAAAAGAAAAAGGAGATATATCAGATTCTGAAGGAGATGCGGTGCATTGGGCATTTAGATGCGCCGCATTGGGTGATGCTCCATATCAGATTTATAGATGCGCCATATCGGGTCAGTTTCAGACTTGGAGGCTACGTTTACTTATAGATGCGGCGCATCTGACTCTCTAGATGCGTCGTATTGACCTAAATTTCAGAAACTATAAATACCGGACTCATTAACGAATTAGGGCATCATTAAGAACCCTTAGGGTCATTCCCAGACGATCGAAACCTCTCCAAACAGCAAAAGATCAACCTTGAAGACCTAATTATCCTTGAAGAACTTCTCAAATCATTGTTAGCGTATTTTATTCATTATGTTTAATACTCTATTAATTATGATTATGTTTATCTACCTTGTTATAGAGATTATGGGCTAACACCCTTATGTGTTAGCCAAGTTTATGAGTATTTGATGTTTTGATTTGTTTCTAATTTGATTGGTTGTTCAGTCTTCATTTTAATTACTTATGTTAAGTAGTTTTGTTTTATTGTATTAGTAAGCTTTAGTCCATCAGGATTGATGGGCTTGTGGCCACCATACTGCTCCCCTTTAAATTGCTTTCCCACCGATTAAAGTTTATATGATGTTTTTTTTTTTTTGGTGAATTGTATTTGTGCATTGATAACCTCTGTGTTTAGTTGAGTCTTCTGGGATATCATACATGTTCCTTGCCTACTTATCTAGCGTCTAGAAGGTAGGATAAACATAAGTAATCATTAAGAATTTACTCGCTGATATTTAGGATCCAACGAGATAGATTAGATTACGATACTCATCATATAAAACTAGAAATAAGACTAGTGACAAGCTACTTAATCATAAACATTGTAATTATTAAGCAGCTTTATGCGGATTCCAATTAGAATGGAATCTAGACTCTAGGGAAACGAGGGGTAGGATTGACCGCGCCTAGTCTTGAGCACCATCACTGCAGGTCTTAGGAATTTATAAAAAACTTAATCATTTATGACTAAACTTAGTTAACACGTTCTTCTTATCTTTGATATCTTCAACTTCTATTGTTTGTTTAGTTTAATTAGTTTAGTATAAAACCAAACCCGTGCCAGTCTCTCAGGCTGAACCCCCCCCCCCCCCTTTGCATTAGTTAGGTTAATTTAGTAGAGTCAAATACCTTTAGAATTAGTATATTAGAAATCCACTCTTAGTGATCGACACCCTACTTACCTACTAGGCTACATTGATCGGGTACACTACCCGTTAGTGTTGTTATAGGTTAAGTCTGCATAAAATAAATATTAAAATTTGATAAGGAATAATCACCTATACAACGACACATCACTATCACAGACACCTATCGGAGACTAGAATGTCTATCATAGATGTTTCAAAGCCTAGTATCGCAGCTAAAAACCCTTGTGATGCAAACAAACTGATACGAGCAAACCTTAAACCCTATTTTTACGAACAAAAGTACACTTTTCCTAAAAACCCTCAAACCACAAAATTCAGCCTAAATCTTTACTAACTAATTAAAAGTTTTGAGTAAAATGATCAAAACACTTTCCTTTTTCACAAATATGTTATCCTAACATACGTTTTACAAGATTAAACACGTTAATGATTAATCTTAATACTACGTATGAAGATAAGATATTCTAGAGAGAGAAAGTACTAAACTTCAATAAAACCAAAACTTCTACAACTAATGAAGATTAAAACAACACTACGTGAAACAAGAAATCATATTTGGCTCTTGATACCAAATGTTATTCCAATAATTTCACGTCTACTTAACTAATCTAAGAGAGGTAAAGTGGGTGTGAGCACTTTTGAGTAGGGAGAGAAACATGAGAAAATAAAGAAAGTCTCGCATTGATAAAGAGGAGAACACACGCCTCATAACCCATGAGGTAGGGGGTATTTATACCCAATGTCTAGCCAAGCATGTTATCACAAATATACAAGTTCTGCGATAGTAACATGCTGTCGCATGTTGCAATTTACACAACATACCCTATTCTATTACAAAAGATAAATAGAAGTCTCTAACTAATGATTTACACTTTTCGCGTTCCAACAAGTGTTATCATGAAATGTTATGACATCAAATAAGTACATATTATTGTCATCATTTATTCTATTTATTTGACTTGTTTTATATTATTATTTATGAGAATCGATGCTTAATTGTTTACTTTAGTAATTTTCAAGTAAAAACAAGCAATTGGTGAAAGTTAGTGATTTTGGACAAAATATGAAGCTAAATGATCAAGATTGGAAAAGTGTACTGAAAGATGATTTGAAGACCATTGCCTGACTTTGAAGAATGCGCCGCATCTAATTTATCTAATGCGCTGCATATGAAACTTTGATCAATGAAGAAGAACCAACTTGTTTTAGCTCAAATACGCCGCATCACAGTTCTGACATACGGTGCATCACTTTCCAGACTTCACCAAATACAATCCAAGATACTGAAGGACATGCACCGCATTGCATTGAAGATATGCCACATCTGAAGATGGTGTACGAATATTCTAGAATATATTAATCTTGGACCGCACGCGAAGTTAAGTCAACGCGCCGTATCTACTTATTAGATTTACCGCATCGATCCCTCAGATAGAAACTATAAATACCCCAAGATAAAGCCGGATTTCATGTGCCATAAACCCTAGAATGAAAAGAAGAGACCCTAAAGAGAAGAATACTGACGAAAAGGCAACAAAAGACACACCAAAGTGAAGATTTCATAGCAGTAAGAAGGTCATGAATGTGTTTTAATTCAATTAATTAGTTTTGTTTTATTGTAATAGTACACTCTAATCCATCAGGATTGATGTGCTTATGACCACCATATTGCTCCCCTTAAAATTGCTTTCTCATCGATTAAAGTTTATATGATGTTTTTTTGGTTCTTGTTATATGCGCTTTGATAACCTCTGTGTCTAGCAGTAGTAAGCTTGGGCCGCCAAACCCCTCCTACGATTACTTCACTAGTATTATAAGTTAGTGTAAGCCTATAAAAAGGATAAATAATTCTTAGACATAAGTGATCATTAAGGGTTTACGCGTCTATAGTCAAGAAACAATGAGAGAGAATAGTTTACGATATTCATCATATAAAACTAGCAATAAAATAAGTGACAAGCTACTTAATCATTAGTCAGGCCTTCTATCTGTATATGTTATCTATCTGTGTACGGGTTCGTCATTTGTTGTATTCTGCTCAATAGTTTTAGTTTATTTAATCAAACCAATTTGTGCCAGTCTCTCAGACTGAAAACCCCCTGCGTTAGATTAGATTGTAAAACTAACTTAGATATTAAAATACTAATAAACATCCTAGGTATTAACGTTCCACTCTTAGTGTTGGACACCCTACTTACCAATTAGGCTACATTGATTGGGTACACTGCCTGTTAGTGTTGTTATAGGTTAAGTCGGCATAAAATAAATATTAAAACTTGATAAGGAATAATCACCTATACAACGACACATCACTATCGCAAACACCTGTCGCAGAATAGAATGTGTATCGCAGATGTTTCAAAGCCTAGTATCGCAGCTAAAAACCCTTGTGATGCAAACAAACTGATACGACCAAACCTTAAACCCTATTTTTACGAACAAAAGTACACTTTTCCTAAAACCCTTCAACCAAAAAATTCAGCCTAAATCTTCACTAAATACTTAAAAGTTTTGAGTAAAATGATGAAAACACTTTCCTTTTTCAGAAATATGTTATCCTAAAATACATTTTACAAGATTAAACACGTTAATGATTAATCTTAATACTACGTATGATGTATAAGATATTCTAGAGAGAGAAAGTTCTAAACTTCAATAAAACCAAAACTTCTACAACTAATGAAGATTAAAACAACACTACGTGAAACAACAAATCATATTTGGCTCTTGATACCAATTGTTGTTCCAATAATATCACGTCTACTTAACTAATCTAAGAGAGATAAAGTGGGTGTGAGCACTTTAGAGTAGGGAGAGAAACAAGAGAATATAAAGAAAGTCTCTCATTGATAAAGAGGAGAACACACACCTCATAACCCTTGAGGTAAGGGGTATTTATACCCAATGTCTAGCCAAGCATGCTATCGCAGATATACAAGTTCTGCGATAGTAACATGCTGTCGCAAGTTACAACTTACACAACATACCCTATTCTATTACAAAAGATAAATAGAAGTCCCTAACTAATGATTTACACTTTTCGCGTTCCAACAAGTGTTATCATGAAATGTTATTACATCAAATAAGTACATATTATTGTCATCATTTATCCTATTTATTTCACTTGTTTTATATTATTATTATGAGAATCGATGCTTAATTGTTTACTTTAGTAATTTTCAGGTAAAAACAAGCAATTGGTGAAAGTTAGTGATTTTGGACGAAATATGAAGCTAAATGATCAAGATTGGAAAAGTGTACTTATAACAACCCACTAACTTCCCCACTAACTTCGTTTAGGTTAGCAATGTCTCACTAACTTAACTTAGGCCCTCACTAAGCACAATATAGGATTAGAAATGCCTATAGCTATTTCCCGAGTAAAATTTTTGCTTTGCTATACTACTATTGCCTAACTAACCTCTAAACAAGCTCACATATCCAACTATGCCAACCACCACTATGTTTAGTTGATGTAAACATCCAGATATGTCAAGTCAAGGTTACTGATTGTACAATAATTCGCACTACCATGCCTTCAATGGTGATCAAAGGAAATGAGGGGTGTTGTGATTACGCCAAGCTTGGATATAACCTGAAATAAGAAATACTAAAACACTACGTTAAGTGATTGCTGATGCGTGGGAATTGCACCAGGCTTTACCTCTCAAGGGATCTCGAGAAGCTTACAACCCCCACCAGGCAGTGTACCTGATCGTTGTAGTATAGTATAGTGACAAGTACCGGGGGATTGATTGTTCAACTCAGGAATAGTGTCGTTAGGATTGAAATTAATCTAACTAGGTCTAATGGTGAAGGATGATTCTTTTTGTATTTTTATATATGTTATGAAAAGCAAGTAAAAATATCGGGTGTTGGAAGGAGGGGCGGAATTAGTTGCTAATCAACTAACCCAAAAGCTACTAATTAAACTAATGTGCAAGAAAACTAAACTAAGGATCTACAAGGAATGTGAAGCATGTCTACCCATGATATGTTACTCCTTGCTAGCTATCCAATTCTACCTATTGAATTGTCACACCTTGTTTTAATTGACGGGTTGTATTCCTTAATACCATTCGTGGGGTGGCGTACGTACTTCCCCAACTCTATATGCTCCTACTTCACTCCTATGTTGAGCCTGCAAGAAGCTCCTAACATGGAATCATTAGAATTCGCTCCTGCATTAAATACAACCATAATAACCTAGTACGCATTGGTTCATGTTTCTTAAGACATTCAAGCATGTTACCCTATGGAAGTCTGCCAGTTTTCTTAAGCCTAACATCGAATACAATCAACCAAACAAGAGACAATATGAATCAAGAATTATAAACTAAACCAATTAGACCTATCGAAGTTTCATACCCTAATTGATGAAGATAGACACAAACATCAACAAGGAATCAATAAGATCTAATCAATTATATACAAGTTTCACACAATCATAAGTAGACACAAGGTGAATTAGCCAAGCATAATTAATAAAGAACAAGCAACAATAATGATAATTGAAGACATGAATAAAGATAGAATCATCAAACCATTACAAGATGTTTATGGAGTGATTGAAACCCTCTAAGTTGCTGGAAAAACACCCACCTAAACTCAGGAATTGACCTTAGGGTTTAGGGCTTACAAAAAGTGAAGTTATGATGTTATATTTATAGGCTGATTTTCTGTCGGCCCGATCATGACGGCGTTAGACCAATCATGATGGTGTCATGACCAACTTTTATTCACCAAATTGTAGATCTCTTCGTCCTCTTCACGTAGGCTTTTGAATCACCTAAATCCGAGTTCTTATGCAAAAGTTATGAGCAAAACAATATCAGCTACTCCGCGCACAAGTTTTGACAAGTTAACACGTGACGGCCTTGGGTGACGCCGTCATCTCCAATGCACAAAACTTTCTGGACCGTCACGGACTTTATCCACTCCACCTCTTGTTTTACTCTTGACGCCGTCATGTAGAAACTTGTGACGCCGTCAGGTACTGTTCCCAGCAAGGAAAATTAAGACTTTGCCGTTTTCTTCACTTTTATGCTCCAAAAACGTCCAAAATGCTTCCTTTTCAAGAATTCACTCCAAAAGTACCTAAAATCACAAAAGGAATGATTTAGGGCAATATTTGATCAAACAAATTTAATTCCGGGCTTAAATGACCCCCTAAAAATAGATCATTTTTCGCCTCATCATATACCCTTACACTTGAGATTTGCTTGTCCTCAAGCAAATACGCTTTTATTCTAATCAAAATACAAGTTAGGGGTCATTTAACACTAATATAAAAGTAATTACAACAAATAATCGTTCCACTAAAGACCAAAGACAAACACGGAGGTCATACACTAGCACCTCACAAATAGTGTTTAGATACTCACATCTCTTGGGTGTAATAAAGTATATATCACAATATGGAAATGGAAAACATCTCTCATACCTGTCATAGCAAAATAGATTACCATAGGTTTGGGAAAGGATCAAACCTCCACCACATGGCGTAAGCACCTAGGATAAACTATCAAAGAGGTCTTTTTAAAGGGTTATAACGTTAGGTGTAGGGATATGGAATACACGGTTTGTTGAATAAAGGCAATCTTTACTGGTGGCGAGTTAATAATATTAGTTAATTACATGTACAATATGGCGTTGCTAAGCCAAGACTAGACTCGACTTAAGCTAATAAATGAAAAGTAACAAAAACATAAAACAAACATAGAATGAAACGGGATGGTAGTCCGTATGTTTTTTTTTTCTCTTTTTCTTTATTTTTTTTTTTCTTTTTCTTGATTTTTCGATTATTTTTCATACACTCACCCTACCATCCAAAATAGTACATCATAGGGAA
Source organism: Artemisia argyi (assembly GCA_030686995.1). Taxonomy (NCBI): domain Eukaryota; kingdom Viridiplantae; phylum Streptophyta; class Magnoliopsida; order Asterales; family Asteraceae; genus Artemisia; species Artemisia argyi. Next base: position 90,798,232 of record CM060687.1, read on the forward strand.
TGTACATTTCCCCTTACACTTGAATTTTTACATACTTTACAATAAACTAATCTAATGACTCGAATTAAGATAATCAAAACACTTGGAGTACTTTTAAGATTAACGCACATATGGGGGTAATAATATGATGTTCTTTCCCATTACTCCATAACACAAGTACTTTACCCATGAGTCCCAATCGTCCCAAAACAATATGTACAAGGATATGACTCGACATAGCAACCATATAATCAATTAGATAATTAACTAAGGGTTTAAACAAATAACAATAATGCACTAAAGATGAGTGCATACACGGAAGGCTAAGGCGATTTGGTTGTACATTTAAGTGGGTTGTAACTAATTCTTCCTTTAAGTAAGATGCTTAAAGTTAGAAACGAAAAGATAGGCTCGGAGGGGTGTACTATGGGTTTCGTATACTAAAAATGAGTACAACGCTAAGGTGTGGGAAAAATTAGTTGACTTAACTAGCCAAGTAATATGACTTAAATGGTAAAGTAATTATGATACGGGTTTAACACAAGGGTGATCCTAATGCCTCTTATCATGTAGTAAATCCTACTACACGATTGTAGTCTCACTAGCGGTCTCGGGATGCATCACTAACGCAAGTTCTAGAATCTAAATGCTATCGGTACACTCATAAGCACTAATAGTAAATGCTTTTCCTCTAAAGGCGAACCTCACATATTTGGGTGGAAAATTTTTCTAAATAGTATGGTTTTGTGCTAGTCATAAAACTCCTATCCATGAGACGCTTACTATGGCTAAAGTTTCACTCCTAAATGTTGTAAAAAATTTTAAATTTGGCACTAAAATTACACTAACAAGTATTTCTCATAGTTTTATTACACACCTACCATCAAACAAACAAACTCAAGTTAAAGTGTATCCTATAAGGTATCATCATTTACCTTCCCCTTACACTTAGGATGAACATTGTCCCCAATGTTCAATTAAAGAATGTAAAAGTAAAATAGGTAAAAGAATGAAATCAAATACTCCCCTGATTCATTCGGTGTGGATAGTGCGGTAACAAGGTTAGTTCTTCCTCCAAGAAAATGAACAATCAAAGCTTCCCTTCCAGAAAAATAAATCATCTTCTTGTCATACATAACCTGTTAAACCTGAGAAAACAATCACAAAAACCCAAAGCATCAATCCGAACAAAGAAAACTCATAACTAGATGTAATTCCAGACTTAGGAATAAAAACAAAACAATTAAAGATATAATGCTTGTGGAATGAATGTTTGCAGATTCCCTGGAGTTTATACAACTAAAGAATTAACAAAAACTTCAAGACTCCGTTAGAAAAACAAAACTAGCAAAATTTCCAGAATTTTACATATGACGCCGTCAGGAGTTAACTCCTGACGCCGTCAGAAGTGACCTGCAGAAATCTTTACGTTAAGTTTCCGGAAAATTTCTGGAAAAACTTATGTCCTACTTCCTGGAAAATCCTGCAAAACATCATTATGACTCGATACAAGCATTTGACTCAGACAATTACTAATATTCATGTTCATTTAATATTGTTGTGGATCATGCTCAATTTCGTTCTTATAAACAAACTTGGGTCTTCCTTACACTTATCTTTTACAAAATACCTTTATATGCAATTAAGATGAAGTTAAAAACAAAATAAAGCATTTTCACAATTTACTTTGAAACATGAGCCACAAACAACAAAAATAAAACAAGCATACGGAAACAAATAAAATCAAACAAACAAACAAACAAACAAATAAATAAAGCTTGGGTTGCCTCCCAATAAGCGCTTGTTTTTGTTCGAGTCACGAGCCTGACTCTACCCTTATTTAACGGAAATAGGGGAGGTTTTCCCTACACTTTGAATTAAGTGTGGGTGGAAGTAGCGATACACACCCTTAGGGTGGAACTATGCCACGTGTGGTGAAGGGGGTAAGTGAATGGCTTCCTTCATCCTAAAACTACCCGGATAATATTGGTTGATGGGTGGGTCGGTTCCTCTTTTGTCTCCTAGAAATATATCTAAGGATGGAAGGTTATGCAAAGATTGAGGTTCGGGTTCATCAACACTAGGAAACTCCCTAGAACTAAGGGTAAGGTTATCACTATAAGTATTCAAACCTATATCGTCTAGTGGTGCTTGGTCCAAGGGTTCTACCTCCATTGGGATTCCTAAAGTTTCTTCTACTTCTTTCGGGTAAGTCACGGGCGGTGTGTGTAACTCAAATGATGCTAGGACTTGTGGGGTACTTGGTGGACTTAGATTTTCTACTTCATCATTCCTTGTATCAAGATCACCTATATCCTCAACATGTGTTTTATTATAATCTAACCCTAACATTTTCCCAAGTATCTCAAGTGCTTCTCTAGGCATCTCAACTTCTATATCAGAATCATAAGGATCATCCTCAATATTCTGACTGCTATATTCAAATTGTCCAAAAGATTCATCATGTATTTCTTGAGACTCATCATCATCGATCATAAAACCTAGGTCTTTTTTATCAATATGATCATGTTCGGCTAAATCCTCCATCACATCAAGGTTACCTATGTGTTCATCCTGTATTATGGTAGTGCCTAACCATGACATGCAGCTAGGTGGCTCATACGAAACTATCCTAAGTGAAGGCTCATATGGTGCATAGGTTTCACTAAGTGAGGCATTTTGAGGGGTTGATGGAGCTCCTAAGGTGAATTCTTCAAAAGTCTTATGCACTTAGCCTCTTTTCTCAAGGTACTCAATAAAATCAATATAAGATCCTGTCCGCCTCATTTCATCCGTCCATCTTGGTATATCCAAACTGGTGTAATTATATTTTTCTGGTAAAACTCTAGTGTCGGACTTGGTGGATTCACGTTCTCCATAATGGTAAACGGAAGAGTCAATGGAAAGGTTTTTACGAACAAAGACACAAAGAAAAGATAGACTATGAGAAAGCTAATAAAATGAAAATGAAAATCTCACTAAAAAGGAATCTAATGAGTAGATCTAATCAAAATAAATTTAAACCTAAACAATAACTATTCCCCAGGCTGCGGCGCCAAAAACTTGATGCGTGGGAATTGCACCAGGCTTTACCTCTCGAGGGATCTCGAGAAGCTTACAACCCCCACCAGGCAGTGTACTTGATTGTTGTAGTATAGTATAGTGACAAGTACCGGGGGATTGATAGTTCAACTCAGGAATAGTGTCGTTAGGATTGAAATTAATCTAACTAGGTCTAAAGGTGAAGGATGATACTTTTTGTATTTTTATATTTTATGAAAAGCAAGTAAAAATCTCGGGTGTTGGAAGGAGGGGCGGAATTAGTTGCTAATCAACTAACCCAAAAGCTACTAATTAAACTAATGTGCAAGAAAACTAAACTAAGGTTCTACAAGGGATGTGAAGCATGTCTACCCATGATATGTTACTCCTTGCTAGCTATCCAATTCTACCTATTGAATTGTCACACCTTGTTTTAATTGACGAGTTGTATTCCTTAATACCATTCGTGGGGTGGCGTACGTACTTCCCCAACTCTATAAGCTCCTACTTCACTCCTATGTCGAGCCTGCAAGAAGCTCCTAACATGGGATCATTAGAATTCGCTCATGCATTAAATACAACCATAATAACCTAGTACGCATTGGTTCATATTTCTTAAGACGTTCAAGCATGTTACCCCATGGAAGTCTGCCAGTTTTCTTAAGCCTAACATCGAATACAATCAACCAAACAATAGACAATACGAATCAAGAATTATAAACTAAACCAATTAGACCTATCGAAGTGTCACACCCTAATTGATGAAGATAGACACAAACATCAACAAGGAATCAATAAGATCTAATCAATTGTATATAAGTTTCACACAATCATTAGCAGACACAAGGTGAATTAGCCAAGCATAATTAATAAAGAACAAGCAACAATAATGATAATTGAAGACATGAATTAAGATAGAATCATCAAAACATTACAAGATGTTTATGGAGTAATTGAAACCTTCTAAGTTTCTAGAAAAACACCCACCTAAACTCAGGAATCGACCTTAGGGTTTAGGGCTTACAAAAAGTGAAGTTATGATGTTATATTTATAGGCTGATTTTCTGTCGGCCCGATCATGACGGCGTTAGACCAATCATGACGGTGTTACGACCAACTTTTCTTCAAAAAATTGTAGATCTCTTCGTCCTCTTCACGTAGGCTTTTGAATCACCTAAATCCGAGTTCTTATGCAAAAGTTATGAGCAAAACAATATCAGCTACTCCGCGCACAAGTTTTGACAAGTTAACACGTGACGGCCTTAGGTGACGCCGTCATCTCCAATGCACAAAACTTTCTGGACCGTCACGGACTTTATCCACTTCACCTCTTGTTTTACTCTTGACGCCGTCATGTAGAAACTTGTGACGCCGTCAGGTACTGTTCCCAGCAAGGAAAATTAAGACTTTGCTGTTTTCTTCACTTTTATGCTCCAAAAACGTCCAAAATGCTTCCTTTTCCAGAATTCACTCCAAAAGTGCCTAAAATCACAAAAGGAACGGTTTTGGGCAATATTTGATCTAATAAATTCAATTCCGGGCTTAAATGACCCCCTAAAAATGGATCATTTTTCGCCTCATCAATTGCGCAGGGGTTGGACCCTGCGAACCACCTCCGGCGTGTAAATAAGTGATCGGTATGAGAGTTTAAGTGTAAATGTAGTAAAATAAGGTGAGAGAGATTGCATACCAGATTTGTCATCGTCCAGGACTATTTATAGGTGAAGAAAATGGTCCTGGAGAATAGTCACACGTTTGAGAGATATCATGGGGGCTTCCCATGATTTGTGGTAACCGCTAGGGTTTAGTGTCCCACTCCTCCTGGTTTAGCGGGGGAGCTAAAGAGAAAGAGGAGATGTGGGTAAGACTTGGTCTCACCAATATTTGGACTTGGCATCGTTCCATCCTTAAAACTTATCGAGAGATACCCCGAAGGGCTTAATCCTTCGATTGGAGAATTCCCACTTGGTAACTAGATCATTGATGATTAGTTTTACGCCGAAGAAAGTTTAAAGAGGCTAGCCAAAGCCTTCGATTATGTAGGTTGCGATCAGACTCGAAGGAGTATCCTTCGAGCTAATCGGAGGGTACATCATCAAGCCCCCCAGTTGCAAGTTAGATATGCGCACAAGAATATGTGGCTTTCAACTCTATCATAGTTCACTGCTTTCACTTTATCCTCGAAAATCGGATAAGATGAATTTTTGAAATACAAAGATGCATTAAATGCGCGTGCTTATAACTTATCCATTGAACAGAAGAATGTAACGGCATAATTATCGGTAAGCTCAACCATCTTTCAAAATTTAAAGTGTTGAGTAGATATAATTATGAGTAATATAAATATCGGTGCACTCTAAAATTCTAAATCACAACTTTTTCCTCTGCAACTTTCACAAAGTTGTGACGTGTTTATCTGCAACAATCAAAAGGTAAACTTTTCCCTCCCCTTGTAGTTAGGCCCTTTAGGTATTACCAGTTAGCCATGAGCATGGATGCTAAACATATTATAAGACAACAAAAATGTACTCTTTCAAGAGAAGCCCTAGCCCTCTTTCTAGATAATTACCCAATACCCAAGCAACATAAAGTTATTCTCCCAAAAAATAGTCAGAGCATCTATGACGCCCCAAAAGGGTATGTGGATCTGTATACTCATGCCTTTACCCGGTCAAATCTAAGAATACCCCTGCACCCATTGTTTCTAGAGTTTCTACAATATTATGAGGTGCATATTTCAAGGTTTAATCCGTTTGGACTAGCCAAACTTACCACCTACATAGTAATGTGTAAGGCATATGGGTATGAGCCCACACTAAATGTGCTTCGAGGCTTCCTTAACCTGTGTCCCGGGGGAGATTGGTTGACATTGTCAAAGAGGAATGATGAAAATGTGCCTGTGCTAATCACCAAACCTTTCACAAATATAACAAACTGGAAAGGAAAATTCTTTTATGTACAAGATACAATCATACCTCCGGGGTATCCAGCACTCTTGAATAAAGCGTTCCGTTTCGACCGTAAGAAATTCAATGATCAACTTCCCCTCAATGTTTGAGACGAACCACTTTATCAACATCTTGCCAGACACCCCATTGATGTACAAACCTTTCCAGAACCCATCCTCTTTATGGCTGGTCTTGTGGACCATTATGAAGGATCTCCTTTGTCGCCTGAAATTCATTGTGAAGGCCAGAGTATGTATATGCAACTTATCATAAATGAATAACATATCTAATTATATTTATGTATCTGTTTATATTGCAGTAATGGCATTCAGGAACTTCGTCGTATCTGATGGTGCAAAGGAAGCTAGCTTCATTCCCAGGGATCCTAGAGAATTTAGCTACGGGGTGGGTTCCCCTTCAACCTCAGTCAACAATAATGACGTGGATGTCATGGTGCTGGAGCCAGCGGAATTAGTTGAAGAGGTGATTCCCCTTAATGCTGAGGAGGTGCCTTTGGCAATCGAAGCATTTCCTGACGTGGAGATCCTTTCCTCCGATGATGTCCCCATGACGTATGCTGGTACCTCGTTCGTGAGAGGAAAGGGACTGAAATGAAGGCTTCGAAGCGTCCAATCAAGAGGAAACTTGACATACCCACTCTCTTATCCAGAGATTCAAAGAAGAAGAACTCCAAAGATAAGGCTGTTGTTGCCATACCCTCCGAAGGTTCGGATGATGAAGACATTCATGGTAAGAGCTCACTACAACCTATATACTTCTAAAAATTAATTGAAAGCTTCAAACCACTCTTAATTCGACAATGTGCATGTTTATCAAACACTAAGGAACTCCCCAACTCTCAAGCTTGCCACCGATTGGTTGAAGGTGTTATTTCAGGCCGCTGGAAGGGAGCCCTTAACAATATGTCAATAGAGCAGCTGTGTGATCTTCACGACAAAAGCTACACAAGGCAAGCTTTTCTAGATAACCATCTTAACAGCCGAACAAGAGAATTGATACAGACTATTAAAAATGCTAAGGAAGAGTTAAATGTAGTTCTGGCTCGAGAAGAGCATAGGGAGCAGTTGATCACTGACTTGAAGTCAAAGTGTGACAGGGCTACGGAGGATATTGAAAAGAATCCCATTGTGCAAGATCTTCGATCCAACGTCATGAAGCTTGCCACTCGACTAAAGGAAGCCCAAGCTGAGTGTGGTAGGCTCAAAATGGAGGAGGCCAAAGCGATTGGGCTAAAAGAGAGAGTATTTGAGCTTGAGTTGAAGTGTGCAAGTCTTAAATTTGAAAAGAACAGACTCATGGAGCAAAAAACCAAGTTGCAATAGGAGACGGATGCTCTAAACCTTCGATATGAAAGTCTTTAGAAAGATAGGGCAGATGTGGTGGCCACGGTTATTCCTTACATTGCTATGGAGTTGTATCATAGTGATGAGGTCGGACAAGTGGTGGCCAACTTGGTGAATGCTGCCATATTCCATGGGAATGTACTACCTTGGAAGAGATTACTGAAACTGGGAAGCCTTTGATCTTGTCGAAGGTTCCTTACTATCGTCCTTCACATGGAAAGGAATATGATGTTGCCAGTAATGCGTTCGCTTCGGCAGACTTTCCCTTTCTTTCGAAGGTTACCAAAGATCTGAAAGCTTCCGTTGAAAAGCTGTTGTCGAAGAAGCCTAGTAGGATTCGGCCATCTTCTCCAAGTAGGAGGGCCTCTGGTGTGAAGTTTCCCTCTCGTCAAGAAGATCCCTCCTCATCAAAGAATACATAAATACTGCCTTGTTGGCAATGGTTTATCCCGAGGGTGGTTTGTACCCTCCGAATATGTTTTCTCTTTGCTACTTTGATTTTTAGGATGTTTGCTTATTTGTTATCTACTTGCCATAGGATGTTCTTTTCATTTATCCTTTGATTATATGATTCTCTTCTCTCAACGTTATTTATTAATGTTAATATACAACCTAAGGTTACTGTAGATGAATATCCTTATTGTGTGTATTTTAAACCAAGATTTTTAAGCAATCGTATAATTTAACTGCTGACAGAGGGTTGCGGCACGCTCCATCTTTATCCTTATAGTCATAGGGCTTCGAATGCCCATAGACGTTTTAGGAAAGTCAATGTGAATTATAATGGATGTCATGTACAAGTCATAAATATCATCCTTCGAACATTGAGACTTGTAGTACTTGGCTGAATAAATCTTTGTTGTAAAAGACGAAACAAGAGATTTAAGGGAAATACGTTGTATCATTAATTGGGTAGGGAGGATTACATCATTTTATGAAATGAATACTGAGACGCCTACCATTAATGCTTCTTTCCCCGAATGAAAAGAGTTCAATACATAAATTTGAAATAAACAAATTATCTGAAAGGTTGTAAGTTTTATATGTAAAACTTACGAAGGTTGGTACCATTCCATGTCCTGTCAACTTCTTCTCCAAAGATTGTTGCTAACTTATAGGCTCTGTTACCGTAGGCTTCAGGTACTACGTAAGGCCCCTCCTATGTTGGTCCCAACTTCCCTTGGTAATCGGCTTTGCTTGCGCTGTTAAGTCGGAGGACATGTTCGCCTGGTTTGAAGCTCGAGGGCCGAACCCTGCTGTTGTAATACTTTTCTAACTTTTGCTTGTACGTAGCTTCTCTGATGGAGGCTATTTCTCTTCGTTCTTCGAGTAAATCTAGATTCTCTCGAAGCTTTTCCTCATTTTCCGAGGCTTTGAAGTCCATAATGCGCTCCGTTTCCACGCTTATCTCTTTTGGGATGACAGCTTATGTGCTATAAGTGAGGCTGAAAGGTGTTTCCCCGTGACTCGACTTGGGATGTGTCCTGTGACCCCAGAGAACTTGGGGTAATTCGTCCACCCACCCTTGATGACTTTAGCCTAGCCTTCTTTCGATTCCATTGATAATGTCTATGTTGGTAACTTCTACTTGACCATTACCTTGAGAGTGGTACACGGATGTGAACGATTGCTTGATTTTTAAACCATTGCAAAAAGTAGGAAATACCCCTTCGGCAAATTGCTTCCCATTGTCAGAGATGATGATGTGAGGGACTCCGAAGTGACAAACGATGTGTTCCCATACGAATTTCAACATTAGTCTGCCTGTCACAGATGCCAAAGGCTTGGCTTCAACCCATTTGGTGAAGTAGTCGATAGCTACGACCAAAAACTTCACTCCTCCTGGTGCTACTGGCAGAGGTCCTACTATGTCAATTCCCCATTGGGAAAAAGGCCACGCAGATGTGACAGAGGTCATATCTTGTTTATGTAGTCTTGGGACCTTCGAGTGGATCTTACACGCCTTGCATTTATGTATTGTTTCCATTACATCCCTGTGCATTGATGGCCAGTAGTACCCCAACTTTATAATTTTAAAGACAACGGAGTGGGGTCCTGCGTGTAGACTGCATGATCCTTTATGAACTTCATTGATTATGTTTGTAGCCCGCTTAGGTCCGACACAACGAAGCCATGGGGATAAGAAGGATCGTCTGTAGACGTAGTCTCCTATTATCCTGTATTGAGGAGCTTTGATTCTGACTTTTCTTACAAGCTTTGGATCTTTCGGTAGAATGCCGCTTATTAAGTACTCCCTTATCGGAGTCATCCAATTAGTTTCTTCCTCGGATATTAAATCAGGTACTTCCTTCCTTTGGATAGATCTTTCAGCTAACACCTCAACCAGGACTTCTTTCGTTAAGTGAGATAAGGCCATTGAGGCTAACTTGCTTAACGCATCTGCCTTCTTGTTTTGGTTCCTTTAGACGTGCTCAATGGTGTAGGATTCAAATCCCTTTAGGATTTCTTTTGCTTTATCCAGGTTTTGTTTTATATTGGACTGCCTTGCCTCATAGGAGCCTTTGATTTGATTGGCGACCAGCTGTGAGTCAACGAAAATCAAAAGGTTGCGTACCTCCATGTCTTTAACTAGGCGTAGGCCTGCTAACAAAGCTTCGTATTCTGCTTCGTTGTTGGTCGCCTCAAATTCGAATCGCAGTGCATAAGTGTATTCTTTTCCTTCTGGGTTGACTAACATCAATCCTGCCCCTGAACCGTCGGAGCTTGAGGCTCCATCTGTGAATAACTTCCAGTTATTCTCTACTTTTGAAGGCCTCTTCTTGGGAGTTTCCTTATCATTTCCTGGTTCGGAAGGAGTTTCAGTGAGGAAGTCTGCGAGTATCTGACCTTTTAGGGAGTTTCACCCCTTGTATTCTATTTCATGCTCCCCCAATTCAATGGCCCATTTAGATACCCTCCCCGATTTCTCGGGCTTTGATAATATTTGTTTGATGGGCTTATCAGTTAATACCGTGATTGGGTGAGCTTGAAAGTACCTTCGGAGGCGTCTTGCGGCGTGGACTAGAGCAAGAATTAGCTTTTCCAATTCTGGGTAATTTAATTCAGCTCCCTGCAAAACCCGACTGACAAAGTAGATCGGAACTTGCCTCTTCTCTCTTTCTGCCAGGAGTACTGCGCTAATACTTTCATGTGACGCTGCGATGTACATATACATTACTTCTCCATTAATTGGGGTTGTGAGTGTTGGCAGGATTTCCATGAACTCCTTCAACTTTTGAAAGGCAGCTTCAGCTTCGATACTCCATTGGAAAGTCTTCTTATCCATACATCCTTTAAGGGTCTTAAAGAACGGTAGTGATCAATCTGCACCCTTTGACAAAAACCTGCTCAATGCTGCCAGCTTTCCATTAAGGCTTTGTACCTCCTTCAATGTCTTTGGGGCTTGCAGATCAGTGATAGCTTTCACTTTTGAAGGGTTTACTTTGATTCCTTACTTTGTGATCAAGTGCCCCAGGAATTGCCCCTCTTTGACACCGAACGAGCATTTCTTCGTATTGAGCTTCATATTTATGGCTCTTAGCTGGTTGAAATTTTCTTGAATGTCGGAGAGTAGGTCTTCCTCTGTCCTACTCTTTATGACCATGTCGTCAACATATGCCTCCAAATTCCTTCCTATCTGTTTATTGAAGGTCTTGTCCACCAAACGCTGGTAGGTTGCTCCTGCATTTTTCAAACCGAGGGGCATCTTCTTGTAGCAATAGACGCCATTTCCCATGTAGAAGGCCGTTTTCTCCTCGTCTTCTACTGCCACTTGTATCTGATGGTATCCCTTGTAAGCGTCTAAAAAGAATTTTAGACGAAACCCTGATAAGGACTCTACCTTCCAATCTATTTCTGGGAGGGGGTAACAATCCTTTGGACATGCTTTATTGATGTCAGTCAAATCAACGCACATACGCCATCCTCCGTCACTTTTCTTTACCATAACTGGATTGGCCACCCATGTTTGGTATTTGACCTCTCTGAGTATACCTGCCTGTACTAATTCGTCTACTTCTTTGCAGGCTGCATCGTTTCTCTCCGGCGCAAGGCTCCGGCGCTTTTGTTTGATAGGCTCAATGTGCTCGAACTCATTGAGTTTGTGTTCCGTTCCGAAAGGCTTACCATCGATCATGAGACTTCTTGGAACCCCCGTCATATCGGAGTATGTCCAAGCGAAGATATATTTGTTGTCCTTCAAGAGTTGTTTCAGGCTTGCCTTGAAGGTGGTAGGGAGTTGTCTTCCAATTACTACCGTTTGCTCCGGATGGAGCTCGTTTATCACAATACGCTCTTCGGCGTCCCCGCGGCTCAAGATAGCCTTCGGAGGCTCCTGAGGATTTTATTTAATCTTCTTTCCCGCCTCTGGTGTCCCTTTGTTGTTGTAATTGGATAGTACGGTCCCTATCCCATTGGTTGTTTGGAACTTAATTGCTGCGTGTATGGTGGATACCACAATTCCCATCTTCTGCATGGCGGTTCTCCCTATCAATAGATTATAAGGAGAATTTGACCTTACAATTGCGAAAGTAAGGGTTTCCGTCCTTGCTAGTCGGCCTTCACCAATGGTTACGTCTAAAGGGATTTCACCTATAGGCGATGAGTGTTCCCCCGAGAAGCCTACTAAAGGTATCTTTGAATCTACCCTTTGTGACCTTATGGAAGGTTTGAGCTTCAGGAAACAATGCTCGTATATGATCTCACAAGAACTTCCGCAGTCCATGTAGGCCCTATTAACTTCTCGATTGAAATGAGGACCTTTATGACTACAGGATCATCTGAGGGAGGTTGACCCATTAAGGGTGAAAACGTTACTTCCCCTACATTGGGTGCTCCTTCCTCAATTTCTTTTCTGACTCGGGCCTCCCCTGCGAACCATAAGGATTGGAGGCTCATGGACATAGTCTTTAGTGTCGGTGACCTTTTCTTTTCCCTTTCTCATACCTTTTATTAGATGTGTCAATTGCCCTGATTTGACAGCTTCCTCCATTTGCTTTTTCAATTCTCTGCAGCTGTTTGTTTCATGACCAAAATCCTCATGAAAGTGGCAGTACTTGGTCATATCTCGGTTCCTCCTGTTGCTTGTCATGCGAGGAGGGAGTTTGAAGGTCCTTGCTGCCTTCTCGGTAGCCAAAATTTCCTTTGGGGACTTCGTCAGGCTTTCCCATAAACCAGAGTTAGGACTCTTGTTGTATGGGGTAAACCTGTTATGGCCTTTGTGTTTGTTCTTCGTTCCTTCCCATGAAGGCGGTTTCGCTCCTTTATTGTTTTCCATTGGAGCCCCATTCGTAGATACCTCTTTGGCCTCTATCCATGTGTATGTTTTTTCCATCAGGCCTTTGTATGTTGCCGGAAGATCTGTGGATAAGAATTCCACAAGGTTCCGGTTGCGTAGGCCATGGACGAAGCCAGAGATGCATTGCTCTTCGTGTAAGCCTAGAATTTGCAGAGTTTCGTCAGTGTACCTAGTAACAAAGTTTCTTGTGCTTTCGTTCTCCTTCTGCTTAATGTTGTGCACCATGAGGTGTGTTCTTGTAAACTTCTTCTGTTGGCTGAAGTGAGATCGAAACATAGCCTTCAAATCATCAAGGTTGATGATGCTTCCCGGTTTCTGCCCATTCCACCAAATACGTGCGGAATCTCGGAGGGTATATGTGAACATGTGACAGGCTACGGGCATGACCCATTTCTGCATTATTATGGCTCCTTCGAACAAATGCAGGAAATTATCTGGATCCCCCTTCCCATCATAGGTGCCTATATGTGAAGGCATCTTTTGACCATCCGGCAAGGGATAATCTTTGATCCATCTTACAAAGGGTGTCGTAGGACATGCGGGCTCTGCGTATGAGTGGGTGTAAGGTGTTATGTTCATGGGAACACTATGGTATGGATTATAAGGAGGGGGTACCCCTAAAGAGGGTTGATTAGTGTAGAAAGGATGAGGTGTACTCGTGTTTGGAGGGTAACCATTATACATGGTGTACGTAGGGTATATCATGTGATGGTTATAGGGTGCATCAGTTTGTGAGGAATACTGATTGCCAGGTTGTCCATTCACGGGGGGATAAAGGTTTGGAGGATAACTTTGAACCCGAAACTGGGAATACAGGCCAACGGGAGGGAGACTTCCTCCTGTGTTGACCGAACCTGGGTTACCCTCCACCCCAGATGCGTGGGAGGACTGCAACGGAACTCCTCCTTCGGTCCTCCCCAAATGTGCCGCTAGTAATGGAGGTAGGTTTACCTCCATGTTTTCCCTTTGTTGGCTCCTCCCATTAGAGCCTTAGACAACAGTTCTTTCTCTCCTCGTGGGAGTTCTTTCAGGAACTCCCTCAAAGCCTACATTCCTTCCTCCAACCCTTCTACCCGCAGGAGACCCAATACGCAGGATGGGGTGATGAGCCCTAGGGACGGAAGGCCTCGGCTCCATCTCGATCTCCTCATCATATTCATCGCTGGAATATTCTAACTCCCTTCGCATCTCCGTGTTTCTGACTTGCCTCCTTTGAGCCCTTAGCAAGGACTCTAGCTCTTCGTAATTAGCATCGACAAAGGCGGGGCTAATGAGGAGCTCTGGATTGGCTGATGTGGATGCGTGGTGGTTGGGCGTTATTTCAAGGTGAGACCGTGTGGTAAAGGTAGAGGTCGTGATTGGCGGAAGGTTGTTGGTGTCAGTTATGGGTAAAGGGGTTAAAGACGAGAAACCCGGTGGGGGTGTAACTTCTCTTTCTGGATTCATGCTGGAATAATAGCGAGTGTATTTGACTTGTTTATTCTACTTGGAAATAACCGGACTAATTGTAGTGGGTCTCACGGATGGCGCCACTGATTGTACAATAATTCGCACTACCAGGCCTTCGATGGTGATCAAAGGAAATGAGGGGTGTTGTGATTACGCCAAGCTTGGATATAACCTGAAATAAGAAATATTAAAATACTACGTTAAGTGATTGCGCAGGGGTTGGACCCTGCGAACCACCTCCGGCGTGTGAATAAGTGATCGGTATGAGAGTTTAAGTGTAAATGTAGTAAAATAAGGTGAGAGAGATTGCATACCAGATTTGTCACCGTCCAGGACTATTTATAGGTGAAGAAAACAGTCTTGGAGAGTGGTCACACGTTTGAGAGAGATCATGGGGGCGTCCCATGATTTGTGGTAACCGCTAGGGTTTAGTTTCCCACTCCTCCTGGTTTAGCGGGGGAGCTAAGGAGAAAGAGGAGACGTGGGTAAGACTTTGTCTCACCAATATTTGGACTTGGCATCGTTCTGTCCTTAAAACTTATCGAGAGATACCCCGAAGGGCTTAATCCTTCGATTGGCAAATTCCCACTTGGTAACTAGATCATAGATGATAAGTTTTAGGCCGAAGAAAGTTTAAGGAGCCTAGCCAAAGCCTTCGATTATGTAGGTTGCAATCAGACTCGAATGGGTATCCTTCGAGCTAATCAGAGGGTACATCATCAGTTACAAACACATTTTTACTAAGTAAACTATCACTATAATACACAATACTCACTAGAAAACCCTAAATGCATTTATGTGTTCCCGGTTAGCTTTAAAACCCTAATTGCTTATCTGAACTAATTTGAAAGTTTTCAAGGATTAGGTATGAGTTTCATTAGTTACCTTAGGTTATATTAGACCCCCTAGATCATAGTACAACTCTCTAGAACCTAGGTATAGTTCGTTAAGCACAAAACCCTAATTAGGTCATAACTTCCTGAAACTAGGTCTAAACTATCCCAAATCTTTACCATAAGTTATCACCACTTAGTATATGCCTCTTAGGACACTATATTAGTTACTAAACACCCTTAGGACCCTAAATTAGGCACTAAACACTAGGAAAAACCTTAAACTCTCACTAGAAAAAACTAGCTTAAAATTCGACCTAAACACCTAAATTAAGATACTTAAGCACCTCAAATCAACCAAGCAACCACCCTAGCACCTCCCTATAGTAAACACACACCCTAGCACCTCTAACCACCCAAGCAAGTAGGTGGATCACCTACTTGTCACCACCTTCAACCTCTCGGCCTCTCACCACCACAACCGGCCTACAAGCGCCCCCTAGCTACTATGTAGCTCATCCCCATCATCACTAGACCTAACACAACCACCCCTAGCCGTGCTTACTCGACCCCCCTCCAAGAAACCTATACCCTCATTTTTCCCTTTACCGCCTATACCACGACTATAAATACCCCCTCTCTCCATTCTTCTTCACCCCATTTCTTCTCTTTACCTCACATTAGTTCAGTAGTATTGAGTCCCTAGGAGTCCTTGAAGTCGAGTAACAAAGCCTTGGTAGTGTCGAGTTGTGGTTTTGGCCGAAAGAAACCCTAGAAACCCTAGCACCCTCGTTACACCTTGCACGACCTAGGCAAGCCTTAAATTTTGATCTACTAGCTTTATTATTGACCTAGGACACTTAGAACATGCCTTAGAAACCATAAGATAGCCTTGATCATTTTATTTTAGAAGTTTTTATTTCAAAACCCTAGATTTAGAGAATGATGTGTTTATATGCTAAATTGCTATATTATGTGCTATAACCTGGTTTATGTGACTTAGTTAGACATATATTAACTAATCATAAGCTTATAAACTTAAAAATCTCATTAGAATATAGTTTACCAAAAGTTAGGACTAGTTTTGCAAAACTTTACATGCACCGGGGTATATATTGTAAATTTCTGAAACTATAAAGTTTAAGGACTATTTTTGACATTACTTAAAAGTTATAAGTACAAGGACCCCTTTTGCAAATTTTTTAGTCCTTAAGTTATTAAGAAAAATGAAATATAAACATAAAAGGACTAAATTTGCAAATAATATAAAGTTAAGGGTAAAAAAGGGTAATTATTGAAAGTTAATATAGTTTACGGACTATTTTTGTCATTTCTCTCGAATATATAAGTATAGGGACTAGTTATATAAAATATAGAAAGTCATATGCCTAAATGTTATAAGTTTATAAGTTTAAGGTAGAAAATGTAAATATATAAACTTAAAAGGGTTAAATGGAATATTTTCATATAAAATATAAAACCTATTTTTGAGTTAGAAATATAACACAATACTAGGGAGCTTCGTGTGAGGATTACCATGTGGATATTTCGTTTTGAGGAGTTTGTTGGGTTTACGAATTAAAGTGCCCTGGCTCCTCAAACAATTATTGCATTTACTTCTGAATTATGATGGCCCGAACGGTGTTATGCTATAACTAAAATTTAATAACAACATATCTCAATAGTAGGGAGCTTCATGTGAGGAGTATTAACTTCTGAATTATGATGGCCCGAATGGTATTATGTTGATAACATAATACAATAGTAGGGAGCTTCATGTGAGGAGTCATATACTTCTGAATTGTGATGTCCCGAACGGTGTTATGTTATATCTAAAAACCCTAAGAGTAATTACTTAAAAACCTAGACTAATACTTGGAATACACACACCCACCTACACTACCCCAGGATACGTGAGTAAGTTGTCTAAACCCTACCCTACTTACCTTAGACCCAGGTGAGTTTTCATAGCCTCACTTTTAAATGTTTTATAACCCTGTGAGGGGGATACGTGCTTTAAATCGAATGCAAGTCTTTTTCTTTGGTTGTTGCACAAATAAACTATCTGCCACCCCTACACAACAAAATTCATGAATCTAATCGTTTGGGATATTTTACCCAAGCGAACGCGAATATAATAGATAGATCTATTCGAGTTTGACAACTCCCGTTGGTACTATCTCTCACTGGAGAGTACCAATAAGTATTATATTTGAACCCTCACTGAAGGATTAACTTTGGCAAGTTATCATTCCCATCCCTTCATGGTTGGGTCTGTAACCCACATGACCCAGATTGTTAACGTGTGGTTCATGAGCTTATAGTGCAATACACCAGTTATCACAAAACTTTTCCACACATAGGGTTTAAGCTGAACCTTGTGAAACTTGTATTTACACACCTATAACTACTTAAACTTATGACTCTCACTCAACATTCGTGTTGACTTTTAAGCATGTTATCCTAGGTAAATGAGCTCTTTAGGAACCCTGGCATGGAGAAGTACTGGATATGAGGATGTCCAGAATAGTTATCATTTGTCAGTTTTGCCTTTAAACGTATCTTTTAGGACCTCTCTTTTGGTAAAAGTATATCTTTTACTATAAAAACTCTGATGAATAAATGAATGATAACACCTTTTTCTAAAACATCTCTTTTTGAGTCGTTTTCTATTATTTTGTCTTTGTTTTCATGAGTAATACCCCAAACACTTAATCCGTTGCAATCAGTGAAAAATGGCGGTGTTACAGATTGGTTCTTGAGCCTCGGTTATAGAGAACAAAAGGATTTTTCCTAAACTATAACCACTTTTCAAAAAGTCATCCGTGCCACTAGAATCCCCCAACTTGCCTTTAGACTCCCGACTTGCCTTTAGGATAGGATTCCTAACTTGCCTCTAGGTTAGATTCCCCAAATTGCCATTAGGTTAGATACCTCCCTATTGCCTCTAAGATAGATACCCCACTATTACAATTGCCCCTAGGATATAGCATAGTCTAGAGATATGCTAAGATATTTTTCCCGGGTATTACAGTTAGTTATGTCCTCCTTTAATAATCCTATCATCTTGTTGGACACCGATGATACAGATACCTCATCAGATAGTTATGAATATACCCCGGCTACCCCTACTCACTCATCTTCTGGTTCTAATTCTCTGAAAGAATTAGCCCAGAATGCCTTAGTTAGCTTAGGTTTAGAACTTTCCCCGAATGATCCCTATATGCAAGCATATAATGGTTATATGCAAGCATATGGTGGTGATATTCCTACCGTACCCACTATAACCTCTACCCCATCTATACCTTACTATACTAGTAAAGATCGTTATGTTCCCGAAATATCTTCCCCTCCCCATAATAAAATACGTATTACACCGCCTTTACCTCCCCTAGGTTAATAGGTAGTAGTTCTTATAAAACGCCTTTAGAAAGGCATGAGGAACAGATAGAGGATATACTTAACCATTTAGATAAGTTATCCTTAGGACGTATAGAAGAAGTAGAATAAAATAAGTACCCTAGGAAAAGTTAGAATTATAATTCAAAAGGACTATAATAGGTTAGAAAATGAACTAAAGAAAACATGTAATCAAATCTTTAAGTTACAAACTAAATATGAAGGATACTCTTATAAAGTAGTTACAGCACATTTTAGGCTTTCCACTTTAGAAATGATCATCGAGGATATTAGGAATAGTCATAAGTCTGATATAGGAGATCTATTAGCAGCAATCCAGGAACTCAAAAACAACAAAGCGTCAAACTAGTAAGGTTATAGGTCAGTTTTATAGGTAGTTTATTTATAGATAACTTAGTATGTACGGGTACTTGCTAGGAATAAAAAGTTATAGTTTGCCTACACTTAGTTTTCTTATATCAAGTGTCCCATATTAGGATTCCCTATGCCTTAAGAAAACACTATAGGTTTGCCTTAGGTCTAAAATAACTCGAGGTCATTAGGAAATTTAAAACAAGTAGACTTACCTAGGAACAGTAAAGTTTAGAATTAGGATCCCTTAGGTTAGTCCCGCTATGCCTTTAGACGGGGGGAATTGAATTTCTGGGAATATAATCAATCTTATTAGGAAACCCGCCCTCTTAGCTTTAGGATTCCCTACCTATCCTTTTCTCCGGTATTAGACAATGTTCTACGAGTTAGAACTTGTACCATCCGTCTATACGCAAGTTTCTATTAGTTAGAACTTGCAAGAATGTCTAAATTGGAAATGACATTATTCTTATCCCATCTTATTCCTACGAACGTCTATAGAATTGCACGTACGAGAGCCAATACTCCTGCTACTCCTACTACTCTCGCCATGTCTCAGGAAGACATTCGGCAACTAGTTGCTAACTGCGGCACTAGATGCTAGGAATGCAAACATGGCTAGAAACCCCGAAATTCCTGTAGTGAAGAAGAGTAACTACAAGGAATTTATGAGCTATCAGCCCTTCAATTTCAAGGGGACAAAAGGGACCATAGGATTGATTTACTGGTTTGAGAGATGTGAATCGGTATTTTCTTGTAGTAACTGTACTCAGGATTGTAGAGTTAAGTTTGCAACTGGTACGCTTACTGAGGAAGCGTTATCTTGGTGGAACTCGTATGCCCAACCCATAGGAATAGAAGAGGCATACAAGTTATCCTGGGTTGAATTTAAGAAATTTATGATTAAGAAATACTGCCCTCGAACGGAAGTCAAGAAAATGGAGGATGAACTTTATAACTTGACTGCGAAGGGGAACGATGTTAAAACTTATATTAGGAGATTTCAAGAGTTGGCAACTTTGTGTCCCACAATAGTGCCAACTGTTGAAAAGACAATAAAAGTTTTCATCAGAGGTTTGCCCCGGAGTATCGAAGGAAATGTTACTGCCTCAAGGCCACAAACGTTAGAGGAAGCCAATAACATCACTTTGAGGTTAATGGATCAAGTAACAAAGCACAACTCTGTGCCAGTGCCCAACAATAATAAATGAAAGTTCCACGATGGGAGAGCTTTCGGTAGTACCCATAACACCTATAGTAATAATCGTACCAACCCCTATCCTCAACCAAGGCAAGAGACAGCCAGAGCATATGTAGCCACTCCAAATGAGGGAAGTGGTTATACTGGAAAAGCCCCTCTATGTAAGAAGTGCAATTGGCATCACACAGGGCCTTGTTTTATTAAATGTAATACATGTAACAAGGTGGGCCATCATCCAAAGGATTACAAGCACAAAGGACCAACTACCGGTGGTAGTCTGCAACCAGTAGCGGTCATTTGTCATGCTTGCAGAGAAAAGGGACACTATGCGAGTAGATGTCCAAAGAAAAATACTGATGGTGCCCAGGGAAGAGCATATATGTTGAGGGATAGGAACAATCTACAGGATCCGAGCGTAGTCACGGGTAAGTTTTTCTTAAACCAACACTTAGTTAGAGTTCTATTTGATTCAGGAGCCGATAGGAGTTTCATATCTATACCTTTTGCCTCTAGACTTAGGACCAAACCCGTAGCTTTAGATACCTACTATAAGATAGAAATGGCTGACGGAAACTTATTTAGTACTAACACCGTTATCAATGGTTGTACCCTAACCTTACTCAACCACCCTTTCAAAATCGATCGCATACCCATTAGACTCGGTAGTTTTGACATTGTTGTGGGAATGGATTGGTTGTCCAAGAATCAAGATAAGATTCTTTATAACAAGAAAATCATCCATGTACCTATCAACGGTGAGACTTTAACTATCTAAGGAGATCGAAGTAAAACCCGACTTAACTTCATTTCATGTATCAAAACGGAACGATACATGTCACGAGGTTGTCAAGTCTTCTTCAGTCAAGTAACAGAGACTAAGCCAGATGAAAAACAACTGGATGAGATCCCTGTAGTCAGGGAATACCCAGAGGTTTTTCCTAAGGATTTACCTGGCTTACCTCCCATCCGTCAGATAGAATTCCAAATCGATTTAATTTCCGGAGCGGCACCTATAGCTCAAGCCCCCTATGGGTTAGCCCCTTCAGAGATGAAGGAACTCTCTGAACAACTCCAGGAATTAGTCGATCGAGGTTTCATACGCCCTAGTACATCACCCTTGGGAGCCCCTGTCTTATTTGTAAAGAAGAAAGACGGCTCTATGAGAATGTGTATCGATTATCGTGGATTAAACAAACTTACTATCAAAAATCGATACCCATTACCCAGGATTGATGACTTATTTGATCAACTTCAAGGATCAAGCGTATATTTGAAGATCGACTTATGATTAGGTTATCATCAACTGAGAGTGAGGGAAAAGGATATCCCTAAAACCGGTTTCAGAACAAGGTATGGGCACTATGATTTTCAAGTTATGCCATTTAGTTTGACAAACGGACCAGCAGTTTTCATGGACCTCATGAACCGGGCGTGTAAACCATACTTGGATAAATTTGTCATAGTGTTCATAGATGATATCCTTATCTATTCTCGTAACGAGGAAGAGCATGCTCAACACTTGAGAATAATCCTAGAACTACTTAAGACGGAGAAACTTTATGCAAAGTTCTCTAAGTGTGAGTTCTAGATCAGTGTTGTGCAATTCCTCGGACACTTGATAGATAAACAAGGACTTCGTGTCGATCCAGCAAAAATCGAAGCAGTTAAGAATTGGCCGTATCCTATGAATCCTACCGAAATACGACAATTCTTAGGACTCGCGAGATATTATCGAAGGTTTATTGAGGGATTTTCAAAAATAGCTAAACCTTTGACGAAGTTAACCTAGAAAAACAAGAAGTTTAACTGGGAAAAAGTCCAAGAGATAGCTTTCCAACTTTTGAAGAGAAAGTTGTGTGAAGCTCTGATCTTGGCATTACCCGAGGGTAACAACGATTTCGTTGTTTATTGTGATGCTTTGCACCGAGGTCTTGGAGCAGTATTGATGCAAAGAAATAAGGTTATAGCTTATGCATCAAGATAACTAAAATCGCATGAGGAAAACTATACTACACACGATCTAGAATTAGGAGCAGTAGTGTTCGCTCTGAGAATATGGAGACATTATCTGTATGGCACAAAATGTACGGTTTTCACCGATCATAGAAGCCTACAACATATTCTTAATCAAAAAGAGTTGAACATGAGACAACGTCGTTGGATAGAACTGCTCGTTGATTACGATTGTGAGATTCGTTACCACCCTGGCAAAACTAATGTAGTAGCAGATGCTTTGAGCCGAAAGGAACGAATCAAACCGATTAGCGTTAGGTCATTAGAAATGACTCTCCATTCGGATTTACCTTCTCGAATACTCAAAGCCCAAGATGAGGCCCTTAAAGAGGAAAATCTTAAAATGGAAAATTTACGAGGGATGAATAAGGCTTTTGAGATACGTTCAGACGGAACTCGTTGCATTAAGAATCGGAGATGGTTACCATATTATGGTAACTTAAGGAACTTAATAATGCACGAGTCCCACAAATCTAAATACTCCATCCATACAGGTTCTTATAAGATGTATCAGGATCTAAAGAAACACTATTGGTGGCCCAACATGAAAGCATCCATTGCTAGATATGTCGGCAAGTGTTTAATATGTTCTAGAGTAAAGGCTAAATGTCAAAAATCATCCGGGCTATTGGTACAGCCTGAAATTCCCATTTGGAAGTGAGAAAGGATTACGATGGATTTTATCACTAAACTTCCTAGAACATCCAACGGGCATGATACTATTTGGGTAATAGTAGATCGCCTTACGAAATCAGCTCATTTCATTCCTATACGAGAAATGGATGATATGGAAACCCTTTCTAGGTTGTACCTCAAGGAAATATTTTCCTGACATGGAGTGCCAATATCTATCATATCTGATCGTGACTCTCGATTCACGTCAAGATTTTGGCAATCTATGCAAAAAGCCCTAGGTACTCAGATAGACATGAGTACGTGATGAGGCGAAAAATGAACCACTTTTAGGGGGTCATTTAAGCCCGGCATTGAATTTATTTGATCAAATATTACCCTAAATCGTTCCTTTTGTGATTTTAGGTACTTTGGGAGTGAAATCTGGAAAAGGAAGCAATTCAGACGTTTTTGGAGCATAAAAGTGAAGAAAACGCCAAAGACTTAATTTTCCATGCTGGGAACAGTGTATGACGGCGTCAAGAAGGAAATCCTGACGGCGTCAAGAGTAAAATCCATGACGACCCAGAAGAAACCTGAAGGCGTCACAACAAGAGCGTCAAGAGTTAAAATCATGACGGCCTGCATAAGATGTACACATGACGGCGTCAGACCAAGATCTAGGCAGTCCGAGGAACTATTTGGCGGCGAGATGACGGCGTCAGACATTGACGTCGTCACCTCCTAGAATCTATATATAGTTTTCTAATTTTCATTCATTGAAGAGGAACTTGTGTGGAGAAACCCTAAGGCCGAACCTTGTACGTATTTTACAGCTTTTTCAAGGGTTTTCAGCCCTTGAATCCTTTCATGTGCTATTGAGATAAGTCTTCCCTTAATTCAATCAATATGTCTATGTGTTGGTAGTCTATATCTTGTGCTTGTCTTGATTTCAACATGTTAGGCTAGATCTATCTTGTGTTTGTTTAGATCTAATGAAAGCCAGATGTTAATTATGTGTTGATTACTTGTTTATGGTTGTATTTGATGAATGATTTCAATGTTAGGCTTAAGAAAACTGGCATATCTCCATTTGGTAACATGCTTGAACGTCTTAGGAAACATGAACCGATGTGTACTAGGTTTTATTGGTTGTATTTAATGCATGAGTAAATTCTAATGATCCCATGTTAGGAGCTTCTTAGCCAGCTCGACATAGGAGTGAAGTAGGCACTCATTGGATTGGGGAAGTAAGTACGCCACCCCATGAATGGTATTAAGGAATACAATCCGTCATCCACGCAACTATAACAAGTAATTAACATGTAAAAGATATCTAGGGAGTAGTGAAATCTAAGTAAACAGATTTCTCCCACATATTGCTCACAACTTTAGTATAATTTAGTTTATTTTCATTTTAGTATTTTATTTTGATTGCATCTTAGTATTGGGTTAGTTGACTAGCAACTAATTCCACCCAAATCCTTCAAACCCGAGATTTTTACTTGCTTTCCTAAAAATATAAAAAAAATACAAAAAGAATCATCCCTCATCTCTAGACCTAGTCTTTAGGTTTTCTAATCCTAGCGACACTATTCCTAGCTGAACGATCAATCCCCTGGTACTTGTCATTATACTATACTACATCGATCAGGTACACTGCCTGGTGGGGGTTGTAAGCTTCTCGAGATCCCTCGAGAGGTAAAGCCTGGTGCAAACCCCACGCATCAAGTTTTTGGCTGCCGGGGAATAGTTATTGTCTAGGTTAGAATCTCTTTTTATTAGGTCTACTTGCTAGATTCCTTTCTAGTAAGATTTTATTTTTATTTTTAGGTTCTCTTTAGTCTATCTTATTTCTTTGTGTGTTTGTTCGTAACTCTTCACCACCCGACATCATGGACGATGGGAACATCTTTGAACCCGTCATCCCACCACAACAAAACCCACCACTAGAACCTCTTAGGCCCCGAACCTTAGGAGAATATTCCCGACCTAGCCACCAAGGCTACCGAAACACCATTGAGCTCACCGGAGCCAATGTGACCCCCTTGCGATCCGACACAATCCGGTTGGTGCAAAGTGGATGTGCATTCCATGGACTTCATTCCGAAGATCCAAATCAACATCTCAAGGACTTCCTCAAAATCGTAGATTCCATAGACTTAGATGTTGCAACTAGAGAGACAACCCGATTACGCCTATTCCAATTCTCTCTACGTGATCAAGCTAGTCAATGGCTTGAACGTTTACCCGCGGGATCCATCACCACATGGGATGATCTCACCACTCGTTTCCTTGCTCAATTTTTCCCACCGGGGAGAACTACTAAGCTTAGAAATGACATCTTGATGTTCCAACAACGTCAAAATGAAACTCTTTATGAAGCATGGACTCGTTTCAAGGACTTACTCCAAAAAGTCCCTAATCATGGCATAGATCTTTGGCTTCAAGTCCAAATCTTCTATGACCATATTGATCTCTCCACGAGGCGAGCCATTGACCAATCGGCCGGTGGTAAGCTACGTAATCTAAGTGCGGAACAATCATGGGAACTCATAGAAGATCTTGCTCTTTATGACAACGAAAGTTGGAATGATCCCCGTGATTTGAACAAAACGGTCAAGGCAATATCTTTGCCTTCGAACAACTCTAGCACTCCCGACCGTAGGATCATGGAACTTGAGGACCAAGTCAAGTTTCTCATGAAATCTTACGAAGCTCCTAAGCCTTCAAGCCAAGTGAACAAAATCACTTCTTCATGCGAATTATGTAGTGGTCCCCATGATACTCGTGATTGTGTGGAACTCCCCGGAACAGCTTTTGCGGACTACGCATCCTCGTGTACCGACGAAGCGGGAGATAAGTGGTACACTTTCAAACCCGAGCCAAACCCTTACGGTGATTCATACAACCCCTCTTGGAAAAATCACCTAAACCTTAGGTGGAAACAATATCAAGCCAATTCTTCCAATCCGCCTAATCGTTACCAATCAAATGGTCCACCCTCCAACCGTACTTTCAACAACAATCCTTCTAACAACTATGGTAGTACCAACAATCTTGAAGGATTGATGTCTAAGTTCATGGCATCTCAAGAAGCTCGCATAGCTAGGTTTGAAACCGAATTCAACCAACAACAAACGGAGATGACCAACAAGATAGACAACTTGTTGAAAGCCCTCAACAACCAAGCGTTAACCACACCTAGGAAGGACACTAGGGACGCCAATAACGGAATCCAAATTAAGGACCCCTCATCATCCAAACATGTCCACTTTGTCAATGTTGTCACCATTAAGCCAATAGAGAAGGAGATAGAAGAAAGTGACAAGGATGAAGTTGGAGTAGAAACCGGGACTAGGGATGAGAGTAGGGAAGTTGAGGTTAATAGGGGAGAGGAATTAGAGGAGGTAGAGGCTATAGAAAAGCACTTTGATAAGTTGCCCACCAAGGAAGAACGGGAATACCATAAGGATTTATTTGATGGCCCCGAGACACCATATATCCTTGGCACACCCCTTATCAAAATGGGAGACCCCTCTAACATCAACATACCATGCAACATCGGGCATATGCATATATGGAAAGCTTACATCGATCCTAGATCTCCTGTAAATGTCATGACTAGGACTTATTACAATTGGGTGATGAAGAAACAACTTGATTATAGGATGATGCCCAATAAGAAGTTGATAAGTAATTTTGTAGGAAGAGTGAAGGGATTGCATGTGATCATAGGTAATTTCACCTATGAGATCGATTTTATGATTGTAAAAGACACTCGTCCGGTGATAGACGGTTGCCTAAGCCAAGTAATATTCGGAAAACCATTTGTTGAGGCCACTAGGATGAGTTATGATCCGATTTTAGGGATAGTTAGGTTCAAGGAAGAGAATGATGAGATTGCCTACCAAATGCCCTACAAAATTGAGAAATACCACCTTCTCTCTAATATAGAAAAGGAACACAAGCAAGCGACTTATTATAGGAATGATGAGGATAGACGTAGAGGAGTTGAGTATGTGAAGAATAGGATGTTTGGTTTCTACAAAGAATGCTTACAACTAGGTCCGAAGTATAAAACTGGTTTAGAAGACGACCTAGCGAGTGAAACCAACGATGAGGTCACGTAGTAACCCATGACCTTGAGTCTAGCTACAAGACTCGTAAATAAAGAAAAGTGCTTCTTGGGAGGCAACCCATGATTTTGTGTGATTTTATTTTGTTTGTTTGTTATTTGCTTCCATATGCATGCTTTATTTTTATTGTTGGTAGATCATGTTTCTAAACTAAATAGTGGAAATACTTTACTTTGTTGTTTGGCTTAGTCTTAACTTCACCCAAAGGTACTTTTGCAAAAGATAAGTGTAAGGGGAAACCCCAAATATGTTTTTAAGAAACAAAACCGATCATGATTCTCCACAATATTAAGTGAACATGTATATTCGTACTTGTTAGAGTCAAATGCTTGTATCGAGTCATAATGAAGTTTTGCAGGATTTTCCAGGAAGTAGAACCAAGTTTTTCCAGAAATTTTCCGGAAACTTAACATAAGAATTTCTGCAGGTCACTTCTGACGGCATCATGAGTTTACTCTTGACGGTGTCACGTGTAAAAATCTAAAAATTTTACCGGTTTTGTTTTTCTAACGGAGTCTTAAAGTTTTTGTTGAATTATTAGTTTTATAATCTCCAGGAAATCTGCAAACTTCATTCCACAAGCATTATATCTGATTTTGTTTTCGAGGATTTAATAATATATGTAGATTGCCGCCGATTTTATGCGAGGTTGCTTTGTCTGTTTTCTCAGGATTTAGAGGTTATGTATGACAAGAAAATGATTTATTTTTCTGGAAGGGATGCTTTGATTGTTCTTTTTCTTGGAGGAAGATTTAACCTGGCCACCTTATTATCCATACCGAGCGAATCAGGGGAGTATTTGATTTCATTCTTTTTACTTATTTCACTTTTACATTCCTTACTTGAACATTGGAGACAATGTTCATCCTAAGTGTAAGGGGAGGGTAAAATGATGATACCTTACAGATACACTTTCGCTTGAGTTTGTTTGTTTGATAGTAGATGTGTAATAAAACTATGAGAAATACTTGTTAGTGCAATTTTAGCGCCAAATTTAAATTTTTTTACAACATTTAGGAGTGAAACTTTAGCCATAGCAAGCGTCTCATGGATAGGAGATTGTATGACTAGGACAAAACCGTACTATTCAGAAAAATTTTCCACCCAAATATGTGAGGTTCGCCTTTAGATTTGATAGGAAAAGCATTTACTATTAGTGCTTATGAGTGTACCGGTAGCATTTAGATTCTAGAACTTGCGTTAGTGAAGCATCCCGAGACTGCTAGTGAGACTACTTTCGTGTAGTAGGATTTACTACATGATAAGAGGCATTAGGATCACCCTTGTATTAAACCCGTATCATAATTACTTGACCATTTAAGTCATATTACTTGGCTAGTTAAGTCAATTAATTTTTCCCACACCTTAGCGTTGTACTCATTTTTAGTACACGAAACCCCTAGTACACCCCTCCGAGCCTATCTTTTCGTTTCTAACTTTAAGCATCTTACTTAAAGGAAGAATTTGTTACACCCCACTTAAATATACACCCAAATCACCTTAGCCTTCCGTGTATGCGCTCAATTTTAGTGCATTATTGTTATTTGTTTAAACCCTAAGTTAATTATCTAATTGATTACATGGTTGCTAAGTCGAGTCATATCCTTGTACATATTGTTTTGGGACGATTGGGACTCATGGGTAAAGTACTTATTTTATGGAATAATAGGGAAGAACATCATATATTACCCCCATATGTACGTTAATCTTAAAAGTACTCCAAGTGTTTTGATTTTCTTAATTCGAGTCATTAGATTAGTTTATTGTAAAGTATGTAAAAATTCAAGTGTAAGGGGAATGTTCATTCCCTATGATGTATTATTTTGGATGGTAGGGTAAGAGTGTATGCAAAAAATCAAAAATCAAAAATAAAATCAAAAATAAACAAGAAAAAAAATAGAAAAAAAAAGAGAAAAAACATATGGACTACCATCCCTTTTCATTCTATGTTTATTTTATGTTTTTGTTATTTTTCATTTATTAGCTTAAGTCGAGTCTAGTCTTGGCTTAGCAACGCCATATTGTACATGTAATTAACCAAGATTGTTAACTCACCACCAGTAAAGACTGCATATATCCAACAAAACCGTGTATTTCATATCCCTACACCTAACGTTACAACCCTTTAAAAGACCTCTTTGATAGTTTATCCTAGGTGCTTACGCCATGTGGTGGAGGTTTGATCCTTTCCCAAGCCTATGGTAATCTATTTTTTTATGACAGGTAGTGAGAGATATCTTCCGTTTCCATATTGTAATTTATACTTTATTACACCCGAGAGATGTGAGTATCTAAACACTATTTGTGAGGTGCTAGTATATGACCTCCGTGCTTGTCTTTGGTCTTTAGTGGAACGATTATTTGTTGTAATTACTTTTATATTAGTGTTAAATGACCACTAACTTGTATTTTGACTAGAATAAAAGCGCATTTGCTTGAGGACAAGCAAATCTCAAGTGTAAGGGTATATGATGAGGCAAAAAATGAACCACTTTTATGGGGTCATTTAAGCCCGGAATTGAATTTATTTGATCAAATATTACCCTAAATCGTTCCTTTTGTGATTTTAGGTACATTGGGAGTGAAATCTGGAAAAGGAAGCAATTCGGACATTTTTGGAGCATAAAAGTGAAGAAAACGCCAAAGACTTAATTTTCCATGCTGTGAACAGTGTATGACGGCGTCAAGAAGGAAATCCTGACGGCGTCAAGAGTAACATCCATGACGACCCAGAAGAAACCTGAAGGCGTCACAACAAGAGCATCAAGAGTTAAAATCATGACGGCCTGCATAAGGTGTACACATGACGGCGTCAGACCCAGATCTAGGCAGTCCGAGGAACTATTTGGCGGCGAGATGACGGCGTCAGACATTTGTTCTTGACGCCGTCACCTCCTAAAATCTATATATAGTTTTCTAATTTTCATTCATTGAAGAGGAACTTGTGTGGAGAAACCCTAAGGTCGAACCTTGTACGTATTTTACAGCTTTTTTAAGGGTTTTCAGCCCTTGAATCCTTTCATGTGCTATTGAGATAAGTCTTCCCTTAATTCAATCAATATGTCTATGTGTTGGTTGTCTATATCTTGTGCTTGTCTTGATTTCAACATGTTAGGCTAGATCTATCTTGTGTTTGCTTAGATCTAATGAAACCTAGATGTTAATTATGTGTTGATTACTTGTTTATGGTTGTATTGGACGAATGATTTCAATGTTAGGCTTAAGAAAACTGGCAGATCTCCATTTGGTAACATGCTTGAACGTCTTAGGAAACATGAACCGATGTGTACTAGGTTTTATTGGTTGTATTTAATGCATGAGTAAATTCTAATGATCCCATGTTATGAGCTTCTTAGCCGGCTCGACATAGGAGTGAAGTAGGCACTCATAGGATTGGGGAAGTAAGTACGCCACCCCATGAATGGTATTAAGGAATACAATCCGTCATCCACGCAACTATAACAAGTAATTAACATGTAAAAGATATCTAGGGATTAGTGAAATCTAAGTAAACACATTTCTCCCACATATTGCTCACAACTTTAGTATAATTTAGTTTATTTTCATTTTAGTATTTTATTTTGATTCCATCTTAGTATTGGGTTAGTTGACTAGCAACTAATTCCGCCCAAATCCTTCAAACCCGAGATTTTTACTTGCTTTCCTAAAAATATAAAAAAATACAAAAAGAATCATCCCTCATCTCTAGACCTAGTCTTTAGGTTTTCTAATCCTAGCGACACTATTCCTAGCTGAACGATCAATCCCCTGGTACTTGTCATTATACTATACTACATCGATCAGGTACACTGCCTGGTGGGGGTTGTAAGCTTCTCAAGATCCCTCGAGAGGTAAAGCCTGGTGCAAACCCCACGCATCAGTACGGCGTATCATCCGCAGACCGACGGTCAAAGTGAAAGAACTATCCAAATACTCGAGGATATGCTTCGAGCGTGCGTGATAGATTTTGGTAAAGGATGGGAGAAACACTTACCGTTGATCGAATTCTCGTATAATAATAGTTATCACACTAGTATTAAGGCAGCACCGTATGAAGCACTTTATGGACGTAAGTGCAGATCCCCTGTCTACTGGGCCGAAGTTGGAGAAGCGCAACTTACGGGTCCAGAGATAATCATTGAGACTAATGAGAAAATAGTTCAAATCCGACAACGCTTACAATCTGCAAGGGATCGAAAAAAGAGTTATGCCGATATAAGACGTAAGCCTTTAGAATTTCAAGTCGGAGATAAGGTTATGTTGAAAGTTTAACCTAGGAAAGGTGTCTTTCATCCCGAAAAGCAAGGAAAGCTTAATCCGAGATACATCGGACCATTTAAGGTTTTAGAACGAATTGGTCCGGTGGCATACCGACTTGAGTTGCCGGATGAACTAAGTAATATACATGACACGTTTCATGTCTCCAACCTTAAGAAGTGTTTATCGGAATCACTCATCAGACCTATGTAATAGCTTCAGTTGGATGATAAGCTCAATTTCATAGAGGAACCGATCGAAATCATGGACCGAGAGGTCAAAATCTAAAACACCACCGGATTCCTATCGTTAAGGTACGCTGGAAATCTAAAAGAGGACCAGAGTATACTTGGGAACGAGAGGATGAAATCCATGCTAAATATCCCCACCTATTCTCACCCACACCCACTAATCCTAATTAAATCTCGGGACAAGATTTTCTTTTAGGATGGGAGACTATAACAACCCACTAACTTCCCCACTAACTCCCTTTAGGTTAGCAATGCCTCACTAACTTAACTTAGGCCCTCACTAAGCACAATCTAGGATTAGAAATGCCTATAGCTATTTCCCGAGTAAAATTTTTGCTTTGCTATACCTACTATTGCCTAACTAACCTCTAAACAAGCTCACGTATCCAACTATGCCAACCACCAATATGTTTACTTGATGTAAACATCCAGGTATGTCTAGTCAAGGTCATAAACACATTTTTACTAAGTAAACTATCACTATAATACACAATACTCACTAGAAAACCCTAAATGCACTTATGTGTTCCCAGTTAGCTTTAAAACCCTAATTGCTTATATGAACTAACTTAAAAGTGTTCAAGGCTTAGGTATGAGTTACATTATTTACCTTAGGATATATTAAACCCCCTAGATCATAGTACAACTCTCTAGAACCTAGGTACAAGCCCCTTAAGCACAAAACCTTAATTAGGTCATAACTTCCCGAAACTAGGTCTAAACTATCCCAAATCTTTACCATAAGTTATCACCACTTAGTATAAGCCTCTTAGGACATTATATTAGTTACTAAACACCCTTAGGACCCTGAATTAGGCACTAAATCCTAGGTAAACCCTTAAACTCTCACTAGACAAAACTAGGTTAAAATTCGACCTGAACACCTAAAATAAGATACTTAAGCACCTTAAATCAACCAAGAAACCACGCTAGCACCTCCCTAATAGTAAGCACATACCCTAGAACCTTTAAACACCCAATCAAGTAGGTGGGTCACCAACTTGTCACCACCTTCAACCTCTCGGCCTCTCACCACCACAACCGGCCTACAAGCACCCCCTAGCTACTATGTAGCTCATCCCCATCATCACTAGACCTGCCAGAACCACCCCAAGCTCTGATTACTCAACCCCCCTCTACGACACCAATACCCTCGTTTTCCCCTTTACCGCCTATACCGCGACTATAAGTACCCCTTATCTCCATTCTTATTCACACCATTTCTTCTCTTTACCTCACATTAGTTCAGTAGTATTGAGTCCCTAGGAGTCCTTGAAGTCGAGTAACAAAGCCTTGGTAGTGTCGAGTTGTGGTTTTGGCCGAGAGAAACCCTAGAAACCCTAGCACCCTCGTTACACCTTGCACGACCTAGGTATGCCTTAACTTTTGAGATAGTAGCTTTATTATTGACCTAGGATACTTAGAACATGCCTTAAAAACCATAAGATAGCCTTGATCATTTTATTTTAGAAGTTTTCATTTCAAAACCTTAGATTTAGAGTATTATGTGTTTAAATGCTAAATTGCTATATTATGTGCTATAACCTGGTTTATGTGACTTAGTTAGACATATATTAACTGATCATAATCTTAGAAACATAAAAATCTCATTCGAATATAGTTTACCTAAAGTTAGGACTAGTTTTGCAAAACTTTACATGCACAGGGGTATATATTGTAAATTTCTGAAACTATAAAGTTCAAGGACTATTTTTGACATTATTTAAAAGTTATAAGTACAATGACCGCTTTTGCAAAGTTTCGAAACCTTAAGATATTAAAAAAAAAAATGAAATATAAACATTAAAGGACTAAATTTGCAAATATTACAAAGTTAAGGGTAAAATAGTGTTATTATTAAAATTTAATATAGTTTAGGGACTATTTTTGTCATTTCTCTTAAATATATAAGTATAGAGACTAGTTATATAAAATATAGAAAGTTATATGCCTAAATGTTATAAGTTTATAAGTTTAGGGTAGAAAATGTAAATATATAAACTTAAAAGGGTTAAATGGAATATTTTCATATAAAATATAAAATCCTATTTTTAATTTAGAAACATAACACAATACTAGGGAGCTTCATATGAGGAGTACCATGTGGATATTTCGTTTTGACGAGTTTGATGGGTTTACGAATTAAAGTGCCCTGGCTCCTCAAACGATTATTGCATGTACTTCTGAATTATGATGGCCTGAACGGTGTTATGCTATAACTAAAACTTAATAACAACATAGCTCAATAGTAGGGAGCTTCATGTGAGGAGTATTAACTTCTGAATTATGAAGGGTCGAACGGTATTATGTCGATAACATAATACAATAGTAGGGAGCTTCATGTGAAGAGTCATATACTTTTGAATTATGATGGCCCGAACGGTGTTAGGTTATATCTAAAAACCCTAAGAGTAATTACTTAAAAACCTATACTAAGACTTGACATACACACACCCACCTACACTACCCCAGGATACGTGAGTAAGCTGTCTAAACCCTACCCTACTTACCTTAGACCCAGGTGAGTTTTCATAGCCTTACTTTTAAATGCTTTATAACCATGTGAGGGGGATACGTGCTTTAAATTGAATACAAGTCTTTTTCTTTGGTTGTTGCACAAGTAAACTATCTGCCACCCCTACACAACAAAATTCATGAATCTAATCGTTGGGGATATTTGACCCAACCGAACGCGAATATAATAGATAGATCTATTGGAATTTGACAACTCCCGTTGGTACTATCTCTCACTGGAGAGTACCAATAAGTATTATATTTGAACCCTCACTGAAGGATTAACTTTTGCAAGTTATCCTTCCCATCCCCTCATGGTTGGGTCTGTTGTCCCCATGACCCAGATTGTTAACGTGTGGTTCATGAGCTTAGTGCAATACACCAGTTATCACTAAACTTTTCCACACATAGGGTTTAAGCTGAACCCTATGGAACTTGTATTCACACACCCTAACTACTTAAACTTATGACTCTTACTCAACATTCGTGTTGACTGCTATCCTAGGTAAATGAGCTCTTTAGGAACCCTGGCACGGAGAAGTACTGGATATGAGGCGTCAAGAATAGTTATCATTCATCAGTTTTGCCTTAAAACGTTTCTTTTGGGACTTCTCTTTTGGTAAAAGTATATCTTTTACTATAAAAACTCTGATGAATAAATGAATGATAACACCTTTTTCTAAAACATCTCTTTTTGAGTCGTTTTCTATTATATTGTCTTTGTTTCCATGAGTAATACCTCAAACACTTAATCCGCGGCGATTAGTGAAAAATGGTGGTGTTACACTGAAAGATGATTTGAAGACCACTTAAAACGTATCTTTTGGGACCTCTCTTTTGGTAAAAGTATATATTTTACTATAAAAACTCTGATGAATAAATAAATGCTAACACCTTTTTCTAAAACATATCTTTTTAAGTCGTTTTCTATTATCTTGTCTTTGTTTCCATGAGTAATACCCCAAACACTTAATCCGCCGCGATCAGTGAAAAATGGTGGTGTTACACTGAAAGATGATTTAAAGACCATTGCCTGACTTTGAAGAATGCGCCACTTCTAATTTATCTAATGTGCCGCATATGAAACTAATGAAGAAGAACCAACTTGTTTTAGCTCAGATACGACCATCACAGTTCTGACATACGGTGCATCACTTTCCAGACTTCACCAAATACTATCCAAGATACTGAAGGACATGCACCGCATTGCATTGAAGATACGCCGCATCTGAAGACGGTGTACGAATATTCTAGAATATATTAATCTTGGACCCCACGCGAAGTAAAGTCAATGCGCCGCATCTACTTATTAGATGTGCCGCATCGATCCCTCAGACAAAAACTATAAATACCCCAAGATACAGCCGGATTTCGTGTGTTATAAACCCTAGAATGAAAAGAAGAAACCCTAAGTAGAAGAATAATGACGAAAAGGCAACACAAGACACACTAGAATGTCTATCGCAGATGTTTCAAAGCCTAGTATCGCAGCTAAAAACCCTTGTGATGCAAACAAACTGATACGAGCAAACCTTAAACCCTATTTTTACGAACAAAAGTACACTTTTCCTAAAACCCTTAATTCAGCCTAAATCTTCACTAAATACTTAAAAGTTTTGAGTAAAATGATGAAAACACTTTCCTTTTTCTCAAATATGTTATCCTAACATACGTTTTACAAGACTAAACACGTTAACGATTAATCTTAATACTACGTATGAAGTATAAGATATTCTAGAGGGAGAAAGTTCTAAACTTCAATAAAACCAAAACTTCTACAACTAATGAAGATTAAAACAACACTACGTGAAACAACAAATCATATTTGGCTCTTGATACCAATTGTTGTTCCAATAATATCACGTCTACTTAACTAATCTAAGAGAGATAAAGTGGGTGTGAGCACTTTAGAGTAGGGAGAGAAACAAGAGAACATAAAGAAAGTCTCGCATTGATAAAGAGGAGAACATACACCTAATAACCCATGAGGTAGGGGATATTTATACCCAATGTCTAGCCAAGCATGCTATCGCAGATATACAAGGCCTGCGATAGTAACATGTTGTCGCAGGTTACAACTTACACAACATACCCTATTCTATTACAAAAGATAAATAGAAGTCCCTAACTAATGATTTACACTTTTCGCGTTCCAACAAGTGTTATCATGAAATGTTATGACATCAAATAAGTACATATTATTGTTATCATTTATCCTATTTATTTGACTTGTTTTATATTATTATTATGAGAATCGATGCTTAATTGTTTACTTTAGTAATTTTCATGTAAAAACAAGCAATTGATGAAAGTTAGTGATTTTGGACGAAATATGAAGCTAAATGATCAAGATTGAAAAAGTGTACTGAAAGATGATTTGAAGACCATTACCTGACTTTGAAGAATGCGCCGCATCTAATTTATCTAATGCACCGCATATGAAACTTTGGTCAATGAAGAAGAACCAACTTGTTTTAGCTCAGATACGCCGCATCACAATTCTTACATACGGTGCATCACTTTCCAGACTTCACCAAATACAATCCAAGATATTGAAGGACATGCACCGCATTGCATTGAAGATACGCCGCATCTGAAGACGGTGTACAAATATTCTAGAATATATGAATCTTGGACCCCACGCGAAGTTAAGTCAATGCGCCACATCTACTTATTAGATGTGCCGCATCGATCCCTCAGACAGAAACTATAAATACCCCAAGATACAGCCGGATTTTGTGTACATTAAACCCTAGAACGAAAAGAAGAAACCCTAAGGAGAAGAATACTGACGAAAAGGCAACACAAGACACACCAAAATGAAGATTTCATAGCAGTAAGAAGGTCCTGAATGTGTTTTATTTCAATTAAGTAGTTTTGTTTTATTGTAATAGTATACTTTAATTCATCAGGATTGATGGGCTTATGACCGCCATATTGCTCCCCTTAAAATTGCTTTCGCATCGATTAAAGTTTATATGATATTTTTTTTGTTCTTGTTATATGCGCTTTGATAACCTCTGTGCCTAGCAGTAGCAAGCTTGGGCCGCCATACCCCTCATACGATTGCTTCACTAGTATTATAAGTTAGTGTAAGCCTGTAAAAAGGATAAATAATTCTTAGACATAAGTGATCATTAAGGGTTTACTCGTCTATAGTCAAGAAGCAACGAGAGAGAATAGTTTACGATACTCATCATATAAAACTAGCAATAAAATAAGTGACAAGCTACTTAATCATTAGTCAGGCCTTCTATCTGTATATGTTATCTATCTATGTACGGGTTCACCATTTGTTGTATTCTGCTCATAATTTTAGTTTATTTAATCAAACCAATTTGTGTCAGTCTCTTAGACTGAAAACCCCCTATGTTTGATTAGATTGTAAAACTAACTTAGATATTAAAATACTAATAAACATCCTAGGTATTAATGTTCCACTCTTAGTGATTGACACTCTACTTACCAACTAGGTTATATTGATCGGGTACACTGCTCGTTAGTGTGTGTTATAGGATAAGTCGGCTATTATAAATTTAAAACTTGAGTAAGGATATTCTACAACGACGCAGGACATCACATCAAAATGCACTATGGCCATACACTAATTGGCATACAGCAACTCACCCGATGCGTTTGATGAATATTTGCAAATGAGTGCGCGTACCGGACATCATTGTCTGGATAATTTCAATATGTGCGTTATTGATTTGTTTAGTCCAGAGTTCTTAAGAAAACCAAATATGCATGACATTCAAAACCTATATGCAACACATGAGCGTGAACATGGTTTTTCGGGAATGCTTGGTAGCATCGACTGTATGCATTGGGAATGGAAAAATTATCCGGTGTCATGGCTAGGGCAATATGGTAGGGGTGATAAAAAAAATACCCTATTATAATGCTTGAAGCTGTTGTGTTGCATGATTTATGGATTTGGCATGCATATTTTGGTGTAGCTGGTGCGGATAATGATATCAATGTTTTAGATAATTCGCCGTCGACGACAGTCTTGATGATGTCGCCCTTTTAGCTCCGTATGAGGTAAATGGAGTTGCGTTTGATAAGGGGTATTACATAGCCGATGGAATTTACCTACAGTGGGCTACTTTCGTCAAATCCTTCACAAATACTGTAGACGATAAACACACTTTCTTTAAAAGGCGACAAGAAAGTGCATGAAAGGATGTCGAACGTGCTTTTGGTGTTCTCCAAGGACGATGGGGAATAATACAACAACCAACACGAGCTTACCAGGTTAACAGGATACGTAGAATCATGTATTCTTGCATCATATTGCATACCATGATTTTAAAAGATCAAGAGTTAGCACTAAGTGAATACAAAGAAGTGTGGAAGAATCCGGCTAGGCAAATGCAAGATAGATGGATTGACAGATGTAATAAGTGTCGCCGAAAGGCAAAAGAAATACATGACAAAGATGTTCATCTTAATCTCCAACATCACCTTATGGAGCATATTTGGCGTGAACGTGACAATTTTATAAAAGTAGATGACGATTGGTCATGTTTACTTAGTTTATGTATTAGTTTTTAAATTTGCGCATGCATTTTTAAATTTAAGTATTTTGTAATTTGTATTAGTTTTTAATGAATAAAATATTAGTGAAGGGTTTTTTTAATAATTGAAATGTTAGTTAAAAAGTTAATTTGTAAATTGTATATTAGAGATGAGCACGGTACCGGTACCATACCGATCCCGTACCGAATTAGTGGTACCGATTTTTTCCCGAGCATAAATAGTGGTATCGATACCGTACCGAACGGGATTCGGATACCGGTACCGGTACCGGTTTCGGTACCGGTACCGGAAAATCGGGTTTTTCCCGTTTTTATTCGGGAATTTCCCGATTTGGTACCGATCCCGTACCGAATTAGTGGTTCCGATTTTTTTTTTCACCTTATTTCGTAGTCCCGGTACCGTACCGTATATTGAGAACGGTACCGTTTCGGTACGATACCGGTATGGTTCCGGTTCGGTTCCGGGATTCGGGTCGAAATACTCATCCCTATTGTATATATATATTTAAAATAGTGGTTAGGTAGGTGTTATTTTTGGTGTGAGGTGTTTTTTTATGATATGTTATTTGGTGTTTATGGTCCGTTTGGTTGAGATGTATGGGTATCATTATATGACTTTGAAAGTTTGTTTATTGGACCATCACAATGGATTGAGGATACCCAAATATGAATGTTTTCTCATATCTTATGTGTGGGTGGTTTCATCATACATTTCATTATCATTCCATCCTATACTAAGGGTTTTTTTTTTTTTTTTTTTTTTTTTTTTTTTTCAGATTAAGTGGATGGGCCCATTTCTGTTAATGAGTCTTAATGGGGAGGAGCATCATTTGCTTCCTCTCCTCATAGAGCACTTTTTTTTCCTCTCCTCATATAGACCATTTAACAGAAAAAGAAACATATTATATATGTGGCTCCACCACTATCTCCCCATTAAGACTCATTAACATAAAATATAAACACCTCCTCACACCCTTCTATTATCATTCCACCAATGGCGCAGCTACATAGGAGTGGGAGGGGGCGCCCGACCCTCCGAAATTTTTTTTGCGATGTAGGGGTATATAGTTTTCGTGTAGAAAAATTTCAGTATATTCGGTTTCGACCCCCCATTTTAATTGTGAAATTTTTTTTATATATTAAAAAAAAAAAAAAAAAATAGATCCCGACCCCGCACTGAAAAATTTTTAGCTTCGCTAGTGCATTCCACCCTATGCTAGGGGTGAGCAAAACCGACCCGATCCCGAGTCCCGATTCATGTCCCGATCCCGAACCGATGTCAAACGGGTCGGGACTCGGTTTGTGTTTTCCGGCTTGTCGGGATTCGGGTTAGTCGGGATCGGGTCGGGACGGGCTAAAAACCGAAAAACAACAAGCAAAACCGAGAAAACCGACCGATCCCGTCCCGTCCCGACTGTCCCGATACCGAACCGATGTCAAACGGGTCGGGAGTCGGTTTGTGTTTTCCGGCTTGTCGGGATTCGGGATAATCGGGATCGGGTCGGGACGGGTCGGGAGTGGCCCGATGCTCAGCCCTACCCTATGCTAACACCCATAGCCATTATGATTCATAGCAACACCAAAACAAACACACCTAAATAATGTGCGTGTAATCACGTGACCAATGACCATTGGGTAGTGGCACAACACACAATACCAAAACTATACTAGTCCGGTACAGCAACAGCAAGATCTTCGGGACACAGCACTGCCATAAAAGCGACCCGAAACTTTTGTTTTATTATACTTACATGAAAGAAGGAATATATGATACACCCACGCCCTGAAAAAAATATTTCACACTCATAAATCATCTTCAATGTCACACTCTTCCCAACAAACCCCATTTTCTCCTTCACCTTCAACCATGGCTGACGTCACCATAACCAAAGGGTCAAAGGTTGAAGTCAGCAGTGATGAACCCGGTTTCTATGGTGCATGGTATGAAGCCACCGTCGTAGACATTGTACCATTATCAACCAAAAAAAGACAAAAGAAAAAGACGGGGTATTTAGTAAAATATGACATGTTGTATGATGAGCATAATCTTGAAGAAAGGTTGTCTGAGGCTGTTGATCCAGCGTTTGTTAGGCCTTTGCCACCTAAGAATGATGACGTGGAGTTTGAGGTTATGGATGTTGTGGATTGTTATCATAGAGATGGGTGGTGGATTGGTGTTGTGGAGAATGTGATTGTTGTTGTTGAGAGTGGTGAGGATGTTAAGAAGAAATATGTTGTCAGGTTTGAGGATCCTGTTGAGGCTTTTGAGTTTGAAAAAACTCAGATGAGGCCTCATTTTGACTGGGTTGACTCTGGTTGGAAACTTGCTCCAAAGAAGGTAGTATCTTTTATAAAAAAGTTTTTTTTTTTTTTTTTTTTTTTTTTTTTTTTGGTTGTTGATGAAAAAATTGAAATGGGGTTTTGATTTGTGTGTTTATGGTATCATATGTTGTTTTGTTTATTTTTTTTTAATGTAAGTGTGGATATGGTTTTATACTTTTTGGGGTTTATGTTTGATTTTGACCTAGGGTTTTGGATGAGTGTTTTGTTGGATCATGGTAGTGTTATTGATATGGGCATATGTCATTTTGATTTATGGAGTTTTTGTATATTTTTATGATAATATTGATATGGTCCGCCTAAGAATTTGTGAGAAATCTGCCGATCCACTTGGCGAAAAAAAAATTGACATGCTTGGTACACGTAAGAATTTACGAGGATGTTGTGGACAGGACCAAGTGCCCATTGGGACAGGTGGACCCACGGAATCCCCCCAAAAAAATTACGCGAACCAAAGTCTAGATTCGATATCCTTTAAAAATTGGTCTATCAGGTGCTAAGTAGTGTTTCTTTGTCTCTTGCATGGGTACATTATTATATTGTTTAAGTAGGTGTTAAGGGTTGTTTACTTGTTTATTAAAAGTGTTTTTTGTAGTTTTTTATTTAATGTATGTTAGATATGGTTTTTACAGTTTTTCAAGGTTTATGCTGGATTTGACCTTGGATTCTGGGTTCTAAAATATATGTTGTTTTGAACAATTTTGATTGTTCTGTATATACGTAGTATACTAGTATAGTAGTGGTGATGTTGTGATGATATTTTATACTAATTGATTTAGGGAATGCTTTATGATTATTCTTATAAGGGGATGTTTCTATAAATATTGTTAGGGGTGTTTGGGACGTAGTAAAATTTCTAATGATTTATGATTTTGATTTATTGTATAGTGGTGGTTTTTGGGATGGGGTTCTTAAACGTGTGTTGTTTTGATGAGCAATACAGACTATTCAAATTGCATTATTGCACCTTTAGTAGATATTAACAGACATTTTGGGTTAGCAACCCCAAACACAATGAAACTACTTATTTTCTTTATAAAAGATTCAGTAATGAGTTTAAGCAAACCCAAACGCACCCTTCAGATCATGCCTTGTATTGGACACTTGTGATCTTGTTAAACATGTTTTTTGACCTTTGAAAACCCTGAAATTTTACTTTGGGAAATTCTTGCCGAAAATATTAAATCCGAGGAATTGTTTATGGCTTTGAAGTGGAAATTATTACAAGTCATTAGTAATTGTTAAATGTTTTGGAGCTGTCTAATTCCTTTTTAAAGTATTTTTTAAGTAGGTAATGGGATGATTGACTATTAAAGTCAAACTGTACTATAATTTTATATCTGAATAGCATTTGTTCCTTAAATCATGCAGACACCAGAGCAGGAAGTGGCTGATAAAAATGCAATTCCTACATCAGAGTCCAACGCTGATGCTCAATCAGGTTTCACCACACCATCTAAACGACCTCCAACTGCTAATTTGGACAGTCAAAGTGTAGTCCGTCGACGTTCTTCCAAAAACAAGAAGCAATTGCGAAAAAAAGCTGTGAGTTGAATCTATCTCTTGAGCTTTGAGGCTCATTAATTGTTTTTATGAATGGATGTTGATAGTTAATTTGTAACCACTAACATGTGCAGGAAAGTAATACTGACATGGGTGGTGTAGTGGAAGGTTCAGTCACAACTAGCAGGAAGAGAAGCACTGTGAATTCAGCAGAAGAAGTTTCAAGTAGTAAAAAGACCCGATCTTCAGCAGATGTGGAAAAGTCAGGTTGTACTTTTGTATACCGATTTGTGGGTCACATTTCCATTTAAGATTTCGACCCATTTACATATGGATGGTTTCAGTGGGTTGTGTTTCTATCTGAAATGGTTCTAATAGGTCAAATGGTTGAGATGGGTTGAAGTCGCACAAAATGTATTTTTTAAATCAGTATAAATCTCCTAATCATCTTTTATATAGGATTTATATTGCTATGGTAATTTTTATTGGTTTCCTAATCATAATTAACACATCAGTTAATTATAAAAAACTTATAAAAGAAAATATAGACAAAAGAGTGTGAGGGTTAACTCACTCTGGTTATCTTGTCACCTCTACTGTTTATGATTACATAACTGTTATCTTGTCACAAAGTTAAGGAATTAATAAAAAAACATAATCTAAGGATTTAATATCGCGTGGATTATTGTATAGGTAGCAAGGAAAACAATGAACTTATGGGGTCTGTAAAGGAAACAAGTGGATCTAAAGCTATAAATCAAGATTCGCCTCTAACAAATGAAGAAATGATAATCACAGTAAGTAGTATTTGCTATTTGATAGTGTGTACTTTTGGCTACTGAGTTCACAATTGCTGAAGGAACATGTGATTAACTTTTGAAACGTTATTCTTGATACTTGGTTATAAGGAGACCATTTTCTTGTGTAAATATAAGAAAACAAAGAATTAAAGACATGTAGTTAAGTTTGATGGTTTCTTTGTGCTTGCATTTCCTACAATTCCAAATTAGTTTTATTTTTATGAAGTGTAATGCTCCATATATTTGCAAGAACAATGGTCAGTTAGCCAAAAAATTAACTTCAAAGGTGCAAAAAGATAATATCTCTGTGTGCTCAATTTTGAGAAGAATTAACCTACAGTTTATAGTTCATCATTGCCTAAAAGGAGCCCACTTTCAACTTAAATATAACGTGTTGGACAATTTTACATGTGAGTATATACAAATTAACTAAACAGTATTCCCTCTTTAAAGAAGTAAGTTTAGGAAGATGAAACTTTTTTTAGTGTGCGGTTTTAAAGCAGAATACTTTTGGGACTAAACAAAATATAGAAGACAATAGAGTGTTCGGATAATTAGCTTTTGTTTGATTTGTTGGTTGTTCTATCAGGAAACATGTGAGGCAG
Source organism: Artemisia argyi (assembly GCA_030686995.1). NCBI lineage: Eukaryota > Viridiplantae > Streptophyta > Magnoliopsida > Asterales > Asteraceae > Artemisia > Artemisia argyi. Next base: position 90,841,690 of record CM060687.1, read on the forward strand.
AGGATGGCAAGAGCCAGCAGAATGGAGAAAAGGGAAGAGGGAGACCCCCAAAGTTGACACCTAGAAGAAAAGGTTTGAAATAAACTAGTTATCTTCTCTCTCGGGATTTAGCTATTTAAGATACTAAAATCAAACTCTTGAGTATGGTGTGGGTGGCCTCTAAATTATTAAACTCATTTGACCTATTTTATTTTTTTGAGTTTACCTGTTTGACTTGTTAGCAATAGAAAAGAACCTAAATAAAACCATTTTCGTATAGTGGACGGAAGGAAATTCCCAAGCAAGAAAGTTGATTACCTTCATATATTGCATATTTTTACATATTGTTATTGTGGTGGCTTGATGGTAGTTTTTGTGGTAAATGTATAGTTACCCTTTGCCGAAGGAATTCCAATTTGCTTATAGTCCTTGGCTGGTCCCTAGGCTATAAGCCTTAGGGCATATACAAAATACATCTAACGATAAACAGTATTAAGATAATAAGATGTAAACAACTTGAAAAAAAAAAATTGTGTCCAAAATTTCTAAAAAAGTACTAAGTAGACATGTTTTATGTGAGGAGCATAAAGTGTGAAAGCTCTCTTAAATGTTGAATCTTATTCCTGATTTTCGTGTAATGCAAATATCCAGACGATCAAGAAACAGGGACAAGGTCTTCTTCTGCCTCTGAGGAACTCACTACTGATCTTGACAATCAACCTCTGTCTGTCTGGTATCAAGGGTTGCAACAGAAGGCAGTTTTGAAGAGTAAGCACTTTGTTCCATTAATAGAGGTGCCATAATGTGCAGGTCAGGAGGGGTGGGTGAAAATGGGTCTTTCTTGGATGAGTTTGGTTAACTTTAAACACTTTTTGTTGTATTTTAAATATTCATATAGTTATTACATAACTAGTGTTTTGAATATAATAAAACAATTTCGGACTGAGGTTGTTGCAAGAATATACTCCTTGGGTGACTTTCGACCTATTTGATCCGTTTCATCTTTAGCAAGTTTTTTGACCCATTACCTGTTAGAGATTTAACATAACCTGAATTTTTTCCTAATCAAGTGTGGGGAATTGCCACCTTGAAACAAGATGTGTTCTGATTCTGCATTTTTCTGCATCTAATCTTGGTTCTTATTGTACGTAGGAAGTTCCTGTCGTAATCCACGTGACCACCATGATGAATCTAGTGATGCACTGATTCCAGCTGCAGTTGTTGAAAATGGTGGAACCACTGAATACCACAAAACCTGGCCATTTATGAAGCGGTCTTCAATCTGGGCCGCCATTGAATCTCATGAGTTGTACCAAAAGACTCCTCAAAAGCCACACTTTGCACCATTGAAAAATGTTAAAGAGGATTGTCGTGAGGGTTTAGCCATTGCTCACATGGTGACATTTGCAAATGTGACTCAGACTATTTCGGATTTACAGCTGAATGATCCCATCAACATAATAAAAAACAGTTTGGATACTTTAGCTGAGTTAGAGACTCATGGGTTTAATGTTGGTGCTATGCAAGCTCGTTTAAACGAGTTACGTGTTTGGAAAGTCAAAGTGAGCCAGCTAGAGGAAAAGGTGAAACTTTTTGAGAAAGATCTTGAGAAGCACAATGGCAAAAAGCCAATGCTTGAAAAAAACATAAATGAACTTGAAGAGAAGATTAAGGAGTTGCAAGAAAAGCTGTCGGAGAATGTGACAGTGAAGAAAGCGAATGATGATGAAATTGAAAGGCTGCAATCAAACAAGCATCTTGCTAATAACCAAATCAAGGAATGGGAGCTTGCTTTTCAAAAGCTTGCAGCCAGCCCTTTCTAGGTCTTCTTTTGGTGATTTCTTTTGCTGTGATCTCTAGTGCAGCAGTCTTTACTCAGTGTTGTGGTTTGATCCTTGTAATTATTATTTAGCTCTGCTAATTGTGAAGAACTGCTTGATCTTAGTAGGTGATATATAACTTAAGCCTGTATCAACCCTCATGCTTCTATCCTTATGTGAAAAGCTTCTTAAATGCCGTTATCATTATTGTTCATGTGAGTCATTGACGACTCATTTGTTCTGGTATGAACCAATGTATAGCTCTGCTCTATTGTAAAAGTGGCAACAACTTAGGAAATCCCTTGCGTATCAATAGTATTAAGAATATGAATCATATGAAGTCATTGGCTGAAAACATTAGGCCAACAACATAAGGTATGATCAAACTGCCCAAACAGGGTAAAAACTAGCAAATGCCATTCTGGATTACAACATGAGGCTGTCATCATTGGCACATAATGAGTGTAAAACTACTCTGAGGGTGTCTAGTTTGGTGGAATGGATTAGGTTTATGTGACACCATAAAGTTGTCATCAATTGTGTGTTGTGGTAACCTTGCATTCATACGAGATATTGATGTGCATGACTCAAATTTGTTTCTATTGCCCATTCAAAATCTTTGAAATTAATTGTTGATATTAAGGACCGAAATCAATCCTTTCTATACAAATTGCTCATCTTCCCCAAAATGTTTGATCTTTGATGTATACAAGGGAGTTGATTTGCACACTTTTTATTTTAATTTACACACTCAACTATCAAATAGTCAGAGCACATTGTAGACATTATACAACTATGTAATGCGAGTGTCCCAATAAAAAACATGAGTGTGCAAATCAATTCCTAAAAACAAGTATCGCTCATGTGTGTTCGATTACTTTATGGCCCCACACACATAATATAAGCTTATTTTGTTAAGGATCGAACACGAACAAATAATTTGTCCTCATGAGTGTTCATTTTAATCAGTTAAAATTAAAAGAGCACACCATAAAAAGATTCAAAATATGTATGTTGACATAGATACTACTGAATATTTTGAAAATTTAATACTCAGAAGAAAGAAAAAAAAAATACTACAATAAACTAAATAAAAATTCTTGGGAAATGCTAACAACAACATTTAAAGGTTGTTAACAACAAACCTTTCATAAAATTATGTGATATTAAGACATTGCGAGAAACAAACTCTTTATTTTTTGCTAATATGACCAATGATGAATGCGAATTGTATTTGTATTTGAGAAATCCTAGGAAGTGGTTAATGATTTTTAGAGACTTTTTTAGACATTGTGTATTGTCTTAACATAAAATTCGGTAATTAGTTGTTAACGACAACAAGGCTTTGTTAGCAAAACCCAATATTCTTTGACCCAAGGTAATCTTAAAAAAAGGACCCATCCATGCAAAAACCCAAGATGGTAAAATTAAAAGAGCAGACATAAAAAGAGCAAATAATATAAGCTCATTTTGTTAAGTATTGAACACGAACAAATAATATGTCCTCACGAGTGTTCGTTTTCGTCAGTTAAATTAAAAGTGCAAACATAAAAAGATTCAAAATAAGTATGTTAAACATAGATATGACTGAATATTTTGAAAATTTATTTAATAATCGGATGAAAAAAAAAAAATACTACAATAAACTAAATAAATATTCTTTGACCCAAGATAATCTTAAAGAAAGACCCATCCATGCAAAAACCCTAAGATAGTAAAAAATGGGGTTTGTTTGTTAGAGTTAGCGACTATGATGCTGAATTCTGCATTTCATAGTTTGATAAAATTGAGAGGTAATTTTACCAAATTTTCACATTTCCAGTTATGTTTAACTCACTCCAACTCTTGTTGTGATTCTCCTCAATCATTGGATGATGCCTTGAATTTGTTTAATAAATTGATACACAAACGACCTTTGCCTAGTGTTGTTGAATTTCATCAGATTCTCGGTGTTGTTAAAAAAGGCAAACATTATTCTACTTCACTTGATATTTTCAAACAGCTATATTCCCTTGGTGTTTCTGTTGATGATTACACTATGAAAGCTGTAGTCGTCTCTTGCTGCAATTTGTATCGCACCAATGAAGCTTTTGCCGCCTTGGGCTGGAACTTGAAGCGAGCAGGTCCTAATATTCATGATGTCTACACTTTTACCCAACTCTTAAATGGCCTCTTCCTTGAAGATAGGGTTAGTAAGGCAGAAGAGTTTTTCAACAAGCTCATCAAATATAATCTTTGTCAACCGGATTCACGTATGTACAGAGTAATGATTCATGGGCTTTGCCATTTCGGTCGTGTTATTACTGTCAAATGGGGTAATGAAAGGGTTGATAAGGCTCTAACGCTCTTTAATGAAATGGGTAGCATCTCACCGGATCTCATCACTTACAACTCATTGTTATTGGGTCTTTGTAACGTACATAGATGGCGGGAAGCCTCTATGCTGCTGAAAGAATTGTTGGATAAAGGTTTTTCTCCTGATCATGAAACCTTCAGCATATTAATTCAATTTTTTTGCTTCAATGGCAAGATCTATCAAGCTCACCTTGTCCTCGACATGATGCATGAAAAAAAAATTGTTCCAAACCATCGATTACACACTGTACTTGTAAAAACTCACTGTTTGCATGGTGACATGACCAAAGCAAGGTATTTTTATGATTCAATGGTGGCAAGAGATCTCGTCCCTTGTATTGATACTTACAACACTTTGATAGATGGCTACTGCAAGCATAACCTGTTGGACGAGGCCATGCTTATTTATCATGCAATGAGCAAAAAGGGTTTCAAACTCAATGAACTTTTCAACACCATGATAGAGAGTTTGTTCTCGGTTGGGCGTTTTCTAGATGCAAACAAACTTCTTGATGATATGCGTGCACAAGGTCAAATGTTGAATGAAAGGACTTACAAAAGTATTCTACGGGGTCTTGGCCTCAAGCATCGACTGGCAGAGGCACTCTCTTTGTTTCTTTTGGTGGGTGATAGCAAGCTAAACTCAGATCTTTTTGTGTACACTAACCTTATTGAGGGTGCAATCCTATGTGGGAAGATTAATGTGGCAATGAATCTTTTTAGTGCCATAAGTGTTAAAGGTATGAAACCTGATAACTACACATATAATGTGTTGATTCGTGCTTTTTTTAAGGAAGGTCTTCCGGATGATGCAAAAAAAATGTTTAGTGAAATGCAAGAGAGTGGTTGCGAGCCAAATGACACTACTTACCGTGTTCTTCTCTGAGGATATCTAGAGTACAATCAATATGATGATGTAGCGATGCTTTTACACTCGATGGATGGAAGTGGTTACTATCTTGATCCTGTAACGACAGCATTGCTACGTGATGCAATAGCAGCCGGATCACTAGATACCACTATGTCAATGTTGATTGGCAAGCTTGAGCGAAAACGAGAATTTCTTCCTAGACATCAGTCACTGAGTGATGCTGAAAGATATTGAGTAATTATGGGGTGGGATAAAACAAAATATTGTACCTACGAGATGTAGGAAGTAGATACATCATAAGGAATTGCATTTGGACTTCATTTACTTGCCTGCTTGGTTGAACCAAAGCTTTGATTATGATGCAGAGCCAATAGGAAGAAAGGCTTTATGAACATCTTGCGTTTGCTTAAATACAGGTATGTCAAAAGTCTAGCCTGCTGCACTTTCAGCAAGGTTAAAGATTGTACTTTTCCCTTGCCTGCTGCTGCACTTTAATACCCCCTTCTAGTCTTTAAGTTTTCTAAGGTATTAGCTTTTTATTGAACTATTTTGGTTACATTTTTGGCAAATGAATCTAATTGATTAGTCGGGCTGTTTAATCTAATTTCTTTACATCTAAATTATGAATTTATTTTATTTATTTTTGCATAATTACAATTAATTGTTGACACCTCTAAGATGTTGCAATAGCTTTCCTCAGATCAGTAAAAGCGCGTGGAAATAATCTTCTTTGTTAATTTCTTATTCTTCTAGTTAACTATTAAGATCTTGGTCTTATTCTGGCTTTGTTTATGACCTTAGTTTTGATCGTTCATGCTACACTTTATCATTATTGTTATTATAAGCTAGGGCCAGACTCCAGAGTGCCAAAATTCGATTAACCTGAATCAGCAAGCCAAACTATTGAAACCCACAAAAGTGTATGTGAACTGATAACTTGTACTTGTCTCACCCACATGAAATATTTAAATGGAAATGCATATATTAACCAGATTTAAATACCAAAATTGTAATTTAACCCACATACTATACAATTGTCAGTTTACTCTCGGTTCGTTGTCCGATTTGTGATGAGGATGTGGAAACCTCTCAAGACTTGCTTATTAATTGCATTGTTGTTGCATCTCGATTATGGTCCATGATAGCAAACTGGTGGAGAATTGATGACTACCCAAAGGATCTTCCTAATCTTACATGGCTAATCTACAACAATCCTTAAAGATGTGTTTTGACGTGGTTATCCAAACCACGTTATGGGTTATTTGGAGGTTCAGAAGTCGGATTTGCTTCGATGCAAAACCTCCAAGAAAGGACACACTTGTAGATGAGATCATATCAAAATATTATCTCATTTACGGATTAAACATGGGAATAGGAAATTCAATCCTAACTGGATTGAATGGATATATTGGTGATCCAAAAAACGCTTGTAATGTTGCCGTTCAAAAAAAATAAAATAAAAAAATACAACTGTCATTTAACCAACGAGTACGTGTCATTCCAGCCTTTTTTTGTTTTGTTCTTCATTTTCTTGTAATAAAATTAATTCCTTAGAAAAGAACCTATCGTGAGAGCTGCTTTGGATAATCATTCTGTGATTATCATCTTACTTTTAGGCAATTGTGACTATAATATAACATTTAAATTTATGCAGAAATAATCAATTAAACGAATTAGGAGGTGATATGCATTGAAAATAGATTTTGGCCGGGAAGCATGTAACTTGTTTGGATTCATTAAAACCACCCAAGATAACACAACCCATATCAGCTCATTTTTCCATCATACTAAATCTGCAAAATCATATTAAATCAGCAGCAGCTAACATCTAGCGAAAACACGCATGATATCATGATCAGGAAGTCTTATAGGACTATAATTTCCTGTCTGTAAGCCTTAGCACATGAGCTAGTCAACATACAACATATTTTTAGAATGTTTCTAGTTTGTGTGTTTTTATATATTTCTACTCCAACTACGTGCAGCATCCTCGCATCAAGCTCGCTCACGCTTCAATTGGCACATAACTCATGCTTCAGTTGAAACAAAAGCTCTTCATGTCACTTGTAGGTTAACCTAATGGCCGCATACAAAAGCTAGCGTTATATAGATGCCAACTACTCAGGCATCAGTGATATTGTATTTTGAAAGCATTAACCAATCTTCATTAACAAACTAATATGTATACGGAAATAATATAAAACAATTACAATCTTATTAACCCTTTACCACCACCAAAAGCTTTTGGCGAGGACACGGTGTCCTCGCCAAAAGTCGCTAAACGACCAAAAAACCCGAGTTCCAGTCTTTGACTTTGTTGAAAAAGTAAGAAATTTTGACCAAACTTTTGGCGTAGACATGCCCTCGCCAAAAGTTGGAACTTTTTTTTTAACTTCTTCATTTACTTAATTCATTTCCCTGTAATTTTTTCCGCCAAACTTTCGGCGAGGACATATCCTCGCCAAAAGTTTTGACCAAAATGTTGACCAGTAATTATGTGTTTAATCAATAGTTAGTGAGTACTTAAATGAACCTCGTGACGTGGCTTTACTTTTAGCGAGGACATGTCCTCGCTAAAATGTTTGACCAAAATGTTGACCTGTTAATTGTGCTAGAAAGAAATAGATTTTTGGATCGCCAAATTCAGCCCTTGTAGAGACTCACTTCATGCCTTTACGAGCCTACCATCTCAACTGCATATTCTCACGTTCTGAGTGTCGACAAAAAACTATCAAAGTGATTGGATTTCCTTAGCTTTGATCTGACTATGATTGAACTATATAAATCATGTTTAGTGATTGCATTATAATGAAATATATAAAGTCAAATCGCATTTAGTGACTTTTACCAATTAATAGTCTAAAGGTGTGTTTGTTTTTTTTTTAAAAAATCTTACTAGCCCTCTTTACTCTCTCTTACTCTTACTCAGTAAGAGGTTGGAGACTTGTCTTGGGGCTGTTTGATAAAACATAGTGATTTAGTACTGAACAATTTAGCGGCCTGGATGATTCATAGGCTCTGTACAAACTTGGTTATGAATGAAAATGAAGCATTTGATAACTGTTGTGAATGAATATAGTATATATAACATAAAATTATTATTTTGACATGAGATATTGCATGATTCCGACAAAATCTCGCAACCGTGTTGATATAATTTGTGAGAAAGATAAAATAATTAAGACCAAACATAAAAATATACATATCATATATTTATGTAAACATGTAGTAGTTATAACTAAAGATTTATTTTATAATTGACTTTTGTAGTGTGGTTTTATAGCATGAATTTATACTAATAGTCACCAGAATATGAAAGAATATGAAACTTATATGTGACAACAAGAAACAAACGTAAAGTACCAAAGTTATGTAAAAAAATAATAAAGAAAAAAAAAAAAAAAAAAACAAATTTGGGAAAGCGTGGCTAGTTGGCTACTGAGTGATTTAGGAGGGCATGTAGAAGCAAAAGAATCGCTCAGACCCACACTTTCTTGCTATCAAACAATACCACCTCTGACCGAATAGGAAGTGCCATCTTAATCATTCCATTCAAAGGCTATCAAACACTCCTTTACTGGCTCTTACTCGATAAGAGAGATTGAAGACTCGTGTTAATATAATATATTTGATGGTTTATTAACTATATTATATTTATGATAAAAAGTTTTACTTCATATTTACACAAGTTACTTAAATAAATTGCAGAAAAGAGCATTTAAAATCATTCGGACAATTATACAAAAACAAACAACATTATTTCGTTTAGATTTAGACGTTTTAGCCACCTCTTACTAGTAACATGTGGTAGTCAGATTAAGACCTAAAACATCTAAATGAAACAAACACACCCTAACTAAGCAAGCGTTATCACATCCGATACTTTAAATCAATAGGAAGATAGAATGAATGTTAATGTATCGTGATAAATGTTAACTCATGAATGTTAACGTAGTGTGATGAATGTTAACTGATGAATGGTAAAGTATCTTGATGAATGCTAACTGGCAAATACTCTTTTGATGGACATCATGATCTCATTTCTTCGAAGTTCTTCATAAGTGCACATGTGGTATTTGAAAAAGTTCGACGTGCTTTTAAAACTGAAACATTTAGACCCAAACCGTTACTCTACCCGTGCTGACTCATTTTGGTCTGTATTTAAAAATGTTTGCAGCTAATCATGCAAAATCAAGGAAGAAAGAAAATGCACTCGACATGTGAAACTTTTGTCTCGATTGAATGACATCTTACTCCACATAAACTGCAAAACTGAAACTAGCTTAGAGGTCTATTTTTGTACACTCAATTAACATCAACCCAATAGCCTTTTTGTGACTAACATAAACTGCAAAACCGAAACTAGCAACACCATTCCATAAATTATATATATCTTTACGTAAGCTCTAAAAACTACCTAGTCTACAACTCAAGTTACAGTTGCCGGTAAGCAGAGTCAACACTCATATCATTCTTGACTGGCTGACATTTGATGCCTACCGGCTATTGAACTGCAAAACATGAACCAAATCTTGTAACTCTTATGTATCGTCTGTAAAAACTCTAAATAGAAAATCTTTAAATCGTTTAGAATACAATCTCGGGTCAACAGCAGAGATGGAAGTAGAATCATATTGAAATGATTTATATGCATGCTCAAGCTTCTTACTTATGTCATAATCTTGTAGTATATCTATTATACCAAAGAAAAGGATGACATCACACATTTCTCCTGTTGGTTCTCCAACTATTTGAGTTTCGTGACTTCTCACTGTAAATTCAACTCGTGACGGCATGTTAATGCCTAGCCGTACACACGTCCACCTACAAGATTGCATTTGTTCATGTTTAGGCCTGAAAAGTTAGACACTTGTGCTTATTTTTACAAAGAGAGTCATTAATCTTATTTTGTTTACTTGAACTTATTTCTTAGTTTTAATTGTTTATCAAGTAGAAAGTATAGGTAACTTTTAGTCTTTCCATAGATAACTGGAACAGTTCATGTATATTTTAAAGCATGAACCATACAGAAACAGAAGGGACAACACCTAAATAAATAGTTCAAGATAAAAGAGAAACAAGAGATTTGATATAATAATATATTGCCTAATGACTAATATTCGGAAATTTGTTATAACTATGTTTCATATATAACCTTTACCAAAAAAAAAAAAAAAAAAAAAAAAACAACTATGTTTCATATATAACACTGTTGTACTATAATAGAGTGAAGGTGGCGATCTGGACTCATTTGTAAATGAACTGGTCCATTTTGGGTTAGCGGGTCCAATTGGTAAAGTAAATAATTTAGCTAAACTAAAAAGGGTCAAATGGTTCAAAATTCGCTTGAAGTGTATTGAAAATGTAGAAAAACTACTGAATCGTCTTGTTAAAACAAGTATTACAATTTATAAAATAAGGACAAGAAAAGACAAAACAAGTGCATACTGGTTAACCTGACCCGACTCATTTCATCCATACGGAAAAAGTAGCCCATTTTGACCTGAATCCAAGACGATCCGTTACCCAACACGCCCGACACAACCATTTAGCTACCTCTACCCAGAAGTTATAGATAACATTTAACAAATTATCACAAGTTCGTAAGTTACCGTGCAGCATTGAGGGGAGCATCTCCATCTGTTGAAAATCTAGGAGTTGATCCTGTGCTATCACATCCGGCTTTCCCTGAGATGAGAAACACAAAATCATTACATCATCCACTCCATATACTGAACAAGTCTGTGTCTGTATATGTGCGTGTGTACGAGAGATTTGTGTATTATACCCTCAGCTGCTTCCCTGTTGGATTCTTGAAAGCTAATACCAACCAAGAGACTGTAGTCCATAATTCTCTCTTGTTCAAGAAAGTCACAGTCCTTGTTCACTTGACTGCATCAATTACAAATCACTTCAGCTTATAGAATAAACAAAGTAAGGTAGATAATATCAACATAAGCCGCAATTTACATTTCAATATTTCATGTGTTTTTCTTTCTACGTGAGCTTGTGAAGAAACATTGTATGCTTAAAGAAACACTCTGCGAGAATTATGCAGCACCTCCACATGATTTCTTAACAACTGAATCAAGATTAGAGGTAGCAACATGAGTCGGTCGTGCAGGTTGGGTATATAGTCATTCTTAGGATGGTTCAAGCTGGCTTAAGTTAGTTCTCTTTTTGTCCAAACTTATTATTTTTATTTTTATTTATTTATTTTTTATATAAATATGGAATTAGTGTGTCATATACTGATATACAGTATTACAGTTACAAATATTATATTATTTCCATAATAGTATAACTAATTTTATGCAGTAAAATTAACTGTGGAGACTCTTGACCAGTTCCATCCACTTCCTTTAAATCAAATGGGTCAAAAAAATGCCACTTCTAAGATCAACAAACGTGTGGTTGAGAACAATATATGTTTCCTTTACAAACCTTTTTTTATTTATTTATTTATTTTTTATTATTATTTTTTTTTTAAATCTCAATAAGTGCTTTTATCGCATTTTTTCAAGTATTTTGGTTATTCGAGAACAACCAGTGGCTCCAAATGGTAATAACTCTCAAGTCTTATGAACTTTGATAATCCGCAAGTAACTAAATGGGATGATAAACCTCTTCATTTAATCTGAGACGAGAGTATTTATTTTATTTTATTTTATTTTGATTCTATTTTTTGTTCACCAACTAAGTTGAAGATAAGCAATGATACAAATAGGATAGATGACACTTACCACCACAAAATGAGAGAAAGATAAACCAATGAAAAGGCATATTGATTCCCTAACAAGTGCTAATGAGAGAAATGGGTATTTAACTTTGTTACATCAAGTATTCTACGAAAATGCAATAAATTTACCTGCAGAATTCCTGAAAACAATCTTTCTGCAACCGGAAGATAAATTTGAGATCAAGATCCTTTAATGTGGTGTTTGCGTCAATTTCTGTTTCGGGCTTATCTGTTATTCTGCCATGGGAAGATCCTTTTAAGTCGAAGCGTCTGTGAATAGGTACTTCGGTACACAGCAAATTTCCCATTATAACAAACCGAACCTGGCTCATGAATCCAAATATATAATAAGGGCAATACTCATCGACGGGTTGAAACAAAATCTTAAGAATCATAGTATTTTTTAAAGGTGCCAAATATGGTCTGGTTGGGAAATGATTCAAAACTGGCTATTTTCTGGTACAGGTCGGATTGGATTTACCTGAATTACTTTTTGTCCAACATTCTTAACGTTTTAAGCTTTTGAAGAATAATACGTGTATTGGATGTGATTAAAAAGATTTGTATTGTTCAATAGAAATTGGAAACTTGTCGAAAGAAATTATTTAGCTTGTTTAATGCTTCAAAATTTCACTTTGGCAGCGAATAATCCATTTGACCCGTTTCCATTTTAAGGTCTCCTATTTACCGTACCCGTTTGACCCATCACATATAAAGCATAACTAGAATCTTTTCGTTTTACTCAATCATACATTCATACCTTCTTTTGGATAGGTCCACTCAACTTCACACAATGGAGTCCAAAGAACTTTGTCACGAGGGTGTTCTCAAAGGATTTACAATGCTCAAAATATGCTGGAAGCATTCTTTTTAGAACCTGAAGTAGTATTCATTTATGAAAAAACTATTAAAATTCTGCTTAATTAAAAGAAAGAACTAAAAGATATTGCATTAAATTGAAATTCGACTCACTTTAACTTCTGATTTCTTCATTGTCTTGATCATGTACTTGTCGTCGTGGGTCAAATAAAAGAAGCTTCCACTCTTTCCAGGAGAGGAGAGCTCCCGAAGAGCATCATTTCCACATATAGATAGCATATAATCAGCTGGATCCACATTAAATAATTTCCTAAGAGTCCTGAAAACATTGCAAATGATAGAAGTTCATTAATTCAAAGGTACAATTTTGACCTGTTTTACTTAATGAATGGGTTTATTTGGGTAGTGTTTCATCCCACAAAGGTCAAATGGCTCATATCAAACTATTCAGCTAAAAGTGGAACAGGTTAAACCAGCTAAAAATCATCCAAAAGTGTAATAATATTATGAACACGTCCTAAAAAAATTTATTTGATAATACAGATATTGTTGCCTTTTTATAGTATTAATTAGCAGATTAACTATTTCCAAACGTGCTGAAAATGAACCCGAAAGAAAAAGTGTTTGATGGTCCATTTCGACCTGTAATAAACTACCGAGTCAACCAACCCTAATTTGACACATTACCCAACCTGCCTGTGTTTAAGAAACAAAACCATGGGATTAAACAGATATATGACAGAAAACTGAAATCATTAAAGAACCCCTGAGAGTAAATATTCATATAACAATGTTGAAGAGCTAACCTGAAAACCAATGGGCAGTAATCTTTCCATTTAAATTCACACGACTGATGAGGTGGAGTATGTTTCGAACCCTCGGAAGGAAATTTGGTCCATAACTTTTGTTTGGTATCAAAAGCTGTAGGCTTCAGTTTAAGAGATTTAGTTGGAGCAGGCCTTCCTACAGAATGTCTGGAATTGGACCATTAATTAATAACAAGCACGGACACTTAGCACATGCATATTCAAAAGTTCAGGTGCTCCTTTCTTTCACTTTACTAATTTACCAATCATAAGAATGGTAAAAAGGCACAATGAATGAAATTATTATCTAAACCTAGACACTTTCTATAACAGAAAATTAGTATCTATCAACCTAACAAGGTGATGCCAGTCATGCCACTCTTTGCAACTTAGTTTCTGTAGCATATGTCCAGATAATTAATCATACAAAATATCACAACTACGAAAATCTATTAAGGCACCAATGTATCATCAGTTTTCCATTTACGATTAATCTAACTCTATTTCCCTTTCTATGTGCTATCATAATGATAGCAAAACATATTGAACGTTCAGGGTAAGAGCATGCCAACGGGAAAAAACATGTAGTAAGTTTCAGTACTCAGTACCTATGTACATGTAAAGCATATGTCTTCAGATTGATATGATATAACTAGAAATCATGAATAAAATAGCTTCTACGAGTACGCATTTTAGCCTTAAACATCAAAAGCATAACACAAAGAATACCAGTTAGTACCTTATACCAAGCTGTAGATTGAGCATAAGCTCATAATTTTTATGACCTTTGCATATTGTCACACCTTGCCTCTTTGCAGGCTGTAGCTTGATCTTAAGTGGCCTACCATACAACCCATTTCCAGTATTTCCATCTGCTGTCAGATCATCACCATTACTAAGCTTTCTATCGACTGACATTCTCATACCCCTGGAATCCTTTCTTAGTGGTGGCTTCTCTTCATTATTCGACCAAACAAACACCTTATCCGAAGGGAATATTGTAATTTCTTCACCTTCACAAATCAAACATTCACCCATCTCAACAGTAAACAGCTGATGTGGGTCCCAATCGTCATGAGGATTTATCGAGGTTGAAGGATAAAATTTGCCACTTTGCTCTCTCTGATCACGACTCCATACACCTGCGTAGAAACTCCCATCTTGCCAATGGAACGTACCATTTCCTTTCGGCAATCCGTCTTCCCAACACCCATCATACCGATTCCCATTAGCCCAAATCATGGTTCCATTACCATTCATTTTCCCATTCTTCCATTGCCCAATATACTGATGACCATTATGCCAATGATACCTCCCTTGCCCTTCATGATATCCCCTTTTCCATTCCCCTTCATATTGATCCCCATTCACAAAACTTTTAGTCCCTTTCCCTTGCTTTCTATTCATAACCCAGTAACCTCGATAAGTATCATTCCAAGAACTTGTAAACGTACCATCACCATCCATATAACCATTCTTAAATTGACCCTCATGAGTAGCACCGGAAGGCCAGCTAAATTTCCCTTTACCGTGAATCTTACCCATATACCAATCACCAAAATACATACAACCATCTGACCATAGATACTTCCCATTGCCATGAGGATAATCCATACCCCATTGACCTATATAAATATCACCATTAGAGAAAATCTTTTCCGTATGAAACACCTCTAAATCGTCGCCGCTAACCTCGTCATCGACGTGGGCGACAGACATTGTTGTACAAATACTAATAGCCCTTTTCTTAGCAAATGTATGAGATTTCTTAACTTTCGCTTCAACGGCCTTCAAAACGCCTACAAGCGCTTTGCTCATTATCTCAAAATCTATTGAAAAACACTAATTCTAATCAACCTAGATCAAGTTCTCCTTGTATCATCAATATTAATCTTAAAGACAAAACAACAAACATATATGGTGTCTCAAAAAACAAACCCACCTCAGAAAACACCTAAAAACCTCAAAAGAAACATAAAGCTTGAATCTTTATAAAAACAAATCAATCAAATGCCAACAATATGCAGAAAATGAGGGTGTACTAATGTTATTTAATTTTTTTTTTTTTTTTTTTAAATGTACATTGGTTCCAAAAAGCAAAAAGGTGTGAAATGGAAATGGGATTAACAATTGTTATTGGTTTCCGGAATTAGCTCCACAAACAACTATCAAACCCAACAGTTGGAAGGATCACAACTTAATATTAACAAAATTATAATCATAAGTCATAATAATATCATGTTTTGGTGAAAAATATGCAGAAAAGGGGTATGTCTTAACCCCACAATTCGTTCTTTTTCTTTTGTTATATAAACTGTCATAACTACCTTTACTTTGAACAAGTAGCAAACAAAAAGATATATACAATTCTTTAATTATTGACACAATTTAGTTTAAAGTATTTTGACATTTATATACTCACAATATAAAATAAAAAACATTATTTGAAAATAAAAAAGTATAAAAATAAATACTATAAAAGTTGAATTCTATGTCCATGTGAGAGAAGAATTAAAAAAAAAAATAGTATAAAACATCACACCCACCAATATTGCCATGAATCAATCTATGGGTATACTGACAACTTTTTATT
Organism: Artemisia argyi; assembly: GCA_030686995.1. Taxonomy (NCBI): domain Eukaryota; kingdom Viridiplantae; phylum Streptophyta; class Magnoliopsida; order Asterales; family Asteraceae; genus Artemisia; species Artemisia argyi. The sequence goes on from CM060687.1 coordinate 90,857,672, forward strand.
CCTGGACCCATAGCCAAAATTAAACCAAACATGACTCTAAATTAAGTGTAACAATCAATTTAAAAAGTGTGCAAATCATCTCTTATAATTTAAATTGTTGCTGATATTAGCACCCTCTTTCATTTTTGATTTTTCTTTTATTATTTTTTTAAATTTTGTTTTTATTATAAAACTAAAAAACTAAAAATGCGGGATATAAAATATAAACTTTGATAAGTCAAAAGTATTAAGAGACAAAAGACCGTAAAAACTATCTTTTTTCCTGCTGACGTAGTGGACAAAACGGGTAAAAATTGGCTTAAGAGAGGTGCCACTAACCTCAGGGTTACCACTAACAACACCCAATCAATATTAATTTTATTGTTTAGTTGTGGTATTTTCAATTCCTTTTTGAAATGTAGTTAGGTATATAAATAATTAAAGGGTTACGATTAAATGAAAATATATATATATATATATATATATATATATATATATATATGAGAAGAAACAAAAACTACACATTTCATATACACTTCTAAAAGTAAATGCATCTTTTTTAAAAATTTTATTCTCATTTGAATTGTGCGGCTAAAAATCATTTTCATTCTTTTATTTTACTTTTTCTTCCCATCGGATCCTTTCCCACTACTTAAATAGCAAACTAACATTACGCTGACACATTTTAATACATCCCTAAACTACAACAATCATAAACCAAAAACATGTTACCCGAATGGAGCGTACGTATTACTAACTTCTCATATCTCTTATCTATAAGTGAAAAGTCAAGAAAGTGAAATGTGAAAAAAAAAAAAAAAAAAAAAAAAAAAAAAAAAGTTGAAACAATTAATTATGAGCAATTTCAACTATTAATACACATATGTTTCAAAAGGAAATTATTAATACACATCAAAACTCGGGTTGACCCGGGACGCTTCAAACCCGACGGGTTGACCTAGTTTAATTTGACCCGTTTTTTCGACCCAACCCGTCGGGTTGACCCTGTTTATATTGACCCAAACATTTATTATTTTTCGTTTATAGCCCATGAACTTTTTTATCACTTTATTTTTCGTTTATAGCCCATGAACTTTTTTTATCACTAAAACTATTTGCCGTTATAAAATCTCGTTGCTATGCACGGGTACTCATCTAGTGTAATAAGGGGGAAAATATTGAAAATACGTGTTTTACATCAACCAATAGAAGAGCTCAATTTCAAAATTGAGGCTTTCTGTTAGCCAATTGAAAAGTCAAAATTCGATTTTCTAGTCAACATTGCTTAGTTTACTGGAGTAGCGATCCTTTACAAAGTCACAATATATTAAAAAGGCTAGAAAGTCACTGACAATGTGAAACGTGTCCACTAAATTTATCCTCCTCCCCCTATTTTTCTTATAAGGGTAAATGACATCATTGGTCCTGAACTTCACCCCGTTTTCATAATGGTCCACCGTTTCAATTTTGTGGCATGCGGAGTACCTGAACTTGTAGAACGGTGCGCATTTGGTCCCTCGAGCCCCAACTATCGTTATCTTTCCTCGTTAGATGATGTGTCATGGCTGTTTTTTACTTATTTCACCACTTTCTTCTTCGCATGTTTGGTCCCTAACACCTTTTGTATACTGTAGCGCATTCTTCTTCACACGTTTGGTCCCTAACACCTTCTGTATACTTTAGTGCATTCAAACTTGTTGTCCACAAATATCCGACCGTTGTTCCATAACAAAACCATGTAAAACATAGATATTCCCAAAAATAAATACAGAGAAATGATGGTGGTCTACACATGTGGTAGACTAGTTGTTATCAAGACTTCCTGGACAAACAGGAATCCAGATCGTTGTTTCTTTGGCTGTCCAACAATTGTAAGTTTGTGTTAGTGCAAATATTACGATATTTAATCTATACATTCGCGTTTGTTTGATTGATGACAAAAATGTAACTTGATACATAACGTAAAATGTACAAGTTACTCGTAATCATATTTTGTCTTAACATACAATCAACACCTCAAGTCTTCATATGCTACAACACAGGTTCGTACATGTTTGTTATGTGGCATTATGATCAAACATTTTAACAAATCATTTAGAATGTTTAAAGAGAAAAGTCCAAAATATATCCATGTGGTATGCCAAAAGCCCGCTTTTCATCCTCTTTTTTTTTTTTTTTTTGGAACAAAATCATCCATCGTTAGTAAAGTTGGCACAAATACATCCCTCAGTTAGTAATATCAGTTACTATGGACTAATGATGCAAATGATTTTCTGTCATCTCCTAACAAGAGTTAAAATAGTTACATCGTTAGTTCTCATTGAGTTAAAAGATTTGCATCTTTAGTCCTCATTGAGTTAAAATATTTGTATCGTTAGTCCTCATTGACTATTCTTACGTTTGTATCAATTTTTATCCGTTTTTCTTACGTTTTCGTATGTTTTTATCCATTTTTCTCATGTTTTTATCAGTTTTCGTCCGTTTTTATACACTTTCATCCATTTTCTCATGGAAAATGTAGGAGTGTTTTGCATAGCAACTGTAGTTGCTCATTCTTAAGAGTGTTTGGCATAGCACTTGAGAGAAGTTAATACTTCTTTACCTACCTCACACAATGAAAGTCAAACGTGTATATTTGAAAGTACACAAAAGGTGTTATGACTAAGTTCTCATACCAACTAGTATAGTGAAGTAAATACTTATTCCAACTTGTCTTCCAACTTAGATATGGCACACCCTTCAAGTAAAAAATTATTGGAGTGTCAACCCAATAGATCTATTCACAACATTCATGCTAACAAGTAACTAACAGTTCATGATATGTGTGGGGACTTAGCGGCTAATGTGGTAACTTAGGCAAATAGTAAATGTTTATGCACTTGTGTCTGTATGTAAAAACAAGCATTGTATTCTCACCCCGAGTGTTCAAAATAATGTAAACATGTAAAAAGCCATGCTATGAAACTCACCTCAAATGATCATAAACCAAAAACATGTTACCCGAATGGAGCGTACGTATTACTAACTTCTCATATCTCTTATCTATACTATCTATAAAACAAAAATGGTCAAGGTGAAAAGTGAAAAGTCAAGAAAGTGAAATGTGAAAAAAAAAAAGGAAATGTTGAAACAATTAATTATGAGCAATTTCAACTATTAATACACATATATTTCAAAAGGAAATTATTAATACACATCAAAACTCGGGTTGACCCGGGACGCTTCAAACCCGGCGGGTTGACCTAGTTTAATTTGACCCGTTTTTTTGACCCAACCCGTCGGGTTGACCCTGTTTATATTGACCCGCTTTTCGGCCCAAACATTTATTATTTTTCGTTTATAGCCCATGAACTTTTTTATCACATTATTTTTCGTTTATAGTCCATGAACTTTTTTTATCACTAAAACTATTTGCCGTTATAAAATCCCGTTGCTATGCACGGGTACTCATCTAGTGTAATAAGGGGGAAAAGATTGAAAATACGTGTTTCACATCAACCAATAGAAGAGCTCAATTTCAAAATTGAGGCTTTCTGTTAGCCAATTGAAAAGTCAAAATTCGATTTTCTAGTCAACATTGCTTAGTTTACTGGAGTAGCGATCCTTTACAAAGTCACAATATATTAAAAAGGCTAGAAAGTCACTGACAATGTGAAACGTGTCCCACTAAATTTATCCTCCTCCCCCTATTTTTCTTATAAGGGTAAATGACATCATTGGTCCTGAACTTCACCCCGTTTTCATAATGGTCCACCGTTTCAATTTTGTGGCATGCGGAGTACCTGAACTTGTAGAACGGTGCGCATTTGGTCCCTCGAGCCCCAACTATCGTTATCTTTCCTCGTTAGATGATGTGTCATGGCTGTTTTTTACTCATTTCACCACTTTCTTCTTCGCATGTTTGGTCCCTAACACCTTTTGTATACTGTAGCGCATTCTTCTTCACACGTTTGGTCCCTAACACCTTCTGTATACTTTAGTGCATTCAAACTTGTTGTCCACAAATATCCGACCGTTGTTCCATAACAAAACCATGTAAAACATAGATATAATCTGGACTGGTGAAGCAACCGGAGGTGTGGAAACTGGGAGAGATGGTGATGGTGGCACAAAAGAAGGCGAAGAAGGTGTATAATCTGGACTCACAGCACAAGGTGCGGCGCTAAACACACACTCAACATCCCTCCATATCTCACCATTAATCTCCTCCTCATAAACTCTCCTCGATCCCTGCCCAATCTCAAAAGTGGAAGGAACAACCCCTAAACCCTTCTCCAAAGTATGGAGTGTAGCAGCTCCCTGACCCAAACCTGATGGTATATCATCATCTGTATCACCTCCCAGAATCTGTGCATCCCTTGAACTCTGTCCCATCTCGCAGGTGATCGGCACATCCTCAAGGATAATCTCCAGTAGTCTCATACTCCCATCAGTACCTGCATGCTCAGTGGTGTGCTCAACCGGTGCAGTCTCATCAGGTGTAACCTCAGCTGGTAGAGGTTCCTCTTCGGGATCTTCCTCCGAATCAGTCTCAATAGCTCTCTTCACTCTCTGGTGTGGAGGGGAGTGAGGTAACGGTGAAGTAGGAGTATGCTCATATGATGATCGAGTCCTCCTACGGGGCACTGATGATAAAGCAGATGTTAGGTGCATGTTACGCCCTCGGACCCTCCTGTAAGAAACCCAACGTCTGATAGTAGGGTTCTGAGTATGTAAGGAAACATAAGTGGACTGAGTGGTAGTGGTGTCAGTAGTGGGTGTGAGTGTAGGCTGAGTAGATGCATGATCAGTAATAGTAGTGGATGTAGGCTGAGTAGAAAATGATGGAGCAGGTACAGACTCAGTGATGTCAGGATCTGAAGCATTAAAGTCCTGGAGTATTATGTACGGCTCTTCTGAGTCTGGTGTGGTCTGGAATGGTGGAGTGTCAACGGGGGGCATAGTCTGTGACACATACGGTATAAGTGTGTAAGTATATGTAGAATACTCATAGTAAATAATATAAGTTTAGTGCGTAAAAATACTTATAGTGCATATAGTCAAGTAAGATCATCAAATAGTAAAGCATGATTAAGACAAGTAAAGTGGCAAGTAAGGCAGGCAGGCAAGTGGAGGTCATAGGGACTTGTTTTTATAAAAAGCGGCTATAGTTTAGGATTTATATGTACCTAGTTCTCTATAACCTTGGCTCTGATACCAATCTGTAACACCCCCAAAATCGGTACAGCGGAAGCATTCGGGTCATGGGGTGCTACTAAATTGGAATTCACAACTCAAGATAATAAAGAACGGAATACATACTCCGTTAAAATACATAACATTAAAATACATCCAAGTTTACATCAAGTTTTTAAAGTAAATAGATAAGCCCAACGTCAAATGGTCCCATAAAAACAAGTCATAATGTTGTGTAGAAACACTTAGGTAAATAGATTATGACCATCGTCTTGCCATGCCTTGTCGAAAAATAAGTAGCTCAAACACCTGAGAAAGACATGCTAAAAGTCAGCAAAAAGCTGGTGAGTCTATAGGTTTATCAGTAAAGTAATGTGGACCAATAGTTTTGTGTATGAACATTACAACGCATATAATGTCATACAAAAATAGTCTATCGCGCTAGCACTAAGTTCATGCAACCGAAGCTAAACAGTTTAGTATGCCACAATGTAGCACATATAATAATAGTGAGGGCCCATAGCGAGTGTTTAACCCAATACACTCGTAGTCCGACTTGGTATACGTTCGCATTGACCCGTCTGGCCAACCGAACGGGGGAGTTACCCCCAATAGATCTATTTATATCAATCGCGCTTCCTAACGGGAATTAACGGTTCATGAAAGTGGGCATAACAGTGGGTTCAGGGCTTAGGCTAACTACGCAATAGTGTTGAGAAATCAAGATAATAGTATGGTCCAGAAAATGTTTTGCATGTTTCTCACCCCATAGTTTTGTAAACGAGTAAAAGTAAAGTGGGGCTATAAACTCACCTTAGTGATTAGTAGTCTCGATAGCGAAAAGTCAAATAGTGATAGTGAGCGGCACCGACACACGACCTAAATTAGTACGGCAAGTTTAGTTCACAATTCCCATTTAAGACTCAACTAAGTTTAACAAAGTTTAAAAAAAAGTTTTAAAGTGTTGTTGCTTGTGTGGTAGCGCCAAAGTTTGAAATTAGTTTTCTAAGTGTGTATAAGTATTGGCTCATGGAAGTGTAGTAGTATATACATAGGCAATAGTAAAATATTACGGACTAATAAACCCTTGGTTTGACAATGACTGAAAGATGAAGTACGGGGAAAATAATGGCAATGGATGTTGGACGTTGGCGGAATTAATGATATTGATGTTAGAAGTATATACATATTTTAACTTATCGCAGGCATAAAATATTTGTCACTATTATAAATAAAACGTTTATTACTAATTTCATTTATAATGAGTAATTAAGTGATGATTCTATTAACGTTTTTATATAAAAAAGTAAGCTAATAAAATATATATTTCAAAAGTGTAAGTTTGTTTAAAATTTAACAACAATTTGTAAGTCTAAATGGGTTTGTACAACATAAAATGATCTCAAAGTAACTTACAGTTTGTTTGATTAATTTATAGTTCAATGGTGCAAAAATAATAAGTTTCGATTATAAATTTTACAAAACGAGTCATAACAAATTTTAAATAAGTTATCGCTATAATTATAGTCTAGTCTTTAATAGATTAGAGTTTATAGTTTTATATTTTGCTTCCATATAATGACCATGATTAGATGAGAGTAAGTCGATGGAGTCGCGGAATAACAATAATAAGTTGAAGATATACGAAAGTGGAGTGAGTCGGGTTCAAAACAGTACATACAATGTATCAGTTATGTTAATGTCGAGTGGGCTGTGGCCCAACAGCAAACAAACCAAACTCGCACTTTGGCTCTTTAAAATGGGCACATCTTAAGCCAAATTTTATTTCCTTTTTAAATTCACAAAAACAGTTGACAAACTTTTGTATTTCAAAAGTTTAATAGATAATAAGCAAGAATACACTTTAACACCACCATGATCACTGGTTGAACTATGACTCAACATCAACACTAAGCTACAAATTTGACTTAACAGGTTGAGTGAATTGCCACATAAACAGAGTGAGACCCGAACACTACGACCTCGAGACATGACTCTACTATGGTGGCTTCGTTGGACTCGTGTTTAGGCTGTTGGTTGGGTTTGACTCGACAGTCACAGGTCACACTCAAATACCATTCGAGTGCATTACTAAAAGTCAATCTAAGACACGAGGTAACCAACCAAAACCCATCCACTGTGGTTCGACCACAGTGGGTTTTGACCCATAACCAAAGTCGTCTCAACTCCAAAACATACAAATCAGTCCTCTAATAAGCAGGAAAATAGTACTTGGTCATAGTATCAAGCAAAGTAAGTAAACCGAGACCCCTTTAGGTATCTCTCTCGGTCCAAATTTCTTCTCAACAAAACCCAGGCTAAACCAAACTGATTTTTAGTACAAAAATCTCAAAGTTTACCAGAAAAGTCAAATGCTATACTACCTTCACAAGCCAATACTCAGGTTTTGTTGATAATCAAAAGATGTACTAAGTTTATAAAGTTTAACATGTGATGAAACAAAGATGTTACTACTTATTTTACATTTTGAGCATACAACACAAGACTAGATTAAAACCCAAAGGAAAGATTATCAGCCCCCAAATTCCAAATCTAATATGACGGTTGACACCAAACAAAATTCAAACACATCAAGTCACCCAGATTCAACACTACGCAATTTATAACAAGAACCCAGATTCATAAATTAACAACAACTCAAATGAACCCAGATACATAATCATATACAAGGAAAAAAAACTCAAGAAAGAGGGTTTCAAGATCCTTACAATACTTTGAAGAGAAAACCAATCCAATCCGAATCCAAGCTGCAATCCACACCAAGAAGAGATGTGGTGCCACTATGAATCGGATGGAATAAAAAGGGAAAAATATGGAAACCCTAATACTTGCCTTTGATTTTGAAACTCGTTTTTAACTATAAATGGGCTAAAAACAAATCCTTGAGTCTTCCTCTAGTCACTCGTGACTCATCTTGGCTGGAAAAAGAGGTTGACAGTGGAAAGTATCCCCTTGGCGTGCAAGGGTTATCCTTGAAGAGGAATTCGAGGCTAGGAATGGATTTTAAATCACATGTTTCCTGATTTTTCTTCATCTTTTTTTTTTGAGATCTATCTCTTGGGAAGAGAGAGAGAGAGAGCAAGAACTGATATCTTTGAAGAAAGAGAGATGAAAACGTGTTTATGGGAGAGAGTGAAAAGAGAACATGTATATCTCCTATTATTTTGTTTTGGAGATTTGTGGGGCGTGGGATTACTTCTCTTAATGTTTCATTTTATTTTATTTTTAAAATACAAACGTATGTATATTAAATGATAGTGTAAAAATGTTATTTAACATTTATGCTCAATCTAAGGTGAGTGGGTCTTGTATACCCCGTGTTTCGCTGAGTTTTGCTGTAACGCAATATTTTTGGTCTGACACGAATGTGAAAAAAATATATCTGCGGGAAACGTCTTAATAATAGTAATATAAGAACGTATTTATAGTACCGTTTATTAATTATTGTATTGTTGCCGTAATTAAAGTACTGTCGGTACGCGTGTCATGCTGTGCTCGAGATAAACTCTCGGTTCGGTAAATAAATATCAGTAAAGGTCAGAAAATAATGTTTTCACATTTTCTGATAAATATGGTCGTTGTTATGAGTTGTCGTAAGTCGCAGTATGCGGGTTTGCTTTCCGAATAGTTATGTAAGCTTATGAATGCTTAATTCAAATAGTTGGGCACTAATAAATTAATATTTACTATTAAATAAAGGTGAAAAATTACCGTTTGTCACATCCTTCCCGCCTTGGAAAGATACCGTCCTCGGTTTCACTTACAATTACCCACGGGTGTTGAGAAAAGATGAGGATATTTGCGCTTGATTTCGTCTTCACGCTCCCACGTGAATTCGGGACCTCTACGAGAGTTCCAACGGACCTTGATAATAGGAATGCGGCTTTGTTTAAGCCGTTTGATCTCTCGGTCAACAATTTCAACCGGTTCCTCAATAAAGTTCAATCTTTCGTCGATTTGGATTTCTTCCAAGGGAATAGCAAGAGTTTCGTTTGAGAGACATTTCTTCAAGTTGCACACATGAAACACGTTGTGCACAGAGCTGAGTTCTTGTGGTAGTTCGAGTCGGTAGGCTACCGGCCCGATTCTGGCTAGAATCTTGAAAGGTCCAATGTAACGGGGATTTAGTTTTCCACGTTTCCCAAAACGGATCACACCTTTCCAAGGTGAAACTTTTAGCATGACTCTATCTCCAACTTGAAACTCAAGTGGTTTTCGTCTTTTGTCCTCGTAGCTCTTTTGGCGATCTCGTGCCGCTTGTAACCGGTTCTTAATTTGTACAATCTTTTCAGTAGTTTCTTGTACCAAGTCAGGACCAGTAATTTGACTTTCTCCGACTTCAGCCCAGCAAATCGGTGATCTACACTTCCTTCCGTAAAGTGCTTCATATGGTGCAGCCTCGATGCTAGTGTGATAGCTGTTATTGTAAGAAAACTCGGCTAGTGGCAAATGCCTATCCCAACCATTTCCAAAGTCTATCACGCACGCTCGCAGCATTTCCTCCAAAGTTTGGATGGTCCTCTCACTTTGACCATCTGTTTGAGGATGATACGCAGTGCTCATGTCAAGATCACTTCCCAAAGCATCTTGAAGTGATCTCTAGAAATTTGACGTGAAACGGCTATCTCTATCAGAGATGATAGAAATTGGGACACCATGTCGTGCTACAATTTCTTTTATGTATAGCCGTGCAAGTTTATCCATGCTTTCGTTTTCCTTGATTGGTAGGAAGTGGGCGGACTTGGTAAGACGATCAACGATTACCCAGATAGTGTCGTAACCGCTGGATGTCCTTGGTAACTTGGTGATAAAGTCCATAGTTATGCGTTCCCACTTCCATTCGGGAATCTCTGGTTGGACCAGTAAACCTGATGGGCGTTGATGTTCAGCCTTGACCTTGGAACAAGTCAAGCATTGACTGACATACATCGCAATGTCGACCATCATGTTGGGCCACCAGTATAATTTCTTTAGGTCAAGGTACATTTTGTCGGCTCCTGGGTGTATAGAGTATCTAGACTTGTGGGACTCGTGCATGATGAGGTCACGCATCCCTCCGTAAAGTGGAACCCAACTTCTGTCCTTGAAGCACAGCGTCCCATCAGACCTCTTTACAAAACCATTTTCATTCTCAGGCATACGATAGATTTTCTCGTTGGGTCTATTCTCTTCCTTGAGTGCCTCAGTCTGAGCCTCAAGGATTTTTGATGGGAGAGGTGAAACGATTGTCATACCCAATGATCGCACCCTCAGGGGTTTTGGTCTATCTTTTCGACTAAGAGCATCCGCTACCACGTTTGCTTTACCAGGATGGTACCGGATCTCGCAATCATAGTCGCTGAGCAATTCTAGCCAACGGCGTTGCCTCATGTTGAGCTCCTTTTGGTCAAGGATATATTGGAAGCTCTTATGATCTGTATACACAACACACTTGGTACCATAAAGGTAGTGTCTCCAGATTCTGAGTGCGAATACCACTGCTCCCAGTTCTAAGTCGTGTGTTGTGTAATTCTTCTCGTGTTTCTTCAGTTGGCGTGAGGCATACCCTATCACCTTCTCTCGTTGCATAAGTACGGCTCCTAAGCCTTTGTGCGAAGCGTCTCAGTAAACCACAAAATCTTCACTGCCCTCAGGTAGGTCCAATATAGGCGCACTACACAATTTATGCTTAAGGAGTTGAAAAGCTTCTTCTGCTTTATCACACCATTCGAACTTTTCATTCTTCTGGGTTAGCTTAGTTAAAGATTTTGCTATCTTGGAGAAACCTTCAATGAACCTACGGTAATAACCAGCAAGTCCTAAGAATTGGCGTATTTTGGTGGGTGTGGTAGGTGTCGCCCATTCGTTTATTGCTTCGATCTTTGCAGGATCCACGTGAATGCCCTGACTATCAATCACGTGACCCAGAAATTGCACTTTTGGTATCCAAAAATCACACTTCGAAAATTTTGCATACAACTCCTCCTTCTTTAGCAACTCTAAAATTTGTCTAAGGTGTTCCTCGTGCTCCTTTTTGCTTTTGGAGTAAATCAGGATGTCGTCGATAAAGACAATCACAAATTTGTCCAAGTACGGCTTGCATACCCGATTCATGAGGTCCATGAATACTGCAGGGGCATTGGTCAAACCGAATGGCATAACTTGGAACTCATAATGACCGTATCGAGTTCTGAATGCGGTTTTTGGGATATCTTCTTCCCGAACTCTAAGTTGGTGGTATCCTGATCTCAAGTCGATTTTAGAGTAGACGCATGAACCTTGAAGTTGGTCGAATAGGTCGTCAATTCTTGGGAGTGGGTATCGGTTTTTACTGGTTAGTTTGTTTAGTTCCCTGTAGTCAATACACATTCTGAAAGACCCATCCTTCTTTTTCACAAACAGGACTGGAGCTCCCCAAGGCGAGGAACTTGGCCTGATGAACCATTTTTCTGAAAGTTCCGACAATTGGTCTGAGAGTTCTTGTAGTTCCGTTGGGGCTAATCGATAGGGCGCTCATGCCACAGGTGCAGCACCAAGCACTAAGTCGATACGAAATTCGATCTGTCGAGTTGGCGGGAGTCCAGGTAAGTCTTCAGGAAAGACTTCTGGGAAATCTCTCACGATTGGTACATCTTACAAACATTTTTCCTCTGACTCCTTTCCTTCATTCTCGGTAACTTGCGCTAGAAAGAGATGACATCCCTTTTCGATGTACTTTTGGGCCTTGGTGCAAGAGATGATGTTTAATCTTGACGCGTTTCTTCTATCTCTCCTGTCACCTTCTACGATTAGGACTTCGTCCCCATATGGTAGGCGAACGATCTTCTCGTCGCAAATGATGGAGGCATGGTACTTCGATAACCAATCCATGCCGATAATTACGTCAAAACTACCTAGTTCAACGGGCATGAGGTCGATATTGAATGGGTGGTTTAATAGGTTTAAGGTACAACCTCTAATGACAGTGTCTACCCTTTCTATGTTTCCATTAGCTAACTCCACATTGTATATGATGTCTAAAGTGGTCGGGGCAATACCAAGAAGTGGACTAAATGCAGTTGAAACAAAACTTCTATCCGCCCCTGTATCAAACAATATGGATGCATAACAGTTATTTAAAAAGAACATACCCGTCACAACGTTCGGGTCCTCTTGGGCTTCTACCTTGCCCACAGCGTAGACCCTCCCACGGGCTCCTCTTTCATTGCCTTGATTTCCTTGATGCCCAGCAGCTCCATTATTCCCACCGTTTCCTTGGTTCCTCTAATTACCCTGATTACCATGGTTACCTTGGTTACCTCGGTTACCACCATTTCCTTGATTCCTGGGCTTTTGGCATTCATTCCGGTAATGCCCTTTTTCACCACATCCAAAACATGTTATTTCGGCATTCGGGTTGTTTGTTGGTGCAACTTGTGCATTAGCGAGGGGCCTTGCCTTGCAATCCCTGGTCATGTGTCCTATCTTTTGGCACTTGTGACACTTGACCGTGCACCGACCATTGTGGTGCAACTTGCAGCGGTTACACAATGGTAATTTGCCTTCATACGCTTTCTATTCTGTTGGTCCAGCAGCATAAACTTTAGCAACTTCTTGCCTTTTGTGTGAGTGGTGGTTAGTGTGGTAGTTTCGGGAGTGGTCATCCCATTTTCTTTTGTTTGTCACCACTGTTCCGACTGAGTCTTCAATCATTTGGTCCGTCAGTTTGTTGGCCAACTCCATAGTCTCATGGAGATCAGCAGCCTTGGAGGTAATGACATTCCCCTTGACATATGGGTGTAGCCCTCCAATGTACCCTTCCAGCAAGCGAGCTTCAGTCGGTACCATTTCAGGGCATAGTAAGACTAACTCTTGAAAACGCTGGTTGTATGTGGCCATGTCGATGCCTTGCACCTTGAGATTCCAAAATTCAGCCTCCAACTTCATGACCTCGTTGCGAGGGCAATACTTTTTGAGCATCATTTCCTTGAAATTTTCCCATGGCATTGCATAGGTGGCATCATGGCCAGCCGACTTTAGATAGTTGTTCCACCAGGTCAAAGCAGCATTCTTGAAGGTAAATGATGCAAATTTAACCCTGTCTTCATCCGCACATCTGCAGATTCGGAATACAGTTTCCAACCTTTCCAACCACCTGACCAAGACAACAGCTCCTTCGTTTCCCTCAAAATAATCTGTCATGGTCTTTTTGAATTCCTGATAGTTACAGCCACGGTTATTGTTGTTTGCCGGTCTAGAGGTTCCGACATCAGTAGTTGAATTGTTCACATTTGCTGCAGCCAGTGTTGCTGCTACTCGCTCTTCAACTAGTTGGTCAAGCATGGCTTGATTTACAACAGGTGGAGTTGTTGCAGTAGTTCTGGCGGAAACTGGGTTAGCACGAGTAGATCTAGTTGCTTTCCGTTTGGGAGCCATATTGCTACGTAATAAAATAGAGAGAATAAATAAGATTTCATAACAAGAGTTTGTCATCAAGCAAGAGTATAGTTACCACAAGTAGAGTATACTGATAACATCAATTATAGAGAGAATGGTACAATAGAATAACTAACCAAGCTTGTTATAGATTAAAATCGATATGCGTTCACAAAATTACAAGCTCATGGTGCAACGAAAGAAAAGTACAAGTCTCGAATACATAAACGGAAATACAAGTCTCGAATAAAAGAGAAGAGTACAACAAATACTAAGCTTGCATCATCTAATACAACAACACTACTCAACGCGAAGTCGCTCCATGCCTATCACCAGCTCTGCCTGTGTAACCTCCAACTGCTCCAACCGCCTACTAGAGTCCTGGATAATCGTCAGGTGTGCTCCGAGCCTAGTCTCCAATGATGTGATCATCTGTCCCTGTGCATGCACTAAGTCTTGGGTAAACTCCAAATCTGAGATACGTCTCCTCGCAGCTAGAATCTCATACCGGTCCTCCTGTCCAGCTCTAGTCAACCTAGCAATCTGAGACTCCATATCATGCATCTGGTGCCACTGACGCCACGCAGTATCCCAGACTGATGTCAACTCACTCCGCATCATCCCCACACAATGGCGTCTACCCTCAAGCTCACCACCTAACATACCAGTACTGTCATCTAATCTCCCTAACCTATCCAACTGCTCAGTATGCTCATCAAGTAAGCTCGCCTGTGACCCTAGTAAAACAAAGATCTGTTCCAAACCAGTCACCTCTCTATCCTCCATGGTGAAGCAACCGGAGGTGTGGAAACTGGGAGAGATGGCGATGGTGGCACAAACGAAGGCGAAGAAGGTGTATAATCTGGACTCACAGCACGAGGTGCGGCGCTAAACACACACTCAACATCCCTCCATATCTCACCATTAATCTCCTCCTCATAAACTCTCCTCGATCCCTGCCCAATCTCAAAAGTGGAAGGAACAACCCCTAAACCCTTCTCCAAAGTATGGAGTGTAGCAACTCCCTGACCCAAACCTGATGGTATATCATCATCTGTATCACCTCCCTGAATCTGTGCATCCCTCGAACTCGGTCCCATCTCGCAGGTGATCGGCACATCCTCAAGGATAATCTCCAGTAGTCTCATATTCCCATCAGTACCTGCATGCTCAGTGGTGTGCTCAACCGGTGCAGTCTCATCAGGTGTAACTTCAGCTGGTAGAGGTTCCTCTTCGGGATCTTCCTCCGAATCAGTCTCAATAGCTCTCCTCACTCTCTGGTGTGGAGGGGAGTGAGGTAATGGTGAAGTAGGAGTATGCTCATATGATGATCGAGTCCTCCTACGGGGCACTGATGATAAAGCAGATGTTAGGTGCATGTTATGCCCTCGGACCCTCTTGTAAGAAGCCCGACGTCTGATAGCAGGGTTCTGAGTATGTAAGGAAACATAAGTGGACTGAGTGGTAGTGGTGTCAGTAGTGGGTGTGAGTGTAGGCTGAGTAGATGCATGATCAGTAATAGTAGTGGATGTAGGCTGAGTAGAAAATGATGGAGCAGGTACAGACTCAGTGATGTCAGGATCTGAAGCATTAAAGTCCTGGAGTATTATGTACGGCTCTTCTGAGTCTGGTGTGGTCTGGAATGGTGGAGTGTCAACGGGGGGCATAGTCTGTGACACATATGGTATAAGTGTGTAAGTATATGTAGAATACTCATAGTAAATAATATAAGTTTAGTGTGTAAAAATACTTATAGTGCATATAGTCAAGTAAGATCATCAAATAGTAAAGCATGATTAAGACAAGTAAAGTGGCAAGTAAGGCAGGCAGGCAAGTGGCGGTCATAGAGACTTGTTTTTGTAAAAAGCGGTTATAGTTTAGGATTTATATGTACCTAGTTCTCTATAACCTTGGCTCTGATACCAATCTGTAACACCCCCAAAATCGGTACAGCGGAAGCATTCGGGTCATGGGGTGCTACTAAATTGGAATTCACAACTCAAGATAATAAAGAACGGAATACATACTCCGTTAAAATACATAACATTAAAATACATCCAAGTTTACATCAAGTTTTTAAAGTAAATAGATAAGCCCAACGTCAAATGGTCCCATAAAAACAAGTCATAATGTTGTGTAGAAACACTTAGGTAAATAGATTATGACCATCGCCTTGCCATGCCTTGTCGTAAAATAAATAGCTCAAACACCTGAGAAAGACATGCTAAAAGTCAGCAAAAAGCTAGTGAGTCTATAGGTTTATCAGTAAAGTAATGTGGACCAATAGTTTTGTGTACGAACATTACAACGCATATAATGTCATACAAAAATAGTCTATCGCGCTAGCACTAAGTTCATGCAACCGAAGCTAAACAGTTTAGTATGCCACAATGTAGCACATATAATAATAGTGAGGGCCCATAACGAGTGTTTAACCAAATACACTCGTAGTCCGACTTGGTATACGTTCGCATTGACCCGTCTGGCCAACCGAACGGGGGAGTTACCCCCAATAGATCTATTTATATCAATCGCGCTTCCTAACGGGAATTAACGGTTCATGAAAGTGGGCATAACAGTGGGTTCAGGGCTTAGGCTAACTACGCAATAGTGTTGAGAAATCAAGATAATAGTATGGTCTAGAAAATGTTTTGCATGTTTCTCACCCCATAGTTTTGTAAACGAGTAAAAGTAAAGTGGGGCTATAAACTCACCTTAGTAATTAGTAGTCTCGATAGCGAAAAGTCAAATAGTGATAGTGAGCGGCACCGACACACGACCTAAATTAGTACGGCAAGTTTAGTTCACAATTCCCATTTAAGACTCAACTAAGTTTAACAAAGTTTAAAAAAAAGTTTTAAAGTGTTGTTGCTTGTGTGGTAGCGCCAAAGTTTGAAATTAGTTTTCTAAGTGTGTATAAGTATTGGCTCATGGAAATGTAGTAGTATATACATAGGCAATAGTAAAATATTACGGACTAATAAACCCTTGGTTTGACAATGACCGAAAGATGAAGTACGGGGAAAATAATGCCAATGGATGTTGGACGTTGGCGGAATTAATGATATTGATGTTAGAAGTATATACATATTTTAACTTATCGTAGGCATAAAATATTTGTCACTATTATAAATAAAACGTTTATTACTAATTTCATTTATAATGAGTAATTAAGTGATGATTCTATTAACGTTTTTATATAAAAAAGTAAGCTAATAAAATATATATTTCAAAAGTGTAAGTTTGTTTAAAATTTAACAACAATTTGTAAGTCTAAATGGGTTTGTACAACATAAAATGATCTCAAAGTAACTTACAGTTTGTTTGATTAATTTATAGTTCAATGGTGCAAAAATAATAAGTTTCGATTATAAATTTTACAAAACGAGTCATAACAAATTTTAAATAAGTTATCGCTATAATTATAGTCTAGTCTTTAATAGATTAGAGTTTATAGAGTCACGGAATAACAATAATAAGTTGAAGATATACGAAAGTGGAGTGAGTCGGGTTCAAAACAGTACATACAATGTATCAGTTATGTTAATGTCGAGTGGGTTGTGGCCCAACAGCAAACAAACCAAACTCGCACTTTGGCTCTTTAAAATGGGCACATCTTAAGCCAAATTTTATTTCCTTTTTAAATTCACAAAAACAGTTGACAAACTTTTGTATTTCAAAAGTTTAATAGATAATAAGCAAGAATACACTTTAACACCACCATGATCACTGGTTGAACTATGACTCAACATCAGCACTAAGCTACAAATTTGACTTAACAGGTTGAGTGAATTGCCACATAAACAGAGTGAGACCCGAACACTACGACCTCGAGACATGACTCTACTATGGTGGCTTCGTTGGACTCGTGTTTAGGCTGTTGGTTGGGTTTGACTCGACAGTCACAGGTCACACTCAAATACCATTCGAGTGCATGACTAAAAGTCAATCTAAGACACGAGGTAACCAACCAAAACCCATCCACTGTGGTTCGACCACAGTGGGTTTTGACCCGTAACCAAAGTCGTCTCAACTCCAAAACATACAAATCAGCCCTCTAATAAGCAGGAAAATAGTACTTGGTCATAGTATCAAGCAAAGTAAGTAAACCGAGACCCCTCTAGGTATCTCTCTCGGTCCAAATTTCTTCTCAACAAAACCCAGGCTAAACCAAACTGATTTTTAGTACAAAAATCTCAAAGTTGACCAGAAAAGTCAAATGCTATACTACCTTCACAAGCCAATACTCAGGTTTTGTTGATAATCAAAAGATGTACTAAGTTTATAAAGTTTAATATGTGATGAAACAAAGATGTTATTACTTATTTTGCATTTTGAGCATACCACACAAGACTAGATTAAAACCCAAAGGAAAGATTATCAGCCCCCAAATTCCAAATCTAATATGACGGTTGATACCAAACAAAATTCAAACACATCAAGTCACCCAGATTCAACACTACGCAATTTATAACAAGAACCCAGATTCATAAATTAACAACAACTCAAATGAACCCAGATACATAATCATATACTAGGAAAAAAAAAACTCAAGAAAGAGGGTTTCAAGATCCTTACAATACTTTGAAGAGAAAACCAATCCAATCCGAATCCAAGCTGCAATCCACACCAAGAAGAGATGTGGTGCCACTATGAATCGGATGGAATAAAAAGGGAAAAATATGGAAACCCTAATACTTGCCTTTGATTTTGAAACTCGTTTTTAACTATAAATGGGCTAAAAACAAATCCTTGAGTCTTCCTCTAGTCACTCGTGACTCATCTTGGCTGGAAAAAGAGGTTGACAGTGGAAAGTATCCCCTTAGCGTGCAAGGGTTATCCTTGGAGAGGAATTCGAGGCTAGGAATGGATTTTAAATCACATGTTTCCTGATTTTTCTTCATCTTTTTTTTTGAGATCTATCTCTTGGGAAGAGAGAGAGAGAGAGAGAGAGAGAGAGAGAGAGAGAGAGAGAGAGAGAGAGAGAGCAAGAACTGATATCTTTGAAGAGAGAGAGATGAAAACGTGTTTATGGGAGAGAGTGAAAAGAGAACATGTATATCTCCTATTATTTTGTTTTGGAGATTTGTGGGGCGTGGGATTACTTCTCTTAACGTTTCATTTTATTTTATTTTATTTTATTTTAAATACAAACGTATGTATATTAAATGATAGTGTAAAAATGTTATTTAACATTTATGCTCAATCTAAGGTGAGTGGGTCTTGTATACCCCGTGTTTCGCTGAGTTTTGCTGTAACGCAATATTTTTGGTCTGACGCGAATGTGAAAAAAATATATATGCGGGAAACGTCTTAATAATAGTAATATAAGAACGTATTTATAGTACCATTTATTAATTATTGTATTGTTGCCGTAATTAAAGTACTGTCGGTACGCGTGTCGTGCTGTGCTCGAGATAAACTCTCGGTTCGGTAAATAAATATCAGTATAGGTCAGAAAATAATATTTTCACATTTTCTAATAAATATGATCGTTGTTATGAGTTGTCGTAAGTCGCAGTATGCGGGTTTGCTTCCCGAATAGTTATGTAAGCTTATGAATGCTTAATTCAAATAGTTGGGCACTAATAAATTAATATTTACTATTAAATAAAGGTGAAAAATTACCATTTGTCACAGTCTTCCAACTTAGATATGGCACACCCTTCAAGTAAAAAATTATTGGAGTGTCAACCCAATAAATCTATTCACAACATTTATGCTAACAAGTAACTAACAGTTCATGATATGTGTGGGGACTTAGCGGCTAATGTGGTAACTTAGGCAAATAGTAAATATTTATGCACTTGTGTCTGTATGTAAAAACAAGCATTGTATTCTCACCCCGAGTGTTCAAAATAATGTAAACATGTAAAAAGCGATGCTATGAAACTCACCTCAAATGATCATAAACCAAAAACATGTTACCCGAATGGAGCGTACGTATTACTAATTTCTCATATCTCTTATCTATACTATCTATAAAACAAAAATGGTCAAGGTGAAAAGTGAAAAGTCAAGAAAGTGAAATGTGAAAAAAAAAAAAAAATGAAATGTTGAAACAATTAATTATGAGCAATTTCAACTATTAATACACATATGTTTCAAAAGGAAATTAGTAATACATATCAAAACTCGGGTTGACCCGGGACGCTTCAAACCCGGCGGGTTGACCTAGTTTAATTTGACCCGTTTTTTCGACCCAACTCGTCGGGTTGACCCTGTTTATATTGACCCGCTTTTCAGCCCAAACATTCATTATTTTTCGTTTATAGCCCATGAACTTTTTTATCACTTTATTTTTCGTTTATAGCCCATGAACTTTTTTTATCACTAAAACTATTTGCCGTTATAAAATCCCGTTGCTATGCACGAGTACTCATCTAGTGTAATAAGGGGGAAAAGATTGAAAATACGTGTTTCACATCAACCAATAGAAGAGCTCAATTTCAAAATTGAGGCTTTCTGTTAGCCAATTGAAAAGTCAAAATTCGATTTTCTAGTCAACATTGCTTAGTTTACTGGAGTAGCGATCCTTTACAAAGTCAAAATATATTAAAAAGGCTAGAAAGTCACTGACAATGTGAAACGTGTCCCACTAAATTTATCCTCCTCCCCCTATTTTTCTTATAAGGGTAAATGACATCATTGGTCGTGAACTTCACCCCGTAGAACAGTGCGCATTTGGTCCCTCGAGCCCCAACTATCGTTATCTTTCCTCGTTAGATGATGTGTCATGGCTGTTTTTTACTCATTTCACCACTTTCTTCTTCGCATGTTTGGTCCCTAACACCTTTTGTATACTGTAGCGCATTCTTCTTCACAAGTTTGGTCCCTAACACCTTCTGTATACTTTAGTGCATTCAAACTTGTTGTCCACAAATATCCGACCGTTGTTCCATAACAAAACCATGTAAAACATAGATATCCCAAAAATAAATACAGAGAAATGATGGTGGTCTACACATGTGGTAGACTAGTTGTTATCAAGACTTCCTGGACATACAGGAATCCAGATCGTTGTTTCTTTGGCTGTCCAACAATTGTAAGTTTGTGTTAGTGCAAATATTACGATATTTAATCTATACATTCGCGTTTCTTTGATTGATGACAAAAATGTAACTTGATACATAACGTAAAATGTACAAGTTACTCGTAATCATATTTTGTCTCAACATACAATCAACACCTCAAGTCTTCGTATGCTACAACACAGGTTCGTACATGTTTGTTATGTGGCATTATGATCAAACCTTTTAACAAATCATTTAGAATGTTTAAAGAGAAAAGTCCAAAATATATCCATGTGGTATGCCAAAAGCCCGCTTTTCATCCTTTTTTTTTTTTTTTTTTTTTTTTTTTTTTTTTTTTTTTTGGAACAAAATCATCCACCGTTAGTAAAGTTGTCACAAATACATCCCTCAGTTAGTAATATCAATTACTATGGATTAATGATGCAAATGATTTTCTGTCATCTCCTAACAAGAGTTAAAATAGTTACATCGTTAGTCCTCATTGAGTTAAAAGATTTGCATCTTTAGTCCTCATTGAGTTAAAATATTTGCATCGTTAGTCCTCATTGACTATTCTTACGTTTGTGTCAATTTTCATCCGTTTTTCTTACGTTTTTATCCGTTTTTCTCATGTTTTTATCAGTTTTCGTCCGTTTTTATACACTTTCATCCATTTTCTCATGGAAAATGTAGGAGTATTTTGCATAGCAACTGTAGTTGCTCATTCTTAGGAGTGTTTGGCATAGCACTTGTGAGAAGTTAATACTTCTTTACCTACCTCACACAATGAAAGTCAAACGTATATATTTGAAAGTACACAAAAGGTGTTATGACTAAGTTCTCATACCAACTAGTATAGTGAAGTAAATACTTATTCCAACTTGTCTTCCAACTTAGATATGGCACACCCTTCAAGTAAAAAATTATTGGAGTGTCAACCCAATAGATCTATTCACAACATTCATGCTAACAAGTAACTAACAGTTCATGATATGTGTGGGGACTTAGCGGCTAATGTGGTAACTTAGGCAAATAGTAAATGTTTATGCATTTGTGTCTGTATGTAAAAACAAGCATTGTATTCTCACCCCGAGTGTTCAAAATAATGTAAACATGTAAAAAGCGATGCTATGAAACTCACCTCAAATGATCAAGTAATATGGTACAAAAAATGATGTGCACGGATAAACGGTGCTTGAAAACCTAACCGCAACCCTAATAAATAATTTGGTGCTTTAGGTTATGAAACGTAGTTAAATGAGGTGTATGCACTTTTTATATGCCTTACATCACCCATACATGTTTGCGTTTAAGTTTATTAGGTAAAATATAGTTTACGTTGAAGTTGTATATATATTCCCATATTGTCCAATCTTTAGAAATCATGTTACGTGTGTGTAACTATATATATATATATATATATATATATATATATATATATATATATATATATATATATATATATAGGGAAGGGATCTAGTAAGAAGAAAAACTAAAATAGGAAGAATAAAAAGGATTTCTAGTCACACGTTTTAAATAGGAGAGAGAATTTTAAGGGGAAATATATTCATTTTTGTAGATGCATTTGAAATGAGTAGTTGTGGTTTCTTCTTATCATTCTTATTTTAATTTTTCTTCTTATTTGATCATAACTATATATAACTATATATATATATATATATAACTATATATATATATATATATATATATATATATATATATATATATATATATAATCTCGACTAACTTGTTCGTGTCTAAATAATATTCTTTTTATAATTTACAAAAAGTCTATTTGCCGTTATACTTGTCTCGTAACTTACGACGCTTAATTTTAGAAAATAAGTTTATATAAAATTATATGTATATAAGTTGCTGAAATTTTATAATGGCCATAACTCGTTCGTTTTAAATCCGGTTAACTAGTTCTTTGACTTTTTGGAAACGTGTAAATATATACTAACTAAAGTTTTTTATAAATTTTCGACGATTTCGACTTTTGATGGTTCAAAAATTAGTTCAAAATTCAACACCTGTAGTGCAGTTTTTCTGAAAAATAAATAGTCTTTTCCATTATAAGTATGTTTTCTGAAAAATAAATAGTCTTTTCAAAATTCAACACCTATAGTGCAGTTTTTCTCAAAATTCAAAAATTAGTTCAAAATTCAACACCTATAGTCCATGGGAAGGTATTTGAGTATATTTTCTAATTACCAAGACCTCAGTCACCCAGCACGAGTCCTATTGTCTGGTTTATGTCAAAAACAACTTCCAACAACAACTTTATGTATAAAATCTACCACTTTAAACTAACAATAAACTCACCAACACCATACCAATATAATCCCTTCCACCAATTTACCAAGAATCTCAATACAACAACTTTATACTAATCCTAATCCCTTCCACCAATTCTATCAAGAACCCTAATATTCTTAATCTCACTACTACACAAATATATCAAGAAGTATACCAAAAATAATTTATAGAGAGAGTAAAAGCATATTTTTAACATGGGAATATATTATCTACAATTTAATTGTAGCTAATTCCTTACAATTTATGCTATAATTGTGGGCCATTTGTTGGTCCTTGAATTCTTTATGTGGGTTCTTGATTCATTTTCTTGTGTATTTTGATGAATGATTGTAGTTAATTGGTTACAAAAATTGTAGTCAAACTATCTCTTTTTAACATAATACTTATATTTTAGTTATGTCTAGTAAAATTTTACACAAACATGTACGGTGAGTGCAAGTAGTGTTGTAAAAAGTAAAGAAAAGAGATAAAAGGCTAAAAAAAGATTTGTGAGATTAGTGAAATACTACCACGAAATTGACCCAAAATTTTACTAAATAACTTTTAACCCAACTTTGCTTACAAAAATCCTTAACTTGATATATTACCCAAAGTCTTCAATTTAAAACACCAACTTAATAAACTACCTAAAACCTTCCATTAAAAAAAAAAAAAAAAAAAAAAAATCTTTTTTATATAATAAAACAAAACTCCAAGTGAGGACTTTTCCATTAAAAAAAAACTAGACCATACTTTATTTAATAATAATATTATTTAAAAAAAAAGATTATTTTCTTATTAGATAACATTTTATATTTATTTATAACATAAGTAGAAGATAAATACAAAAAATCTAGATAAGATGCAATTAACAATAGGATTAAAAATTTTAAATAATTATCTTTAATAGTAAAAAAACTATAATTAAAAATCATAAATCAAACAAAACAAAGATTAAATTATTTGTTTTTAATAAATAAAAATATATGATTCAAAATTTTTTTTTTAAAAAAAACCGCGCGTTAAAAATGAGTATTTGTTTGTGGGGTGTGCTCGACGGTCACAAGCAAAGAAAAGAGAGGAGAAAACTTTTGATTTTTGGTGAGTGAATGGTTAAGTAACAACCACGTAAGTTGAAGAGAGGAAAAAATATGTTGTTAAATGGCTTCGATAGATTGATACGAATCATGGAAGATGACAATAACAGGAAGCCTAAGGAACAGTGTTCGTCGGAATCAGAAAAATCTTGGTCGGAAAAGATGTTATCCGATGACGAGGAGGAGGTGGAGCAACATCGGGACACGGGAAAAGAGAAACAAAAAGTTCACATGGAAGACCTGCAAAAAGAAGTTGAAAAGGACTTGTCAGGTTATGGTGACAATACATGCATTATGGAAGAGGAAGTACAAGCGACAGATATAAAGAAAGATTCGGTCAAATCGAATTTTGAAAAAGTAGAGAAGATAAGTCTCAATGGAACACGTGATGTTAATGAGGGTTTTGTAGTTGGTGGGCTTAACATTGATGGTTCTAATGGGCCAAAGAAATGCTCAGTTCAAAAAAAGAGCCCAAGTTTTGTGAAGTCAAATTTAAAGACCCAACTTGATAATATGGATTTAAATGGTGGGCCAACAGAGCGAAGTAATATCAAACTGAAAAACCTGAGACATTGCTATTCGGAATCTTGGGGTAACACCAGAAATAAACATAGCCACACATTTGTAACAGCGATTCATCTATACAAAAAATTGGAAAAAGAAAGACCCTGAAGACAAAAGGTACGGTGATCGGGAAAAAGAAGGGGTGGCATGGTAAAATGAGTTTTCAATTGTTGAAGAAAAAGAAGAGGCAATCATATTCAAGTCTGCAAATTGATTCCAAATCAAGATCTAAAGATACGTTGGTGGAAGAAACTCAAAACGGGGATGGAATTGGGGGGAAAGATGCAAATATGAATATTATGGATGTTGTAAATACAAGCAACGAAAATGAAAAAAATTCGGATGTTGATGGGAAACATGAACTAGTACAAGGACCTGGTGAAGCTTTGGTGTTAGCGACAAAACCATGTGAATCTGGAAGTGTTTATACAGGAAAAATACGAGAAACAAGAAGCTCGAGCGGTTCGGAAGAAACTATGAAGGTACGATTTCTTGGCGAAAAACTTGGTTTTAAGTGGGTAAAAAATATGGATGAAAAAGCCTCAACAGAAATCAGTGAGGAGTCTATTAATGTGGAAAAAAAGTAGGAAAGTTATGTGTTACTTGAGGTTGGTTGGGGTAATTAGAGTCAAATTGGTAGTAGTATATTAATGAGGTCTATGTCACTAAATATAAGGGGGTTGGGTTCAGATGAAAAAGTAAAATGGGTCAAGGAATTAATTGCTAGTGAAAAACCAATGATAATAGGTCTACAAGAAACAAAAAAGGATTGTTTGGAGGATCATGAGGTTCAATATATGTGGGGTGCAGATTCATTTGGGTTTGCCAAAGTCGATGCAATAGGTAGTGCGGGTGGAGTACTTACGATTTGGGATAACTCGTGGTTTTTTGATACAACAACAATGGGTGAGGATGGTTTTGTTGCGGTTGTTGGATCTTGGAAAGGGAAAGATGGGTTAGTGGGTTTCATTAATGTTTATGCTCCACGTGATGTTGAAATCAAAACAATTCTGTTGGACAAGATTTCTAGGGTAATCAATACGGTTGATGCAGCTTGGTGTATATTTGGGGACTTTAATGAAGTTAGAAGTGTTGATGAGAGAAGAAACTCGATATTCGATAGAAGAGGGGCGACAATATTTAATAACTTCATAAATGGAGATGGCTTGATTGATATCCCGATGGGAGGCAAAAGATTCACAAGAATAAGTGATGATGGGCTTAAATTTAGTAAGATTGATCAGTTTTTAACTAACGGTCGTTTTTGTGATCATTGGAACTCCCTAATAGTAGTCGCAAAAGAGAGGAAGTTGTCTGATCATTGCCTTTTAATTCTCATGGATAAAGTGGTGGATTTTGGGCCAAAACCATTTTGGTTTTTTGATGTTTGGTTAGATGATAAAGAATGTGAGAATATAGTGGTTGAATGTTGGGCAAAACCTGTGTACTCGTTAAATCCCGACTCGGTTTTTAGAGATAAATTAAAGAACGTGAAAGAGGGTTTAAAAGCGTGGAGTAAACCCAAGTTTGGAAGAAATAGTCAAGAGCTTGAGAAACTTAAAGCCGAAGCCACAAAATAGGAGTTAATTGCCGAATCAAGAGACCTTGAGGAAGGGGAATTGGAAAGATGGAAAGAAGCTAGGAGAGGATGGACAGAAAAAGACAGACATAAAAATGAAATGTTAAAACAAAAGGCTAGATCAAGGTGGGTGTTGGAGGGTGATGAAAATTCCAAATTTTTTCACTCTTGTATTAGAGGTAATGTACGGAAAACACAACTAAATGGATTGATGGTGGACGGTGTGTGGTGTGAAGATCCTATTACGATAAAAGCAAAAGTATATGATTTTTTCAGTAATTCGTTTAAAGAGGACAATAATGAAAGACCAATTTTGGTGAATGGCAACTTCAGAACTATTACGAGGGAAGACAAAGAAGAGTTGGAATGTGTTTTCTGTGAAGAGGAAGTGTGGTATGCTATTAAACAATGTGGTAGCAAAAAAGCACCAGGTCCCGATGGTTTTAATTTCGGCTTTATAAAAAAGTTTTGGCATATAGTTAAATCAGACTTGTTGAAGGCTACTGAGTGGTTTTGGCTTACAAGGGAAATTTCAAAAGGGTGCAATTCCTCTTTTGTTACTCTAATTCCAAAATGTCGTGACCCGATTACGTTGAGTGATTTTAGGCCTATAAGTTTGATAGGTTGTTATTATAAAATTGTCTCAAAGCTACTTGCCGAGAGAATGAAGAAGGTTATAGATAAAGTAATTGGGGAGGAACAAAATGCCTTTATAAAAGGTAGATTTATATTAGATGGTGGGTTGATTGCGAATGAAGCTTTGGATTACTTAAAGAAGAATAAAAAGAATGCGTTTTTACTGAAAATCGACTTCGAAAAAGCATACGATAGTGTCAATTGGAATTTCATTCATCAACTTTTATTACAAATGGGCTTTGGTGTGAAATGGTGCAAATGGATTGAAGCGTGTCAAAAATCAGCATTGGTCTCAATTTTAGTAAACGGGTCACCTACTTTGGAGTTTAAAATGGAAAGGGGGGTTAGACAAGGTGACCCACTGTCACCGTTTTTATACCTTATTGCGGCGGAAGGTTTAAATGTTACTTTACGAGAGGCAGTTTCAAGAGGTTTCTTTAATGGAGTATATATTGGTAGTAATGACATTCCTATCTCGCACTTACAATACGCCGATGATACTTTGATTTTTGGGGAGTGGAAAGTGTCAAATGCAAGAAACCTGATGAGGATAATGGAGTGTATCAAACAAGCTTCCGGGTTGAAAATAAATACCAACAAGACTAAAGTATACGGGATTGGGGTTCAAATGGAGGAGGTGGAACAACTCGCGTCTAGAATGGGATGTTCAGCTGGTAATATGCCTTTCACTTATCTTGGGATCCCGGTTGGATGTAATATGAAAAGAATAAAAAATTGGGAGGTAATAGAGGAGAAGTTCAAAAAAAGATTGGGGAATTGGAAAGCTAAAACACTCTCCTTTGGTGGTAGGCTAACGTTGGTAAAATCGGTCCTTAGTAGCTTGCCTTTATACTATTTTTCATTATTGTTTAGGGCTCCGATGGGTATTCTTAAAAAGTTAGAAAGTATGAGACAACGGTTCTTTTGGGGCGGAAATGATGAATGTAAAAAAATAGCTTGGGTTAAGTGGGACTTAGCTCTAAATAAAGAAATTTTAGGGGGGGGGGGGGGGGGGGGGGCTTAATATTGGTAGTCTTAAGGCTGCCAATTGGGATTTACTAGGTAAATGGTGGTGGCGATTTCAAGTGGAAGGAGACCGGTTATGGGTGAAAATCATCAAAAGCATTTATGGTTGTGATGGGGGCTTGTTGTTTGAGATTAGAGGTGATAGATTGAGTGGAAGTATTTGAGGAGACATTGTGAGGGTAGGTAAGGACATTGATAAAACGGGGATAAATTTTTGTTCTTCATTTGGAAAAACAGTGGGAAATGGGTATAATACACGTTTTTGGCTTGATAGGTGGGTGCCTGAGGGGGTGTTGTTGTGTGAAAAATATCCAAGGTTATTTAGATTAGAAGCGAATAAAGATGAATCGGTGGGCGAGAAGAGGGTGTAGGGAGAAGGGGGTTGGGAATGGCAATGGAATTGGGTTAGAGAGCCAAGAGGTAGAGGCGAAGGCGATCTTATTGAATTGACGGCATTAACTAATTTTTTTGTCCCAAATGTATTACAGCTAGATTCTTGGCGGTTGATTCTTGACAATAAAGGGCAATTCACGGTCAAGTGCCTTAGAGAGAAGATTGATGAAAAAAATACTAAGCTCAACAAATTCAAATAAAGAGACAAAGTGGAGCAAGATAATCCCAAGAAAAATTTGTATCTTTATTTGGCGATTACAACAAAGAAGATTGCCGGTTCTCACATGGTTACAACATATTGGTATGGATCTTAACTCAATACTTTGCCCACATTGTGAAGATGAAATAGAAACTTTTGATCATTGTTTCATCAGATGTTCTCGAGTTTTAGTTGGATGGGAAAAGGTTTTTAAATGGTGGAAGTTGGAGAATTTCAATGTTGGGTCGATTGATGATATAATAAATCATATTGGTCACGATAGTTTCAACAAAAAACAAAAAAAGATTTGGCAAGCGGTTTGTTGGTCGATGTTATACTTAGTGTGGGGTTTTCGCAACAAGAGAATTTTTGAAAATAAAGTTTCAAATCTGACCACGATATGCGACGAATTACAAGTCCTTACCTTCTATTGGATGTCTCATAGAGCTAAAGGAATAATTAAATCTTGGAGAGATTGGTGTTCAGATCCGGTAATAGCTTGCAAAGTTTAGTAAGTCATTGTTTCCGGTTTCAACTTGATAATTTTGGTTTGTGTTGGGTCATGTTGTATCTCTTTGGTCTATTTTGTTTATGTTGAGTCGTTGGAGATGCCTATATTTAGAATTGTGTGGTTTTTATGGCACTGTCCTTTCTTTGTAATTTTTACTTGTATATAATATATTCTTCTGCGTTGCCTTTAAAAAAAAACAACCACGTAAGTACTCACTTGTGTTTAACCAAGTAGGGAAATGTTTGGATTGGAGTGGGGAGACCACAAGGAGGCGTTAAAATGGTGATATAGGAGGGGAGTACAAGTTTTAACTAATTAGTTGAATTCTTGAAGTTGTTTGTACATGCTTTGAAGTTTTGTAACCCATGGTTGTTGATATTAACAGAGTGTGACCGGTTTTGATTATAATTGGGGAGGGGTGGGGGTGGGGGGATTTGAATTTTTGTGTTATATAATGTATTGGTGTGTTCAAACTATAAAGGTGATGAGTTAGTTGGGTATTTGCGTGCATCAGCAAGCTAAAATGCAAATTCTATGCGATTTACGAAAAAATTGTAAAACTAAATTCAATGTCTCATAAAATAAATTTATAAGAGTCGTAATGTACTTATTTAATGTAGATTTGTTATTAGACATGATTAACAACAACGATATTGAGAGGTCTTTGAATGATGGAAAATACTTGGTAAAGTGTTTAATTTAGTGTGCAAACTCAAATTGATGTTATTATGGGGGGAGGGGGGATTTGAATTTTTGTGTTATATAATGTATTGGTGTGTTAAAACTATAAAGGTGATGAGTTAGTTGGGTATTTGCATGCATCAGCAAGCTAAAATGCAAATTCTATGCGATTTAAGAAAAAATTGTAAAACTAAATTCAATGTCTCATAAAATAAATTTATAAGAGTCGTAATGTACTTATTTAATGTAGATTTGTTATTAGACATGATTAACAACAACGATATTGAGAGGTCTTTGAATGATGGAAAATACTTGGTAAAGTGTTTAATTTAGTGTGCAAACTCAAATTGATGTTATTATGGGGGGAGGGGGGATTTGAATTTTTGTGTTATATAATGTATTGGTGTGTTAAAACTATAAAGGTGATGAGTTAGTTGGGTATTTGCATGCATCAGCAAGCTAAAATGCAAATTCTATGCGATTTAAGAAAAAATTGTAAAACTAAATTCAATGTCTCATAAAATAAATTTATAAAAGTCGTAATGTACTTATTTAATTTAATGTAGATTTGTTATTAGACATGATTAACAACAACGATATTGAGAGGTCATTCGAAATTTAAAGAAATGATGGAAAATACTTGTTAAAGTGCTTAATTTAGTGTGCAAACTCAAATTGATGTTAGTATTGTTACATTCGCTTTGCATAACTACATTTGTAATGGTGATGAAGAAGATATGATGTTTACTACGATCGAGCAACATCCAAATTACATAACACCTGATGAACTTTACTATGTTCGTGGCCATGAAAAGTGGAAATGTTTCTCAATGAACATCTAATGAGATTAAACGAATCCCGAATGATATTGCTACATTAATTTAATAGAGAATGCACATCGTCAATGATTGTTACAAGCATATTCTCTTTAAGAGGCATAGGAACCCAACATTTTCTTGTGCGTTTTCTTGCTTAACGCGACCGGACGGCGCGAGTTGGGTACCGGGGCTTGCGTTTTTGAGTCCTGAGTCATCATGACTAGCCGAGATGGTCTCGAAAAACACAATTGGACGGCGTGAGGTTGGTACCGTGGGTCGCATTTTCCCTCTTTTCTGTCGCGTTTTCTAGTGAAGATTTATTTATTTATTTTTTATTTATTTATTTATTTATTTTTCTCCTAGTATTTGGTTTGATATGAAATATGTTGACTGCTAGTATAGTGTGGATTTCATTTGAAAAAGAATGGTCATGTTGCTATAAGAAATGTTGATGTTGCGTGTATTGTGAAGGAGTAATAAGGAAGGATTATGTAAGGGAGGATGAAATGTAGTGTAGATTTGTGTGACTGCAAAATAGAGAAGATGGGAACGGTAGTGTATTCTAAAGTGATTAGGATTGCACAATTTTAAGTAGTGGAGGATGGACTGGACTTTTATGGGCCATTTAAGTTAAATACCGACATCTTAATGCATAACCTTCGTTACAGGAATACGAAGGCATTGGTATTTCTCATTGTTTTCCTTGCAAAGTCATCTTACTTTTTTATGCTATCAAGGTTGGTTTTTTAAACATTCGAAGGTTTGTTAGTCGTAATTTAAAGCAGATGAATAGATTTTGCTGAGTTAAAAAAGCCTAAAAATTTAGTAGTCTATTTTCCTCTAGACATCATTTTCTTTGGTTTTTTAGTTTTTAGATAAAAGGTTTCTCCAGTAATGTTTCTTCTTTGTTTGATATATTATGACATAATAACTTAATAAAAAATAAGGAACCATAAGGCTGGGCACAGAAGGTTAAGAGGATCGACTCATTCGATCGATCTTAGTCGATCATGCCTTTTGTGGATATTCGGTCGTGGGACGAAAACAAACCATTTTGGTCGTGTGGCCGATCGAGTGGTAAATAAGCAAAGCAACAAGTTAATGATGTGGCATATGAATTTTTATTGGTAAAGATACCTTTAAAGTTAAGATTCTGGTGAAAAGCATGCATGTATTTTAAATCTTTAATGGTAAATATCTGAACTAGATCACAAATATTCGAAGTATATACTCCCTACTAAATATTTTAAGTACTACTTAGACTTAAAAGTTTGTAGTTTAAAATGTGAAAAAAAAAAAAATAAAAAAAAAATAAAAAGGAGGAACTAGGTCGCCCTTACTGGGGCACTGAATCGCCTGCAGGTCGCTGGAGAGAGAAAGCTGACGTGGCAGGAAAAAGTAAGGGGATTGAATCCCCTTACTGTGGGTAGCCTAACACATCAACCTAAAATTTAGTAAATTTAGTTTAAAATTTGTTAGTGTTTATTAAGTGTATTGGGTTAAATGTTGGTTAATACGAGTTTAATTATAAAATTGTGGTATTGGCTAAACTTTTAATGTGTTTTTTAATAAAAATTTAATTTTAGTTAAATGTCTTGCTTTATTTTTATAAATGTGGGTCTATATGTGCACGACCGCACCAAATCTGGTGTTATAAGAGGGAGTGATGTTTTTGGTATTGTGAAGTGTTATAGAAAAAGGTAAATAAAATGAGTTTATTATTTTTATTTTTTATATTTGTTTACAATTATGGATATGTTTATAGTAAAAAACTAACTGATCAAACACTTTTATTAAAAAAAAGTTATATGTAGCTTATATTAACAGCTTTACAATTTACAACTTTAAGCTAGTTTTGCCAAATTAACCGATATGGTTTTTATAATCAGCTGTGTTGTTTCGAGACATTCCTTTTGATTAAAGAAACATGATTTTGTATGTTATTATATTCTGAGAAAGTATTATTAGTAAACGTTAAGTTTGAAGTCGGTGGTATGAGCAGGTGAAGTTACAAACATCGAGAAATCCGTGTTAGCATAACTCCAAAGATCTCTGATCTATGAATCCCATCTCATCTTGTATATGTTGGAAATAAATAAACTACTTGTATATATCAAAAGTGTGTATGCTTTGATAAAAAGTATATCTATATAATACTAGCTTGTTGATCGATTCATGGAGCAAGAAAACCTTATGGTTTTTCAGTTTTGAGAATGATACATTGTGCATATCTTTTTTATTTTCTTAGAAAGTGGATGACTCGATTTGAGCAACACATTTATGAACCAACTTAAACTAAGAGATTTGTGTTACGACGAATGGCTTCTAACCTTTTTCGTTTTGACGTGATTAGACTATGATTTATGATTGTATAAGAATTTGGTAAAAATTTTGCATCACAATTATGCGAACTTTACTACTGTTCACAGGGGCGGTGCTGAGAACGTCAAAAAAAAAAAAAAATTAGGCCTGGCACGAAAAAAAAGTGCCCATATATTATAATATCCATAGACCATAATCAAGTACGAAAAGCCAAAAATACGAACAAAAATCATTCTTGCAACAAAAGTATTACTTCTACAAAAGTATTACTTCACCCTTTTGTTTCTTCACAATCGTTTTTTACTTTTGGACTAAATGATTAATAGAGTTTATTTTTAAGTAGGTTTGGCCTAGTACATATAATGGGTATGAAAAATTTTAGTGCCCCTTAGTGGTTTGGGCCCGGCTCGGTTGCTGATGATGCGCCTGCCCAAAACCGTCCATGACTGTTCATGCACATGTTGTTGGAAAATTTAGTGCACTTGAGGGTTTAGTTCAAACTTGGCAATTGGTCAGGAGGTACGAAGTGTACACCCATTAGGTCTCTGAACACCCTGACTCATATAGTGGTAAAGTGTTATTCAGTGTCTGATGAAGTTCAGTGAGTTCACTCTTTCAGGGAGTGATACTCTGGACTGAATGGTATTCATCAGGATGATGAGTTCAGCTCAGGCTGAAGGATCTCATCAGGGAGTATAACAACTCACTGAATTGAATTCAAACTTGGTTGTAACTGCTTTGACATATTCAATTGGCAGTTATAACTCTATTAATGACCACGTTTAATTGGTCATGCAACAACTAATACCTATTATTATGGAGGCAAATTAAGTGGGATTAATGGGCCGTTAATCACTCTTAATTCCATTGACTATGGTTGAGTAATCTTACCTATAAATAGGAAGATCAAATCATGCATGAGAGAGATACATAAAAACATATAACACTTAAACGAAAAGGGTTATTGATTTGTGCCCAATTCAATAACTAACATTTGGTCTTATCCCAAGTAGATATTCGTGATACCCAGGCATTAGGGTCGAATAGTTTACTTTGGAAAGTGATAACACGATTCCAAATGATATCCGGTAACCATTCATTGGTACGTAGTTAGGTCATTGATTGTCTTCACCATGTTCTGGGCTCTTAACCACCAACAATCAAAGTAAACTATTTTGTGATAATCAATGACTGCTGCTATGAGGCATATGGCTGCTAACTTTTCAAAATTGGAAAAGTTTGAAGGTGTTGATTTCAGAAGATGGCAGAAGAAGATGCACTTCTTGTTGTCAAGCATGAATGTGGTGTATGTTCTAAGCACTGCTATTCCTGAAGATCATGGGGATGATGCTACTGTGGAACAGATAAGGAAAAGAAGCAAATGGGAGAATGATGACTATGTATGCAGAGGTTTAATTCTCAATGGTATGTCTGATTCTCTCTTTGACATTTATCAGAAAGTTGAATCTTCTAAAAAACTGTGGGATTCCTTGGATGCCAAATATATGGCTGAGGATGCTTCAAGTAAGAAGTTTCTTGTAAGTAATTTCACAAATTACAAAATGACTGATTCAAGACCAATCATGGAACAATACAATGAACTTCTTGGAATACTTGAAAGGTTTACACAACACAAAATGAACATGGATGAGGCTATTTCAGTCTCTTGTATCATTGAAAAACTCCCTCCTTCTTGGAAAGATTTCAAGCATACCTTGAAACATAAGAAGGAAGAACTGGCACTGGTTCAGTTGGGTAGTCATCTGCGTGTTGAGGAATCCCTCAGGGTGCAGGATAATGACAAGCCATAGAGTAGCAATGCTACTAGTGCATCTGTTGTCAATATGGTGGAACATAACAATTCCACCAGGTACAATGACAACAAAGGTAAACATAAACATCATGATAACACAAGGGTTGATCCTAACAAGAAGGCAACACTTACTTGTTGAAAATGTGGCAAATCTAGTCACATTAAAAGGGATTGCAAAGGTGTTAAGATTGGAGGTAAATCCAATGGTTCAGGCACTAGTGATTCAGGGAGTGGAGGTCCTTCCAACTCACTGAAAGGTCAGAATATATTTAATAAATCTCTTCAGGTTTATTATGTTACATATGTATCTGAATCTAACTATGTGCAGGATGATGATGTTGCATGGTGGGTTGACTCTGGAGCAACTGTTCATGTGTGTAAAGATAGAAGATGGTTCAAGACTTACGAGTCACTGAATGATGGTTCTATTCTTCACATAGGAAATAAGTCAACAACTTTGGTGCATGGTCGTGGTTGTGTAGATCTTAATTTTAGTTCTAGAAAGATTGTAACTTTGTTTAATGTTATTCATGTTCCTGATATAAGGAAGAACTTGGTTTCAAGTAGTGTTTTGAATAATCATGGATATAAACAAGTTATTGAATCTGATAAATTTATTTTGTCTAAACATGGTGTGTTTATTGGTTTTGGATATTTGTGTAATCAAATGTTTAGGCTTAAGGTTGTCACTGACATTGTTAATTCAGCCTTTGTGTGAACCTCTAAACTGAACGACTCCACCCTGTGGCATGCTAGACTTGGCCATGCACACATAAAAGGATGCAAGATATGTCTAAGGATGGGTTAATCCCAGCTTTTGACATGGACACTGAAAAGTGTAAGACTTGCATGTTGACCAAAATAACTAAGAAACCCTTTCAGGGTGTAAAACATGAGACTGAGCTCTTGGAGCTTATACATAGTGACTTGTGTGATTTGCATGCCACTCCCTCTTTGGGGAACAAGAAGTACTTTGTGACATTTATTGATGATGCTTCTAGGTTTTGTTATGTCTATTTATTACATACCAAGGATGAAGCATTAGATAAATTCAAAGTATTTAAAACTGAAGTTGAGTTGCAACTTGGGTCACTGATCAAAAGGTTCAGGACTGATAGGAGAGGTGAGTACATGGATACTCTGTATTTTCAGTCTGTTGGTATAATCCATGAAACGACTTCTCCCTATACTCCTCAACAAAATGGTATATCTGAAAGGAAAAACAGGGTACTGAAGGAGATGGTTAATTCCATGTTGTCCTATTCAGGACTGAGTCAAGGGTTCTGGGGTGAAGCTATGTTAACAGCTTGCTATTTATTAAATAGGGTTCCAAATAAAAGGAACAAGGTTACCCCTTATGAACTCTGGACTAAGAAGAAACCCAACCTGAATTATCTCAGGGTTTGGGGTTCTAGGGCAGTTGTAAGACTCCTTGATCCAAAGTTAAAAACTCTAGGTGAAAGAGGCATTGAATGCATCTTTGTTGGATATGCTGAGCATTCCAAGGCATACAGGTTCTATGTCATTGAACCTAATGAATATGTTTCAATTAACTCAATAATTGAATCAAGGGATGCACTCTTGGATGAGAATAGATTCTCATCAGTCCCTAGACCAAGTCACTGGATTCCAAATGGTACTGATGACATTGGTGTATCAGAGGTCCCTGATGAATTATCATCTCAGGTCCCTGATGAGGTTGTGGTTCAACAACCTGAACCTGAGTTCAGGAAGAGCAAAAGGGTCAGCACTTGAGTTTCAAGTATACTTAATTGAAGGTACAAGGAATGAGGTCTCTGACCAATATTCCTATTGCTTCATTGTTGAGGATGATCCCAAAACATTTGAAGAAGCAATGAAGTCCCAGGATGTTGCTTTCTAGAAAGAGGCAATAAATGATGAAATTGACTCCATCATGGGCAACAACACTTGGGTGTTGGTTGATCTACCTCCAGGTTGCAAACCTCTTGGTTGTAAATGGATTTTCAAAAGGAAAATGAAGGTAGATGGAACTATTAAAAAGTTCAAGGCTAGACTAGTCATTCAGGGCTTTAAACAAAAGTCAGGGATAGACTACTTTGATACTTATGCCCCTGTGGCACGTATTAGTACCATCAGGCTGCTGATTGCTTTAGCATCAATTCACAATCTTATTATTCATCAGATGGATGTGAAGACAGCTTTCTTGAATGGTGAATTAGATGAGGAGGTTTATATGAACCAACCTTAGGGCTTCATTTTGCCTGGAAATGAAAACAAGGTGTGTAAACTGATTAAGTCTTCATATGGACTGAAACAGGCACCTAAGCAATGGCATCAAAAGTTTGATGAAGTGGTTTTGTCTAATGGTTATGTTCTTAACCAGGCTGACAAATGTGTATATTGCAAATTTGATGAATCTGGTAAAGGAGTCATCATTTGCCTATATGTTGATGACATGTTGATCTTTGGTACTGACCAAAATCAAGTTGACCTGACAAAGGAACTTTTGTCATCAAGGTTCTCCATGAAGGACATGGGGGAGGCTGATGTTATCCTTGGTATAAGGATTAAACATGAAAGCAATGGTATATCAATTTCTCAGTCTCATTACATTGAGAAGGTACTGAAGAAATTTAATTGCTTTGATTGTACTCCAGTGAGTACTCCTATGGATACAACTGAGAAGCTAATGCCTAATACTGGCAAAGCTGTATCTCAACTTGAGTATTATAGGGTAATTGGCTGCCTGATGTATGACATGACTTGTACAAGACCTGATATTGCTTTTGCAGTGGGTAAATTGAGCAGGTATACTAGTAATCTTAGTGCTCATCACTGGCAAGCAATTCAGAGGGTACTGAATTATTTGAAGAGGACTATGGATTATAGTCTCTCATATACTGGTTATCCTTCAGTGTTGGAAGGGTACACTGATGCAAGTTGGATCAGTAACACTGAAGACAATTTGTCTACTAGTGGCTGGGTATTCTTACTTGGTGGAGGTGCAATTTCTTGGGCTTCCAAGAAGCAAACTTGCATAACCAGTTCAACAATGGAATCTGAATTTGTGGCTTTAGCAGCTGCCGGTAAAGAAGCTGAATGGTTGAAAAACTTGCTTCTTGAGATTCCATTGTGGCCTAAACCTATAGCACCTATTTCTATCCGTTGTGATAGTGCTGCTACATTAGCAAAGGCTTATAGCCAGATGTACAATGGAAAGTCTAGACACTTAGGTGTCAGGCATAGTATGATTCGTGAGCTTATCATGAATGGGGTGGTATCTATAGAATTTGTTAGATCTCAACAAAATTTAGTTGATCACTTGACGAAGGGCTTGGCTAGAGACTTGGTTTTAAAGTCTGCTAAAGGGATGGGTTTAAAGTCCAACTTAGTCATTGAATGCTAAGACACCCAACTCCGTCCCGAGGAAACTTGGGAGCTGAGTTCAATGTGGGAAGCTGAACATTCAGTGTACTGAAGCATATGTTTTATAAACATCCCAAGGTTTGTGCTTGGAACCTACTGGGAAGGAGGATGAAGTCATTACTTCTTAATGGTTAATTTTCTTTGAAAAAGTACTTGGCAGGAGCATGAATAAAGAGGAACCACCTATGTGAATGTTGAAGTTTTGCCGCTTCTAGAAGCTATGGACTTTTAGCTTTTACAACATTTATGAATTGGATATGGACACATGGCTTGTATAGTGTCAGGAATGTTTAAGTGTTTGGAAATGTATGTGTATTTTATCTTCAGGTATTCAAATGGGTTGAAGGGTTCAATTCTTAGAACACCTTGATTCTCGAGTATTTGAACGTGTAATGTACTAAGATGGAAATTCAATCATCAGGATATTTTCACTATGCATATGTTTTGTTTGATGTTTAATTTTCACGCAAAGGAAGTGAACTAAATTTGAGGAGGATTGTTGGAAAATTTAGTGCACTTTAGGGTTTAGTTCAAACCTAGCAATGGGTTAGGAGGTACGTAGTGTACACCCATTAGGTCCCTGAACACCCTGACTCATATAGTGGTAAAGTGTTATTAAGTGTCTGATGAAGTTCAGTGAGTTCACTCTTTCAGGGAGTGATACTCTGGACTGAATGGTATTCATCAGGATGATGAGTTCAGCTCAGGCTGAAGGATCTCATCTAGGAGTATAACAAACTCACTGAATTGAATTCAAACTTGGTTGTAACTGCTTTGACCTATTCAATTGACAATTATAACTGTATTAATGATCACGTTTAATTGGTCATGTAACCAATAATACCTATTATTATAGAGGCAAATTAAATGGAATTAATGGGCCGTTAATCACTCTTAATTCCATTGACTAGGGTTGAGTAATCTTACCTATAAATAGGAAGATCAAATCATGCATGAGAGAGATACAGAAAAACATATAACACTTAAACGAAAAGGGTTATTAATTTGTGCCTAATTCAATAACTAACATTTGGTCTTATCCCAAGTAGATATTCGTGATACCCAGGCATTAGGGTCGAATAGTTTACTTTAGAAAGTGATAACACGATTTCAAGTGATATCCGGTAACCATTCATTGATACGTAGTTAGGTCATTGATTGTCTTCACCCTGTTCTGGGCTATTAACCACCAACACATGTATGTTGTTTTGTGGTTGATCTTGGTCTAATTATGTTCGTAACAGGTTTTTATCACATATTTTCGTCATCGGCCTTCAACATTTATATAAATAAAATCTTAAAACAGTGTTCATTTAGTTTCTGTTATTGTTAACTAGTTATAATACCCGCGCACGCGCAGGTTTTTTTTTTAAAATTTTTTTGAATCATATATTTTTATTTATTAAAAAATAAATAATTTAATCTTTGTTTTGTTTGATTTATGATGTTTAATTATAATTTTTTATTATTAAAGATAATTATTTAAAAATTTTAATCCTATATTTAATTGCATCTTATCTATATTTTTTGTATTTATCTTCTACTTGTATTATGGATAAATATAAAATGTTACCTAATAAGAAAATAATTTTTTTTTAAATAAAATTATTACTAAATAAAGTATGATTTGATTTTTTTGAAATGAAAAAGTCCCCGCTTGATGTTTTATTTTATTATATAAAAGATGCATACATTTTAGAAATATCAAGATCCATTTGTGCAACACTTTCATCTGCTGTGAAACATCATGATGAGGACCATGAGGTGGTGGGGGTGGTGCTTATAATTACTCCATAGTTAAATTGGAAATGCCCACCTACTTGAATCGAGTACCCTTTATTGCATACTTGCGTACAACTTTTTGTGTCAGATAAGTATATGTATTTGCTTTAATTTTTTACTAGTGTCGACAACATTTTATGTTGAAAAATAATGAAATAAAGTTAACCTTCTTTTGCGTAGGGGTGTGCATCGGGCCTAAACCGACTCCGACCAGTCCCGACCCGACAAACCCGACTCCCCGATTTCGCCGGAATTGCAAACCGACTCCCGAACCGTTTGATAGTCGGGATCGGGATCGGAATCGGGCCGGCGGTTTGGTCGGGATCGGGATCGGGATCGGTTTTCTTTGTTGTTTTGTCGGTTTTCTTCCCGTTCCGACCCGTCCCGTCCCGACCCGACTCCCGATTTTGCCGGAATTGTAAATCGACTCCCGAACCGTTTGATAGTCGGGATCGGAATCGGGCCGGCGGTTTGGTCGGAATCGGGCCGGAAAACGGGCGGCGGGCGGTTTTGCTCACCCCTACTTTTGCGTGTATCAAACCTTATATACGATGATGTATATATTTAGTGTCATTATAACTTTTAAGTTCTTGTTAGTGTTATAGTAAGATTACGATGATGTATATATTATTTAGTGTCATTGTAACTTTTAAGTTGTTAGTGTTATAGTAAGATTGTCGTTAAAAAAAAATGAAGTATGCAGAAGGGTTAACAAAAAAAACCAATTAATCGATGATTTAGTTCACAAGTTTTACAAAAAAACCAATTAATCGATTATTTGGTTCACAAGTTTTACAAACCTAACCAAAAACCGAAAATATTGTTAACAACTTGGTTATATAATCAGTTTTTCTAAGTTGCTAATTAGTTTAAACATCTAATCGTTTTTACTAGGGTGACGTAATAAACTTTCTGAAATTAACCGATATACATAACATACTTATTTTATTTCAAAGATACATAATATACTTTTAAATACTTTACCAATGTACGTAAAATTGACGATTACCATTTAAAAAAGTTACAGTTTTGGTCCCTGTCATTTGCGTTGACTTTCACCGTTAGTTCTTTGACATTTTTTTACTTAGAAAAGTTACAGTAATGGTCCATTGACATTTTTGTTGACTTCCATTGTTAGTCCTTTGACATTTTAATAATCTTTTTCTTTACGTTTTTATCCGTCTTAAGCCGTTTTTATACGATTTCGTCCGTTTTTCTTACGTTTATACCATTTTTTGTCCGTTTTCATATGTTTTATAGGCTTTCGTCCATTTCTCTTACGTTTTTATCCATTTTGTGCATTTTTATCCGTTTTTATATGCTTTCGTCCATCTTTCTTACGTATTTATCCGTTTTTGTCCATTTTTAAACGTTTTCATCCATTTTTGTACACTTTCGTCCATTTTTCTTACGTTTTCATACGTTTTTATCCGTTTTCATCCGTTCTTATACGCTTTCGTCTGTTTTTCTTATGTTTTCATACGATTTTATCCGTTTTATACATTTTTATCCATTTGTATACGCTTTTATCCATTTTTTAAGGCGCTCGTCCATTTTTCTTACGTCTTCATATGTTTTTATCCGTTTTCATCCATTTTTATAAGAAAAAAACATAAGAAAAACGGACGAAAGCGTATAAAAATGAATGAATACGAACAAACACAGATTAAAACGTTTAAAAACGTAAAAAAAACAGACAAAAGCTATAGAAAAAAACATAAGAAAAATGAACGAAAGCATATAAAAATGGATGAAAATGATTAAAAACGAATAAAAATGTGTGAAAACGGATGAAAGCATATAAAAAAAGATGAAAACGGATAAAAACGTAAGAAAAATGAACGAAAGCATATAAAAACGGATGAAAACAGATAAAGTCAGATCAAACAGATAAAAACGTTTAAAAACGGATGAAAACAGACAAAAACGGATAAACATATGAAAACGTAAGCAAAATGAACGAAAGCGTATAAAAACAAAAGAAAACGGATAAAAATGGACAAAAAATGATAAAAACGTAAGATAAAACGGACGAAATTGTATAAAAACGGAGGAAAATGGCTTAAGACGGATAAAAACATAAAGAAAAACGGACGAAAGATTATTAAAATGTCAAAGGACTAACAATGGAAGTCAACAAAATGTCAAGGGACCATTCCTGTAACTTTTCTAAGTAAAAAAATGTCAAGGACTAACGGTGAAAGTCAACACAAACAACAGGGACCAAAACTGTAACTTTTTAAAATGGTAATTGTCAATATTGCGTACATTGGTAAGTATTTAAAAGTATATTTCGTATCTTTGAAATAAAATAAATATGTTATGTATATCGATTAATTTCAGAAAGTTTGTTACGTATATTCAGAATTCACCCTTTTTACTAATATGCACAAAGAAATCCACTTATCAAAATGTAACAAAGTAAAGGATGGGACTATATGATTTATTCATGAATGAGTCCAAAAATTCTAGTAGCAAGTCAAGCATTTATGGATGGGTCATGGGAGTAGATAAAAGGATGATCAAAGACTAAAGGGAGTCAAAAAGTTAATAGTCTTGAGGGAAAAAAAAACAGTTTATTCTTGTCAAATGAGTTATTTCATGTAATGAGGAGCCTCGAATAGTTTGGTGCTCCAAAATTGCTTGTACGTGCCTGCAGGATAATAGTAGATTAAACATATCTGACCATAGATGTTGTATATACATGTGTTTCTTTGTGTCAATGTCGCAACTTATGGTTGACAATTTAGTATACATCTTAGTAACGAAGAAAAAAGTTCAAGCATTGTGATCGAGTTTTAATCAAAAGTATAAACTTGTAAAAAGGTTCATTTCATGCTAAACAGAATTTGCTTTTATTCATATAATATCAAATCATCAGAGATAAACGTTACTCATATATAGTTGTGTTGCGTGACGGTATCTATTTTTCTCCCAAGTCTCAGGGTATTCTGGCCACATCTCGGGATGTCGATCATAAAGCTGCGTCTCGAGCGTATTGTTTCGTGCCTTGGAAAAATGTTCGCTTTTGCAAATCCTTAATGGTCTTATTAGTTAGTTCAAATTGTGTTAACTGGTTTGATGTTGTGATCATGGACGGACCTTTTTGAAGGCTAGGGAGGGCTATGGCCCCTCCAAAAATTTTGTCCTTAATGTATTTTGCTTAATAAGTTAGTGCTAAGCTTTTGTTTTAGTGTAGTTTGGCCCTCTTAAAAATTGATTATGAACATTTCGGCCCCCTCAACAAAATGGTTCAAGTTCCGTCTATGGTTGTGATAAAAGATTAATAGTACAGTAAATCATTAGACTAAGTGTAATGCAGAAGTCACAAGGAGTTGTTGCCTGTCACCATGTTATTTGTATTACACTCTGTCCATCGTGGTTATCCTTCTCTTTTGTTTAGAACTCGGTGGTACAAGTCATCACATTGTGGATGCACATTCAGTGGGTGTTTGAAATTTTTTTTTAAAGCAGAAAACCAGTTTTGGCATCCAAATATTTTCTATTTTTCAGCTAGTTAGAAGCAGAATGCAAGGTTTTCATAAGCAAGAAGTTTTTTTTTTTTTTTTTTTTTTTTTTTTTTTTTTTTTTTTTCGGAGTATTAAACTAAAAGTAGTTTTTAGTTTTTTACTATCATACTTAAGATAAAATCTTTAATAATTGTATATAAATTGATTTTTTTTAATCAAATTATTCCTTTTTCAAGTATTATTGTATATTTTACAAAATAATCAAATTCAAAAACTGATTTAAAAGTACTTATTATTATTAAGCAGCTTATGGCTATGTTTGGCGACACGTAGCAGTAAGCAGTAGCAATAAGCAGTAAGCTGTAGCAGTAAGCATTAGTTGCTTGTTTAAAAACGTGTTTGGTAACGTAGCTGTAGTTGTAATTATAAAATGTAAAATTACGAAAAAAGGCATATATTTATGAATGAATATTATTTTTTAAGGGTAAATTGGTAATATTAAAAGTAAAATGCTAGCAGTATATTGGAAAGCTTATTTAGGAAGCATTAAGATTGCAAGCTGTTGAGGTGTTGCTAAACGCTAGCAGCAGTGTTGCCAAACAAGTATTAACACTGGAACGCTTGTCGCTTGTCGCTTACCGCTCTTAAACGCTTCCAAAAAGGTATTGCCAAACATGACCTATAAGTAGTTATATTTAAATAGAAGCAGAAAAAATAAGGGAAAAACAACCTCTAAATTAATTGTGTGTGTGACGATATATTGTTGGGCATATTTAATTTGTGTGTTAAGTATGTTTGGATGGTAAAATTGATGATCTTACTATACCTGTTTGGTGATAAAGGCCAAATTGATGTGTCGGCAAGATGATGCTGATGAACATTACACTGTTACAGGTCTTATAATCTAATGAGTCTTATAATTATTATAAATAACATTCAGTAGGCTTCTTAGCAATAGTACCCCCAAAAAAAAAACACTGTAGCACTACAGTAACTAACGGGCGTTAGTTACTTAACGACTGTTAACTAACGCCTGTTAGTTACTGTAGCGATATAATTTTTTTTTAAAATTTCTGTACGAAATTGGTCCTTCATCTCCAGGT
The DNA here is from genome assembly GCA_030686995.1 of Artemisia argyi. Classification (NCBI taxonomy): domain Eukaryota; kingdom Viridiplantae; phylum Streptophyta; class Magnoliopsida; order Asterales; family Asteraceae; genus Artemisia; species Artemisia argyi. The sequence continues at coordinate 90,901,954 of CM060687.1, forward strand.
TTGTTGCAAATTTAGTCCTCTCATAATTTACAGAATTGGTCCTTCATATTATAGATCCATTGCAAAGTCAGTCCTTGGTCTATCTTGCCGTTAAGTAGCTAACGACCGTTATCTTTAACAATTTAAAAGAATCCATACGAACTTGGTCCTTCATCTCAGAGGTTGGTTGCAAATTTAGTCCTCACATAATTTACATAATTGGTCCTTCATGTTATACATCTGTTGCAAAGTCAGTCCTTGATCCTTTATGTTTACAATAATTTTGTATTTAAAATGTCTGCGGCAACGCGCGGCTTACATCCTAGTATAATGAAAATTATTGGGTATCGGCCACTTTATTTTCAAAAAGTTTCAAAAAAAAGATATTTCTGTTTATTTTTACACATAAAAACAAATCCTAAATGTCAAGACCTTTTACTTTTGTATATATATATAACCCTACCACCTTACATTTGCCATACTCCACTTCTCACCACCACCATCAATGGAGCATCTTCAACCACTACTCCTTGTCCTCCTTCTCACCATCATCTCCACCAACGCCATAAACCACCCATCATGCAACACAAACGACCAAGACTCCACTCTTTCAGTCTTCCACGTGTCAAGCCCATGCTCACCTTTCAGACCCAAAACACATCTCTCATGGGCTGAAACCGTCCTCCAAATGCAAGCAGATGACCAGACGCGACTAAGCTACCTTTCGAGCTTAGTCGCGGGCAGGTCATTTGTCCCCATTGGGTCTGGAAGACAAATTGTACAAAGCCCAACTTATATTGTTAAGGCTAAGATTGGTACACCTGCTCAAACTTTTCTTATGGCGCTTGATACTAGTGCTGATATGGCTATGCTTCCTTGTAGTGGATGTGTTGGCTGTGGTTCTAGTGCTTTTGCTTTTGCTAAATCTACTACTTTTGCTTCACTTAATTGTGGTGCTGCTCAATGCAAGCAGGTATGCATGTAGAGATGGTATTAATTGCATTGTAGTAAATTTATGCTAGTAGTAGATATATGTAAGTTTTAGGCTTTTAATAGTTGTACACTTAGACTGGACGTAGTTGCGGTGTTTATTCGCGTTTGATACACATTTTATTTTTATTATTTATTTATTTTTTGTTACTTTCAGTCGCGCGTCCTGCTTGTTTTAAAAAAAGAAAGATATACTGTATGTGTTTAAGCTAGAGGTGGCAAAACGGTCGGTGGGCTCGGCCTACACGAGTCAAACGGGCATGGCCTTACACGGGCCAAATGAACTTATATACGGATCGGTTAGGAAAACACTCAAGTCTCAAAATGAAGAAAAAACTTCTTCAAATCTAACACTTCATTTATATTTAAGACAATTGTCATGAATGAAAACGTGTGTCCATACTCCATACAGGCCCATTTCTAAAAAAATAAAATAAATAAATAACCTATATTTGTCAAAATCTTTTACAAAATAGCTCATAAAATCCAATTTGTTTAGTTTTAGGCATAAATTACCAACTCTAGTCCGCGTATATCAATATATGTGATGACCGGGTAAAGATGGTGTGGATGGTGATGATGCCACTTTACAAAATAAGTGACGCCTACAATTTTTGAATTTTTGAATGCATGATATATATAATGCAATTAAAGTATGTTTCGGGTAAATATGACATCGAATTGCCCCAAATTAAAATAGAAAGCTGACCACACGAGGATGAAGAAATTTAGTAGAGACTGATTTGTGGATACCATTTCTCAAGTACTTTCAAAAATGTACAATGATATATATAGGATATACGTGATGAATTGTCAAAAAGTGTTCACAGTTGATGTAGTAAATTCGATACACTACTTGTATAGTTGTATATATTATTCATTGATGGTTGTACTATATATTGTTCCAAAAAAATAATAATAATAAAAATAAAAAAAAAAAAATAGAAAAAGTGTGGCACTACTATTAGTATCCCTAATCATAATTTTACAAGTTTTACTCGAGCTTATCATTTAATTCATTTATTAACAGTATAACATACTTTTTTATCAGTTTTTTTTCTGTAATTTTTTTTTATTCTTTATCATTTTTTGTTTCATGTTTTCTATAAAATTTTATATTTTTGTTCCGTGCTTTACGTTTTATAGTTTTACAATAGAAAATAAATTAAAAAAATAAAAAAATGTTAGGAGGAGTGGTCAATTTAAGAGGGTCCAAATAACCTACTAAAAAAAATAGTGCTTGGGAACAAGTTTGTCTGATGCCTCGTCTGAGCAGTGACTAGCCCGTGACTCTTGTTTTTGGTTTGGTACCATGACACGTGAGTCACATCAAAGTACCCTACTTCTTTTAACCGCTAGACATTCATATGTTACCTTTTGTCGCTATGCCAAAAAAAAGTTTTGTGTTTCTTATCTTTAAATCATGCTTAAGTAAATTATAGGGTGAGCATCGGTTTTGGGACGATCGAGTGTGGTCAGTTCGGTTTCGAGTCTCGAATGTATGAAAAACCCGACCCGAGTGTAGTCGGTTCAGTTTCGGGACGCTCGTTTTCGGTCGATTTTTTTTTGAGATTTCGAGATTCGTTCGGGATTGCTCACCCCTAAATTATACCGTAGTGTTAAAAAAAAGTAAATTATACAGTAGTTTTCTTTAATTCAACCAAGAAAATTTAATTACAGTAGTAAAGTTAGACTAGAAACATCACCCTTAATTAGCATGGATTAATTGTCGGTTCTCGAGACTAATTACTCATGAAACTAAAGTTCTAAAAGCAAAATAGTTGATTTACTTTGCGTTAGGAATGATAACATGATTGATACATGAGAAAATCTCTAGTTAAAATAAGTTTGTCTATGCATCTCATGATTAAGAAGGTTTCCACTATAACAATGAAGCACTTTTCAGGTTCAAAACTCAGAATGTCTTGGAAAAACATGCTTGATGAACATGACATACGGAGCCTCATCTATCGCCGCTAACTTGGCTCAAGACAATCTAACTCTAGCCACTGATTCGGTCGTTGGTTACTCTTTTGGTTGCATTTCAAAGGCTGTAGGAGGTACCCTCCCACCACAAGGAGTTTTAGGTCTCGGCCGTGGGCCTCTATCGTTGCTCTCTCAATCCAAAAGCCTTTACAAATCCACATTTTCGTATTGTCTACCTAGCTTCAAATCTCCCAATTTTTCGGGAACCCTTAGATTAGGACCAAATGGTCAGCCAAAAAACATCAAATATACCCCACTTCTTACGAACCCAAGAAGGCCGTCGCTTTACTATGTGAAATTAGTAGGGATCAAAGTTGGTCCTAAGCTTGTCAACATCCCTTCAAGCGCTTTCGCACTCAACCCGAACAATGGAGCTGGCACCATCATTGACTCTGGTATTTTATTCGAATTTAGCCAAATGGATATACTTTTGTTGTCGTGTTCTTAAAAAGTATTTTATTATTTTTGTCAGGGACTGTATTCACAAGGCTAGTGACTCCAGCATACACAGCTGTGAGAGACGAGTTCAGGAGGAGAATGGGTAAGAACGTGGTGTCCTCCCTAGGAGGATTCGACACATGCTACAAGGTTCCCATTACAAAACAAGTGCCAACAATGACATTCATGTTCGAGGGAGCAGAATTGTCCATGAAGCAAGAAAACTTCCTAATCTACAGCTCGGCCGGTGGCATTACGTGCCTAGCTATGTCCGAGTCACCCTCATTGAACGTGATTGCAAATATGCAACAACAAAATCATAGGATCCTTTTTGACCTGCCAAATTCAAGGATCGGCATCTCTGCTGAACGTTGCTCGTGAATGTTGTTCACGTGATATCCCTGATCATGGTTTTCTGATGGGATGAAAATAGGTGGGCTAGAAGTTTAGAGAGGGTTTGGTTAATGAAAATAGGGCCCGTGAGAATAACGTACCCCATTTCCTATGTAAGAGTCAGTGTGTAGGTTTCTATTTCCGTGTGAGCTTGATATATGATGTAACAATTATTTATGTGGCAAGACTTTATGGTTTATTATGCGAAGTCTAAAATTATATAGTTTTCATAATTATTATCCTTTTTGCTATTTTTCGTAGAATATGATAGTATAGTTTGGGAACTTTTCTTTTTCCATTGCAAACTCCAAAAATACTCATCTACATCATCATATATGTTTTGGACCTTGCTAAATCATGTAGATGAGTTACAAACTCCTTTAAATTTACGCATTCAACAGTCGAACATTAGTCATCATCAATCACACAATTCTTTAGTCCCATCTATTTAATTTGATTTTCTTATTAGTAATAACTTTTGATAAATTATAGGATCGAGAATTAGCCAATTTTAAACTCTTGTTTGAATCATGCGTTTATGCTATATGTTGCTTTATTAAGACTATAACAAAGATAGAATTTGAAACTTGATACTATACAATACTATATCATTGATTTGTCATTATATTAAACCTTTAACTCAAAACATCAGTTATTTTTTCACCAATGGCACAGTGCTCCAAAATTCACAGACGCCCTGGTGATGATGTTCAAATGAGTCAGCAAATTTTCAATGTTAATTGGTTCAAGGATTATGAACGGGAATAGACTACGATTTGAGTGAGATTTTGAACCTGAAAAGAGTCAAAACATACATTGTGTTATTTTTGGGTAAAAGGGATTTTTCGGTAAAATATATTACACCAAAAACATTGAAATATAAAAGATGAGGGTGACTTCCCTCATCTCAGTCCCTTAGAACACTTACATGAAACAATTATATAAGAATGACATGTCATTCTTATAACTTACATAATAAACTTACAACCTACAATGACTGTACAAATGCATATGAAAATGAAAATAAAGCTTGCATCACTTAGGTGACATACATTGTGTTCTTGAGCTCAAAACGAGGCAAATATGCTGCTGTGTTTGGTGTTGTTCGAACTTGTTGTTTTAGGTACTTCAATTTCTTTTCAATAATAAGATATACAGGTTTTTGATACAAAATCTTGTTAATTACAGAAGTCGTAAATTTGCGACAGAGCCGTATATAAAAGTGTACGAGGTGTGTTGTTGCACATTACCTCCAAATTATAAGGGCCTCCAATTTTTTACTATCTCTGTCCTATTATAAGTGTCCACTTTGACTTTTTTTAGTCTTTCTTATTCAACTTTGACCATAAATATTTTTGTTGACGTTATATAATACTTGATAAAAAATATATGAATGAACTAGGTTTTAAATGCCTTTTCTATTGGTATAATTTTCATCAAGTACTATAAAACACAAATAAAAATATTAATGGTCAAAGTTGAACAAAAAAGACTTAAAAAAGTCAAAGTGGACACTTATAATGGGACGGATGGAGTATATGATTTGTATATATATATTTTATAAAAGAGAATTAATTTGCACACTTTAAAAAATGATTGATACACTCTATTAGTGCATTAAATACTTGTACAATATTAATACTCTCCTTCAGCTGTTTATACATATGAGTGTCTCAATAACATTTTGGAGTGTGCAAATCACCTCTCTTTATAAAAGTGACTACAACTATTTCACCTCCTTTATAAAATCTCTTTATAAAAGTGACTACAACTATTTCACCTCCTTTATAAAAGTGAAATACAATTATTTAATTTAAGAATTTAATGAAAAAAACATATGAAATTTTTAAGTTTCTCGAATTTCAAATTCGGTTTAATCTATTTTGAATCAAGTTTAATTCAATTTTAGCTATAAAAGAAATTTCAACCCAAAGAATCAAAACCAACCCAATAAACACCCTACCTGTACACAAGAGTGTTTGTTTAAAGGGTAAACTGCAAATTTAGTCCATAACTTATTGCGAAAGTGCAAAAAAGCCACTGAGACATAAAGGCGTGCAAAAAAATCACCCACTTTACGGATAAGTGCAAAAAAGCCACTGAGAACTACTTTTGGCTAACGCCGGTTAGTTTTGTCGTCAATCAAGGGTATTATCGTCATTTCAATCGTTTCCCGCCTTTGACTAGCCACACTTTATTTGAATGACCAATTTTGCAAAGTAGTAAATTAAGTTTGCAGCCAAAAACACACATGGCAACTGAAGAGTTTGCATCAGGATTTTTTTTCAACTAATACATTTGCATCGTCTTGACCTTACCCTCCCAAAGTAACTTAGAAACCGAAACGATAGCATTGGGACTATTCTTTTTCGTCTGTATCCCTCTTATTTAAACGCACCAAACCAGACAGACATTCCACCGAAACACACTTAATCCCAACACACACATTCCACCGAAACACACATAATCCCAACAATTAAAACAACCGACGATGGCAAAGAATGGTAAAGGGAAGGGAATCTACATTGGTACCGAGGAAGAGGAATTTGATAAAGTTTTAAGAACCTATTATCTAAACGATTTACTTCTTGATGCATAGGGCGGAGAACCAATTGATGAGTATGGTTCTTATAGGAAGATACCTAAGGAGTTAAGAACAAAGATTCTGACCTATCTGAGGAAACAAGCTGGCTACTATGAAGCGCTTTTGAGTGATGAGGAGGAGGAGAAGAAAGAGCTTGTGGATACCGTTTTACCCAAGGTTGATGACTTGGGACTGAGGATTTCCAATCTTGAAAAGGTGTTCATATATCTAAAGGAGAAGAAGGACAAGAAAGAAAAAGAATTGAAGAAAAAGAAGAAAAGGGTTAATGCTGAGGGTAGCGGTTCAAACTACTAAACAAGTGTTTGTTTAGATATCTTTTTTGAAATTTGTAATGGTTTTTAACATCCTATGATCAATGAAAGTTTCGATCTTTATGTTAATGATATGTTTGTGTTTCAATTTAGGATCTTTATATTTGTGTTTCATTTTTGTGTAATGTTGATGATGTTTGTTTTTGTGTAATTTTGATGATGTATGGTAATCATCTTGGTAACTAAATTTTGTATGATACCATGCTGATTTTGGATGATATGATTTTACCATTGTATTGTCAACTGTATTCATTTTACAGTAAAGTTGAGATGATGTTTATAAGCAAAAAAAGTTTCCAAGTTATGTTTTATGTATGTATTGACTCATGAGTTATGGTCTGTAATAAGAATTTGGGTCATAGATATAGCAGTTCATATACATATTATTAAGTCAAACGGGTGAAAGTCAAACAGGTGATGTTTGGCTTGAAAGTCAAACGGGTGAAAGTCACTTGGTTAATTGACTAGCACTTGTAAGAAGTAAATACTGTTTTACTTATCTCACATAGTGAAGTAAATTATCCTACCAACTAGGATAGTAAAATCTCCTTCCAACTTTGTCAAAAACATAGATATGGCACAATCTTTAACTCAAAAAATAAAGAGAGAGAAAATGAGTAGTAATGATACATAGGAAGAGGAAATAAGTGGTTATGTAATTGGTCTTGGTATTAGAAGTGGGAACAAAATAGCAGGGGGTGGTGCAAAGGTAGAGGTGTTAGACGAAAGATGCATTGTCTGTTGTGAGGATGTTAAGTGTTGGAGGCATGATTACACAAGTGTTGTTATACTTGAAAAAGCAGGTTGTGCAACGACAGAGGAAGTAAGTGGGGGTGTCATTGGTCTGGGTATTAGAAGTGGAAAAAAAAGTGCAGGGGGTGGTGCAGATGCAAGTCAAGGAACTCAAGCAAAGAAGAAGAATAAAAAGAAGCTAAGAAACTTCATTAAAAACAACAACACAAATTGAATCACTATGGTTTTGGGCATGTCCAAGCCACTACTATGCATAATAATATTTCCCTTCTCATGTTTGGTACTTTAGTCTATGTTTTAAGGTTTCATTAATGTGAGTTTCATGTTTATGTTTGTGATACGTATCAAAGACACTAAAGAAGTATAAACATATATATGTGAACACATTATTCATACAAAATCTGGATCATGAGATCCATTACATTCATTAACCATAACATGGTAATGTATACAAAAGAAACCCATCACTAATCTCCAACAACCAACCCCCTCATGGATATTTCTTCCTCACAGCAAGCTCAATCTTCTTAAACATCTTGTCCTTGACTTGCCTGGCCATCATCAACAGTGCATTCACCATACACTTATCAATTGTCTGTAGTCTCCTAAGCTTCTTTGTATTGCTCCTTGCAATTCTTGCACGTGAATAGTTTCGAAGTCTAACAATCAGCTCCCCCTACGTCAGACCCTTTCAGTAATTTTTTTGGACTTGTTCTCCAAATCATGTGCCTGCTGCAAGTCTTGAAGAATCTCTGTATGGTAAGGGCCAAGAATTAGTTCAGTTAGCACATACGAGTTACAGAGAACCTTTAGATCAATATCACATTGAGAATTGTTCATGGTTAAGGAAATAGGGAGGTGTGTTTTGCAAGTGAGTGTTTTAAGAGATGATTGAATGTGAATTTGGTAGATGCGTATTTAGTACCCACACATTTTCAGTCAACCTAGTGTAGCCTTCATGTGTTTACCTATAAAAGGGCTTATAAAATTGCCACGTAGTGTAGCCTTCATGTGTTTGCCTATAAAAGGACTTATATGACACTGCCTTTTAGAATGTTAATGTTTGGGTCAATTTGGATTTTGCCCCATACATAGCATTTTCATCCCAACTTCACAATGCATAACATGATTAATTAAAGACAATAAAGTCATACATAACATTGTTCAAACAGGCATATGTAACATTGTTTGGGTCAGTTTGGATTTTGACCCATACATAATATTGTTCAAAAGACAATTAAGTCAAACATAGAGTACAAACATAGAATACAAAAGACGTGAACATTAACAGAATTTCTATTGTTCAAAGATCAGTGGTTAACACATGAGCAACATGGAATTGCAGGCTCATTAACTGAGTTTCTTCTTTTTTTGTTGGCCTATCTACCTGAGGTTTGTGAATGGTTGGTATTATTACTGATGTAGACTCAATTGTTGGCTAGAAGTTGATGCCACAACAGCCATTGATCTTGAATGAGTATGTATGTGCCCATGTTTCTAGTCTGTAAGTAGCATGAACCCATTCTTCAGGTATACCAACTCCTCTTCCATTCACTGGTACAAAAATGGCCTTTCGTCACACATGGTCGATTTCAAACGGTCACACTGTAACATATTTACGTGACTAAATGTATGAAAATAAAATAAACAGCCACACTCGATCCATAGTCACACAAAATACACATTTCTTCACTTTACACAGCATATGGTCACACTTATACTGTTTGCTTAATGGTACATGACTAAATACCCAAAACAAACATGCTTTGTGTGACTAAATATTACAAAAGGCAACACAAACATAAAATTCAAGTGGCCATTGGATGATCAATAGTCACACAAAATACACATTTCTTCACTTTAAACAGCATATGGTCACACTTATTCACACTTTTGGCCACTGTTTGCTTAATGGTATGTGACTAAATACCTAAAACAAACATGCTTTGTGTGACTAAATATTACAAAAGGCCACGCAAACATAAACTTCATGTGGCCATTGGATGATCAATAGTCACACAAAATACACATTTCTTCACTTTAAACAACATATGATCACACTTATTCACAATTTTGGCCACTTTTGTTAAATTGTATGTGACTAACTCCAAAAAAATAACACCCATTGTGTGACTAAATCATCACAAACGTCACATTTATTGTATATTCATGTGGCCATTGGATTATCAATAGTCACACAAAATACACATTTACTTGAATATATCATCTCAAATGTCACATATATTATATATTTATGTGGCCAAAGGACGAAAATAGTCACTCTCAAAAAACATTCGTGTGACTATAAGGTGTTTACGGCCACTCATAATGACTAATCCAACAAAACTTGTGCCTAATTTGTCACATATATTCGAGGTTTTGGTCACTCTTTTTCGATGGAAAAGGCCACGAACTCAACAATGTGACCATATTCCACCTACGGTGGCGGGACCTATGGCGACACATAACGAAAAAAACGTGTGTGACTATATGCATATCGTCACACATTTTTGGCGTGACCAATACAACTTTTTGTACCAGTGATTCTCATTCATGTAGTTTATTGCAGCCACAACATGTTTACATGGTATTCCAGTCAGCTCCCATTTCCTACACCCACACTCCTTTCTATCCATGTTAACAACACACTGATCCTCGCAAGGCACACATACTTTATATAAAGAAGCTTCAATCCATTCAACAACACAATAAGTAGCTTCCTTTTTATAGCATCAATCATGGTTTTCACAGTAGGAGTAAGTTGTCCAACATTCTTTTCTATTAGTTGCTGAACTACCGCAATCCTCTTCATCAAGTACTCTCTGATATATTCAAGACAAGTGATAATGGTTCCATCTCTGACATCATTTAGCTGCCTATTGAACACCTCACATATGTTGTTTAAGAGTAGTCCACATTGGGCTTTGCCTGTTAAATAAATGACACATTATATATTACTATATGATCAATTATCAGTATGCTTTTGTCCATTGCAACTTAATGAATTACCTGAAAAATGTGATCTGCTCCATTGTTCAGGTGGAATCTTAATCAACCAATCATAAGCAGCAGAATTGTAACACTTGAGATGCTCCATCTCTTTGTTGAATTCAACAACAGTAGTGGCTCTAGCTGCCTTCCAAAGCATGTCTCTGTAAACACCTCCTTTAAAATGTGACTTCATCTCCTCATGAATATGCTTAACACAAAACCTGTGTTCAACATTTGGAAACACACTAGCAACTGCTTGTATCAATCTCTGTGAATAGTTAAGGTTATTGATGGTGTTAAAACTTTACATGTTCTCATTATGCATAAAGCAAATGATATAGAATAGAATTGTGCACCTTTGGCCTATCAGAAATGAAAGTGAAATTGCAATTGGTTTATATACCAAGATCCTCTCCTAGTAGTTTTAAAAACCAACACCAAGTTGCCCTATTTAGTGCATCAACTACAACATATGCTACTGGATAAATCCCATTGTTTGCATCAATCCAAACTGCTGTTAGTAATTGACCTGGAAAAGGACCTGACATAAAGGATCCATCTAATCCTAAAAATTCTCTACCACAAGCTTTGAAACCTTGTTTCAGAGGTCCCAAACACACATAAAACCTTTTAAAAGTTCTTGTTGAACTCTCTGGATTTGGTTCTAGATGTAAATCAAGCCTAACAGTGGTGCCTGGATTTTGATTAACCAATTCTTGGGCATACTCTCTAAGCAGTGCATAATGTTCCGTAAAGACCGAATGATTTATACATTCTTTAGTGCAGATCATATTAGAGTTACTTATAGGAACATCTTCAAGTATATGCTCCTCATCATCAACAAACACTTCATCATCGTTTGGATTATAATCCAAATCCTCTGAACCACTCTCATCGTCAGCAAACACTTCATATTCTATTTCAGTATCCACCTCTACTTCTTTCACATTTCCCATATGACCACCTACAATTATAAATCCGTAACATTAACAACAAATATACCTTTTAAAAAAACGAGGTAAATAGGAAAATGCACTGTGTTCTTACCGAATTGTGCAAAGGTACGGGCGATCAATGTAATATAATCGGAACTATACTTCAATTAGAATTGTATCGGAATAAGGGGGTCGGGTTAGTGTGCTAAAGAGCTACAGTGGCGGAGACGTTAGTAAAGAGCTAACACATTAACACCTTGGTGAACATACAGGGGTATATTAGTCATTTTATACGATAATACCCTTGACTGACGGCAAAACTAACCGGCATTAGCCAAAAGTAGCTCTCGGTGGCTTTTTTGCACTTATCCGTAACGTGGGTGGTTTTTTTGCATGCCTTTATATCTCGATGGCTTTTTTGCACTTTCACGATAGGTTAGGGACTAAATTTGCAGATTACCCTTGTTTAAAAGTGTTTCTTAACAATAAAAGTGACAAGATAATGTTTGCAAATGAATTTTGCCTGTAGACACTTGCAAAACCCTCTCGAAAACCTTTCCTTCCCCCAAAAATCCTTTGCAAAATCTCTATCCATATCCTCAAACATCAGACACAAATCAAAATTATGCTACTCTCATCAACACCATGTTCATTCTATACTCCACCAAACACTCTTTCACCTTTACAACAGCAACAACAACGTTCTTCTTCATTTCCACTCAAAACAAAAGATTTCATATTCTCCTCAGTCCAATCATTAACTAAAACAAGAGTGCTTGCTAAACCACCTTCTGGACAGTATCTTAGACAAGATTATCTTGTTGTATGTCTTTATTCTATTTCATTTTCTTCATATTTATTTGCTTTATGTTAGATGGATTAATTAAACAAGCCCATTTGACCTTTATAATGTTTTCCTCTCTTTAGTTTTGTTTGGTTGGTTTGTAATTTGAGAAAAGAAACAAAGCTGAGAAAATTACCCATTTTTAGGTCCTTCTTAAATTAAGATTAAAGATGCATTTAATTCAAATCGATATATCTCAAATCGATTCATTTAATTCAAATTGGTATTTTCTGTTAAATTCTTACTAGTTATAATATCTGTGCACGCACAGGGTTTTTAAAATTTCATTTTAATTATGTATTATTATCGATTAAGAAATGAACCACTTAACATATTTCAAATGATTTTACTTGGTGGACTAAAAATATATGTATATGTTATAACCTATCTATTATTTTATGAGAATGCTTTTGGATTAAAAATTTTATTTTATTATTCAAGTAAAATCAAATGATAATACTTGACTTGCATGTGATGTTTGTGATATATGCTTTTAGTTTTGGAAACTCGTGCTATCAATTTACGATGTGTTTCGTAATTGTGCTATTTCTTTTACTTATATTTTCATTAAAATATGTAGCATATTTAGATAGCTTTGAAGACCGATTCATTTCCTTAATTATGAATAATCATCACATCATTTTTACTAATGTACCTATTTGTTTGGAAAGTTGTATTTTCATAAGTTTGTGTTATTTACTTCTCATGTTTGATCATAAAATTACTAAATTAACATAGATGCTTACAGTATAGATTCTTTATTACATAAAGAGAAATGAACAAATATGTAATGGGTAGAACTCAAATTTAATCTTACGTTTATGTATAATGTATAAGAATAATTTTTCTCTAAGCCCGAACTATATAAGGAAATTATTATTACTTGTATAAGTAAATTATAAATGCATGAAAAAATGACAAAAAGTATATTCGCAAGTCTTTTAGGATTGTTTAAATCCTTACCGACCTTTCACTTTAATGCAACCTTCTTTACAATTGGTCTAAATCATCAAGGTAAAAGACACCCATATTTTAGACTGTTGGTTGACACTTATAGTGTTATCAATGATAGCAAACACCTGCTAAGTTTCATTAACTCATTTAAAGACAAATTACACTCCGAAAAAAATTCATACCATAAAATTCCCTATATTGGCACTAAAACACATATTTGGTACATTAAAATACATTAATGTATTATCTAAATCAGCAACTAAACTAAATTATACATTCATAACTTGAGCAGGCGTAGAAAATCATTCCACGACAATCAAGTGTTGATACTTAATCCTCCTCTAAAAAACGCACACAACAAATTGCATTACACTTTAGTTTGTGCGATAAGATAATAAAACTGCAAAAACCACTAATGTGTTGCATTATAGCGAGGATAACAACAAAGTTAGTCATAACATAAAATAAGAAAACTTCATATTAGAACTAAAGGGGTGTTTGGTTATGCTTATTAAAGGTGCTTATTGGCTTATTCAATTACCGTAACACAATAAGTGTATGATAAAGTTGTAAGCTTTTTTAGAAGCCTAGTGAAAAACCCCTGAACTCACAACTAATTCTATTATAGCTTAGCGTGTTTATAGTAAAAACACAAATATTAAGTGTAGAAGTTTTCAACAAAACATAAAAAAGAGTTACAAAAAGTTGGTGTGTATAACAAAAAAGTTAAACCATAAAAAAAAAAAAAAAAAAAAAAAAATACTAAATACTATCAGCTAGATAAGGCATAAGCCAAAGTTCTGTTGAGGTCTCTTTCGGATTTTATTCAGAAGCAAAAAGAGGTTTACACATAAATCATAAGTATAGAATAATGGTTGTATCTCACATCTGTGATTACCAACTCAATAACATTATCGCAATATAATAACGTAATAACCTGATTAAAACTATATATTTTTGCTGAATAATTCTTATGTACATACTTTTAATTCGTTTACAACGGCCAACTATTACGTTTTTTTTTTATTTTTTATTTTTTATTTATTTTAATAAAACATCACGTTAATGAATAAAGTTAAGGAAAACACATACGTTTTTTTTTATTTTTTATTTTATTTTTTTTTTAATTTTTTTAGGAGGTGATTGTTTTTAAATAAGAATTGTGATGTGTGCATTTTTTTTAATATAATTTAAGGAAAACACCTTATATATTAAACAATGACTATCTAACCCAAGTGTTTTTTTTTTTTTTTTTTTTTTTTTTTTTTTTTTTTTAATTTAATTTTGTAATTAGCTTTGTAGAACGTTTTTAACTAACAGACATGTTGAGGTTGAGGTTGATTTTGTTGTTTAACTTTAACTATTTATATCGTGTTCTATAAAATGTGTGAATTTAGTAGCACATAATGAGCGTTGATGAAGTTAAAATATGCTCCGTAAAGTTTTTAAAATGTTTTTATGGATATCCATATACAAATTTTAAATAACAATTTCATGAGTCGTTGTTATAAGTAGAATCGTGTATATTTATTTTCATATCACATTATCGTGCTTACCATTTGATATTTATATTCCCGTTACTAATAATTTAGCCGTATTTCAAACCCGTGTACGTATAAATTAAACTTTTAAATAGTAACATGAGTCTTTTTTTAAAAAAATATTCTAATGGATGAAAGTTTAAAACTAGCATTAGTTTAAAAAAATATTTAACGTATATTAAAACTAATTCGCATATTTACCAAATGAGTCCTTATTTAAAAAATTATTCTAATGGATGAAAGTTTAAAATTAACATTAGTTAAAAAAAATATTTAACGTATATTAAAACTAATTCGCATATTTACCAAATTTTGTATTAATGGATGAAAGTCTCATGTAATTTTAAACAAAGTTACTATTATAAAGTATAGGGGGTATAAAGTGTAAGGGGATATTTGTGTTTTTTATAAAGTTATTAAAAAACATGGAAACTTGTAATTTTACACTTTACTCTATATAAGTTATTTAAAATTCAATCACTAAAGTTTTATTAATTACTTCCTCTTTTTTTAAGTTTTTTGTTTTCATAAATTTGACACCTATATTTTCATGCATTTTTTTTCTTAACCAAATTTATTAAGTTTGATCAAAATCAATTTAATTTTGACTTTTTATTTATCAATCACGTTGCTCGATTTCGCCTACGTGGCAAAATTGAGCTCTGCTATTGTTCCAATTTTTTTTCAATGAGTAAGGATTTTCAAAAACACTCCGAAATGATGTAATTCTTTTATTATATAAAAGATTTAATGAAAAAAACATATGAAATTTTTAAGTTTCTCGAATTTCAAATTCGGGTTAATCTATTTTGAATCAAGTTTAATTCAATTTTAGCTATAAAAGAAATTTCAACCCAAATAAACCAAAGAATCGAAATCATGTACACAAGGGTGATTGTTTAAAAGTGTTTCTTAACTTGATAGAAGAAGATAATGTTTGCAAATAAATTTTGACTATACTTGCAAAACCCTCTCCAAAACCTTTCCTTCCTCCTCAAAAATCCTCTGCAAAATCTCTATCCATATCCTCAAACATCAGACACAAATCAAAATTATGCTACTCTCATCAACACCATGTTCATTCTATACTCCACCAAACACTCTTTCACCTTTACAACAACAACAACAACAACAACGTTCTTCTTCATTTCCACTCAAAATAAAAGATTTCACATTCTCCAACACTACTTCAGTCCAATCATTAACTAAAACAAGAGTGCTTGCTAAACCCCCTTCTGGACAGTATCTTAGACAAGATTATCTTGTTGTATGTCTTTATTCTATTTCATTTTCTTCATATTTTTTTTGCTTTATGTTACATAACTATACTAAACAAGCCCATTTGACCTTTATAATGTTTTCCTGTCTTTACTTTTGTTGGGTTGGTTTGTAATTTGAGAAAAGAAACAAAGCTGACAAAATTACCCATTTTTACTCGCCCTAGCCTTATAATGTTGTGGCGTTCAGGGTTTACTTGACTGGTCACCAAATGTGGCTCGAGTGGGGCTCACCTCGGTTACAAAGAAAAAAGAAAACTAGGGTGCGTTTAGTTAGTGATAAGTTGAATCCCGACTAGCCCTAGCTTTATATTGTAATTTACAATCATGGATCTTGCTCAGTGGCCAGTTATGAAGAATTTAAATCAGTTTTGAAGTAAAACATGACCCTGTTGTCCTTCAAAGTCAATCTTGATATCTACCATTTTTTAGGGATTTTGAGAATTTATAAATTGAAATTTCGGGATTATTTGATTGCTTCGAATGATTTTTTAGCCGGTTGTGGTTTAAGAAGGTAAATGATTTATGTTTTTTTTTTTTTTTTTTTTTTTTTTTTTTTTTTTTTTTTTTTTTTTTTTTTTTTTGTGTTTGCAGAAAAAGTTATCTGCTAAAGAGGTTCAAGAACTAGTAAAAGGAGAGAGAAATGTGCCATTGATAATAGATTTCTACGCAACATGGTGCGGCCCTTGTATATTGATGGCTCAAGAGCTTGAAATGGTATGGCAATAATATTCTTGTATTTATCAACCAGTTAAAGCTTACATATATGGGATGTGTAGTTTTGTGCTGGTTCTGGTGGGTCTGTTTGTGTCATCTGGTCATAAAATCAAGTACTTCTTACTGTGGTAAAACATCATACAAAACATACTAAGTAGGGTACATAGGATCGAATGAATACATAATCCTTTTCTTTGGCTGCATCGTATGCGTCCTTGATAGAAGCAACTAGGATCTTGTGAGAGTTTGAACTGTATTTTTTTCCGGGTACATAGGATGTGAGTTGTGTCCACATCTCAGCCCATTACATAGGCAAACTACATCACAATGAAAAACCAATAAACTACATTTGACTTAAGAAGTACTTGATTTTATGTGGGTACATTAGCTGGTCCAACCCAAAAAAAAAAAAAAAAACCCCTACATTTGAGGGATAGCAACGGGGCGGGGAATGTCGGGGATTCTACTTCCCATCCCCATCCCCGTTTTACACTCTCCATCCCCATCCCCATCCCCATCCCCGTCCCCATCCCCATCGGGGAATTGCTTTACATCCCCATCCCCAATGGTGATCGGGGATCCCCGCGGGGATTCTCCACCCTTATGAAATAACTTAAAAATTCCACAAACTCGTCGAAAATATAAAGAATTTTGACTCATAAAGGACCTCAATAAACATACATCGCACATAGTTATATTAATTACAATTTCAATTTAACTTTAAAGCATTGTAAACATTCTAACATCAAATATAATATAAAAACAATATGTATCATATGTGTGTATTCCGACAAAATAGTTAAGTAATATGTAATTGGTACTTATACAATATACTTCTAAAGCTAAATGTGTTTGATCCTATGAATATCACATATGCATATAAACGTACATGTCGATACTTATAAATATATGTACAAATACATATACAAGTTAATCGAGTATGGATAAAATATATAAATTTTAAATAATTATACACTAGAAAGATCGGGGTCGGGGCCGGGTTCGGGGATTTATGATATCCCCATCCCCGCCCCATCCCCGGTTTAATATTTCAGGGGATTCCCCATCCCCGTCCCCATCCCCGGTCAACTCGGGGATTCCCTGGTCAAATCGGGTTTGGGGATCGGGTCTCCATCGGGTACGGATTTTTTTTGCCATCAAATGAATTGACTTAAAACAAATACAAAATAAAGCACGTCAAACATAGACCATGATCTTCGAATCAACCTTCTTCATTCACGTCCTCATCGTCCGTGTCATTCTCTTCGCAAGTAGTAGTAGTCGGACACACGATGTAATCATATTGTTCATACATCTCATACTTGTAAGTTTGAGAACAATCAAATCGCACCGTTTTTCCTTTCTTATCCCATCACTCCTACCCGGAATTAAACAACTATTTCTCTTGGTTGGTTCAATGTTTTTCACAATATATTCCACTTGATTCGCCATTGTCTCATTTGAAGTACTCGGTTTGAAAACCTCTTCCACGTTTTCCAAATTCTGCCCATGGTCTTCTATATGATTCATGACATTTGCCTTTGGTTTTGACACTGGTTTCATACCCTAAACCTCATCCACATCAGCCAAGTTATTAAGAACATCAAATGAATTCGATATTTTAGTAGTTGAATCCACTTTAACACCATTTTGGGTCTTCTTTTTACCTTTGTTCATCTTTTTAGACTTTTAGTATCTTGCTTTCTTTGGAGGTTTCCACTCATATTCAACCCAGATAGTGTGAAGAATCATACCTTTACCATCCAATCTTGGAACCGCCACAACCGTTGTCTCTTTGAACTCAATATCAGCCCTTAACACAATCATAGCTCTAGCAAAACCAGACCTACTCACCCACCCCACGACTCCAAGCACATAGAACTAGCGTAGGAGTCCAACATCAGTGGTGTTCCAATTTTGGTTACGATTACACTCAAACCATCGGCCGTGAAGGCTGAAATAGGGACGTCATAGAATTTTACCCAAATCGGAACCGTAGTCAAATCTTCCTTGAATAAATTCGAATTAGGAGTCCATTTTCTAAGTATAATAGGAATATTCCGAATCATCTAGGGCCATTCTCCATCATTTCATCCATACCCCTAGACGAGGTAAACTTGCAAAAGAAAAACCCTTTTGAGTTCATCATTGCCTTTACAAGGCCATACTTGTTCCAAGCATTCTTGACATAGTTCTCTACCACCGGATAAGCAACCCTCTTTCTTGGGAAATACCCATATACCCTAGTACCAAACCCCTCATTTATCTCAAGAACCGATGACATAGTGATTGCTAAATCAGCCCCATCATAAGAACGTACTTCGAGAGTACGGAATTTCACTTTCTTCATACTCATATCTGTATTAAGCAAATTACTGTAGGTTTGAGCACCCACACTAGTAACTACTTGTATTCAATTCAGCACCTATTGTAACCAATTCATCATCTTGCACACCACTAGCATTCTGCCTAGAAAGGGGTTTCCCAAACACAGATTCAATGCTAGGGAAACTCACATTCGAATCAGCCTTTGTACTAGCTGAATTAACACCACTTGCTGCATTAGTTTTCTCATTTACACCTCTCCCAATTAAGAAACCCTTCTCCATGTTCATAATAAAACTGTGTTGACTTAGTACTGAAGGGACACGTAAAAGTAGACATCTGGTATACGTAATTGATATCGTAGGTTGCTTCATATTCTTCCTTGATAGCTCCTGCATAGGTTAATATCATGGACCTGGATAGTTACAGATTTAAAGGCATATTTCTTGTTAGGCACCAAAAGGTATGATGTAATTTGTGGAGCATAATTCAGCACCCCAGGCCCGAAGTAATATGCCAGTCTAATAAACTCCTAGATTAACTAAAATCCACGAACAAAGTTATTAGTAGCCTGGAACTTAAGAATTACGAGGTTTGCAGTTTGCTACACATATTGGTTCATGATGTGGGGTAACACTTATCCTTTAGTCCGACAAATTGTTTTAGCTGTTTTTAAAATCTTTGTTCCTTCTTTCCATTTACACAACTGATCTGCACACTAATACTCTAGCTCTGTGAGATGGCCAATCCATCAAGGCAGTCAGAAAGTACTAAATTTGGTAACCAACCTCCGTCTTTGGATTGCGAGTGAATGATTAGAAGTATGAGCGAGTGAATACTGTGACCGGTGAGATAGTTAAAGGACAGCTTGTGTAAATATCTATGTGTAGAAGTAATAATCCATGTTAGAAAATAGTCTGCCATGATTGATGTGTTTTTTCCTTTGATGTTCAAGTCTTCCTATAATTTAGACAACAAATATTTATTGATATGTAAAACTGCCCCCTTGCTTATTGTCCATCCTGAGAATCAAAAAGACCTTGCAATGTATACAGATGCAATTATAGTTATGTATGATGCTAGTTACATCCGGCAATGATGCAATTGTATAAACAATTCATATAGGGTTATATCAAGGTGAAACGTGATTCTTTGATTTATGGATGAATACATGAATGATGCAAGAGGATTATCCTAAATGCTAAATGTATTTTGCTTATATATCATTTCGATTTTTTAATGTCTCCTAAATGAGCTAATTTTTTCCTGCAGCTTGCAGTCGAGTATGAAAGCAACGCCATGATTGTCAAGGTTGATACAGATGATGAGTATGAATTTGCACGTGACATGCAGGTAACTTGCTCATCAGTACTTACAGATAATTTAGTGGCACAAATGGAGGAAATAAGTTTTTTCTTTTACAGTGTTCAACTGAGTAAAACATATTTTTGTCTGAAAATGTACTATTGGGATTAATTATTACGTCATTCACATCATAAATTCTAATCACTTCTAAACCCACTTCATAATCAGAATTTACCAAACACTCATGATTTTATATCACACGAACACTATTTAAACGAACATCCAAAAGTTCCT
The DNA here is from genome assembly GCA_030686995.1 of Artemisia argyi. Lineage (NCBI taxonomy): Eukaryota > Viridiplantae > Streptophyta > Magnoliopsida > Asterales > Asteraceae > Artemisia > Artemisia argyi. The sequence goes on from CM060687.1 coordinate 90,922,592, forward strand.
TTGGTACAAGCAAAAAACATATATTTTTCCTTACAGAAAAAGGTCAGATTGTGTCAAAATGTGGTAAATAACGAACTTGGTTCTTATGTGACAGGTAAGAGGTTTACCAACATTGTATTTTATCAGTCCTGATCCAAGCAAAGACGCCATCAGAACTGAAGGGGTCATCCCACTTCAAATGATGCGGGATATCATTGATAAGGATATGTGAAAGATACCCAAAGGGTTAAAGCATTGTTTAGTTTTGTATGTGTTGAAAAGATTGAATATTAGGGATTAGGTTCTTGTTTTTAGGAGGGATTGTTTTTTTGTTCATGGTCTACTCTTGTCTTGAAACGTTGGTCAATTGTTGTTTCACTCATATTGACAATTGAGTGTTAGTACAACTAGGTAAGGCACTGGTTTCTGTTTTAGTGAAGATTGTTTTTACATTTTTTTTCTCTGTTTTAAACTTACATGTATGATGTTTTATGTTGAGCAAACTTATAATGTATCTCATATGCGCATGATATGCAAGTTGATAATTTTGTTTGTCACGCAAGTAAAATCGTCAAAATTTTGTCTTCCTAATTTTTTCCCTAAACAATCTGTTAACAAGTCTTTTGGTTTTATTTACGCAATACCTATAGTTGCGAACGAGAAATATGAATCGAATGTATCTGCAAATATCTCCAAAAGCGTGATGAAGCAAATATGATACATTGATACTTACCATAACAAATTTGGAACAATTTACAAAATGGTTGAAATTCCATACGTTGATACTTACCATAACAAATTTGTTACAGTCTTCCTCCATTAAAGGAACTTCGTCCCGATGTTCAGTTAGTGTTATCCGATAACGGTGTATTTGAGAAAAGGTTGGGGTACTTGTTCTTCACGCTCTCGCGTGAATTCAGGTCCTCGCTGAGAGTTCCAACGAACTTTTACAATAGGGATACGACTATGCTTCAACCGTTTGACCTCATGGTCCATGACCTCCACTGGCTCCTCAAAAATATGCAGTTTGTCGTCCCAGCTAGATTTCATCAAGAGGAATGACAAGGTTTTCATCGGTTAAGCATTTCTTCAGGTTTGAAACGTGAAAGGATTTATGGATTCTACTGAGTTCCTGCGGTAGTTCAAGTCTGTATGCTACCGACCAATTGTTGCTAAGATCTTAAAAGGTCCAATATACTTTAGGTTCAGCTTTTCCTCGTTTCTCGAAGTGTATTACGCCTTTCCATGGCGAGGCATTCAACATGTCCTTATCTCTTACTTGGAATTCTAAAGGTTTACGCCTTATATCTGCATAACTTTTCTGGCAATCACGTGCGGCCTGCAAATCTGAACGATCTTCTCCGTTGTTTCTTGAACAATTTCTGGACCTGTGAGTTAGACATCGCCAACCTCACTCCAGCAAACATGCGAATGACACTTTTGGCCATAAAGTGCTTCAAATGGTGAGGCTTTAATACTTGAATGATAATTGTTGGCCTGTTGTTATAAGAAAATTCGACTAATGGTAAATGGTTATCTCAACTATTACCAAATTTTATAATACAAGCTCTTAGCATATCTTTCAAGGTTTGAATGGTTCTTTCGCTTTGACCATCGGTTTGTGGATGATAGGCAGTACTCATATCCAGTTGAGTTCCTAAAGTTCTTTGAAGTGACTGCAAGAAATTAGGAGTAAATCTACTATCCCTATATGAGAAAATTGAGATTGGCACTCCGTGTCTAGAAACTATTTCTTTGATGTAAAGCTTAGTCAACTTGTCCATACAATAAGTTTCTCGGATCAAAATGAAATGAGCATATTTGGTGAGACGGCGAATCCCCATGACAAGTATATGTCAGCCTAATCCTGTTACAAGTCCTGCCTATACAAGACTTGTAACATCTTAGGTCCACATATAAATTCACGATGATAAATATAAGTGTAAAAGTCAAGTTCAGACCACAAGGTTTTAGTGACTAGTCGAGATAGTACCAAGTCCGTTAGTTCGAGATTATACCAAGTCCGTTAGTTCAACAATATGGAATACTTAGACTTATGCGACTCGTGCATAATCAAGTCTGTGGCAACCAAATTATGTTCTTGAAACATCTGATTCCATCAGGTCGGGTTTCAAGCGACTTCTTGGACACCACCAAATTTTGTTCTTGAAACATCTGATTCCATCATGTCGCGTTTCAAGTGACTTCAACCAAATTCTGTTGTTGAAACATCTGATTCCATTAGGTCGGGTTTCGAATGACTACATTGAAATATCTGATTCCATCAAGTCGGGTTTCAAGTGATGACAACCAAATTCTGTTCTTGAAACATCTGATTCCATCAGGTCGGGTTTCAAGTGACTGCAACCAAGTCCTGTTCTTGAAACATCTGATTCCATCAGGCCGGGTCACGGGTTTCAAGTGACTGCAACCACGTTCTGTTCTTGAAAAATCTGATTCCATCAGGCCGGGTTTCAAGTGGCTGCAACTAAATTCGATAGCTCAACAAACCGTTCATGATTGTAAGGATTTGTAACGGCCAAAGTGTCAACTTAAGAATGAAATCAGGTAGTTCAAACGAGGTCTTAAGATTTTTGCTAAGTGGTAAGACATTATCGTGTTTTCTAGATCTTTTTAAAAATACACCGGTGATCCTCGAGTTCGAGTTCATACTCATGTCATATCGGATAACAAATAAGCCCACTTATTTATAATTCATTACTTACATAAAAAAGCGTCCAAATTTATGTAAGTAAGGAGTTATAAACTTATGGTTTGGTGATTTATAATTTCTTTGTTTAAATGAAGAGGCGTCCCAATCCATTCAAATAAGGAGATTATAAATCATCCTACATCCCGACACAAAACTCGTACTTAACTGATGAGTTACAAGGCGATGTATTACGAGACGACATAGGTGTTCCGAGAATACGGGATGAATGTTCACACCTATACCCGGAGATGTATAGTAAAATAACCGGAGAAATCGACATAGCGTTCAAAATAGTTGGCGAGTACATATCAATCCTCCTATTATAATCCCGCCCATACATGACTTGTAATACTTAGATTCACATATAATTCGATGTAACAAAACTGTGACCGGTTTCGTGTAAAATGATATTGTATAAGGTTATAGAAAAAAATCTTGAGACCATTGTATAACTCATAATGTGTGAGAAATAAGAGAGACCATTGTACAACTCACACTGAGAAATAAGGGAGACCATTATACCAACTATAGTGTCTTGAAAAATAAGAGAGACCATTGCACAACTCATAATGTCTAAGAAATAAGGGAGACCATTGTATCAACTGCAATGTCTTGAGAAATAAGAGAGACCATTGTAATCAGTGACAATGTCTGAGAAGGTTTCATAGATCACTAAAATATAAGAGTAGGTACATGATCGAGGAAATATGGTTGTGCCATAATGTCCTAGAATAGGCATACACAATTATATTTAGTCAAACGTTTATATAAACAGTCCTTATATAAATAAAATAGTGATGTGTTAAAGAGTAAGCATGGCGCGCATAATGTGAAAGACAATAATGAGGAGAGTCTTAACATATAAATCAATTATACTCTAGGTACTAAATACAACCTAGTTCTCTATAATCGACGCTTTGATACCAACCTGTAACACCCCCAAACTTATTGTAGCGGAAGATAGTGTCACTGGTCTAGAAATAGCTTACATATCATCATAATGATATTTGCATACTATTCCACTCGTAGGATATTCAAATTAACACTTTTGTATAATTGACTTTTTACGTATATTTATTTCTAAATAAACGTTAACACGCGATCGATAATGTGACTAACACGTCCGACACTCCCGACTATAATCCCAATATATTTTTATATTCATTTTAATAATATAAAAATTATAATATTAATTTACCCGGTGTTTTGGAAATTTATTTAATTAATATCGTAAGTTTAATATAATTACGACGGTTTTCGTAGAAATTAAACAATAATTATCCAAACACTCAATATTTATACCCAACATATTTTTACAATTTTTACGACTTTATTATGTCCCGGTTAACTCCGTTAAAATTTATTTTTAGTTAACTCGGTACCCGGTATTCCCTAAAACTATTAATATATACATAATAATACTTAAAATTACCAACTATCTTACACAAAATACCACTTTTTCTTCTTTTTTTTTTCACTAAATGCCGCCCCCCCCCCCCCCCCCCCCCCCCCTTCCCATTTCTTACAAACCTTGAAAACTTGACTATCTCAATTAATGTTTGTCTAATATATATAATATATATCACATAAGCTACCCATTTTCACCTCATTTCAAGATCTAAAAACAAGATAACTTTTCTTTTTCTCTCTTTGGGTGGTGCTCGGCCTAAACAAGAAGAACAAGCAAGAAGCATAAGGTTTTCAAGAACAAATAATTATATAGTGTATTTTGTACTCCTTTTAGGGTTTTGTAATACAAACTCAAGGTTTACATAGGTTTTCATCATCAAAATCTCATTAATCTTTCAAGTAAGTGTATGAAACTCATCTTTATAATTTTACCAAGTTTTTACAAGATTCATATGATATATATACAAGATCTACATGCATATGTTATTTATACCACTCCATTTTAAATATATCTAACTTTTGAGCCCTAGAAATAGATTATAGTTAGATCCTTGTTAGATCCACTTGATTTATGATGTTTAGGAACTCATGACACCCTAAGAAGGTGTATGGTAAGATTAGACTAGTTTTGTGGTGATTGAAAGTGATTTGGTTGAAGTTGGAACTAGATTGGAACCCTAGAAATGGTTTTTGAAACAATATATATACCTACTGTCCATATTTTTAAAACGTGGGAAAATCAGTATATAATGGGTAATTTTTGACCAAAGATTTAGAAAATACTTTCAAAAACGATGCCGTGGGCGAAAGAACGGATTAAAACGAGCTTATAACGAAAAAGTTATGATTTTTGCAAGTTCATTGACGAAAACTATTTTTCTGAAAATTACATGCTGTTGGGCGATTTTCGATGGACAAATAGAGGCGTTAGACGTAACCTATAGGATCCGAACTATCAAAAATATATTAATACATGTTAAGACGAATCCGTGGATATAAAGAACGAGGAAAATGAACTTAAAACGACAAAGTTATACGCATTTTAAAATCATCAAAACTATATATATAATTATAGTCACTAATAGAAATAATATAACTACGTACTAAATACTATATTTTCTAGATTTCTTGTTCAAGAATTATATTCTTAACTAAAGAAGTACGTACGACCCAAGGTTTATTTATGCGACTACTAGACGTTATTTTAAGGTTTTCAAAACGAGGAATATAACACTAACATTTTATATACGATATGTTACGACAAGTTTCTATAATTCTAGATGGACTTATTTTTCCTAAGTATAAAAATTACCTACTTTGACAATAACAAGTATTTTCAAGTTACGAGTGGTATAGGTATCATGTGCATGAATATTCATTACATCATTTCATGATCTAAAGTAGATCATATTCATTCATTTAGGTTGCGGCTAGTGTTCGTGCCTTGTTGTCCCGATCATTTCATCTCATTGTACTATCAGTTCAGGTGAGTTTTCATAGCCCCGTTTAAATTTAATATTTTGATTTCAAATCCCACGGGGGAGAATACATTGCATCACTTATTTTTCTGTACATGCCAAAGTATTAAATTCCTTACATTGCTTAAGTTGCCTTATTACCACGTCACGACAAGTCCCCTTTATTATCATGGACCGTTAATTAATCTACAAGCGAGAGTGAGTGAATAGATCTATTGAGGGTGACTCCTCCATCCGTGTTTGGGTTGCTCCAAGGGGTAAACGGATGCATTTCATGTCTAATATATTAGAGTGTCTGGTAAACACTCATTTGGGGCCAAGTAACGTCTAGCTTCGGGGTCATGAGCTTAAGAGCCAATGTAGCATTTTGACATTTTGTCGGTTTACTTTATACTTGTGGCTTATGTACATACGATTTAACTTATAAACCTATGATTATTCACCAACATTATTGTTGACCGTTTTCGCAATGTATTTTCAGGTAATTAAGACATATTCTACATGGCATGCATGGAGTCATATCATTGAGTAACAAGGATGACGCGTCTAATTTTGGATTTTCATGCACTTATGAACTATCGTTTGATTGTAGTAAACTTATTTCCTTAAACTTTCAAGACTTTTGGGACCTATGCTTTATAACTCTGAATATTTTAAATGAATCAAACGATGTATTTTCAAAACGACACTTTAGGTCGTTCAATATAACTGTAACTATGGTGCTATGACAGTCACCCCCAGGTATTCTATTCCGCTGCCATTCAAGTATTTTGAAGGTGTGACAATAAGTTATAACACCCTAAAATTTGAAATACATTTTTATTTGTTCATTTTGAATATAACCTAAGTTTAAATAATAAGTAAGTGATATTAAAAACTTTATGTTATAAAATAAAGCACATTATTAAATTTTATCATATAGTAATTTAACTATATAATTTAAACACTTCATAATCCTATGCTAACTAATATTACATGACACACCCTTTTTCCTTTTAACTTCTACGTGTTTTTATGTTGAAGAGATAGAACCTAAATTATTACTTTCCATGTACACCCATACGTTTTCTTTTGTGGATTAGCACCGAAAATCTTGACGTTGTACCACACTCTTGATAAGGCCAAAGAAGTTAATGTTGGGTCACTGAATTCCCCAATCTTTCTCTAACAAGGATTTGAACGTAAAATCCCCTAAGTGTAAGCAAGTCACTGAGTGAACAGTAACTCAGTGAGTCACCTTCAGGATGCTAAGACCGAGCCTAAGAAGAAAGGTTCTCCATTCAATGAGGCGGAACTCAGTGAAGTAGGATCTAAGCCAAGAAGAAGGTGATGGGTTCAGTGAGGATGACAATAACTCACTGAACCCCAAGACTTCTCAACAACTACCATGGTACTAATGACTGATGACCTGAAGCCTGAAGTTTTGGCGGGACTGGGCGGGAAAGTCTGAGTTGCATTATTAAAGTGCTTTATCACTTTAATGTCTAACTTTCCCAAAATAGTTAAAACCAGTCTGTCATCAGAAAGTGCTTTTTGGACTTAACTCAATGAAGGTTCCTTGCCAGAAGAATAATATCTTTCAAGATATTGTTAAGGAAGCCTTATGTCCAATGTATAACTAGTTGTTCTATACTTGTGTATAAATAGGAAGCATATGTGAGGAGTAATAGTTGACAAGTTTGTGCAATTAATGCAAAGCATTCACAAACCACTTTTACTCCTCCAAAGAACAACATAACCCCTGAGATAGCTCAGTGGGTCCTGAAAGTTGTTACTCAACATAGATTGAGTTTAGTGAGGAGTCAATACCATACTTGTCGTTTTCAATCCCAAGTGTTATTCCGCAAACACTTGGGTACGATTCTTTTTGATTAACTTCTAATAAAGAATTAAACGTTGGAAAATATTGTCTCTTATATTTACGTTACTTTATTGTTAATCATTTTATACATCTTTGTTTAAAGTCATACAACTTGGTTACTTTAGCTTTGTAGTTACTGTTAACCAAGTAAAAGGGACCAACAAGTGGTATCAGAGCCTCTGATTTGTAAAACTTAAACCTGTTTTCAAAACTTAAGAGTGCTCAAGTTTTTTTAAAATCAAGATCCCACTATGACTGACATAGATGTTCCCCAGCTTGTCGACAAAAAGGGTGGAAGTTATTCAGCAACTGCCCCTCGACTAGAAGCTGGCAAATTTAATAAGTGGAAAAAGCGAATGCTTTGCTACTTAACTGGGATGGAACCATATTACATTAAGTTGATTAATGATGGTCCATATGTCCCAACAACTGCCCAAGGTTTAATTAAACCTGAAGCTCAGTGGACCCCAGATGAAAGGAGGGTGGTCAATCAAGACCAGCGCCTGAAGAGCATCATTATATCATGCCTTCCTGATGATATAATGGAATCAGTGATCAACTGTCCCACTGCCCAGCATACATGGACTGACCTGGTTCATAGCTATGAAGGGCCTTCTGATACCAAAGAAAATAGAATCATGGACCTGAAGCTTGAATTCAATACCTTCAGGGCCAAGGATTCTGAAAGTCTCTCTGAGACTTATACTCGGTATAAGACCCTCCTGAATAAGCTGACCAATGATGGTGTTATACTGTCAAAACATGAGATCAATGTTGGTTTTGTCAACAGTCTCCCTGAGAAGTGGTTAAACTTCTCTCAGGGATTGAGAAATGCAAACCACATTCAGAACCTTGAGCTCCCTGCTATCTATGGGAAGTTTGTCTATGAAGACAATCTTATCACCAGGAGATACCCTGGTAAAGCTCAGGAGACCAAAAGACAATTTCACCCATATCAACTGCTTTCTATTCTAAAGGTGTTGTGCAGGATTTTCAGGATGGTTCTGATGATGAGGTTGACCAAAGAACCAGTGAGGAGTACCTGAATGATCTTCAAATTGAATTTCATGAAAGAGCACTCCTTGCTAATTCAAAAAGATTTTTTAAGAAAAACAAATTCCCTTCAAAAGCAAATGATAATACTGAATGTTTCAAATGTGGTAAAATGGGACATTTTGCTAAAGATTGTTTTTCAAAAACAACCTCAGAACCATCCTTCAAATTTTCAGGAAATAACTCTTTTTCAGGCCCCAGCAAATTTCAACCAAAAATGCTTCAGTCTAGTCAAAGATTTGAAAAAGTCCCTCAAATTGACTTTGAAGCCAAGTACAGAAAGGCAAAAGCTAAACTTGCCCTTCTTGAATCATCCTCAACAGTCTCTCAGCCTCCTCAGGCTCCAAAGCCTACTCAAGCCAAGAACAAAGGGCTTGTTGCTGAAACATATGACTGGGATGAGGTTGAATTGTCCTCTGATGATGATGAAGTTCACATCAGTGCCCTGATGGCTCTGTCAGATGACAACAAACTTGCTGTGGGGAAGAGTCATGCAAGAAATGGTGAATGGGTTAACATCACTATGAGGAAGGTAAATCTTTTACTTTCTATGGATGATAATGATGATTGGAAATCTTACTTAGATTATATTAATGTTGATCTTAAGTATGTTGAAGAGCAAAGACTTAATTTGTTTTCAAAATTTAACAAACTAAGTTTTGAATTAAATCATTGTAGAGATGAATTACTTGCTTTAAAACAAGCCAAGCTTGAAAGTGTTACACTTCAAATTCAAAACTCTGAACTTGTAAAACAAAATCAAGCTCTTCAGGAAGAACTTAAGAAAGAAAAGGAAATTATTTGGAAATGGACTCAGAAAAACCCCAAACTTTATGAAACACTGACTCTCACACCCAGCCCTAAAAAGGCAGGTCTGGGTGATGATCAACTCATTGAAGTTTCTGGGGAGAGTAGCCATTCCACAACTTTTCTATTAACCAACATACTCTCTAGCAAAGAACTTGCTCCCAAACCCAGTGATTGGATTGAAAGAAACAATCCTGACAGTAAAATGCCAAATTTTAATACTGGAAGAATCCTAGAGCCTGAAAGTCAGGCTATTAAGGAGCTGCTAGGAGTCACTGATGAACTTAGTCCTACTGAGTCCATCACTGAGTCTAAGTCTGATTCACCACTCCCTCCACTGAAATAACTTCAGGGAGCGGAACCCAATTCTGACCTTGCACCATTAGTCTATCAACCACATTCTCCTAAAGAGAAATCAGGTTTAGGAAGGACTATTCTGAAAAGACCTACTCCTGCACCCACTGAACACCAAAAACCTTCAGTAACTACTGAAGTGAAGCTTGAAAGCACTGATTCAAAGGTTGATCAGCTTGCTGAACTTATAAGGATGCTGAGTGAGAAAATTGAGTCTACTGAGAAAACCTCTGACTCAAAATCTACAAAGCCCTCAGTATCCTCAGGTTCTTCCAAACCAAAGACCACACCCAAACCCTCAGGAAGATGTGAGCTGTGCAATTATCCAAATCACAGCACTGATAAATGCTACAAATTCCTGTTTTGTATGATATGCAAACAAGAGGACCACAGAACTTGTGATCACATCTCTCACACTGCTTCTTTAAAAGCAAGAGGCCTTTATAAAAACCAAGGCTATCTGTATGCCACACCTTCCAAACAAAGACTGAAGGCCAAGCCTTTCTCACCATGTCCTCATTGTGGTTTCAATGATCATCTTCCTGATGATTGTATGATGAAAGATTGCTGTGACATCTGTGGAGATCCCTCCTATGAAACTAGGGGACATGACAAAGTGATTCAATCCAGAAGGAAAAACCAAACCAACACCTCTCAGTCACCTGAGGCATCAACCTCCACAAAATGTAAAACATGTAGAAGCTCAGGTCACACAACTTCAGACCATGATTCACTAACTGAGTTCAAAAGGTCCGTGAGGACCAAGCCCACTAGAAAGTGGGTCAACAAGAAAAACTAACCCAGTTTACTGTTTGTGCAGAAACACATCAAGGATCCTACTTGGCATCTAGACAGTGGATGCTCCAGAAGTATGACTGGTGTCAAAAGCTTTCTGCACAAATATGTGGAAGAACCAGGACCCAAAGTAGTATTTGGTGATAACTCATCAGCTCCCACTGAAGGTTATGGTTCAGTAAACTGCAATGGTATAGTTTTTACAAGAATAGCTTATGTTAATGGTCTCAAGTATAACCTGATAAGTGTTTCCCAACTATGTGATGCCAAATACATAGTTCAGTTTGATGACAAGAGAGGGACCATCTTTAATGCCAATAAGGAAGTTGTGTTGATTGCCCCTAGGAGGGATGATGTATATGTCCTTGACATGTCATCCCTGACTCAGAATGGGACTTGTCTATTCTCAAAGGCAAGTGAGACAATCAACTGGCTATGACATAGGAGACTCTCTCATCTCAACTTCAAAAACATCAACAACCTGGCCAAACAGAACAAAGTTCTAGGCCTTCCATCCCTGGGGTATACCAAAGACAAGCCTTGTTCTGCTTGTGAAAAAGGAAAACACCACAGGGCATCATTCAAAACCAAACAAACCTTTTCCATCAAAAGCTGCCTACATCTTCTTCATATGGACCTTTTTGGACCTGTCAGTCCAATGTCCATTCACCATGAGAAGTATACTCTGGTCATTGTGGATGAATACTCAAGATATACTTGGGTTTACTTCCTGACCAAGAAGAGTCAGGCAGCTGAAACCATCATGTCATTTGTCAGGAACATTGAAAATCAAAATGATGTCAAAGTTAAACAGATCAGGACTGACAATGGCACTGAATTCAAAAACCAAGACCTTGAGTGTTTTTGTGATGAGAAAGGAATTTCTCAAAATTTCACTTCTCCCTATACTCCTAAACAAAATGGAGTAGCTGAAAGGAGAAATAGAACACTCATTGAGGCAACACGAACAATGTTGAATGGCTCAGTCCTCTCAAAACATTTTTAGACTGAGGCAGTTAAAACAGCCTGCTACACTCAAAATAGGTCAATCATTGTGAAAAGGCATAACAAGACTCCTTATGAAATATTCAAAGGAAGGATTCCTGACATCAGCTACTTTCATGTATTTGGGTGTCCTGTGTTTATACATAATCACAATGATCACTTGGGTAAATTTGATGCCAAAGCTGATGATGGATACTTCCTGGGATATTCCCTGGTTTCTAAAGCCTTCAGGGTGTTCAACACAGGGAGACAACAAACTGAGGAAACTTATCACATTACTGTTGATGAGAGCACTGAATCCATCAGGTTCTCAAATTCCTCAGTAGAAGAAATTGGTATTGATGACTCATCAAGATATCCTCCTGATGAGTATCATCCTGAGAACAATCCCTCAACCCAATACCAAGCTGATGCTAACGTCTCCTATTACATCATCCCTCACAACCTTCCCCAACCACCTATCAGTGAGTTCATTGAAACTCAGCCTATCACAAATGAGACTGACACCACTGAACAAATTGTTCAGGAACCATCAGAACAAATTGTTCCTACAGTTGTCACTGAAGCACATAATGATGAGTTACCTCATATTCCTGAGTCTGAACCTAATCAGGCTCCTTCAAGCTCAAATTCTTATCCCAAACCTTAGGATAGCTGGACTAGATCCAAAATCATTGAGCTTGTGAACATCATTGGTGAACCCACTGAAGGCATGCTCACAAGAAGCAAGGCTGCTAAACTCAAGGCTGCCACTGCCAATATATGTCTTTATGCTGACTATCTCTCAGAGATTGAGCCTAAAAATGTTAAAGAAGCCCTGACTTATGAAAGTTGGGTTCAGGCCATGAGAGATGAATTGGAACAATTTGACAGAAATGATGTCATGACCCTTATTGAATGCCCCCAGGGTGTTTTAATCATTGGTATGAAATGGGTCTTTAAGAACAAGACTGATGAGAATGGCACAGCCATCAAAAACAAAGCAAGACTGGTTGCCAAAGGATATAATCAACAGGAAGGTATAGACTATGAGGAAACCTTTGCACCTGTTGCAAGAATGGAAGCCATCAGGATCTTCCTTGCTTATGCAACTTACATGAACTTTAAAGTTTACCAAATGGATGTTAAAAGTGCATTCCTGAATGGTAACATCAAAGAAGATGTTTATGTGCAACAGCCTCCTGGTTTCGAAAGTAGTGAATACCCCAACCATGTCTACAAGCTTAACAAAGCCCTTTATGGACTGAAACAAGCACCCAGGGCATGGTATGAAACTCTTTCAACCTTCCTGATCCAAAACAAGTTTGTCAGAGGAAGAATTGACAACACACTGTTCATCTACAGAACAAAGGATGATGTCATTCTTGTCCAAGTATATGTTGATGACATCATCTTTGGCTCAACAAGTTACAAACTTTGCAAACAGTTTGAGAAACTGATGACCACAAAGTTTGAAATGAGCATGATGGGTGAACTCACATACTTTCTTGGACTCCAAATTAAACAAACTGATAAAGGAATATCCATTTGCCAAGAAAAATACCTCAGGAACCTACTGAAGAAGTATGAGCTCACTGACTGCTCTTCAGTAAAAACTCTTATGGTTCCTCCAAACAACCTTGGCCCTGATCTCACTGGAAAATCAGTGAATCAAACCCAATACAGAGGAATGATTGGCTCCCTGATGTACTTACTTGCCTCAAGGCCTGATATCCAATTCTCAGTCTGCCTGTGTGCCAGATACCAGGCTGACCCTAAAGAATCACATCTCACTGCTGTCAAGAGAATCATCAGGTACCTAAAGGGTACTCCAAACCTTGGTTTGTATTACCCAAAATGTTCTGGATTTGATCTCAAAGGGTACACTGACTCTGACTATGCAGGATGTAACATGGATAGGAAAAGTACTTCAGGATCCTGCCAATTTCTTGGTGGTAAACTTGTGTGTTGGAGTACAAAGAAACAACAGTCAGTGGCCATGTCCTCAGCTGAAGCTGAATATATGGCTGCTGCAGGATGTTGTGCAAATGTACTATGGATGAAGAGCCAACTGAGTGACTATGGCATTCAGTATAAGATGGTACCTATCTTTTGTGATAACACAAGTGCCATAGCCATCTCAAACAGTCCAGTACTTCATCAAAGAACCAAACACATTGACATCAGATACCACTTCATCAGGGACCATATCTCTAATGGAGAAATTGAACTACATTTCATCCCTACTGAGTATCAGCTAGCTGATATCTTCACTAAACCTTTGGATGAACCCACTTTCACAAGATTGAAAGCTGAACTGGGCATGTTGGACATAGAATCAGGGAACTGATCAAAAAGTATTCCAACATGATGTAAATTCTATAGGTCCCTGATCACACCCTTCCTGAAATTTTTTTGAATGATAATTCATTCAGGGGGCTCAGGATGAAAAATGGCATTGAATAACCTAACTAAATGCTCTAAGTATTTAGTTAGTTAATGTCCCAGGTAGGTAACTGAATCCTATTAAATATAGGAATATATGTCACTTACACAACTGGCATCCACTCCTTGGGCCCCCACATCTCTCTCACCAAACACCACTGAGCATTAAATGCTCCCTCACACACAAAAGTTGTGATGATTTCTACTCTGCAAAAGTGCATTATTTGCAGAGCGGCACAACTGTTCATCCACGATGTGAGAGAAAATAGGGTAATGGGAATCGTGATATTTAATGCGGATATCAAACCAAAATTATTATGCCGTTTCGGTTAAATAAATTAACTTTTGGTATCCGCAACATCACTACCCTAATTCTCACCCTATAAATACCCCCACAAAAAAGGGGAACACACACGCTTTTAAAATCATAACAAAACTCTTGCAAATCATTTTCAAAACTGCGTGTGTTTCCCTCACTGATACCTATTTTAAAAAAAACCAGGCTTTTATCTAACCCAAATGGCTTCTTCTAAGGTCATAAAATACGCACCCAATGTGGATTTCCAAATGGAAAGCGTAGACCTTACCAAGAACAATGTGGTGGGGAACTTTGCCTACCCTGAAGGGTACCCTGAATACAGGGATGTGGTGAAGTTCCTTCAGAACTGCTTTCTGACCACCTCATTCACAAAAACCCCCTCAGTCATCTATCATGACTATTTGAGGGAATTTTGGTGCACAGCGGTGGTTGAAAACCCTGATGCGCCAAAAGAGGCCAAAATAAAGTTCACAGTCAAGAATGGAACCAAGTCCCTAACTTTTGACTATAAAACTTTTGTCAAAGCCACAAGCCTTGACTACACCACGACCTTCACTGCCCAACCCTCTGAGAAAGAGGTGAAGGAGGTCTTACTGGAACTGGGACCCTATGAAAAAAATCACCCTGAGGTGACACCAGGGTCCCTCTTATCCAAAGCCCCTATAATAAAGACCTGGTTCCCAGCTCCCTGGAGGATTCTAATGACTTTTGTCATTCAGGTTCTCTGGGGAAATAAATCCTCTACTGAGCAATTGAACACTACTCAGGCAATGATAGTGTTCTGTCTCATTGAGGGTAAAATGATTGACCTTGGAGAAATCATCTTCAGGGACCTCATAGCAAAGTTAGGGGGGAAGTCTAGGCAAAAACACATGTCATACCCTAGATTCGTTTCCTGTGCCCTACAAGACTTGCTTGGGTCTGAGTATGTTAAGCCTGACATAGCAGGTTTTGAGCCTGATGTCCTACACAAGGAAAATTATTCTCGTGACCCTCTTGAGGTTACACCTGTCACCCTGACAATGTATATGCGTTTTGCTATCCAGGGTGACAATAAAGTTTCACCAGTCCCTTCTCCCTCCAAGAAGGTAAAGAGGAAGAAGGGACAGGGGTCCAGGAAGGTGGCTCAACCCAAGTCACTCGACACTGAGACCTCTGATCCCAAGCCTACCATAAGGGGGCAACCACAACCGCCCTTGACTGCTGACACCATGAGAATAATAACCCAGTCACTAGGCCTGCAACAAAAGCCAACGAAGGGCACTGAGACATCACACTCAGTGTCCTCGGGCATACCCGTTCCCAAAGACTCTACTGTCATAAACAAGACAGTGGAGCCGGAACTAACCAAACCTTCACATCCTGCTAAAGGCTCTGGCAAATCACAACCAGAGTCTCAGAGAGTAAGGGATCCTAAATCCTCGGTGGGGCAGCACTACTCCACTGAGAAGGGGGTCCACAAACAATCACATCCCACTAAACGCTCGGGTAAATCACAACCCAAGCATTAGGGAGTTCACGTTCCTAAATCTTCGACAGGCCAGAACAAGCCTGTTGGAAAGGGGGACATAACCACTCAGGTGCCTGATGAGGACATTCGCAAAACAACGCTTTTTTCCGAGGGCACAAAAACTCATCCCAAAGACTCAGAGGGAAACAAATAACCCGCTGATAGGGACACAACATTCACGACTCCTCAGGATGACACTGAGAAAAACCCACCAGTGTCTGAAGGGGTCACGGGGGACAAAGATTCAGAGGGATATAAACCACCCGCTGATATGGAACCCATAACCACTCCCGGAGGTGCGCATAACTTGGGAGCTGGCCTTAAAGACCAGGTAGGTAAAACCCAACCTACCGGATTTGAGGGGTCAGGACCTGGCCAAAACGAAGGCAAATCTTCTTTTGAAGAGGAGCCGGATAACCTCCACTTGTTGCAGATTACCTCCCTGGCAGATGCTCAGGCTGTCCTATTTTTTGATGATGAATATAACAGTGACGAGGAAGTCTTCACGGCCGGAGATGATATGGAGGTTGAGGAGACAGTCCCTGAACCTGTTACTCAGTCTCCTCAAGCCTCTAACCATGATGAAGATGAAACACATTCCGAGCCGGAAACCTCAGGAGACGATCAAACTCCTCTCACTGAAAAAGCCTTCACAAGATTCATCAAGAAAATGACCAATGTTTTGTACAGGGGGTCACTGAAGAGGTGTTTGACATGCATACTGAGCAAGCAGTCCACTATCACCTCCTCAAAGATGCTGTTGAAGAATACAACGATGATGTCAGGGAGCAAAATTCTAATGTCACCTACTCCCTGACACAAATGGCTTCTCACATCAACTCATTTTTGGAATCCATTAAAGAGCTGACTAATGGGGTTAAGTCGGTTCAAGAATCAGTCAAGGATGATCCTGAGCTCAACAAGAAACTACTTCAGGCGTCTGAGACATACCAGGTAAACACGGTGGCTCTTACTGAGTTACTTGGTTTGATAAAGGATTCCAATGTTCAGAATCTCAGCTCCACGGTGGAGTCTCTCAAGTCTTCCTTCACTCAGTTGGAAGCATTAGTGACAGCTCAATCCCTGAAGTCCACTTCTCTGGCATGGACAATGGGATCTAGAATGACTGCCCTTGAAAACTCTCAGGCTGCACTTGACTCCAAGGTATCTATCATCCATCAGGATACTGCGGAGATCAAGTCAATGATGATGGAAATGTTTCAAGTCTTCAAGGGTACCTCTACTTCATCTTCAGTAACTCCAACACTTGCCATCACTGCAGCTCCGGCAATTGTTGAGGGGGAGAATGTTCCTGAAACCCCTACTACTGATGAACAAGAAGCTGGACAACCCTCTCACACTGAGGGGGAGCATGTCACTGAAGCCACACCAATCACCGAAGTTCCACCTCAAGAGGAACCAGCCTCCTCCACTCTCATTCAGGACAGAGGAAAAAGTATTGCCACCACCTTTGAACCTACAACTGTGCTCCAGCCTGCCTCCACAATGATCAGAGTTGATCCTGATGAACCAATCAGGGTCCCGTATATAATCAATGGAAAAGTCTATCAACTCACCCACGACCAAATACAAGCCCATATGGAAAGAGTTGAGAAATTGGCAAAGGTAGCTGAAGAAGAGAGATTGAGCAAGCCTGAACTGATATAGGTTGTTCATGAGGAAGCTAAAAAGATTGGTCTGGATACTGAGGCACTAGCAAATGAGCAAGCTGGTGCAGCCTTTAAAAAGGCTCAGGAAGAAGAGATGAATGCTCTTAAAAGGGAAAGGGAAGCAAAGCTGAAAAGGGATGCTCAAATCAGAAAGACCAGGGTTGAAAGATATCATTGGGTGATGAAGGAAAGGTTGAAGCCTGAAACCATCACTGACATTAAAATCCACAGGAACACCAAACCCGCAATGGTCATAGTCTTCAGGGGGGCTGATAAAAGAGTTATTGACATTCATAACCCATTCAAATTTACTGACTTTGGGATCACTGAACTTGATGAACTCCGTCCCATCATTGCCAAGAAAATCAATGTTGTAGTACACGACCTTCTCAAGTCACTGAAGGAAAGGTATGACAGACTGAGCGCAATGCCTGAAGCCCTCAATATTCCCTCCCTTCTTCCTGCTCCAACAACAGGAACTGCTCCATCAAAAGCCACCAGGAGAAAAAGGAAGCACATTGAATCCGAGCCTGAGATCAAGGTCCCAGGATTGGATTGTGAAGGTCCATTCCTGAAGGAATCTCCTTCATGGACAACGTTGTGTTTGAACACCCTGAAAGAGGTCTATGCTTTATGGATGAATATGGAAACCCTGCTTTCCAAAGATGGTCCGATATAGACAGGGCAGGGGTCAAGGCAATGTTAATGTACCTGATGTTAGCTTCTCCTGTAAGATGTGCTGAAAACCAAAGGTTCTGTCAGGACCTTAGGGCTATGATTGAGGAGCATCCTGAGAGACACCTGCTGAGATCAAAGAAAGCTAAGCTTGAGGCACTTGGCTATCATCTGAACATCTGATCTGCAACAACTATCTTTTTTTGTTTGTAATTTGTAGGAATTGTAATAATTATGAATAAACTGATGTTTTGTTTAAAAAGTTATGTCCTACTTCAATTACAACAAACATTCAGCAAGAGAAGAAGAACCCTGACAACTCATGCTGAATCAAGAAACACTTAGGCTATTTGTATGTTCAAATAGGGGGAGATTGTTGGGTCACCGAATTCCCCAATCTTTCTTTAACAAGGATTTGAACGTAAAATCCCCTAAGTGTAAGCAAGTCACTGAGTGAACAGTAACTCAGTGAGTCACCTTCAGGATGCTAAGACCGAGCCTAAGAAGAAAGGTTCTCCATTCAGTGAGGCGGAACTCAGTGAAGTGTGATCTAAGCCAAGATGAAGGTGATGGGTTCAGTGAGGATGACAATAACTCACTGAACCCCAAGACTCCTCAACAACTACCATGGTACTAATGACTGATGACCTGAAGCCTGAAGTTTTGGCAGGACTTGGCGGGAAAGTCTGAGCTGCATTATTAAAGTGCTTTATCACTTTAATGTCAAACTTTCCCAAAATAGTTAAAACCAGTCTGTCATCAGGAAGTGCTTTTTGGACTTAACTCAATGAAGGTTCCTTGCCAGAAGAATAATATCTTTCAAGATATTGTTAAGGAAGCCTTATGTCCAATGTATAACTAGTTGTTCTATACTTGTGTATAAATAGGAAGCATATGTGAGGAGTAATAGTTGACAAGTTTGTGCAATTAATGCAAAGCATTCACAAACCACTTTTACTCCTCCAAAGAACAACATAACCCCTGAGATAGCTCAGTGGGTCCTGAAAGTTGTTACTCAACATAGATTGAGTTTAGTGAGGAGTCAATACCATACTTGTCGTTTTCAATCCCAAGTGTTATTCCGCAAACACTTGGGTACGATTCTTTTTGATTAACTTCTAATAAAGAATTAAACGTTGGAAAATATTGTCTCTTATATTTACGTTACTTTATTGTTAATCATTTTATACATCTTTGTTTAAAGTCATACAACTTGGTTACTTTAGCTTTGTAGTTACTGTTAACCAAGTAAAAGGGACCAACAGTTAACAATAATAGAAGATTGCATGGTTTGGTTGTCCCTCTCATCCACACGACTTTCCTAATCATATACATGCTTCATTTTTTTTCCCTCTCAAAACCTACAACCGGCCTTCTCTTTTCCTATTCACACCGAAACAAAACAAACACCAAACTCATTGTTTTCTCTCCAAAAGTTAAGAAAGACGAAGGGTATTACAACTTGGTGATCGTAGCATTATTCTTGGGGTTTCATTCGTGTGCATCTTTTCTTTTTGATCTCTTTGATTCTGCTTAAAAGGTACCAAGTAAACACTTTTATCATCATAATGCTACACGACATATATGAATATAATTTAGATCTAAAACATACCACACAAATCGTTATAATCATGATTGTTATAAGGTTGTTTGTCTCGTTAATATGGCCCTAAAATCATATGCCACATGAAACAAAAAGGATTTTGTAAAACATGTTATGTTGTTTGTGGTTTCTTCATGTCAACCTAATTCATCATACAAGCGCTAGCTCTATTAATTAAAATCCTAATATGATCATTAAAGATAAATTAAATATGGCTGATTAAATTGGAAAACCTAGATCTAAAATTAATGGGGGTATTAAAAGGGATTTAGGGTTTTGGGATTATGATTTCATGTGAGATTCTTGTGGGTGCATGTGCTTGTTAAATCTAAGGTTAGAATCATATTTTTGTGTGTGTGTGTCGACCTATGTATAAACAAGTAATAAAATCAGAATTAAAAGGGATTAGGTCGTGATGTTAAATCTGTCTCACTAAACATGTTGTCCAGAATTTTGGGTCGCCTTGAAGGATGTCTAATTTAATGATGACAACGAGTTTTGACATGATTCCAAAGTCTAAAATTAAGTTTAAGATGTATACTTTCTGAATATTAAGTTTCTTGGTCATTGAAGTTCATTTGATTTTTACAAGATTAGTTGTCAAATTTGGAAATCTTGAGTCTAAAATCAGTTGGTTTTTATGATTTTTTAATTCACAAAATATAAGGTTTGATAAAACCAAATTTTAGCAAGAGGATGTTTAACATGGTTATTGGTTACTGTAATTTTTTTAGATTTTTCTGGAAAGCATAAATGTGTTTATAAAACACAAACTTATCAGGTATACAAACAAGTCATTTTCTGGATAAATGTGAAAAGAATGATTTTTATTAAATATTTGAACTAAGAGATAAAATCTATAAAAATTATGGGAAGTACTAAACATATATAAGTATCTCTGGTAAAAATTACAGAACCACAAGAGCTCGTTTAGTGTGTCATAAAAATCATAAGAATATAAACCAGATTCACATGAGAAACCCTAAAACATTAATAACTATAAGTATCAAGTAAAATATCAGTTATGACACATAGGTGAGCTTATAAATGGACTCTTATATAATAAATGGTTATTACTTAATGTAGATTCATTGAAGAAGGATTGAGGTGTGTTTTCTTGTGATCCTTTCATTTTCGTTAAGGTACATATATTCCATCCTTTTTCAATAAGGATATCTCATAACTTGATCATTGATTTTTGCTATTCTAATTTATAATCCATATCTGGTTTTACATTCGCATGATTATTCAGTTTGATGTTATTATTCATTTCAGTTAGATATTATCATAGTTGGACAATTGGTAATTGTTCCTTATGCTTTATTATATCATGTTCTGTTGCCCGAGCTGTTAACTAGTCATACCATGTCATTGAGGCACCAATGGCATGTCACTATTTTGTAGAGGTGTGATTAGTCCATGTCCTCCATTATTATTATTATTATTGTATATATGGACAGTCTAGTACTTTTGTGTTTGTATATATATATATATATATATATATATATATATATATATATATATATATATATATATATATATGAGGATATTTTTGCTATAATTTTTGTAGCCAGTTGGTTACAATCTTTCACAAAAAATACACTAGCAATGAATCTGGGATCAACGGAAAAAATTTCAGGACCCATTAGTTGACCACCCTGAGGATAGTTTTTCCCAACTGCTATTGATATGGATTAGACTTGGTTTTTGAGTTACCTTTCTTTTAGACTCTGTTTTGATTTGTATTTTAGTTTGGAAGTCATTATTTTTCAGACTTAGTATTTTATTATTTCCATTGAATACCTTTGTAACTTTATTATATTAAAGTCTTCTGCTTGCGTATGTTCTGTTGATGCCATAAATGTGACATTTGACCCATTCTCGGATGGGGGTGTTACAATTATGGTATCAGAGCTTAGGCTTCGACTTGTAGTACTTTAGTTATGATCTGTGAAGATTTGGTCCTTAGGTTTGCACTGTAGGAACTTGTGAAATCACCTTGAGAACTTGCTTTAGGTTTACTTCTATAAAAACTTAAGTTATGAACAGTAAGGATTGGGTAGATTATATGATAAGACATTTGTTAGATATCTTTCTTCTGCATCACTCTGATTCGTGCCCCTGTTTTTAGTTAATCCCTTTTAAGATCACTCTTTCCAGAAATTTAGAAAACTTATCATAGTGCACAACATAAGCTTAGTGATCAAATAAGTTTATAATGCCTTGAGAATTTTGTGGTAATGCCTTCATTTCATAGGTTTCACTTTCTGATTTAATCACATTCTTTTGAATTTTGAACTTAATCTCTGGTTCGTTTGTTAATCATTTATATGCCTCTTTGTCCGTTCAGAGAATTCTTATAGGTATGATCATGATGTGTTTGACACATTCTGTGGTTTCTTTTGCTTTTGCTAAAACATATTAAGGTAAACTAAGGTTTATAATATAATTTATATTAATATTAGAGTTTCTATTCATTAGAGACTTGTACATGTGCATGAAAGGCTTGTACATTAATATTTTATAAAAATCATATATACATTAAATAAGGTTTGTGATTTTATTTACATAAAATCATAGAATTGTAAGTTAGGGTTTTGTAACGGGAAATAAAGTAGAGTTATGTTTTCGTGCTTTAAAAGCTTGTACATTAGTTTTGAAGTGTTGTACCTTAGGGTTTATGATTTAGTTACGTAAAATCATAGTTACGATAAATTAGAGTTTCGTGAAAACTCTAATAAATGGCTAACGTTTAGTTTGAACGTTTAGTAATCGTACGTTAATGAAATAACGAAATGTGGTAAATAAAACTTGACAACTTTTATATTTGACATATAAGAATGTTCATTTGAAATAAACATAAGGCAGGTAGGTATCGGTCTGCGTGTGAGCACGTTTATTGCGAATGTGAGTTACGTGACATTAGTTGGTTGTTCTGGTCAAATTAACTGATAACGTTTAGTCTTTAAAAAAATTTACGTAGAAAAGGGATAAGTATTCCTTATTTAGAATAGTGTATTAATTTAGTACAAGGTGAAATTTACCAGTGGTTACATCTAACATTTAAATTTCAAATTTGAATTTCATCCTTAGGTTCCCCATCACATCACCATCTTATCCTTATAACCCATTTCAACACATGTGTTTATTCATTTGAATTTCAAAATACACGCACATACACACACACTCAAATCCTTTTCTCTTCCTCACTCTCAAATTCAAATTACACACACTCACTCGCACATGCTTTCCTTCCCTCACACATTTGTCAACTCATACCCTTATCCAACATTCAAATTTCAAATTTGAATCCAACTCTTAGGTTCCCCATCACATCACTCTCACATTACATACAACTCACCTCTTCAATTCATCACATGGTCATTAATCTCAACCTTCCTCATATACAACCGCCCTCACTCTTTCCTTCCTCTCACATTTTAAATTTGAATCTTGCCTAAGGCGGGTGCCAACTCATCTCAAACTTATCTCTTCTCTCCTCTCACATTTCAAATTCAGATTTGAAATCCAAACTTTTGCTCCTCCCCATCACATCAAGCCAACTCTAACCTAACCATGCCATCTCACATATCCTAACCATGGTTGACTTCTAACCTTATTCCACATTTGAATTTTAACCATTCACCCTCTTCTCCAAGAAAAGCATATTCCTTATTCTCTTGGCATATTATATTCTCTCTTAACCATGCCAACCTACTTAACCTAACCATGGTTTCCTTCAAACCTAACCTCACTCACTCAATTCCCTCTCGCAAAACATTTGAATTTGAAATTCAAATCTTCCCTCTCCCTATCTTATCTCAACATCCACACATCCTTTCCAAGCAAAGGAATATTCCATGGCATATTCTTTCTCTCTTATCTATTCCATGTGAGGAATACCCAAACTAGCCTTATCCATTTATCCCTTCTCTCTTTCTTTCTTTGATAATTGGTTTTATCCAAATACTTCACAAAATGATTTTTATCAAATGGCTCTTTGAGTTGGTTGACCTTAAGGATGAATAATGTAAAGGTCTAATGTGTGAAGTACAATTGGGGGTTTAGCAAGGTTGGATACTTAAAAGTCCAAAATCATAAGAAAAATAGTTCAGGAATTCTGGCATGCTTCTGTCACTCTAGCACGCCGGCCAGCATGCCAGAATAGCACAAGGCCAGCGCGCCAGAAACTTTTTATTTTTTCCACTTTGGGATTTTGGCCTATAAATACCCACCTTTGGCTCTTGTATTTCTCACCCGTTTCCAAACATTCTTTCTCTCTAATTTCTTTTTTCTCTACCCTTTAAGTCTACATCTTGTGTTCTTAATCTATCACTTATCATCTTTAAAGGAACACATCTCTTGCATGGGAAGAATCACAAGAACCTAATCCACTCTTGTGATTGTGTCGAGGGTCTTCTTATGTATTCCTTTTCTATTAGAATTGAGTCTCTAGGTTAGGTTAGGGCTTGATCAAACAATCAAACATTTTTATTCAATTTGGTTGTAAGGGAAGTCTTGTGTTGAGGTGACCAGGCCTATATCATTGGGGGATCTAGTTGGGGTTTGATACCTCTTATGGGAAGTCTTAGTGGTCTTTGTGGTCTTAGTGGTTAAGTTGAATCACGAGTCCTTAAGGGTAATTTTCGAGGGCGGAATACCGTTAAGAGTAGCTCTTCTTAGTAAGCACCGATCTTTGTGCATATCGGTGAAGTGAAGTTGTAACGGTTTGTAGTCCACCGAAAGGATTATACTTAGTGAATAGTATACGCGTCGTTGATTCGAAACTGGATGTATGGATGGTATAAACCCCCATCCCGAACCAGTATATATCGTGGTGTCTCATTACATGCTTTATATACTTTGGTTGCATTTGTGGTTGTGAATATTGTTGCATAACCACCTGGTGTTCTTAGAGGCTTAAAGTTTTTAAACAACTAAAAAGCCAAAGAGACCGTATTCACCCCCTATCTACGGTTCTACAAGGATGATGAATGAGAGGCCTGGCAAAGAAGTGCTATTATCTAAGAAAACAAAGCTTGAGCTCATGGGATTTAAGGAAGTCTGAGTATTTAACCCTGAAAGCATTTTGTAATAACTAATAGAATCTTTCGTAACTTATGAATGAATGATGTTTTATTTTTATCTATGTTCTTTACTTGCTTTATAGAATCTTCAGTGTAAGAAGAAGACCCTTGCTTTCTTACACTGAACAAAAACACTTAGGCTATGTTTATATCCAAATAGGGGGAGACTATTGGCTCAACTCAGTACTCAAGAAGTCTTAATCTAGGATTTGAATAGAAAATAACCTAATTGTTACATAACCTAAAACAACATTCAAGTCACTGAGTGAACAGTCACTCAATGACTCACCTTCAGGAAGCTTTGGATGAGCCTAAGAAGAAAGACTCTCCATTCAGTGAGGCAGAACTCAATGAATGATACTTGAGCAAAGGAAGAAGGTGATGGGTTCAGGGAGTGAGACAATAGCTTACTGAACCCCAAGTCTCCTCAACAACAAAGAAGACTAAAGACTGTGGAAAACTAGAAGGGGGGGGGGGGGTTGAATAGTTTTCCCCTCTTTTTGTTTATAAAAAGTTTGTTTCAAAATGTTGATTAGAATTTATTCAATTGTTTGTTTGAAAAACCCCCAATTAGAGTTTAGTATGAAAACAACATATAATCAATATGATCAATTATATATGTGAGCTTTTGAATTAGTTTTCAAAACTTAGTTTTATGAATGGAGCTTTGGTCGATCTTTATATGAATACGTTTTCCTTTTAAATCTTAAAAAGTTTTATATCAAATTATCTATCAAGTTAAACTTAATATGAGAAGTGTGAATAATAATCTATTTGACCATATCATATAATTATACACACAATCACAATATTAACTTCTATGTACAACACAATCAATCATCACAACTATATAAGCAACAACTAAGAAATATAGGCAAGTATAGATGTAAAGCGATAAATGCAAGAATAAATGAAAAGAGATAAGAGAAAGGAAATGCAAACCGGACACGATGATTTATAGTGGTTCAGCTACAAGGACACCTTCCTTGCCCTACTCCACTCCCCGAGTCACCTACTCGAGAGTTTTCTTCACTACTCAAGAAGCTCCCTTTTGGCAGAGAAAACCATACACAACTTTTGCTTATACCAATTTACGACACTAAGCTAAATGTCGAGTTCTAATATTAGCTAGAACCAATCTCACGACACGACTTCGATCACTACACAACTTCTACACGACTTCACGACTTCTTCACTACTTCACGACTTTTTCACTACTTCACAACTTCTTCTATACTCCACTACTTATACACACACCTACATCTTCACAACTACATGACTTCTCTACACTACAACTTCTTCCCACTACTTCTTACTCACTCATTGACTCACTACTAAGTAAGATCATCTTGATCTACTTATCACATGTACATACATAACTCACAACTTTACATCAACACTAACTAGACTCTAATACATCTTTGGCTTTATGATAGAGAGGATTCTTCTCTTGCACTTTGAGTGATGAGGGATTGAATCACTTGAAACAAAAACTAATAAACTTATGATCAAAGGATTTAGAAGTGTGTTTGGAAAGGATTGGGACTGAAAATTTTCGTGCAAAAGGTGTGGAAAAATAGCAGAAATGAACCAGTATTTATAGGCAAAAGTTTCTGACAATTCTGACAAAATGGAGCGTGTGCCGGCCCCCTTAAAATTAAGGGGGCCGCCCAGACAAAAACGGCAGTTTTCTTGTCTTTTTCTGGGGAAAGTTTATCTAGTGAAATTTTAACTGTTTTTGGCTAAAAATTTGAGGTCATATATTTATTATGAATTAAACATTTTCCTTTAATTATCAAAAATGTTTTTCTAAGTATATAAAATATTTGTATCATTTTATATAATTTGTAGTGTTTAAATAAAACTCCCTTTGATCATAAAATGTATTAGACATTTGTTTGTACATACCTTAAGTGATTGTTGAAGCATACTCGAGACGTTGAGATGTCAAGGCTTGTTGACGTATGAATGCAAAGATGAATTGTGATCACAAGTAACTTAAGCACTTTACGTTATATGTTGTAACTTACATCTTTGTCATCATCAAAACATGAAGAGGATGTTTAGATTAAATATCGTAATATTCATGCCAACAAAGACTTAGAGACTGAAGGAAAGGCGGGAAAGTTTGAAACCTATAAGGAAGGGTTCTTATCAAGCAAAGGTCAAACTTTTCCTGAAAGGTTAAAGTTTAGAACAATGTCATCATTGTTCCTCAGAAATCAGTGTTGTCCAATACTCAAAGTAGAAATTTGTAACAGAGACAAAACATGCAAGTATTTTATCAAAACTAGCTTAGGTCATCTTTGTCTTCATTTTAATGGTTGTCAAATATACTTGTGTATAAATAGAAGTATAAGGAGGAGTAAAAGTTAAGTTTGTGCACTAAATGCTTAAGTTATTCACAAACAGTTTTACTCCTCCAAAGGCAACTAATTCCCTGAGTTAACTCAGCTGGTTACCATAGTTGTACTCAAGCTTAGCTTGAGTTTAGAGAGGAGATTATACAGTACATGTCATTTCAATCCCAAGTGTTGTTCCACAAACACTTAGGGTATAAATTCTCTAATTTACTTCTAATAAGGATTTAAACATTGAAAAACTTTGTGTCTATTTACTTTAAGTTTTTATCTCTTATTAACTTGTATTTCATTACATCACTTAAACATGGAACCCAGGTAGATTAACTTTCTAGTTAAACTAATCGTGTAAAGGGAACAATAGGAAAGGCTTCCATTTCTAAGCATATTGCTTCCACCCTTCGTCCTAAAGCTCCTAGAAGTGCGATTAGGAGACCAATTATACTTGGTCTTGGAGCAATTGTGGATTGCTCAAGTAGTTACAGGAAGAAGTGGTATATGTCGCCCCCCCCCCCCCCCCCCCCCCAAAAGCTAAAAACATAAACAAGTGTTTGTTATTGACAATGTTCTGTATTTCGGTTAAATGTTTTATATTTTGGTGGTGAAAACAATGACTTTTAACTATTATAACTTATGATGTAATTATATATAGTTTAACTACTGGAATAGCTTTGGATAGTTTCTTTTTGTGTAGTTGATGGGAAATGCAGTTAATGTGGGTGAATTCCTGGAAGAATGAGTATCTGAGTATGTGTCGTATATGATATGTATAGTTCCTTTTTGTATGTTCTTGGGAATGTCTTTGAAACATATTATGAATCTTGTAACGGTTATCTTTGTAGCTAATATATTCTATTTTAACCATTATGCTTTCTGGTATTAATTCTAGTGTGGGAGATGAATTGTTTTCATCAGGTTGGGATTTGTTAGATTTTGGTGTAGGGTCTGCATTTGATTGAATGTTTGAAGGTTGAGGTGACATTGATAGTTTGTAGTTTGTGTTTGAGTATGCAGTTTAAAGGATGTTTGGATTTACCTATTTTAACTTTTAAAAGTCAACAAATACCAATAAATTAAACTTTTACCCATTGGAAAGACATGCCTAACCAAAACATTAACTTGATAGCTTGCAGATTGCTTATACATTTTACAATGTTTAGGGGGTGTTTGGGTTTTCACTTTTTGACTTTTAAAAGTCAATAGATACCAAAAAATGAACTTGACAGCTTTTGTAGCTTGCTTATACAATTTGCAGGTTGCTTAGGAGGTGTTTGGATTTACCCATTTTAACTTTAAAAGTCAATAGATACTAAAAAATAAACTTGACAATTTTGCAGTTTGCTTATACAGTTTGCAGGTTACTTAGGGGGTGTTTAGATTTACCAATTTTGACTTTTAAAAGTTAACAGATACACAAAAAAAAAGAACTTGACAGTTTTGCAGATTGCTTATACAGTTTGCAGGTTGTTAAGGGGTGTTTGGCTTTACCCATTTTGCTTATTAAAAGGGTGTTTGCATTGTCATAACATAATAAATACAACATAGCAGTTAAGTTATATATATTATTAAATACAAGATAGCATGACTTGCAAGTGCTTCACTTGGTTAATGACTTGCAGGTGATTCACTTGGTCTATGACTTGTAGGTGGTTCGCTTGGTCTTTTACTTGCAAATGGTTCACTTGGTCTTTAACTTGTAGGTGGTTCAGTTGGTCTTTGACTTCAATGTGGTTTACTTTCTTCTTCACTACTGTCACTAGGTTAGGGAGACCTACAGTCATGCATTTCATCAGGTCTTGTTATTGTCCCACTTCCATGTCCTATACCCACTGAACCACCACCTCTAGAAGATGCAGTAACACCTATGCCCACTACACCACCACCTCTACTAGTTGTAGTTGTGTTTCCCCTTCTAACACCTAGACCCACTACACCACCAGTAACAATACCTCTATCAGTGGTGATTCCCCTTCTATAAAGATGCATTAGACAGGAATACCGTAGAAACCTTGCATCAAATTTCCTTCTAGACCTATTTTCTCTTTTCATCCAACTGTCAAGGCATATCATTTGACTAACATTTTCTTGAACCATGGTGAATCTTCTTTGATGTGATAAAGAAATGAAGACCAATGGGGTATTATATAATGCAGTTAAAAAGGGTGGGTCAAACGGGGAACAATGTGGTTATTAAACAAGAAGTAGATGGGACTAATGACAACATAAATGCTGAAAATGGAGGGAAAACATTATGCATTTCACAAAGTGATTACTACAAGTGCATAACTTACATGACATTCTTGTTAATTGGTCATAATCTTAAAAGTTAAGTTAAACATATAATACGAATAGATGTTTCTCATGTTCCACCTCCAACTCTTGTTCTTGCCTAAGTATGTTCTGCCACTCTTTTTCAGACCTTACTTCTTCTTCTAATGTATGGATTAATGCTTCTTGCTCTAATCTCATTTGATCATGTTGATCAATAAGATATCCACCAGCCTGCTACCCTTGTTCAACCCTTTTCTTCTTCTTCTTCTTCTTCTTCTTCTTCTTCATCTTCTAATAATAATAATAATAATAATAATAATAATAATAATAATAATAATAATAATTTGATTATTTCTTCTTCGTCTAACATTCCACTACCACCTACACCACTGCAATTTCCAGAAACTGTATCCTTGTGGAAGACCTTAACTAAGTTTCTCATTGTAATGTTAAGATAATGATGGTTTGGGAGAAAAAATTGAAATGTTATGAAGTATCAAAGCAGCTTTTACAGTAATATCCTTCCCATAACACCCCCTCTGTAAGATAATAGATTGATGGTTTAGGAAATCTGCCATTTTCATTATATGTAAGCTCTTTCGTCCTAATTTATTTCTCTCAACCATCTTATATATCTATCTGTATATACATAAGATTCCCCGTCAATTGGACGTGTTGATGTTACAGTTGTGGAATTCCGAGAGCGATTTGCTACAGCAGCCCAAAATGTCAACGTATGGCATGGTGTCTCGGCCATCTTTCCCCTTGTTGGTGATTTTTTAGAGGTTTCTTATTTTGGTCATTTCAACATGATCATCTTCGCATCGATTACCTATCTTTTGGTACGTTTTTTCGTATTCAGATACCATCAGTTTCTTTTATTTCTATATGTTATCATACGTATCTCTAAACATGCCTAACCTTATACTCGCCAGTTGTCTTATGTATCATGCATGATGTAACTTCACAAGTAATGATATAGTAGATGCTCTAAGTACATACACAAAAAAACATGGTTTAGATTAAGTACAGTTTGGTTTCTTAGATCTATGACTCAAACTCAAAAAACACAGAGAATTACAGTTCTAAATAAGTTATATTTTCGTTTAACCAGTCATTCAAGTTATGTTATGAGCAATTTGGTGTTTTTAACCAACTACAAATTTGATTAAAAACCGACCTCAGTTAGTACCCCCTATTTCGCAATTAGTTACATGTAGAGATGCATTTTGATGTACCCTTTATTGAATGAAAAATACTTGTAATACTTTTTTCCTGAAATTTGTGTACTAGGACTAGTGATGTTAGTTATATCTATGGTGGCAATACCACTGAAGCATAAAGTACTACCATTCTTCCTCATACTTCATGTGATGAACATTGGTCAAGGCGGTCATCATCCTTGTATTCAGACGTTTGCAGCTGACCAATTTGACGACGACATCCCAGAAGAAAAAGCAGTCAATAGCTCCTTTTTTAACTGGTATTTGCCATACCTTATGGGAATTCAAAAAATATCCGTATTCGGATATCCAAAAACTTGTTCATAATTTATTAAAAATGTGGTTTTTATGAAAGGACAGTTTTGGAACTCATATAAATGTTTTCCAAAAATTATAGATATCAGGATATTCAGATATATAAAACTATTATCTGAAATTTCGGATATCCGAATTTAAAAAAAACATAGATAACATATTATGTCTAACATAAAACCATCATCGCAAATTTCTAATATCTAAATTTATGATATAACTAACTATTGACAAGTCCTTGATATTATTTAAATTAGCAAAAAAAAATATTGTAAAAAATGTCGCATTTCATATTTTCGCTTTAGGCCTCAAATGACCATGAGACGACTCTGATACCATCATAATCATATATATGTCATTGACAAATCTTTATCTTTTAGATAACTTTGTCTAAATTCATGTGCTAACTGTTTGCGAAAGTGATTTTAAATTCCGAAAACTGAAAAAACCAAATCGAATTTTTGGTGCAGAGTTTGGTTTAAAAAAACTTAAAACCGAAATTTTAGTTTGGGGTTTGGTTTTAGCTAAAAACCGTCTCAAACCGGCTCATAATCACCCCTATATATAACTTGAACTCTTTAATCTCATAATAATTGAACACAAAACCAAAATAAGAAACATGAACAAAATATATACAAAAGTTAATGCATAATTCATATTTGTCAAATGTAAAGCAAAAAATAACTAACACACGACAGAAGATACGGGAGAAAAAAATCAAGGTCAATAGTAATTTTCAAGGATAAAGAAAGAAGTGTAAAAACAATTTAAGGTAGAAAATGGCTACCTTTAAATTTTATATATATAATTTTTTTAGTGGCCACTTAGAAAGGAGATATTTCATGTCGGTTGTTTTTTTTCCTTTCAATATAGAAAAGTCGCTAGTTAGGAGAGGCTCGTGGTATATTAAACATTTTTATGGGCTAAACGATGGTATCTTAATACAATCATTGGGCTTATTGGAAGGGAGCCTAGCACCCGCTAGCCACCCTTCCTTCCGCCCCTGATTCTATTTACACTTTTATTTTTTTGAGTTATATAATTAACTTTGACCCCCCTTAACTATAAATCTCGGCTCCGCCCCTGGATATAAAAAAAAATGTTATGTAATAAGGTGTAAGCAAGGTAACAGTATGTGACTTGGCGCAAGTGGCAATGAACAAAATATAGATGAGTGAGATGAGCATAAATCTATGATATGGCACTAAATGTATCGTCATAAGAAGAATAGATATTCATAGAGTTGGGGAAGGCTGTGCACACCCCCACGACTGGTATTAAGGAATATAACCCTTTAGCTAAACAATTGCACTGTGACACTCAACTTACCAACAAGAGATAACTAGGGAGTAAGGAAATCTAAGTAAACACATTCGTCTCATTATAAGAAGTTCACCACTTTTACTTTTCTTGTTATTTTTATTTTATTATTTTTAGTTTAATTAGTCATTTTTTGGGTTAGTTGACTAGCAACTAATTCCGCCTACTCTTCCAATACCCGGAATTTTTATTTGCTTTTATAAAAAAAATACAAAAACAATCATCCTTCACCTTTAGACCTAGTTAACCTACACTTCAATCCTAATGACACTATTCTCCTAGAAACGTCCAATCCCCCGGATGTACCATATACTACACTACAACGATCAGGTACACTGCCTGGTGGATTGCAAAATCTCTCAAGATCCCTTGAGAGGTAAAAGCTTTTGCGAAGGTCTTGTGATCCTGCATCAAGTTTTAGGCGCCGCTGCCGGGGAATAGTTATTACTTAGGTTGCTTTTTATTTTGATTAGGTCTACTTATTAGATTCATATCTAGTGAGATTTTTATTTTCTTTTTTTTAAGGATTTCTTTAGTCTATCTTTCTCCCTTAATTCTTTGTTTTAAATCTTCCTTAGCTATTATGGTAGACGAAGATTCCAGTAATTTTAGACTTACTAGGAGCGTAGGCTAAGACAATCCCTTCAGACATCCGAATCACATGGCACTACCATCAACTTTGATAAAGCTCTTTTCGAAGAGGAATATAGCCATCGCTCTACACCTCCTAATTTCGAATCTGATCTAAGTGAGGATGCCCTGGAGAATCCTATCCTAAAGTGCCTCAAGGACTACTCTTCCCCTACCTCTCATGGTTTCTCCAACGCTATCGTTTTCCCAAATGAACATACCAATGCGGTCCTGCACGCTAACGATGTTTGGCTTGTACAAAGTGTGTGCAAGTTTCATGGTTTGAAAACGGAAGACCCAATTCAACATATCAAGGATTTCTTGAAAATCGTTAAAACCATCTATGCGGATGGAGCCACTCGGGATACATCCTGATTACGATTCTTCCCCTTTTCTCTTCAAGGAAAAGCAAAAGAATGGTATGACAGACTTCCTTCTAAATCCATCTTCATGTAGGAACAACTTATTTCAAAATTCTACGATAAATTCTTTCCACCAGGAAGAACCTCGACAATTAGGGACAAAATCCTCTGTTTTCACACAGGAAAAACTGAATCTTGAAGCTCCCATTACCAAAATGGCGGATACCCGTACGATGTCGGAATTTCTCCAATATCCCACTGAGGGATTCCAATTATATCCGAGAATTTTGAACTTAAAACCGGTTTAATTCAACTCGTCACGTCAAACCAATTTCATGGTTTTGAGAGGGATGATCCACACGCACACATCCAATGGTTCAATAAGTTGACCTCGACAATGAAGTTTAAGGATGTCGCTCATGCCCCTATAAGTTAATGTTATTCCCGTTTTCTCTCGAGGGGGCAGCCCGGATTTGGCTCGAAAAAGAACCCCCTCCTTCTATTACGACATGGGAAGACCTCGTCTCGAAATTCATGATCATTTCTTTCCTCCGTCTTCGACTACAAATCTCAAGAATGATATCACTAATTTCCAACAACGTTTTGATGAGAATTATGGTGAGGCATGGGAACGTTTCAAGGATCTCCTTCGAAAATGCCCACACCATGATTTTTCATAATTACATCAAATCGATATGTTTTATAACGCTTTGACTCAAAACAATGAAGATTCGCTTAACGCGGCCGCCGGTGGCAATATCTTGAATCGTACTCCAAGAAATATCGTGAAGATTATCGAGAAAAAATCTAAAGTTCCCACTTTAAGAAACAAACCGGTTGTTTCGAAAGTAAATGCTTCTACCTTTTCTTCATCAGCTCATCCATCGGAGATGGCTTAACTTACCGATGCTATTCGTTGTATGAACTGAGAGTTTAAGCTCCAAAACCAAAAGCCAGAGCCCGTCAAAGCCGTTATCGAGAAATGTGTTATATGTGGTGGTCCCCATCCTTATTATGATTGTCAAGCCACCGATGGCCAAGTTTGCAATGCTACCGCAGCATAAGCGAATTGATTAGGCGAAAAATGAACCGTTTTTAGAGGGTCATTTAAGCCTGAATTCGAGATTATTTGATCAATATTGCCCTAAATCGTTTCTTTTGTCATTTTAGGTACTTTTAGAGAGAAATTTGGAAAAGGAAGCATTTTGGACGTTTTTGGAGCATAAAAGTGAAGAAAACGGCAAAGTCTTAATTTTCCTTGCTGGGAACAGTACCTGACGGCATCACAACTTCCTTAATGACGGCGTCAAGAGTAACAAAAGAGGTGGATGTGGGAAATACACATGACGATCCAGAGAGTTTTGTGCGTTGGACATGACGGCGTCACCCAAGGCCGTCATGGTCCAAGTATTAGTGACGGCCCAGAAGAAATTTACACATGACGGCGTCAAAATCAGATCTAGGCAATACGATTTCTATTATGGCGGCGAGTTGACGGCGTCACAACCCAACACATGACGCCGTCACCCATTGTAATCTATATATAGTTTTCCAAAATTCATTCATTAGTGTGTATTTTTGGAGGGTGCAACTTTGAGGAAAACCCTAGGTCGAATTTTCCAGCTTTTTCAAGGGTTTCAACCCTTTGAAACTTTCATGTTCAAATTGAGATAAGTACTCTTTCAATTCATTCAATATGTCTATGTGTTGTTTGAATATATCTTACGCTTGTCTTCAATTTAACATGCTAGGCTAGATTTCCTTGGGGTTTGCTTAGATGTAGTGAAACCTAGATGTTAATTATGGGTTGATTGTTTGTTTATAGTTGTTACGGATGATTGTATTCGATGTTAGGCTTAAGAAAACTGGCAGACTTCCATTGGTAACTTGCTTGAACGTCTTAAGAAACATGATCGGAGGTGTACTACGATATTTGGTTGTATTTAATGCGTAGGAGAATTCTAATGATCCCATGTTAGGAGCTTCTAACGGCTCGACATAGGAGTGAAGTAGGATCCTATAGAGTTAAGGAATATTGTACACGGCCCTACGACTAGTATTAAGGAATATGACCCGTCATCCATGCAATTGTAACAAGCTATCAACCTGTAAACGATATCTAGGGAGTAATGAAACCTAAGTAAACACAACTTTCCTCATCATTGTTTACACCACATTAGTATAATTAGTTTTATTTCATTTTTGTTATTTTATTTTGATTGCATATTTAGATAAATTGGGTTAGTTGGCTAGCAACTAATTCCGCCCACTCTTCCAAAACCCGAGATTTTAATTGCTTTTATAAAAATATAAAAATACAAAAAGAATCATCCCTCACCTCTAGACCTAGTTTTTAGGCTTTCTAATCCTAGCGACACTATTCCTGAGTTGAACAATCAATCCCCCGGTACTTGTCACTATACTATACTACAACGATCAGGTACACTGCCTGGTGGGGGTTGTAAGCTTCTCGAGATCCCTCGAGAGGTAAAGCCTGGTGCGATTCCCACATATCACGAATTACAATCAAAAGCAAGGTTTTCGTCTTAAAGAAATTAATTACCGACTAACAACCAAATGGGACCACCCGGCTTTCCTCCCGTTCAAAATCAAAACAATCAAAACCTTTTCAATCAAGGCCAAGATTTCAATATCAATCAAGGCTACAACCAAAATCGTGGAGCAAATTTCAATCAACCAAATCAAAAATACCAAGCTCCACCCAACAAGTTTATCAACCTCTTCAATCTGAAGTTCAACCTTCTCATGATTTTTCAAACTATATGAAAACAAATGATGTTAGCATACGAGCTATGCAAACTCAAATCAACAATATGAGGGTCGAGTTGAAGAGAGAAATCGATACTACTTTGTCTAAACGAACAAATGAGCTTAAAGACATGATGAGTAGTTTTATGAAGATGAATCAACCCTCAAGTTCGGGAACTCTTCCAAGCAATACCATTGCTAACCCAAAAGGTCAATTGAGGACTATCACCACCCGAAGTGATGATTCTTATGATGGACCCACGATTCCTACTACTTCTTCTTCTCTTCCTAAAGTAGTGGAACGTGAGACCGATGTGACAAAGAACACGGTGCTTCCTACTAATAAGGGAAGTACCAAAGACGTCCAACCTCCGGTTGTCCAAGTTTCTGAGCCAAAAGTCGCTCAAGTTTCGTCAATTAATTCTAAACTGATAAGGAAATATTTGTTACGCTTTTAGGTGGTCATTTAAGCCCTAAATCGTGATATTATAGTCAAATGTTACTTCAAATCGTTCCTTTTGTCATTTTAGGTACTTTGGACGAGAATTCTGGAAAATAGAGCATTTTGGAAGTTTTTGGAGTCAAAAGTTAAGAAAACAACAAAGTCAAGAAACCATGCTGGAAATAATATGTTGGGTTCATTCAGTACCTAAGTCTCATAAAAAAATATTTGAACACAAATTAACCTAAGTGTTGGAAATCATTAAACGCAAACAAGTCACTGAGTGAACAGTAACTCAGTAAGTCACCTTCAGGATGCTTAGGACGAGTCTAAGAAGAAATTATCTCCATTCAGTGAGGTAGAACTCAGTGAGTGGCACCTAAGCCAAAGAAGAAGGTGATGGGTTCAGTGAGGATGACAATAACTCACTGAACCCCCAGGACTCCTCAACAACTATTGAAGTACTGAAGACTGAAGACCTGAAGACTGAAGAATGGGCGGGACAAAGCGGGAATCATTTGAAGGTATGAGTGGGTGTCCAACCTGAAGTTAAACTTTCCCTAAAAGGCATAAAGTCAGGATGGTGTCATCACTATGCATTATAAAGGCGCATTATTTTATACCCAATATAGCCTATTGTAACCGAGACAAAATACGTAAGTATTTTATCTCCACTATCCTAGGTCATCAATTTGTCTTTATCAGTAAAGTTGTAATTTACTTGTGTATTAATAGGTAGCATAAGTGAGGAGTAAAAGTCAACAAGTTTGTGCAATTAATTCTTAGACATTCACAAACAACTTTTACTCCTCAAAAGAAGGGAAAATTACACAGATAGGTAACGAACTTTGAAAAATTTTCAATGTTAGGTAACGAACTTTCTAAAATACTAATATAACCAACAAAACTTGTTGTAACCGTTAATGTTAAGTAATATGACCGTTTGGGTGGCACACCAGCTTGTTGGGCCCACTTATGATATTATTTAATCAATATTTACATGTATCTTCTTTACTTCTTCTTTGACTCTTTGTTCTTGAATTGAAACCATTACCACAGAGGCACCCACTATCATCTTTCTTCATTCCATCTTTCATTCAAGATACCATTTTAATGCCCTATAAATACACGCACAAGATCACCATTTTGATACCCACCCTCGCCATCAGAATAACATTCCACCATTTTCAGCAGATCCAGTCAAATCACCCGCCACCAATTTAAGCAGAACACGAACCACCACCACAAACATCAAAGAAAAATCTCGATATTCCTAAAAAACACATAGGAAACACAAACACACACTACTGCTGTCATTGCCACTAACGTCGCCATGATCACAAACACCAGCTTCTTCATTTGATTTTGTGATTCAAGTTAACAACAAGTGTTTTTATTAGATCCATAATTGTAAAAAGGTTTTAGTGGGTTTTGTTGAAACTTTAATTTTGGGTTTTGTTGGATAAAATATGTAAAGAGGTTTCTCAGTGGGTTGTTTT
Organism: Artemisia argyi; assembly: GCA_030686995.1. Taxonomy (NCBI): domain Eukaryota; kingdom Viridiplantae; phylum Streptophyta; class Magnoliopsida; order Asterales; family Asteraceae; genus Artemisia; species Artemisia argyi. The sequence goes on from CM060687.1 coordinate 90,960,523, forward strand.
AAGAATAAATGAGATTCAAAATTAAAACCTTCAAAATAATGTTTTAAGAATAACTATATTCGTCGACACACACAGTTCTTCCATATATGGCCTGACATGAAAATGCCCATCTTTCTCCAACCCAAAATGATGACAACAATTATCTTATAACACATTTGACGCTAGTTGTGGCACTCTTCTGTCGCAATTTGCTTTATATGCAACTACTATACATTGCTTTTTTGCTTTCTACACACCAATTTGGTTGGGAAAATTTTATCACTTTGTATCAAGATTTTATCATTTAATTCTGTTTTGGTTGGAAATATATTGCAGCAATTTGATTGAAAGATATTATGTAGTAGTTTGGTTGGCAATTGGTAGTATAGCACTTCTCATTTCATTTGGTCATTGTTTTTGCCTACTTTTTTTATATCAAAATTTTGCATTTGCACTTTTGAATGGGTTTTGTAGCCACCTGTTACACTAAAAGAAAACAATGCTACACTAATTGTCATACTTGTATGTGACAGTGGATAAAATTGTAGCCACCGGTATTTACACTCTTTGAGATGTTACACTTATTGTCATACTTTGGCTTGGAAAGTCAAATGTGTATGTAAGAGTTTATAATTGTCAAATATGTACGTGTGGAGCTATAGAGCTGGATATTTGGGTTTAAACACCAGCACACCATTTACTTAAAAACCAGGTTTCGGCCTGGTGTACGGTTCAACTGTTCAAGACCAAAAATTCCGGAATTTGAAAGTTTAATAGATGGTAGGACCAAATGCGCAAAAAAAAAAAGGTAGTTTTCAAGTTAGGGACTATGAATGCAATAAAAAAAAGTCAAAGGATGATATATGCAAGTCAACACTAACCACAAGGACCATCCGTGTAATTTACTCTTAACTTTATTAAAGTAGGTACAATGGTAACCGGTTGCACCGGTTACAAGTTGTAAAAGTAGCACATATTGCATAACTTTAACGGTTTCAACAAGTTTCGTATGTTATATTAATATTTTAGAAAGTTCGTTACCTAACATTGAAAATTTTTCAAAGTTCGTTACCTATCTGTGTAATTTTCCCTCAAAAGAACAACATAGTCCTTGAGATTGCTCAGTAGGACCTTTAGTTGTCACTCAAACATAGTTTGGGTTTAGAGAGGAGTCATACCATACTTGTCATTTCAATCCCAAGTGTTATTCCGCAAACACTTGGGTATAATTCTTTGATTAACTTCTAATAAGAATTAAACATTGAAAAAATATCTTGTCTCTTATCTTTACATTTTTATTGTTGTTAATCATTTAAGTCGTTGTTTAAGCCATGCAACTTGGCTAGTTTAATTCAATAGTTAACATTAACCTAGTAAAAAGGTCCAACAAGTGGTATCAGAGCCTCTGATTTGTAAAACTTTTAAAATTTTGTTTTTCAAACAAAAGAGTGCTCAAAGTTTTTAAAATCAAGATCCTACCATGGCTGACATTGATGTTCCCCAACTAGTCGATAAAAAGGGTGGAAGTTATTCTACTACTACTCCTAGACTTGAAGTTGGTAAATTTTAACAAGTGGAAAAGGTGCATGCTTTGCTACTTGACTGGGATGGAACCATATTATATTAAGCTTATTAATGATGGTCCATATGTCCCTAAAATTGCCCAAGGTTTAATCAAACCTGAAGCCCAGTGGACCTCATATAAGAGGAGAGTGGTCAATCAAGACCAATGCCTGAAAAGCATCATTATATCATGTCTTCCTGATGATATAATGGAATCAGTCATCAACTGTCCTACTTCCAAGCGGACATGGACTGAATTGGTTCACAACTATGAAGGTCCCTCAGATACCAAGGAAAACAGGATCATGGACCTGAAACTTGAGTACAATACTTTCAGGGTCAAAGACTCTGAAAGTCTCTCAGAGACCTACACTCGGTATAAGACCCTTCTCAATGAACTGACCAATGATGGTATCACCCTGTCTAAGCATGAAATCAATGTTGGCTTTGTCAACAGTCTCCCTGAGAAGTGGTTAAACTTCTCTCAGGATCTGAGAAATGCAAATCATCTCCAAAATCTTGAGCTTCCTGAGATTTATGGTAAATTTATCTATGAGGATAACCTAATCTCAAGGAGATACCCAGACTCCAAAAAGGCTCAAGAGACTAAAAAGACCCTGACCTCCTCACCCATATCCACTGCTTTTTATTCCAATGGTGTTGTGCATGATTTTCAAGATGGTCTGATGATGAGGTTGATGAAAGAACAAGTGAGTAGTACCTGAATGATTTACAAATTGAATTTCATGAAAGGGCACTTCTTGCAAACTCAAAAAGATTTATTAAAAGAAACAAAAACTTTTCAAACACAAAAGCAAATGACAATTCTGAATGTTTTAAATGGGATAAAAAGGGTCATTTTGCAAAAGATTGTTTCTCTAAAACAACCTCAGAACCATCTTATAAATTCTCAGGAAACAAAACTTTCTTAAGAACCAGCAAGTTTCAACAAAAAATGCTTCAATCTAGTCAGTCTTCTCAAAACAAGTCTGAAAATTTCCTCAAAAAGATTTTGAAGCCAAATATAGAAAGGCCAAGGCTAAACTTACCCTTCTTGATTCAGCTGCCTCAGTCTCTCAGGTACCACAAGTTCCCAAGACTACTCAACAGAAAAAAGGGACTTGTTGCTGAAACCTTTGATTGGGATGAGGAAGAAGTGTCCTCTGAGGATGAAGAAGTTCATGTCAGTGCCCTAATGGTGCTCTCAGAAGACAACAAGCTGGCTTTGGGAAAGAACCATGCAAGGAATGGAGAATGGGTGAGCATCACAATGAAAAAGGTAAACATCTTATTCTCTATGGATGATGATTCTGATTGGAAATCTTACTTAGATTATATAAATGTTGATCTTTAGTATGTTGAAGAGCAGAGATTAAACCTGTTTTCAAAATATAACAAACTGAGTTTTGAATTAAATCAGTGTATAGATAAACTTCTTGCTTTAAAACAAGCTAACTTGAAAACATTACACTTCAAATTCAAAACTCTGTACTTGTAAAACAAAATCAAGCTTTTCAGGAAGAACTTAAGAAAGAAAAGGCTGTCATTTGGAGCTGGACTCAAAAGAACCCCAAACTCTTTGACACATTGAGTCTCACACCTAGTACCAAAAAGGTTGCACTGGGTGAAGATCAACTCACTGAAGTATCTGGGGAGAGTAACCATGCAACAGCCTTTCTATCAGCCAACAAACTCTCTAGCAAAGAACTAACACCAAAACCCAGTGATTGGATTGAAAGAGTCAATCCTGATAGTAAAATGCCAAATTTCAGCACTGGAAGAATTTTGAAGCCTAAAAGTCAGTCCATTAAGGAAATGCTAGGAGCCACTGATGAACCCAGCCATACTGAGTCCATCACTGAGTCTGCGTCTGATTCCCAATCACCACTCCCTCCACTAAAACAACTTCAGAGAGCTGCACCTAGTTCTGACCTTACCCCATCTGTCTATCAACTACATTCTCCCAAGGAGAAATCAGGTTTAGGGAGAACTATCCTGAAGAGACCTACCTCTGTACGAACCCACACACAGAGTATCCACTGAAGTGAAACCAGACAGTACTGATTCAAAATATGATCAGTTTGCTGAGCTTGTCAGGAAGTTGAGTGAAAAAATTGAGTCCACTGAAAAACCCTCTTGTTCAAAACCTAAACAATAACCACCAACTTCCTCAAGTTCCTCCAAACCAAAATCCTCATCTAAGCCTTCAGTGAGATGTGAACTTTGCAATTATACAAACCACACCACTGATAGTTGCTACAGAATCCTGTTTTGCATGATATGCAAACAAGAGGATCACATGACTTCTGATCACAAATCTCACTGTGTATCACTGAATGCACAAGGACTTTACAAAGCACAAGGTCATCAATATGCCTCTCCTTCCAAACAAAAACAAAAGGCAAAGCCTTTCCTGCCATGTCCTCACTGATGATTGTATGATGAACAAATGTCGTAACATTTGTGGTGACCCCTCCCATGATGACAGAGGACATGACAAAGTTATTCAGGCCAGAAGAGGCATCACTTCCAGCACCTCTCAGTCTACTGAGTCTTCATTAACCACCAAATGCAAAACCTGTGGAAGCTCAGTTCACTCTACCTCAGACCATGACTCAATAGCTAAATTCAAAAAGTCCCTGAGGACTAAACCCACTAGGAGGTGGGTTAACAAGAAAAACTAACCCAGTTTACTATTTGTGCAGAAACATACCAGGGATCCTGTTTGGCATCTAGACAGTGGATGTTCAAGGAGTATGACTGGTGTGAAGCATTATCTACACAAATATATGGAAGAACCAGGACCCAAGGTTGTATTTGGTGATAACTCATCAGCTCCTACTGAAGGTTATGGTTCAGTAAACTGTAATGGTATAGTTTTTACAAGAATAGCTTATGCCAATGGTCTCAAGTACAATCTTATCAGTGTGAGTCAACTATGTGATGCAAAATACATAGTTCAGTTTGATGACAAGAGAGGAACCATCTTCAATGCCAACAAGGAAGTTGTGTTGATTGCTCCCAGGAGGGATGATGTCTATGTCCTAGACATATCAACCCTTACTCAAAATGGGACTTGCCTCTTCACTAAGGCAAGTGAAACAATCAACTGGCTTTAGCATAGAAGACTCTCTCATCTAAACTTCAAATGTATCAACAACCTGGCCAAACAGAACAAAGTTCTTAGCCTTCCATCCCTGGTGTATACCAAATACAAGCCATGTTCTGCTTGTGAGAAAGGCAAACACCACAGGGCATCATTCAAAACCAAGCAAACCTTCTCCATCAAAAGCTGCCTTCACCTCCTTCACATGGACCTCTTTGGACCTGTCAGTCCAATGTCTATTAACCATGAGAAATATACTCTGGTCATAGTGGATGAATACTCAAGATACACTTGGGTTTACTTCCTGACCAAAAAGAGTCAGACAGTTGGTACAATCATGTCCTTTGTCAGGAACATTGAAAATCAAAATGATATCAAGGTTAAACTGATTAGGACTGACAATGGTACTGAATTTAGAAACCATGACCTTGAGTGTTTTTGTGATGAGAAAGGTATTTCTCAGAACTTCTCTTCTCCTTATACTCTTGAACAAAATGGAGTAGCTTAAAGAAAGAACATGACACTCATTTGAGGCAGCAAGGACAAAGTTAAATGGCTCAGTCATTTCAAAACACTTTTGGACTGAGGCAGTCAGAACAGTCTGTTATACTCAAAATAGGTCTATCATTGTGAAAAGACACAATAAGACTCCCTATGAGATATTTAAAGGAAGAATCCCTGACATCAGCTACTTTCATGTATTTGGGTGTCCTGTGTTTATTAATAACCACAAGGATCACTTAGGTAAATTTGATGCCAAAGCTGATGATGGATACTTCCTGGGATACTCTCTTGTCTCCAAAGCCTTCAGGGTGTTCAACACTAGGATACAGCAAACTGAGGAAACCTATCACATAACTGTTGATGAGAGTAATGAATCCATCAGGTTCTCCAACTCATCAGTTGAGGAAATTGGTATTGATGACTCATCTAGATATCCTCCTGATGAGTATTATCCTGAGAAAAATCCCTCTACTCAATACCAAGCTGATGCAGATATCTCATACTACATCATTCCTCACAATCTACCTCAACCAACCATCAGTGAATTCAATGAAACATAACAAGTCTCCAATGAGACTACACCCACTGAACCAATTGTTCAGGAACCCTTTGATCAAATTGTTAACATTGAGGTCACTGAAGATCAAAATCTTGAGGCACCTTAGGCCCCAATGACTGAACCCACTCCACCAACAAATCAAGCTTCTACAAGTTCTAACTCCTATCCTAGACCACAGGATAGCTGGACTAAGTCCAAAACAATTGCACTTGTGAACATCATTGGTGAGCCCACTGAAGGCACGCTTACCAGAAGCATGGCTGCTAAACTCAAGGCAACCTCAGCCAATGTATGTCTCTATGTAGACTTTCTCTCTGACATAGAGCCTAAGAATGTCAAAGAAGCCCTGACACATGAAAGTTGGGTTCAGGCCATAAGAGATGAATTGGAACAATTTGACAGAAACAATGTCATGACCCTTGTTGAATGCCCTCAGGGTGTTTTAGTCATAGGAATACCATAAAATCAAAGTAAAAATAACACATTATGATACACCCATCATCATTCATATCAAATTTACTTACAAACTAACAACAGTTCCCCTAAAAATTAAATCTTTCAACCGACAATTATTCTATCAATAAAAACAAAAATCAGAAACAGCCCCCATTTTAACCTCATCTGGGCCATACATCTGAGTCAAAGACTCGCCCCCTCCCGGGTTCGTTTACATAATAATTTTAAAAATATCAAAGTACAAGAGAAATCAAAATATAGGAGTGACATGACTAGCAAACTTATCCCGCATCCGGAAGTGGCAATTGGGTCGTGTTCGGGTTTACCTATTCGGGTTCGTGGGTTGACAAACACGACCCATTTATTAATTGCGTCAAGAAGCCTAACCCTAACCCAGACCAGCATAACACGTGTAACCCGTTTAACCTATTTACGTAAATAGGTGAAGCAATGAATAATGTTGATGGTTTGTCGATTTAACTAGTTTAAATTGAAAAAAAATGATATAAAGATCTAAAAAATGATAAATAAAATAACATACAAATAACTATACGACAACTTCAATGATATCTAAATTATAATCGTAATTCGCTCACATTAAGTACATAAGAAAATACATTTAATCCAAATCCAACATAAAATCCAAGTTATATATATTTTACTTTGCAGATGCTTTGTATACTTAAACGTGTTCACGGGTTGACATGTTTAATACTTACCGAACCCAAACACGACCTGTTTATTAAACGGGTTAGACGGATTGACCTGTTTTTTACCCAAACTTGTTTATCCTCAACCCAAACTTGTTTAACTTCGTGTCGGGTTCGTTTCGTATCGAGAATTGCCACCCCTACCCATATCGCTTGAAGAGGAAAACTTTCAAGAGAAAAAATTCTATATAAGCAAAGCCCCCACCTTATTTTGAAACTTAGTTAAGCTTTAGATGTTAAAAACGTTAATTGTGTGTTCCTAAACAAGCTTTTTTGAGCCTATAAGTTACATAAACTTTAGTTTGAGCATTAGAACAATTTTTATAATTGTAAACGAGCTTTCGAGCTCGAGCTTGCGTTAATAAACGAGTCTATCAAGTTCGATCTTTTATACGGACATATTAAGCTTGAAAGTTAGTTTATTGTAAGAGTAAAAAAAAAAAGTCATAAATCATAAACGAGCTTCGAGCTTGAGCTCGAACAACAAAAAAATATTCGAGTTCGAGCTTGAGCCAATTTACAAAAGTTTATTCGAGCTCGAGCTCGAGTAGTTAACAAACGAGCCTAGCTCGTTTAGGCCAAAACTCGATTCGGTTCAGATCGTGAACACCCCTACTCGTCGCATGATAGTTTTAGAGATTCCTTGTAGGTGGTGGTATTATACATGTGGGAAACTTGAGTATGTTCCGTCCAAAATACTCTAACAGGACACAAGAGATAATTCCCATTTGTCATGTCGATACGAAACCATGGATGAAAAAAACTCGTGAACTGATGCAAGATTTTTACCAAGCCTCCACATTTAACCCGAGATCGCTGTGTTATAACTAATTAATTAATAAACACCTCATTGTAAATTCACCATCAATTGAACCGTACCTGTCCCTAACAAACAATCTTCTTTGTAACGTGAAACATGCATGTGTGTGGAAAAAGAGGAGTGTACATATACTTGGGAAAGAGCTACTTATTAAATTAGTGGCTCAAGCTATTTCTATCTATGTGATGTGTATCTTACGTTTACCCGAGTCATAATATAGTAGTATTAACAACATTTTTCAATAAACCACTACTAGCAAAACAATATTGAGGGTCGTATAGCACATTATATTTGTAATCAAATTATATTTTTAACATGCGTCATTTCATTAATCCCATTATCACATTGAGGAAAATAGCCAAGATGAATGACATTGATTAGAACCCACTCCCGTTAACCCATCAGACAAAATCTTCACTTTTTAGAGATTCTTTGCATTTGAAACCCACCACCTATTTTGGCAGTGAAAGTGTCTCGGTACAATGTGTTTCATTAGCACCAATTTAGGTCTATATATTTTTATTTATGTTATTTACCACGGAGTAACAGTCAAGAATTCTTTAAAAAGTAAAAATGATACTATCTGTGAAAAATGCCATAATTACATTTTTCTATGATTGTTAACAATGTTAAAAGCGGATATTCAAAGGATCGAGTACTATTTTGAGCTCAACAAATGTAGTGGTTAATTTGTGGAGCATATGGAAATTGAGCATGTAATTATGTTTGTTACCTTATGTCAAGCTAAGAATTATGAAGATACGCGGATGAAGGCTTGTTTGGGTTTGTTCGCTTAAATTTAATCGGATAAACAAACGAATGCAAAAGTTATCCATGTTCGTTTATGATTTTCCATTAAAGTGTTAAACGAACGGACACAGATAAACATATATTAGAACAAGCCTAACATATTCATAATCTATATATCATTTTTGTATGTGTTAATTTGTCTAATTATGTTTCTTTTACTAGTAACAAATAAAGGAAATGATTTGCACACTCACATTTTTTTATTGAGACACTCAATTGTATGCATTACATACTTGTACAATGAGTGTCTCAATCAAAAGTGTTATTGTCTGAATCACCTCTTAATAAATAATAAATATATATGATAACCGAACATATAAAAATAAACATACATAAATAAACATATGCGAACATTATCGACCGTATAATCGGACATTCGCGAACGTAACTAAATGAACAAGACTTGTGTTCATGTCTGTTCATTGAACTGAACGAACACAAATTTTTGTTCATGTTCATTCAATTAGATAAACGATCACAAACACAATTTTTACCGAACGGTTAATGAACTTCTTTTTAAATATTCAGTTCATTTACAACTCTAAACAATAAGGTTTGGTTGTGCTTTTGTAAGTTGGTTAGTGAGAGTGGCAGATTACACCTAGCATCAAATCGAGCTAGCTGTGAAGGTTTTTTCTTTTTTGTTTCTGGTTGTGCTTTTGTAAGTTGGTTTCTGTCTTGGTCCCTTGTTTAGTTGGATCTTCTTATGGTCCTCTTCTATATCTTGTAGAGGGATCCTTTCTTTTGTAAAGTTGTTTGTGTGGTAATAAAAATACTGCAGTTCTAAAAAAAAAAATAAGGTTTGGTTGTCAAGCGTTCAGTTTCATTTATAACCTTAACCTCAAATCATTTTCTCCATTTTTATGTTAAAAGAAAGAAATGTCACATAGACATACATATTGTTTAACTTTATTCTATCACTTTCTAACTAAATTTGAAATCAAATTTATTAAAAAGCAATGTACTAAAATGTTAAAAGTAAATCCCTTTTAATGCGGGTATATTACATTTGTTGTATTCTGCCAAAAGGGTGTATTGTGTGAGCAAGCAAATGTAACTTCCCCGTCCCCAACTCTTTCTCTTATAAATACTAGCACTTTAGTTTGCACACTTAAAATTAATTCTCACCACTTTTCTTAAATGGCAATGGAGACTTCAATGGCGGCTGTCAACAGATGTGACCACATAGATGTTAACACTTTTTCGAAAAAACTTGGCTGATGGGTGGCCCTAACCGGACGGGGGTCTACACATGGGTCCCACCTATTTTTTAGTCAAATGTACAAGTATTAAAGCAGACAGTACAACGGCGGCAGCACAACTCTTCCACCCACCCCCCCCTATACCCCCCGTACGGTTAAATCCCACCATTGACCCTCCCATAGGGAGGGTTTGCAATGATTGGACGCATCGGAGGGTTGTACGGTGTGCTTCACGGGTTGCACGGTTTGACCAAAAGGCTATGATGTGATGGGGTAGGGAGGGTCCGGTTAAGGTATCCCAAAAACTTACCAAAGGTGGTTGGAAATCCGCCATTTTCATCATATGTAAGCTCTTTGGTCCTAGGTGTTTTTTATTTTTTATTTTTTTTTCCTTCTTCTCTAGCATCTTATATATCTATCCGTATATATACATAATATTCGCCGTCTGTTGGACGTATTGATGTTACAGTTGTGGAATTCGGAGAGCGATTTGCTTACTATGGGATATCAGGAAATCTCGTGAATTACCTAACAAAAGTTCTAAAAGAACCTGTTGCTACAGCTGCCCAAAATGTCAACGTATGGCATGGCGTCTCGGCCATCTTTCCCCTTGTTGGTGGTTTTCTAGCGGATTCTTATTTTGGTCGATTCAACATGATCATCTTCGCATCGATTACCTATCTCTTGGTACGGTTTTTTCATATTAAGATATGATCAGTTTCTTTGATTTCTTTATGTTATCATACGTATCTCTAAACATGCTTAACCTTATACTAACTAGCTAGTTGTCTTTTGAAAAAAACTATTGAACTTTTTATTACATGGTTTTTGAATAGTGAAAATCGTATGATAGGTGCAATAATGTTTCATAGCTACACAGGATATGATGTAGCTAGGTTGACTTTATTCATAAAAGGAAAAAACAATAATAACGAAATTAGAAAACAAAAAATTCAGTGACTTTATGCACACTACATAGGTGCAATAATGTTTCATAGGATTTTTATTAGGAAAATGAATAGGAGACATAAATGTATTAATAATTTCGTCCCATGCTAAGTGTCCACTTTCATAATACATACATTTACTCTTACTAACAAAATGATGTTATATAAAATTATGCATATGTTTAAGCATACGAGTTATGCATGTCAATCAACAACTTCCGCATCCTAATTGATTAGGCATCTTGATTGCATGCCTAATTGGTGTACATAAATGTATGGCTAATCCTATGTGTCAGTATATTATTAGTGACAGCAAAGGGACTCACTTTTTTACAAACCAATAAACAACTTTCACATCATTTTAGGCATAAAATTATGCATACCTTTAGGCCTCTCAATCATTTTTTATTATTAATATATATGCTCTCTCCGGCCTAAATTAATAGTCCATTTTTTTTTCTTATATTATATATATATATATATATATATATATATATATATATATATATAGTTGTCTACTACTAAAAATAGGTCTTGATCAAATTTACTATATTACACTTGCTTGAAATTATTTTTAAAAACTTTAAAAAAGACCTTAATTAATTACTTATATATATATATATATATATATATATATATATATATATATATATATATATATATATATATATATATATATAGTTGTCTACTACTAAAAATAGGTCTTGATCAAATTTACTATATTACACTTGCTTGAAATTATTTTTAAAAACTTTAAAAAAGATCTTAATTAATTACTTAAAAGTAAAAATGTCTTTCTCTTAAAAAGTAAGAAAGATAAATTAATAACAATTATGTTTTTTTTTTTTTTTTTTTTTGAAGAAATTATTTTGGGACGAAGGGATTATATATTTACATTTATTTTAACCTAAAGTTTTTACAATTTCGACATCTCTATGTACATGCCTAATAATTTGATAATTGATTTGAAAAATTGAATGGTTAACGTGTTTCTAACCTCTTGAAATTACGCGTTGTTGCACAAAAAAAATTTATCGTCTTTAAAGACATTACACTTTTCACACTAACATTTATTACAAAATAACATTGATATTTTAAGTCTTCATAGTAAAGTTCTACAAAAGTGATATCCGGTATTGAATTACTACGTATATCATTAACTTACATACTATTAATCTGTACATCAAAATTAAATTCATTATTCATGCACGAACTAAGGGTCCGTTTGGTTTGTAAGTGAGATTGGAATTGAATTTGTATTTGGATTTGGATTTGGATTTGGATTTGGTAATGGTTTGAAAGAAATGAATGATAGAGAAAATTAATTAATATTTAAATTATATGTATGTTTAATAAGTTTTATGTATTTATTTGAAATAAAAAAAAATGCTAAAAGTAAGATAAAAATAAATAATATGTGGCTCACAAAATTAACCAAATAAAGAAAATTTTTTGATTGGTTGGATTTATAAAAAACCCACCAACATAGGTTGGCTTCAAATTTTGAATCCAACAACTATCTCAAAGGAATCAAAATTAAACCAAACACATGAATAAAGGATTCTTTCATTCAAAACCCACCAATACCCTCTAACCAAACGGGTCCTAAAACCAATAATTAATACTACGTAAATGTTTATAATGGTAGTATGGTTACTTGCCCCGACTGAATTTGTGACAACTTTGATACATATTTCATGGAGAATTAGATCACTTTGGTTGGTAAAGTGTCATGCTTAAAATCTTGAGGTAACATGTTCCATGCAACTTGTTTATTGTTTCGGGGCATAAAGTTTTATAACGTTTTTTCTATATAATTGCAATAAAAATCATATTCGTAATTTAAAGTGTAATCTTATTTATAATTTCATTATGTGATTTTTTTAAAAAGTGTTAACTTGTGGTGTGTTTGTTACAAAGGATTTGGGTTTGACTTCTTCATTTACCATGTTTGTATTATTGACTTTATTTTTTTTACTTCTAAATATATAATGGTGCTTTATTATTTTTAACACTTAATCTATATGGGTCATATTTAACCCAAAATTTTAAGAATGAATCCTCTGTGCTAAACAAACGCATCCTTAATATTATCAGCATGTGTTATTTAAGTGCATTAATGTTCATAGTAGCATTCTTTGAAATTATCGAAAACTTCAAGTATAATTCTACCATCAACGAATCTTTTTGGATCATGAGATGCAATAATTTTAGGTGTCCAAGTTGTATAGAAATATTACTGTATTAAGGTGTTAAAATAGTATATTAAACATGACACGTGAACAAAACGTAAATAATTATATCGGTATTAGTAAAATCATCTTTCACCTATTATTATGTTATAAAGTGTATTGATAAGACTATAATAATTCTCCCGTTTTGTTTAAAATGCTTTTCTCTAGATCCCTCATCTGTTACTATTTTGCTTGGATAAACTTTAACGTTATTTGCTTACATTATATATGTGACACAATATATCCAAATTTAGAGTGTACACACTATTTTTATCTAACTTGGTATTCAGTGAACCTGTTCGAGTAGGGTGAAATTGTGACGTTCGTTTAACTTTAATACAGTACTAGTTATAATACCTATGCACGCACAGGGTTTTTAAAATTTCGTTTTGATTATGTATTATTATCGATTAAGAAATGAACCATTTAACATGTTTTAAATAGTTTTACTTAGTAGACTAAAAATAAAAAATCATATGTATATATGTTATAATCTACCTATTATTTTAGGAGAATGATTTTGGATTAAAAATTATATTTTATTATTCAAGCAAAATCACACGATGATACTTGACTTGAATGAGATGTTAGTGATATATGCTTTTAGTTTTGCAAACCCGTGCTATCAATTTACGATGTGTTTTGTAATTCTGGTATTTCTTTTACTTATATTTTCGTTAATATATGTAGCATATTTAGATAACTTTGAAGATTGATTCATTTATTTGATTATGAATAACTATCATACCATGTTTACTAATGTACTTTTTTGTTTGAAAATTTGTATTTTCATAAGTTTGTGCTATTTACTTCTCATGTTTGATCATAAAATTACCAAATTAACATAGATGCTTACACTATAGTTTCTTTATTACATAAAGATAAACAAAAAAAAAAATGAAAATTGGTAGAACTCAAATTTAATCTTACGATTATTTATAATGTATAAGAATAATTTTTCTCTAAACCCGAACTATATAAGGAAATTATTATTACTTGTACAAGTAAATTATAAATGCATAAAAAATGACAGAGTACATCTGCAAGTCTTTTAGGATTGTTTGAATCCTTACCGACCTTTCACTTTAATGCAACTTTCTTCACAATTGGCCTAAATCATTAAGGTAAAACACACTCATATTTTAAAGCATTGGTTGACACCCATAGTGTTATCAATGACGGCAAACACCTGCTAAGTTTTATTAATTCATTCAAAGACAAATTACACTCCGAAAAGAATTCCTACCATAAAATTTCCCATATAGGCACTAAAACACATCTTTGGTACATTAACCTTCCATGACAATCATGTATTGATACTTAATCCTCCTCTAAAAAGCGCACACAATAAATTGCATTACACTTTAGCGAGATCATAAAACTGCAAAAACCACTAACATGTTGCATTATAGTGAGGATAACAACAAAGTTAGTCATAACATCAAATCAGAAATCTTCAGATTAGAACTAATGGGGTATTTGGTTATGCTTATTAAAGGTGCTTATTGGCTTATTCAATTACCATAACACAATAAGTTTATGATAAAACTATAAGCTTTTTTAAGAAGCTTAGTAAAAAAACCCCTGAACTCCCAACTAATTTTACTATAGCTTAGTGTGTTTATAGTAAAAACACAAATATTAAGTGTAGAAATTTTCAATAAAACATAAAAAAAATTTACTAAAAGTTGGTATGTATAACAAAAAAGTTAAACCATAAAAAAATTTACTAAAAACTATCAGCTAGATAAGGCATAAGCCAAAGTGCTGTTGAGGTCTCTTTCGGATTCTATTCAGAAGCAAAAAGGGGTTTACACATCAATCATAAGTATAGAATAATGGTTGTATCTCACATCCGTGATTACCAAGTCAATAACATTATCGCAATATAGTAACGTAATAACCTAATTAAAAACTATATATTCTTGCTGAATAATTCTCATGCACATACTTTTAATTCCTTTACAACAACCAACTATTATTATTTATTTATTTATTTTTATTATTATTTTTTTTGAAACATCAAGTCCATGAATAAAGTTGGGTTATCACCTACGTAGTTTTTCTTTTTTTGATTTAGGAGGTGATTCTTATCAAATAAGGATTGTGATGCGTGCATTTTTTTTATAATTTAAGGAAAACACCTTCTATATTAAAGAATGACTATATAGCCCATTTTTTTTTTTTTTTTTTTTTTTTTTTTAATAATTAGCTTTGTATAACAATTTTAACTGACAGAAATGTTGAGTTTGAGGTTAATGTTGTTGTTTAACTTTAACTATTGATATCATGTTGTACAAAATGTGCGAGTTTAGTGGTACATAATGAGCGTTGATAAAGTTAAAATATGTTCCGTAAAGTTTTTAAAATATTTTTATGGATATCCTTATATAAAATTTAAATAACAATTTCATGAGTCGTTGTTATAAGTAGAATCACGTATATTTATTTTATATCACAGTAACTCATGCTTACCATTTGATATTTATATTCCCGTTACTAATAATTTAACCGTATTTCAAACTTGTGTACGCATAAATTAAACTTTTAAATAGTAACATGAGTCCTTATTTTAAAAAAAATATTCTAATGGAAGAAAGTTTAAAACTAACGTTAGTTTAAAAAATATTTAACGTATATTAAAATTAATTCACATATTTACCAAATTTATTTTAATAGATGAAAGTCAAAAAAACTAATACTATTACTCATGTAATTTTAAACAACGTTAACATTATAAAGTATAGGGGGTATGAAGTGTAAGGGGTTATTTGTTTATTTTCTAAAGTTATTAAAAAACATGGAGACTTATAATTTTACACTTAACCACTAATGTTTTATTAATTACCTCCTCTTTTCTTAAGTTTTTATTTTCACAAATTTGACACCTATATTTTTATGTGTTTTTTTTATCAATCAAATTCTCCACCAAATTTATTAAAGTTTGATCAAAATCAATTCAATTTTGACTTTTTATTGTCCAATCATGTTGCTTGATTTTGCTTATGTGTCAAAATCGAGCTCTCCTATTGGTCCAATTGATTTTTCAATGAGAAGGGTTTTGCAAAAACACTCCGAAATGATGTAATTCTTATATTATATAAAAGATTTCTATTTTAAGGTTTATTAATTGTATAAAACTTTCCCTATTTAAGAGTAGGGTGGAATTGTGACCTTTGTTTAACTTTAAGATTTGTGTTTTAAGGTTTATTAATTGTATAAAACTTTCCCTATTTAATGAAGGTTACGTAATGTTAAACTTATTTTAAGATTTCTTCATTCACATAACTTATAGAGTAGTTTTCTTCAAATCATTGATCACAAGATAAAAGTTTTGATAATCTTACATTTTGGCCAACAGTTTGATATCTAAAACTATAAAAAGATTAACAACTATTTTGAGACACTATAGATATATGTCGGCTGACTAACCAAAAAAGTTGCAATTTCATAACATTCTTTTCAGCTTTTAAAAATGTCAATGGGCCACAAGAAGTCAGAACTTTATTAATTGAAATATTGAATGTTGTGTTTGTTGAAAAAAGGTCAACACTTGAGTAAGCAAAAGTAACATTATATATTAGGAATTTTATAAACCAAATTATTTAAGAGTGTTCAAGTGTTTATACCATGGTTGTCAGATCCCGATCCTGATCTTAGGATCTTACGATTTTACGATACTGCAAAGCAAAAATGATCTGGATCTTACATAGGATCTTTGAAAGCTTAAGATCTTATAGGATCTCGATCTTGACCATAGGATCTTAAGATCTAATCCGATCCGATCCTACTTTTCTCGGATAACAAACTAAAAAACTGCAAATTTCTGGATTTTTTTTTTTTTAGAATTTAAAAAAACAACATGTTAATCTTATTAAACATTTTATAATCATAATTTAGGACAACTATTTGATGGAACATTCATATAATTTTGTGTTTGTGATATATACTACTCCCTCCGTCTCAAATTAATTGTCCATATTTTCTTTTTAGGTTGTCTCAAAAAAATTGTCAACTTTCATTTTTTAGTAAAAACTAGGGAATTTGGAAGAGGAACCCACTTTTATTAAACCTTGTGATTTTTGTCACCTGACAATTATTTTGAGACGGAGGGAGTAATTTGTAAATTTGTATAATATTACAAAACTATTAAGAAAATGACATTATAGAAGGATCTTAAGTAGAATCTTAAGATCCCGATCCGATCTTACGATCACGATCTTGCAAAGACGAAAACGAACCTGGGTAGGATCCCGATCTTGAAAACCTTGGTTTATACATATTACAAGAGAGGTGATTTGCACACTCCATATTTTGATCGGGACACTTACTATACAAGTTTATAAAGCACACTGTCAACACTGTACAAATATGTTATGCACACAATAGAGTGTCCCAATCAAAATCATGAGTGTGCAAATCAATTCCCATATCACAAACATCCTATGTGGACCAATGTCATAAGTACGTGTTTAAATAAAAAAAAATAAAAAATAAAAAAATATTACTCGTATCAAATAAGGAAAAATAAGAAAAGATTTAATTTTGTAAAATGACAAATTCGCTTAGTTGGGTTTTCCTTTATTACATAAAAAAGGATTAGATTTAGAAGTCACTGAACAATATAAACAAAACGGATTAAGGGTTTAATAAGTGGTGCAACAACTACCAATTAACCAAATTTATGTGAATTTTCATACCACTATAACATGGTTTAGATTAAGTATGGTTTGGTTTCTCGGATCTTTCCGTTTAACCGATCATTCAAATTTTGATTAAAAAACCTAGTACCCCCTATCTCGCAACTAGTTACACGTAGAGGTGCATTTTGATGTACCCTTTATTAAAAGAAAAATATCTAATAACACTTTTTCGTGCAATTTGTGTACTAGGGACTACTGATGTTGGTTATATCTGTGGTGACAATACATCCGAAGCATCAAGTAATACCATTCTTTCTCGCACTTCATGTGATCAACATTGGTGAAGGCGGTCATCGTCCTTGTATCCAGACATTTGCTGCTGACCAATTTGACGACGATATTCCAGAAGAAAAAGCAGTCAAGAGCTCATTTTTTAACTGGTGGTATTTGGGGATTGTGCTTGGAGCCGTAAGTGCCACACTAGTTGTGAGTTCTGTGCAAGACAACATTGGTTGGGGCTGGGGGTTTTCTATACCTGCAATGGTGGTGGCAGCCGCATTTATTGTGTTCTTAGCTGGGAAAAATACTTATCGTCGAGAGTTTAAGGTGGGAAGCCCAATTACAAAGGTAGCGCAGGTAATTGTGGCAGCGGTTAAAAAGAGGAACTTGTCCCTAGAAAATGAGTTCAACATGTATGTTGAAGGGGAGGAACGTGGTGCTGCTAAAACCAGACTCTTGGCCCGCACCAACCAATTCAGGTAATCTTCATCTCAAAACTATAGTTTAATGAGTCTCTGTTATTACATGCAAGTCCGCATAAAACTAATCAAAACCCGCATCAAGTATGCACATTTGAAACTATATGCTATTCCTTTCGTGCAATTATCTTGAGACAAGCAGTGATGTATACAAAATATGACAGGTTTTTGGACAAGGCAGCAATAATAGATGACAGAGACAAATCATCAGCAAAACACGATGAGTGGAGACTCTGCACCGTGAACGAGGTAGAGCAAGTGAAGCTCCTCATGCGCCTACTTCCGATTTGGATATCTTGCACAATATTCACCATTGTCATAGCCCAACTAGGCACCTTCTACACCGCACAAGCTGACAAATTAAACTGCACCATCGGTTCTACCCAGTTCAAAATCCCACCAGCATCTTTTCAAGTCATCCCTGGCCTAACCATCTTAACCGTTATCCCATTCTATGAGCGCGTCATCATCCCAACAGCTAAACACCTCACTAAGCAACCCTCGGGAATCACAATGCTACAACGAATAGGCTTTGGGATATTCTTCTCAATCTTAACAATGATTGTAGCAGCTCTAGTTGAATCCAAAAGGATCAGTGTTGCAAAACACCAAGGACTAATGGATCTTCCAGACTTAGTTGTTCCAATGAGCGCCTGGTGGTTAGTACCACAGTATGTCCTGATGGGTGTGGCAGACATGTTAACGATCGTTGGTCTGCAGGAGTTGTTTTATGATCAGGTCCCGGATGAAATGAGGAGTTTGGGGGCTGCAGCTTATTTGAGTATTTTGGGTGTGGGGAGCTTCATGAGCAGTGCATTGATATCGGTTGTAAAAGTGGTTACCGCACGTCGTGGCGATGAGTGGTTGAAGGGGAAAAATTTGAACAAGATGCACCTAGATGATTTTTATTGGCTTTTGGCATGTTTGAGTGGCTTTGGTTTAGTTATGTTTGTGGTTTTGGCTAAAGGGTTTGTTTACAAGAAGCTACAGAGGGATGCTGAGGCTTAGGAAGAACATGTGTTGCAAATGTTGTTTGGTAGAAAATTGTGATATAAATCGTTGGATAAGTTAAGTTCGTATGTTCTATGTTCTTAAAGCGATGGGTATATGTAGTCGCTACAACAAAAAAGAAAAAATATATGGAATGTGAAATATTAGTTCTGCCTTAAATATTAAATCTTGGCATACTGAAACGTGATATAGCAAAAATGTTCTGTAATAAGGTGTAAGCAAGGTAACATTACGCGCCTTGGCGCAAATGGCAATGAACAACATGCAGATGAGTGAGATGAGCATAAATCTATTATGTAAATTAACAAATTAGAGTTGATTACTCTCACTAAACAATGGGCATTTTGCTAACACAGTAGTTTTATATATATATATATATATATATATATATATATATATATATATATATAAAATCATGTAAAATCAATATTTGCCAATTGCCACCCTTAATTTTTATGTTGTTCAAGAAGTCGCTTAGTTACAGACTCACCATAGACTTGATGCCGTACAAAAAGCAAGTCTTATGATTCAACTCCCATCATGGCATTTCCAATTCTTTGCTGCTAGAATTAAATGGGTGTTTTGAAAGACAGAATCAGACAAAGGTGTTAGATACCACCGTTTCAAAAGCATAACGAATGGCATGCATCTAAGAATATGAAGTGAAACAATACAGTACTCAGGCTCAGAAGAGTGAGCCGTATCTGAAAATACTGAAATTACAAAGCAAAGAGAGGATTGATAAAGCGAATAAGAAAATCAAACTAACTGTGCATAAAAGGACTGTAAAAATGTTTAAAACAAAAACCTAACCAACATCAGTCACAAACATTAAGCACCAACCATCCACAACTAAACTAACTTCTACTTAAAATCTTTCCCAAAAGCAAAGCCTGCTAATGAAATAACTATCAGCATTTACATTAGACAGAACACTAACCCCAATTAAACAAACAGCCTAAGAAATTGAAATTACGAACACCAACTCAACCCAGGGCTTCCACAGCTGTCTGCTTTATTATCTTCGGCCACTTGCAACATGCTAGCCCTCAATCTCTCTGCAACAAAAGAACAATTCTGTTCAAGACCTCATGGGTTAGCGGTTAAAAAAACAAAATTATTTTTAGAGTGAATTAAATGAATGGTCCTTGTGGATTGCTCAAAATTAAGACATTGTCCCCTCGCCCATGATTAGAGACAAAAGCAAAACTAAGTACATTAACTGATGAACCAACTGTGACATTAGTTCATGCTTGAGGGACCAATTGTTAAAGCAGACCTTTTAGGGACCATATCTGTAATTACTATTAATGAGAAATCAACTCCATGCTTTTAAGCAAACCACAGGGACCGTATCTGTAATTTGTTCCAAGTAAAAAAACGAAAACACCTACTTGCACGATCGCTTATTATGACCGAGCCCTTTACACTTGCCGCACTGGAGTTGGCGTTTAAGGAAATCAGAAGGTCCAATACGACCACCAGGTGCAACCTTCCTTATCTTGGTCCTACCAGGAGTCCTCATAGTGGGTGGAGGGGTTACAAGAACCATAGCATCTTCAGCTTCACTATCCATTAGCCGTTCAACATTAGGTATAGGGTGAATAGAGTCCGCATACGTCAGCTGGTATGTCTCGACATGGAAGTATCTAGAACAATGGTCATATGGGCTCCTCCCATATGATTCCAAAACAGCAATAGCATGGCAACAAGGCAAACCCGTAAGCAACCATCCTTTACAGCTACAATCCCAATTCTCAATGTCAACTACATCAACAGTTTCACCGTATCGAACCTCAAACTTGCTTCCATGTGACCTCAAAACTTGGACTGATCGAGCTTTAATGACTTCATTCTTTAGCTTATCTTCCATGGAAGGTGTTAACCGAGTGATCCACTGACTCGATTCAACTCTACGTTGATAAATCAACTGCATCATCTTACCCCTCAATTCATCAATCATTTGAGTTATTGGTAACTCGTTTGCCTCCGAAACCCATGAGTAAAAAAGATGCCCAAAATTAGAGGTCATATGATTATACCTTAACCCACCAAAAAACGTATTTGCCCAATGCTCAGGTTCACTTCTAATAACCCAGTTGTAAGCTTCTGGTGAAATGGCTTTGATGTCTTCGGTACACTTTTCAAAAGCCTCTAGTTTCGGTGCATGTGCAGCAGCATAAAGATCTTCAACCATGAGGCGCCTAGCATCATGCGAGAAGTGACCCTTTAAATCTTTATTAAGTTTTTCTGCTAAATACCCGAGGCAATAAGCATGATAACATTCCCCACCGAATATTTCCCGTAAAGATTCTCGTAAACCCTTTTGAAAATCAGCAACGAAAGTAATTTGACCAGGTGTTTGCACAACAACTTTGAGTTCCGTTAAAAACCAATGCCAATTATCAGCATTTTCCTCATCAACAACCGCAAATGCCACCGGGAACGCCCCGTCATCACCATCGGCTGCAGTTGCAGTCAATAACATGCCTTGGTATCTTGAATTCAAAGGAGTACTATCAAGAAAAAGAAGGGGTCGGCAACCTTGCAGGAAACCAGATATCGAGGCATGAAAAGAAACAAAGAGACGATGAAAGCTTGAATCTTCCTTTGTGCTAAAAGTAGCAAGGCTCCCAGGATTCGTTTCCATTATTTTATCACAAAAGAATGGTAACTCACTGTATGCATCTTTATATGATCCCAACAGCTGTTCCCTTGCATATTCCTTAGCACGCCTTGCTTGAGAATAGTTCAAATCAATCCCATAATCTCTTTTAAGCTCAGTAGCAATGTCTTTAGGCTTAATTTTAGGAGATTCTTTAACTTTTTCTTTGATGAGATTCCCGACCCAACTTCTTTTAGCTCGAAAAGGAGCCTTTGAGGTAACTCCTTGGCAATTATGTGTGGGTCTCATTGTTTTAATACAAACTAATTGAGTGGTTGAGAGTTTTGAAGCATGAATCCGCCACGGACAACCTTCGGCTTTGCATTTCACAGTTACTCGTTGATTCTCGTTCTTTTTGTAAACAAAGTTAAACGCATGTGCAATCGAGTATTTCCTTAATGCCTCTCGAAACTCAGCTAGAGAATGGAACCTTTGGCCAACACCAGTTATAAGATTTTCCCATTGCCTTGCAGCTATGCGTTGATCATTGTCGATGACCGCCACAGGGAATGGATTGGAGGAAATTGAAACAGCAACTGGAGTGATTTCATTGCCCATCTCAACGTCGGTGGGCTCATTAAGAGCGACTGCATTATTTAAGGTAGGGGTCAGAGAAGGGACTGTGGCAGATTGGACAACTGCTGCTGTTTCCGCCGCTTTTTGTGGTGTCTTTTGTGGCCTACACAAAAATCAGGCAATAAGAAACCATCCGAAGATAAGCTCCATAGAAGCTATGTTTTTAAGACACAATGTGATTACTTAAAAATAACTGAACCAAGATGTTTCATCCAAAAATCAAGACTAATTAGATAAAAAGACCAAAAGGGGCATGATTGTGGAAGAAAGTGTTTTGGGTGCTTGGTAAACTACAATCATGAGAGCAAATCAAAGTGACTTTATTTTACTCTTAGATAATCAACTCGGTATAATAAACTGTTTTGAGTGCTTGGTAAACTACAATCATGAGAGCAAATCAATATCTATATATAGTTTTGGGTAACGACTCTATGGCAGTTCCTAACACAGATATCTAGTCCAGCTATAGTCGAGAATTTGTCCTACTATGCCTCTAGTTTTCTTTCAAACGAGAGACTGAATCAAACATTCAAACATTTAATAAAGCAACGATCTTATTGCTATATAAACACCGACTTGGAATTAGTTTCCCATAGATATTCTGGAAAATAAAGAGAAATATAGATAAAATAACTTAAGGTAAAGGACACTGTAGATAAGCTAAAAAGATTTCATCATTAGATAATGGAAAACAAAATATGTCTAAGTAAAGTTTAAAAACAGATTATTGCCACCCCATATCACACTAATTAAATAAACAGTTTTGAAACACAGTAGACAATCAGGTGAATCATATTAAGGAATTTACCTTCGAGCAGGCTGCTTTTTCTTGGTGTTTTTACCGGGAGGGGCTTCTTTCATGATAAAGACCTCTAGTTGATCAGCTTCTTTGTAGTAACTCACCATTCGTTGAAAGTCCTTATCTTTAGATACAGTAATGAGATTCTTCTTGTTCCCCGGTAAAAAGTACTTAAGGATCATCCCGTCTACAGTTGAGTCGAGAGTTTCAGCTATTTCTTGCTTAAAACCACTCAACTGCATATTCTCATCGAGATCAACAGCATACGCCTCCCCACCAATATAAGTCATAAGCCCGTCATCATGGGTGTCAAAATCGCCTCCGTATTGGCAGATTGCTATCATCTTCTTTGATGGAACTATTGCCATCTCTGTCACAGTATATAAATCAAACGTGGATATCGGTTACTGAAAGAATATTACAATTAGCCTCAACTTAAAACTAAATCCAAATGTATGATTTTGTACAGAAAGACTCATAGCCATAGATACAGCACCAGACTAAAATTGAAAATAACAAACATGCAACTATCAGAATCATATATAAACCACAAGTTGACATATATCAGAATCACAAACCATTAAAAATTCAATATCAAATTAAACAAGTCAACCCCAATAAATCAGTAAAGCAAAGACACGGCCATGTTGCCGAGGCCTAAATTATTCAAAATCAAGAGCTGCAACTTACTACATGTCACTCATAACGATGTAAAAAAGAAGCCCCTTTCATAATCAGCATAAACCAAATAAAAACAGAAACCAAAAGACTAGACATATTCACACATAACAGTAGCAGAATCCATAAAATCAAAGTAAAGATAACACATTATGATACACCCATCATCAAATCAACTTACAAACTAACAACAAAAATCAAATCTTTCAACCCACAATCATTCTAACAATTAAAACCCAATTTAACCTCATCTGGGTCAAAGACCCGCCCTAAAAATCAAATCTAAACAGGCATATACAAAAAAGTCAAACCCTAGAAAGCGAAATCAAGAAACAAAAAAACCCAGATGTCAAAACTCAATCAAGTGCATAAATTGATAAGGAATCGTGAAAAAAATAATAAAGAATGATTGATTGATATAAGAATAATAATAATAATGATAGAAAAGGGGTGAAAGATGAAAAAAGAGAAAGGGGGGAAGGAAAGGGGTATACCTGGAAAAGATTAGGGTTAATAAACAAAAGTGGAAGAAATTAATAATTTTTTGGTTTTGCCCTTGAAGATTGCAGGTGATTTTAAGGGGTTGAAGAGAGGAAAGCAGATAAACAAGGGGGGGATAAACAGAGAAGATTAGGGGGCTGCGGCAATAGGGCAAACTTCTCTTCTATTCTCCTCTTTTTATACAATTTACATTTTATATCATTATTAAATAAATTAGATACGTATATTTTTAAGACATCAAATATATATTCTCACAATTCATAAATTCATGGTTTCGTAAAGTCTAAAATTTAATAATAATTTTATATATTTATAATACTTCGCACACACGCGGGTTTTACATAAAATTTTCACTGTTACATCAATATCGGTTAATATTTTGTATAAATTTCTCGTTATGCATGTCTTATAAGTCATGCGGGCGACCACCAATACCCTACAGTTACCACATGCAAGGGCCTCTTAAGAAGTTTTGGAGAGCACATAGAAAAAGAAATGTTTTAGATTTAGCAAAATAACTTCTTAATCAATCAGTCGAAGATAGAAAACAAAAAATGATGACGATGCTATACAAGTGTTGGACTTAAGTTGGGATTCAAAATGAACTCCTGCTTCCATCATCTCTTCTAAATTAATGTCCCCAACGTCTATTGAGGTGTGGGTAAAACTTTTGTTGTTACCACGTTGCACGTTGCGTGCTTTTAGGCCTTGACTTGGTCTAAACAGTCAACTTATATTATTGACCACTTGTGAATGGTCAACTCTACAAGTCAAACTAGAGAGAGGCAAATACAATGTATATCCAAGGAGTTTAGTGTCCCCGGGTCGTTATGTCCCTTGGAAGTGTGATATCCTGAATAGAACGGATCTGTGATCGGGAATTGTTGAACAGGAAAGGGTATGTGATTGTGATTACCCTAAGAATAAAATAAAATAGCTTAAATAAGCTATATAAACAAAACCTTGAAATAAGAAAATTTAAAAAACGTAAAAGGAATTAAAAACGTACGCGACTGCGTACAGAGAAAAAGGTGAGTTTTAAGAAAAATAAACTACAAGGGTTAAAATTTAAAATTCTACAAACTTAAACTTAAAATAAAATTAAATTAAAAAGAAAACTATTTTTTAGATTATTATATTATTTATTATTTAATTATCTAATTAATAACTATTTAACTTTTTAATTAAAACTAACTTAATTAAAACTAAAAATAATAAATACTACAAATTAAACTAAAAACTTATAAAAATATTTTCTAAACCTAAAATAGAACTTGAAGAAAGTATAAAAAAAATAAAAATAAATGTTTTTGTCTTTTTATAAGCTTTTTATTAATTAAAAACTATTTATATTAATTATACTAATTAAACTATTTTTTATTACTAATAATACTAAATTACCTTAGAAAATTATGAGAAAATTTATAAAACTATTTTATTACTTATAAAAGCTATAAAAAATATAAAAACTAGGTGTTACTATATAAAAATTAATTATGCTATTTATAACTTACTTATTAATTAATTACTAATAAAACTATTATTAATTCTAATAAATACTAAATTACAAAATAAAAATCTAAGAAAATTATTAAAAATACTTTAATATATAAGGAAATTAATAAAAATATAAAATTACAAATTACTTAATAAAAATCTAAAAATGAAAATTAAAATTTAATTAAATTAAATAGAAACTATCACTTATTTTTATGTTGTATTTTCTGGATTTTTCTTTTATAAAACTTTATTATACCTAAAAACAAGCAACTTTAATAAAAACAATAATTTTATAGCTTAATAATAAGCTAGTTATAAGCTACTAATCCTAACAGTTGACCAAAGTTGACTTTTTAAGCAAATAAGCTCAAATGAGCTAATGTGGGGTCCACAATGGTAAAAACTGGTCCACCTAAGTTAGTAGAACTTGTTTGAGCAAGATTTGATCAAATAAGCCCACTAGATAAGCCACAAAACCACAATAAGCTGTTTGCTTATTGTGTTCTGGGTCAGAAATGGGACAAGGTTTGGGTGCAAATCTAGGTGGGGTCCACAGGTGCACAGGTCAAACAAAGGGTCAAAAGATGAACCCTGGTAGGAGGGGGGTTCAAAGGGTCAAAGTATGGGCTGTGGGGCCCACTGAGTCAGTCACAATGAACCACCAAAGGGTGGTGGTGAGACTGAGTATGCTGATGCACAGGGTAGGGTAAAGATAAGTAGATTTCAAGCTTAAGAAGCTTTCAAAAAGCTGTAAGCTGAGATCAAAAGTAAAAGTAAGGTAGAAACAAATTAACTTAACAAAATTAAAACCAAAGAAAAGAGAAAATAAAAGGAAATAAGCTGTAAAAAGGAAATAAGCACTAGACCAAAGCTACAAAACCAAACAGACCTAGCAGCCTAATGTATGACCTGATCTAGCTTATCAAATAAGCTGGATAAGGCTTGTGATGATTTGAGACAGCAAGTATGGTTGGTGAGGTGTCCAAAAAGCTAAAGCTTGGCCTGTGGGGTCCACAGGCTAGCTTCTTAGAAGCTTATGCAATCAGCTGAGTGTGCTGAGAGTTGATGACCTCTCAGTACACACTGGTGATGGGACAACTTTAAATAAGCTAGCAGCCTTAGCAAATAAGGTGAAAAGTGAGAAAATAAGCTAGAAACCTTTAGTTGGCTTGCTAAGCTTTAGGAAAAAGTGAAATTCACAAGCTTAAGCTTGCTTGTGAGCTTATGATTTGCCTATGAAAGTGACTCACTTAACTGGTTACTCAGTTAAGTGAGGTGAATGGTGAATAAGTTATAAGCAAGATAAGCAGTTTATATAAGCAGATAAGGAACAAATAAGCACACACACTAAAAACTAGCTATATAAAATACACAAATACCAAATTCCACAAGCTCAGTCCCAATATAAAAGCTTGTGCAAGCTTTTGAAGTGGAAACTGAAGTTGTGACACAGAACAAGTTTACAGATAAGCAGCCTAAAAGATAAGCAAATAAGCAGATTAAATAAGCAGATAAAAAATTAACAAAAATACAAATAAGTAGTTTAGCAACCAAATATTAATTACCTAAAAGATCTAAGCTAGTAACTGAGTATAAAGTCCTATATGAAATTCTAACTTTAATTCAAAAAAACTGAGTATGCTAAACTATTGACTTTTTAATTACCTAGCTAGTTTGACTAAACTGAATTTAGGATCCAAATTAGTTACTGATAATGATGTAATAAGCTAATTAGAGACTAAATTAACCAAGATTAACAACTTATAAATACTCTAGGATGATTATGCAGCAAGCAGTTTAGACAGATAACAAATCAAGTGAGCCAAAAGATTATTTTGACTTTTAATAAAGAAAGTACTAGGTTAAATGGTTTCTCTGAGTTATTCAGCACACAAGACTGCTACATCAAACAAGAACAAGCAATCAAAGAACTTCAAACACAGCTTAACCTATCAATCCAAACACCCCTCTAAAGCACTCAACTTGATGAATTTCAAAGCAAATCAGTGATATGAACCTCTAACTGTTTCAAACTCTATAACATCATCATAATAGACTTATTTAACATTAATAAACAACAATAACAAAAAAAGGACACAGAATTCAAATTTATACTATATAACTGATTTTTAGAAAACTTTACAACTAATAAAAATAACAAACAAGCTATTGATATTAAACTATATTATCACTAAACAATATTAAATAAACACAAAACAACAAAGATCAAGGAAGTATACTAAGTAAACAGTAAATTACAAAAATTTAAGGAAATGGCTTACAAAATGGATCACAGCTGAAATAAAGAGAACCAAGAACTAGTAACCAACCTATAGACTTCCCATGAAGTCACTAACCCAAGGCAATCCTTTATTAACCTTGCTCCAAGCTTGATCTTTAAAGAAACAGATTTTTTATATTTTTTATATTTTCTTTTGATTTCTTTTTGTGATTTTTCCTTTTTATGTATTATAAGTTTTTAAGGTTTCTACAAGCCTTTTGGCTGTTGTCAGGAGCCTATATGCTTATTGAAGGTCCTTTAATTAGTTATAACAAACAAGATAAAGTAAATGACAATTAAGTAAATTGCAATAATTTAAATGACAAGTATTTAAAGATTAGGAAACTAATGACTGTAAATAGCAAGTAATTTAACTTTGTCAAAGTTTAATTACAATACTGAAAGCTGTAAATGACAAGAAATAAAGATAAACAGATAAAAGTGATCACAAAATGGTTTCTATGATCTACATGACAATGGCTTAAGGCCAAGGTGATCTTTCTTCTGTATTTCTTCTTCCTTTTATAGCATCAAAAAGCCTTGGTGACCACTCCTATGCTCTGTCTTTGATCTTGACCTTTGAAATAGTCCAATTCATCTCCACCGTTTAAACTTCTTTTTGGCGCCAAAGTCTTGTATGACAGCTGAGGCGGTTTGAGGGGCATTAATTGCTTCTTGTACATATGTATAGGTGGAGGGGGGAGATTGGTATGACTTTTCTGAGCTTGGAGGCCAAGTTGTGTTGAAAACAGAGGAGAGGGTGAAAAGGTGGAGTGTGAAATGGTGGGGAAGCATTAATTGCTTGGTGGGATAGGATTGTGAGGTGGAAAGGGAGTTAGGGTGATGAGGTGGTGAAAACCACCCTGGTTTGGGTGAAGCAGGTGTGGGAGAGGTGGATGAACAGTAGAAGCTGTTTTGGGCGCGGGGTTTGACTGTTTGACCCTGCTTATATTAATTTAGGATTGGGCCGGGTTGTGTTTGTTTGGGCTTGATGGTGGGCTGGGGTTTGTGTTTGGTTTGGATTTGGTTTTGAATAATAATAAGGATCCGTTTGGTATTTGGTATTTAAGCCCAAGGACTAAAGTTGTAAATCTGCCAAACTTGAGGACCAATCTTTCCATCTTTCCAAACTTTATATAGAGGGACCAAACCTGCCAATAAGAAATACACAAGGACCAAAAGTAGTATTTTATTAATTTTAAAACTTTAAGGACCTAAAATGTAATTTTGGATATTTGAGGGACTAAACTTGTAATTTCCCAAAAGTTTATAAAATTGTTCCAATTTATCATTCATGCATAGTACAAGGGTAATTTGTGAAAGTTTCCATTTTATAACACCCAGGGACTAAGTTTGCCAATTTTGAAACTTGAGGGGTAAAAATTGCCAGTTTGTGTAAACTATAATCCAGGGATCATTTGTGAATATTTTTGGATTCCCAAGGACTTAAGTTGACTTTTCTTTCATTTAAAACCTTCAGGGACTAGTTTTGACAATTTATGTAACTTCAGGGACTGAAAATGACATTTATGTGAACTTGATCAGTTTTCACTTGTTTTTCAATCTTTTTGTACCTGAATCACATATAAAACACATTTTGATGATTTTGTATCATTTTGTGAGTCATTTGTGTGTTTTTGGTCGTTTTGTGGGTTTAAATTGTATAAAAGATATGTGTAAAACGGCACATATCAAATCCCCCACACTAAACTATTGCTAGTCCCTAGCAATATTTTATGAAGATTTAATGGATTTTATCTCTTTACCAAAAGCCATCACTTCTGGAGTAGCCAGGCGTAAGAACTGTGGTACACCTGATAACCGTGTGATTTTAAGCAAACCACCAGCTGTCAACGGATTTGATATGTCTTTACCAGGAGCCGTTTGCTTCTGGACTAGCCAACTCTTGATGGAATAGTCAACATCTTGGTGAGCTGATTACCAATTATGGTTTTTCCACGGCCTTTACCACAAGCCATAATCTTGCGGGCTAGCCAACTCATTAGCTTTTGAGGATAATGGGGAGTTGAGGAACCATACAATTTTGGGCAAATTGCAAGCCGTAAACGGATTTGAGATATCTTTACCAAGAGCCGTTTGCTCCTGGACTAGCCAATCCTGTTGTGGGTTAGACATGGAGGATTGATACCATTTGTTGCGTTCTAAGTGAGAAAAAATTTTAAATTTTTTGGCTAAATTGGGGTTCCTGATGGAACATGTGTTTGAATTCGTGAGAATCCCCCCCACACTTAGAACTGAATATTGCCCTCAATATTCAAAGTACCGGGTGTTAAACCGAACTTAGAACGTAAAGGGGAAAAATACTCTTAGCCTTTATTTAAAGTGTATATACATACATATATTTTTTTAGATAAAACTTCTTAAATAGAAGCTATCACTATATGTACATTTTTTTTTTTTTTTTTTTTTTTTTTTTTTTTTTTTTTTTAAGATATTTACATATATACAACATGTGAGGCATCTCCCCCACACTTGGGTGTTACACACGGGTGACAAGCCCATGTTTTTGCTAATGTTTTTGATTCCCGAGTCACTAGCCGGACTCGACCCCTAATTAGATTCTTTCCTCCCGAACTGTCAGGTTTACCACGCAAGCTAACCGCTTGTGAACGGTTAACTGTAATAAAGAGCTCCTGAACAGACCGGGAGAAAAAACAATTTAAAAATCCTTGGGGAAGTAAGTGGAAGAAACCATCTCCATCGGACTTTCATTTCAAAATGTTTGTATAAACACTGAAGTGTATGAAAGTTCCACACCAAGAGAGATATATCTGGTATTTAAACCAATGTTATATGGAAAATCCCAGGGTCAAAGGTAACATCCTCACTCTCGAATGAGTGAAGGGAAGGAGAAATCACCGGATAGGTGAAGGGTAGTAGGGAGATCAGAACAGCAGTAATCACAAGAACTTCCTCCTCAAGAATTTGAAATTTAAGTGAAGGAGGCAAGGTCTTATGCTTGATCTCAGGAATTTTATCAGTTTCTTCAACTGATTTGAATTCCTCTTTATGAAATGGTTTGGGTGGGAGGGTGGGATAATTTTCTGGGTATAAAAGTTGTTCAAGAAGAAGACTGACATCTCCCTCCTGATTACTCTCGGCATCATCAATACCTGACATATATGTGTCTAAATCGAGATAAACATCGATTTCATCCAGAATAGAATCAGTACTCTCATTATGACGTTCTTCTAGAGGAGGAGGGGAAATTGGATCATCATGCATGAATTCCTCAAGGAGAAGAATATCTCCCTCCTCATCACTCTCAGTACCATCATCATCCCAAATGGGACGACTTTCCTCAACCCGAGTGAGATAAGTTGAAGAGTCAAGCGGAGGAAGGGGAATTGGATCATTATTTAACAATTCTTCAAAGAGAAGAATATCTCCCTCCTGATCACTCTCAGTCTCATCTTCATCCCAAATGGGACTACTTTCCTCATCCAGAGTGAGAGAAGTTGAAGATTCGGCTAAGATAGTAGTAGAAGATGGAATGGGATTACCACTCACAGAATTATGAAGATAATCAAGATTCTTTTGAGAATACTCCTTTGAAGAAACATCAATGAAATCGATTCGGTTAACCGATTCAGAGTTATAGTTTGAGGAATATCTCGCATTTTGATCTCGATCAAAGGTAACAGCTTCCTTACCAACACGTAACGTGATCTCATGCTCCAAAACATTAATAAGAGCATGGCCGGTTCTAAGGAATCCTCTACCAAGAATAAGAGGAACCTTTTGATCGGCATCAAAGTCAACGACCACTATACTTACCACAAAGTCTGCTGGAAAATGGAACCTCCCGGCAACGGAACCAGAATTCTGGCGAATTTGATCATTTATATACCTTTGTATGCCCTTTTCCCCGAAAATGACCAAAATTTAAAATTTTTTTCATTTGGTATTAGTGTTTTACACTAAATACAACAAATGGTAATCAGTCCACCATGTCTAACACACATAAGGATTGGCTAATCCAGGAGCAAACGGCTCTTGGTAAAGATATCTCAAATCCGTTTACAGCTTGCAATTTGCTCAAAATTGTATGGTTCCTCAACTCCCCATATCCTAATATGCAAATGAGTTGGCTAGCCCGCAAGATTATGGCTTGTGGTAAAGGCTGTGGAAAAACCATAATTGGTAATTAACTCACCAAAGATAATATTAATAATCTAAGAGTTGGCTAGTCCAGAAGCAAACGGCTTTTGGTAAAGACAAATCAAATCCGTTGACAGCTGGTGATTTGCTCAAAATCACACGGTTATCAGGTGTGCTACAGTTCTTACACCTGGCTATTCCAGAAGTGATGGCTTTTGGTAAAGAATTTTTCAAATCCATTATGTTTTAAATAAAAGATTGCTAGGGACTAGCAATAGTTTAGTGTGGGGGATTTGATATGTGCCGTTTTACACATATCTTTTATACAATTTAAACCCACAAAACGACCAAAAACACACAAATGACTCACAAAATGATACAAAATCATCAAAATGTGTTTTATATGTGATTCAGGTACAAAAAGATTGAAAAACAAGTGAAAACTGATCAAGTTCACACAAATGTCATTTTCAGTCCCTGAAGTTACATAAATTGTCAAAACTAGTCCCTGAAGGTTTTAAATGAAAGAAAAGTCAACTTAAGTCCTTGGGAATCCAAAAATATTCACAAATGATCCCTGGATTATAGTTTACACAAACTGGCAATTTTTACCCCTCAAGTTTCAAAATTGGCAAACTTAGTCCCTGGGTGTTATAAAATGGAAACTTTCACAAATTACCCTTGTACTATGCATGAATGATAAATTGGAACAATTTTATAAACTTTTGGGAAATTACAAGTTTAGTCCCTCAAATATCCAAAATTACATTTTAGGTCCTTAAAGTTTTAAAATTAATAAAATACTACTTTTGGTCCTTGTGTATTTCTTATTGGCAGGTTTGGTCCCTCTATATAAAGTTTGGAAAGATGGAAAGATTGGTCCTCAAGTTTGGCAGATTTACAACTTTAGTCCTTGGGCTTAAATACCAAATACCAAACGGATCCTTATTATTATTCAAAACCAAATCCAAACCAAACACAAACCCCAGCCCACCATCAAGCCCAAACAAACACAACCCGGCCCAATCCTAAATTAATATAAGCAGGGTCAAACAGTCAAACCCCGCGCCCAAAACAGCTTCTACTGTTCATCCACCTCTCCCACACCTGCTTCACCCAAACCAGGGTGGTTTTCACCACCTCATCACCCCCAGCTCATCACCCTAACTCCCTTTCCACCTCACAATCCTATCCCACCAAGCAATTAATGCTTCCCCACCATCTCACACTCCACCTTTTCACCCTCTCCTCTGTTTTCAACACAACTTGGCCTCCAAGCTCAGAAAAGTCATACCAATCTCCCCCCTCCACCTATACATATGTACAAGAAGCAATTAATGCCCCTCAAACCGCCTCAGCTGTCATACAAGACTTTGGCGCCAAAAAGAAGTTTAAACGGTGGAGATGAATTGGACTATTTCAAAGGTCAAGATCAAAGACAGAGCATAGGAGTGGTCACCAAGGCTTTTTGATGCTATAAAAGGAAGAAGAAACACAGAAGAAAGATCACCTTGGCCTTAAGCCATTGTCATGTAGATTAGATAAATCATTAGTGTAACTTTTATTGCTTTCTTTATTTAATGTCATTTACAAGCTTTACTAGTGTAATGAAACTCAAAATAGTGTAATGAGACTCAGTTCTCAGTTTTAAATACAAGTTGTCTTTTAGAATTCATGTCTTTCATAATTATCTTTTAATTTCTTGTCATTTAATTTTTGTTAATTGTTGTTGATTATATGGACTCCATAAGCCACATAAGCTCCTGACAAAAGCTTTAAAGCTTGTAGAAACCATAAAATCAGTTGTAATCTTTAAAATTCAAAAATCATAAAAAAATAGATTAAAATAGAAAATAAATAAAAAATAGTTGTTCATGAAGAGACAATCTGGAGCAGGGTTAATACTTGATGGCCCTTGGTTTAGTAGCTTCATGGGAAGCTGTTAGGATAGGTAGTGTTCTTTGGTTTCATGGTTCTCAGTCATTTTCACTTGTAAGCTTATTTTTTTAATATTTTGCATTTCATTGTTCTTATCTTTAATCTGTGTTAATTTCATGTTTATGTGTTTAATTGTTATTGTTTTATGTTTATATAGCTTAATATAAGGTTGTTATGTTTTGAAATTAATCATGCTTGAAAATTGCATCTTGACTGTATGAACTTAAATTTTTGATAATCATGGTTTAAGCTTGTGTGACTACTTGTTTAAGCTTTTAAGGCTTTAATTTAACCAATGATAGCCTGTGGATTTGATGAAATTGGTTTATGTAATCTTATGTAATGAATAGCTAAAATTGATTTTGTTTAGGGTGTGTTTGGCAATACGGATTCAAGAGTGCTTAACTGAGTATAGGGTGTTGTTCTTGGTTGATAATTGATGCATAGAGTTCCTTAGGGTCAGACAAACCATAAGTCTATTGTGTATTCATATTAAAAGTCAAAATTCACATCTATGATCTCTCATTTGATCACTGTTTGAATTTGCATAGCCATATTCACCATATCTGTTTTAATGTTGTTTATTTTTGTTAGTTTCATGTTCTCTTAGCATAATACATGTTAATCAAGTGTTAAATTCAGATCAAAGTTGATGAAAGTCAACTTTGATCATAAACCTTAAAAGTCAAAAAAAAAAAATTAGTTTTTCAGGTTTTTGAATAAAAGTAGAATTTTGTGTAGGCTTTAATATTAAGTTTTAGATTATGTCCTTTTAATATGTTTTAGTTTAGCTGCTTGTCTTTATGTGTGATTTTTATCAATTTTTAGTTCAGCTTATTTATAGCTTTTAATTGTGCTTATTCTTACTAGTTTTTGCCCTGCACCAGGTTCACAAGTCCATTTTCACAAGCTTGTAGCTTGTTGAATATTGGACTTGTGCCTGTGCTTTTAGCTTATTTGTGTTGCCTTAGTGGCATACTTGTTATATGTAAGCTTAATTGTCTGTTTACAGCTTAATTAGGTAGCTTATCAACCCCAAACTTTTTGTTACCCACCACTCATCACACTGAAGCAAACAGTGTGATGAGTGGATTTCACAAGCTCTTAAAAAGTTCCTCTCTGAGTTTCAGCTTGTGTGGTATAGCCTCATGTGAAGCTTAACTACCAAACTCAATACCTCAGTGCTAGTTGAGCTCTTATGAGCTTATTTTGATAAGTTGTGTGAGTCTTGTTGTTTGCCCATTCACAACATACCACTGAGCCATTCAGTGGTATTGCACCACTTCCACAAGCTCACCACAAGCCCCTTAGTGGTCTATAGCCTATGTTAATTAGCTTTATGTGAAGCTTACCAACTCAGCTTTATGACCCAGTGCTTAAAATTAACCTTGTAGCTTATTTACATGGGCTGCAAGTAGCTTAACTTATCACCATTTGGAAATGAATGCTGAGTCCTTAGCATTTCTTTCCTACACTTAGACACTTTCATAAGCTCACAAAAAGCTCATTATTTGGATTCAGCTTATGGAATTAAGTTCCATGTGGAGCTTTTCCATTAGTCTTTAATATCCTGTGCTTAAATCTTAGCTTGTAGCTTATTTACATGGGCTGCATAGAGCTTTTTGTTTGTCCCTTTTTCCTGAACACTTAGAATTATACCACATACTCAGGAAAAGGATGGTTTTTAATAAGCTTCTAAAAAGCTCATCAGTGGATCAAATCCTTTGAGCTTGGGCTTTTTGGGAAGCTTACCAGCATGTCTTGCAATCCCAACTTTCACTTGGCCATTTTAAGCTTATCCCGTCAGCTGAAATTGCCCAAACATAAGGTTGCAGGGGGTGTTTGGATCTGAGTGTGCTGAATTAGCTTATTAGCTTATGTGAGCTTATTTGCTCAATCCAGTGCATCAAGCTTGTATATTATAGTTAATTAAACATATTTTTACATTTCTTTTTCTTTCTTTTTAGTTTTTAAGCTAGTTTAGAGCTTATGAGCAACTATGAGCTTTTTGCTTAAATAAGCTTATAAGCTGTTAAACTGCTTATTTCTAGGTTTCATAAGTTTTATTTTTATCTTATATGTATATTATATGTATTTATAAAAAGAAAAACCAAAAACAAGCTTTAACCATAGTGATAGCTTCTATTTAAGAAGCTTGAGCTTAAAAGCTCAACTGTCATGGAAATAAGCTGTCACAGAGCTTATTTCCAAGTTTTGGAATTGTTGGCTTTGTTAAAGTTTATTATTATTACTAGTTTTATAGGTTTGCAAAAAGAAAAAAATGAAAAAATAAAAAAATAGCAAAAATGGGTGTGGGTTGGATTCGAACTCAGGACCTCTAGGCTAGTAACATGCTTAACTCCCACACCCCTTCCAATAGCTCTGGGGCACCAGTTCCGTTATTCCTTGCATGCTTAATATACTTAAGCCATTTTTGCCTTAAAAGCTTATACGGATTGATGAGCTTATTCCAACTTATCTGGATAAGCTGGTACCCCAAGCTTATTTTTCCTAGGATCCTTATTAGTATATTTACTTTCTGTAATTTTCTTAGATTTTTTACTGTACATATAGTATTTTTTATAATTAATTTAGTTTACTTTTCTTTTAGATAATAATTAGTATTTTATTTTTAATTCGGCTTATTTATAATTTTTATGAACTTTTTATATTTTTTACTAAGTCCTATAATGGAAAAGTAGTTTTATAAAAAGTTTCATAATTTTATAAATAAGTTTAGTATGTATAATAATTATAGTAGTTTAATTTGTTTAATTAAATAATAATAGTTTTTAATTAAGTTTTCTTATTTTTGTACATAATATATAGTTTTTATATTTTTCATAGCTTATTAATAGTATATTAGATTTTTGTAAAAAGTATTAGATTTTTGTTTTCTTACTTAGTATTTTTAATAATTAATAATAGTATTAGTAATTAGATAATAGTAAATATTTAATAATAAATAGAATACTTGTATAATAAATATATTTTTAGTTTCTAAATTTCTTTTATAGTACTTTTAACTTTTCTAAGTTTTAGTTTTATTTACTTAGGTTTATTTTACATTTTCTTAGTATTTAGATAATTAATAAATAGTTAATAATAGTTTTTATTAATAATAATAATAAATATAACACTTGTAAATATTATTTTAAATATAGTTATTTATTTTATTTTCTTTTTAATTTGCATTTAAGCCGTTAAGGCATGCAAATTCCCTCTTTGGGAAAGTTTTGTTTTATACGTTACGTTTACGTTTCTTTAAACTTAAACGTACGTTTGTAAATACGTTATCATTTTAAGGTTTCTGATTGTACGTTTCTTAATTGAACTAGCTGTGACAGAGCTATTACTATTCACATTCAGTGTTAGTCAATCAGATTCCTGCTTTTCCTATACTAATTTTATTTTCAACAATTCACAAGTCATTGTATTTAGAATATCACGCCTCATCAGGACATAAACGATCCAAGGATATTTTAACCCTTGGTAAACTTGCATTCTCTCCCTGGCTAAAGACTTTTTATTATTGACCATTTTATAAACAAGTGGTTGAGAAATAAATGACTAGCTGGGGAGGAATCAACAGTAATGATCGAAATTATATGGGGTATATCATTTCAAATGATGGAATCACGTAGTAACCCACGACTTTGAGTCTAGCTACAAGACTCGTAAATAAAGAAAAGCGCTTCTTGGGAGGCAACCCATGTTTTGTGTGATTTTATTTGTTTGATTGTTATTTGCTTCCGTATGCATGTTTTATTTTTATTGTTGGTTGATCATGTTTCTCAATTAGAATGTGGAAATACTTTATTATGTTGTTTGGCCTAGTCTTAACTTCAACCTAAAGGTATTTTTGCAAAAAGATAAGTGTAAGGGGAAACCCCAAATATGTTTTTAAGAAACAAACCGATCATGATTCTTCACAATATTTAATGAACATGTATATTCGTAATTGTTAGAGTCAATTGCTTGTATTGAGTCATAATGAAGTTTTGCAGGATTTTCCAGGAAGTAGGACAAGATTTCTCCAGAAATTTTCCAAAAACTTAACATAAAGATTTCTGCAGGTCCACTCTGACGGCGTCAGGCAATTGCTCTTGACGGCGTC
This sequence comes from Artemisia argyi, assembly GCA_030686995.1. NCBI lineage: Eukaryota > Viridiplantae > Streptophyta > Magnoliopsida > Asterales > Asteraceae > Artemisia > Artemisia argyi. Next base: position 90,999,002 of record CM060687.1, read on the forward strand.
AGGAGTCAAAAATCTGGAAATTTTACCCGTTTTGTTTTTCTAACGGAGTCTTATGGTTTTTGAGATTTATTAAGTTTTATAATCTCCAGGAAATCTGCAAACTTCATTCCACAAGCATTATATCTTACTTTGTTTTCTAGGATTTAGAAACTTATATAGGATGCCGCCGATTTTACGCGAGGTTGCCTTGTCTACTTTTGTCAGGATCTACAGGTTATTTAAGACAAGAAGATGATTTATATTCTGGATGGGAAGCTTTGATTGTTCATTTTCTTGGAGGAAGATTTAACCTGGCCAACCTAAAATCCATACCGAGCGAATCAGGGGAGTATTTGATTTCATTCTTTTTACTTTTAACTTTTACATTCTTTATTTGAACATTGGGGACAATGTTCATCCTAAGTGTAAGGGGAGGGTAAAAAGATGATACCTTACATATGCACTTTCGCTTGAGTTTGTTTTGTTTGATAGTAGATGAGTAATAAAACTATGAGAAATACTTGTTAGTGTAATTTTAGCGCCAAATTTAAAATTTTTTACAACATTTAGGAGTGAAACTTTAGCCATAGCAAGCGTCTCATGGATAGGAGGTTGTATGACTAGCACATAACCGTATATTCAGAAAAATTTTCCACCCAAAAATGTGAGGTTCGCCTTTAGATCTGATAGGAAAAGCATTTATTATTAGTGCTTATGAGTGTACCGGTAGCATTTAGATTCTAGAACTTGCGTTAGTGATGCATCCCGAGACCGCTAGTGAGACTACATTCGTGTGGTAGGATTTACTACATGATAAGAGGCATTAGGATCACCCTTGTGTTAAACCCGTATCATGATTACTTGACCATTTAAGTCATATTACTTGGCTAGTTAAGTCAACTAATTTTTCCCACACCCTTAGCGTTGTACTCATTTTTAGTACACGATACCCCTAGTACACCCCTCCGAGCCTATCTTTTCGTTTCTAACTTTAAGCATCTTACTTAAAGGAAGAATTTGTTACACCCCACTTAAATGTACACCCAAATCGCCTTAGCCTTCCGTGTATGCGCTCATTTTTAGTGCATTATTGTTATTTGTTAAACCCTAAGTTAACTTTCTAATTGATTACATGGTTGCTAAGTCGAGTCATATCCTTGTACATATTGTTTTGGGACGATTGGGACTCATGGGTAAGTACTTATTTTATGGAGTAATGGGGAAGAACATTATTTATTACCCCCATATGTACGTTAATCTTAAAAGTACTCCAAGTGTTTTGATTTTCTTAATTCGAGTCATTAGAATAGTTTAATGTAAAGTATGTAAAAATTCAAGTGTAAGGGGATTGCTCAAACCCCTATGATGTATTATTTTGGATGGTAGGGTAAGAGTGTATGCAAAAAAAAAAAAAAAAAAAAAAAAAAAAAAAAAAAAAAAAAAAATCGAAAAAATTAAGAAAATAAAAAAAAAAAAAAAAAAAAAAAAAAAAAAAAGAGAAAAAACATACGGACTACCATCCCGTTTTCATTCTATGTTCATTTTATGTTTTTGTTATTTTTCATTTATTAGCTTAAGTCGAGTCTAGTCTTGGCTTAGCAACGCCATCTTGTACATGTAATTAACCAAGATTGTTAACTCGCCACCAGTAAAATTCCCTTTATCCAACAAAACCGTGTAATTCATATCCCTACACCTAACGTTATAACCCTTTAAAAAGACCTCTTTGATAGTTTATCCTAGGTGCTTACGCCATGTGGTGGAGGTTTGATCCTTTCCCAAGCCTATGGTAATCTATTTTGCTATGACAGGTAGTGAGAGATATCTTCCATTTCCATAATGTTATATTACTTTATTACACCCGAGAGATGTGAGTATCTAAACACTATTTGTGAGGTGCTTGTATATGACCTCCGTGCTTGTCTATTGGTCTTTAGTGGAACGATTATTTGTTGTAATTACTTTTATATTAGTGTTAAATGACCCCTAACTTGTCTTTTGAGTAGAATAAAAGCTCATTTGCTTGAGGACAAGCAAATCTCAAGTGTAAGGGTATATGATGAGGCGAAAAATGATCCGTTTTTAGGGGGTCATTTAAGCCCGAATCCGACTTTATTTGATCAAATATTGCCCTAAATCGTTCCTTTTGTGATTTTAGGTGTTTGGAGAGTGAATTCTGGAAAAGAAGCCATTTTGGACGTTTTTGGAGCATAAAGTGAAGAAAACGGCAAAGTACCAAAAATCCATGCTGAAGATACAAGGTGACGGCGTCAAGACTTCCTTCTTGACCGCGTCAGACATGATGAATATTTTACCGTAGCTGGTGACGGCGTCAGATGAGTAGATGACGGCGTCAAAGTGGCCAAGATTTATTTACCGTAGGTGGTGACGGCGTCACATAGGCCGTCACAAGTGGATCTAGGGCGTCCGAGGAAGTTTATGGCGGCGAGTTGACGGCGTCAGATTTAACTCTTGACGCCGTCAGGACGATTTTCCTATATATAGTTTTATAGTTTTTTCATTAAAAAAGAGGAGAAGTTTTGGTGAAACCCTAAAGACGATTTTGGTGCCTCTTTTACAGGTTTTTCAAGGGTTCCAAACCCTTGAGACCTTGCATTGTAATTGAGATAAGTATACTCTTAATTCAATCAATATGTCTATGTGTTGGTTGTTTATCTTTTGTTCTTATCTTAATTCTACTATGCTAGGATAGATTTTCTTTGTGTTTGCTTAGATCTAATGAAACCTAGATGTTGATTATGTGTTGATTACTTGTCTATTCTTGTTCTTGGATGAATGATTTTATATGTTAGGCTTAAGAAAACTGGCAGATCTCCAATGGTAACATGCTTGAACGTCTTAAGAAACATGAACCGAGGCGTACTAGGTCTTTATTGGTTGTATTTAATGCATGAGCCACTGTTTACAATCCCTATAGTTGTGCTGGGTCATGGTGTAGGAGGAGATAAGAGCTCATAGAGTTGGGGAGTTATGTATGCCACCCCACGAATGGTATTAAGGAATACAATCCGTCATCCATACAAGTATAACAAGTAATTAACATGTAAAAGATATCTAGGGAGTAATGAAGTCTAAGTAAACACAATTTCTCCACATACTGCTCACAACCTTAGTTTAATATTAGTTTATTTTCATTTTTATTATTTTATTTTGATTGCATCTTAGTTTTGGGTTAGTTGATTAGCAACTAATTCCGCCCACTCTTCTAAAACCCGAGATTTTACTTGCTTTCATAAAAATATAAAAACACAAAAATAATCATCTTCCACCTCTAGAACTATTAATTAGGTTTTCTAATCCTAGCGACACTATTCCCAAGCTGAACGATCAATCCCCCGGTACTTGTCACTATACTATACTACAACGATCAGGTACACTGCCTGGTGGGGGTTGTAAGCCTCGCGAGATCCCTCGAGAGGTAAAGCAAGGTGCGATTCCCACGCATCACCAACTTTTACAAAACAAATAAAACGAAAAAGACGTAAAACTATTCAACCCCCCCTTCTAGTTTTCCACACTAACCAAATCATGCCTATATTTGAAACAAGGTAACTCCTTGCAATGGACCGCATGATCGCCAAAAGAATCAAAAAAAACATTGCGGTAGACTGGAAAAGGCTCATCAACCGGAAATAGAGGGATCATTAGCTGGTACTTAAGAATAGTCCGTTACTCCACAACCGACATATGTTGGCCTAGTCCTTCAATGGGGATAACCATCAAGAAATTCTGAGCATGAGGAGCTTGGAGACATTCAAACACTGCTTTTTGGCGAGGGGATAGAGCAAACTTCACTCCCAAACTTTGGACGATTCCACTAAATATGTAACAATTCGCAATTTCAGGTTAACTTTTATTCCCGAAAAATTTCACTATTCACTTTTTACTATTCACCTTACTATTCACTTTTTACTATTCACTTTTCACTATTCATCTCAGAAATTTTTATTTCATATTCTCGTAAGTTAAACTATTTTAACGATAATCCGAGAGTTTGACGCTCGTCGGATCATTTCTGCAAAAATCACAAAGCCGTGTCCGATATTTACTTTTAGGTTTAAACGTCCTTCTAGCATCCCGATATGTCCATAAAACATTATAAACAATAGAAATATGATTTTCTCTCATTTTAGGACAATTCCAAAAGTTTCGGAATTTTACGTTTTTCAGTTCAGCGTTTTACGCGAATTGCGCGTTTTAGACCCGTGTTTCCAGTTTTTAGCAGGGTTTTCGCACCCGATAGAACCTACCACTCATTTTATATTTTATTATGGAGTATATTGACATGTTTGACCATACTTTCAAGTTTCATATTTTTAGGATACCCGGTTTTACGTTTCGTGGCCTAAAAACTTACGGTTAGCAATTTACGGGTCCAAAACTAGCTACATACTTAGGATATTATCATCCAAAGACCAAGAGTCATCATCTAGTCACCTTATCCTCATTCAAACCGCCACTAGGGGGGGGGGGTTCACACTTGTGGTTAAATTTTGACCATTGATTCTTTACTTAATTACAACTTTGGCTCCAAGTTAACCTTGGTCACCAAGTTTATGTAGTTTCCTAGTAAGCTTCCTAACCTCCTCTTCATGCTATAAATAGAGAGCTCATTCCATCATTTCTTCATAAATAAAACGCCACAACCTCAATCCTAGCACCATGATCCTTTGATCTTCAATATACAAGTTACACTACAAAGTTCAATGTCTTAGTATTCTCTACCTAGTTCTTAAGTTTGTTTGGTGATTCCATGGTTGAATTAAGAGCTACACAAGGTTACTAGGGCTGAAGTTAAATGGTTTTCACAAGGGTTAGATCAAGGCTAGCAAGGGTTACAAGAGTTATGGTGAAGGGTTTACAAGCTTAGGTTTAGTGTCCTAGTTCTATACTTGACTTCCTTTCTTTAGAAAGCCAAAAGTTGTAAGCAAACCCTTATACACTTTCTTGCTCAATATCATTTCATGCTTATTATGTTTCTTTCATGCTATATATGGTCTTTGTATTGTGTTCATGATGTTTAAAAATGGATAAAACAAGTATTGGTATACATATGTTAACTTATGACAAGCAAACAAGCAAACTAGTGATTTTTATGGAAAACCGCGACCACAATAGTATAACTTTGATATTTGACACTTACTTACTGTTAAAGAGGACTTAACAAGGAAAACATAGCAATTTGAATCACCCAAAACGAGTATACGAGTCAAAAGTTATGACTGTTTGAAGTTAGCGAAACCAAAACGGCAAAACTGCCTAAATTGCATTCTGATCAAATTATGATTTTGAAAGTCCCACTTCTGGTCCGATTCATCAAAAAGTTAAAACACGAAAGTTGTCCGGAACGACGTTTTCGTTCAGGAATAAAGAAGCTCGAGACCTGAAAACGCTTTCTGAATGATAAATTTCTTCAAATTCTTAACAGCCCATTTTTAGACCAAAGTTACTATATAATCATTATAATTAGATGAGACCAAGAGGTCTAATGACCTAAAGCCGAGACCACAACCATGGTTAAAGCCAAGGTTGAGTCTCAAGACCATGGTAACAATGACCAAGGTCACGGCAAAGCCACGGCTAAAGACCATATAACTATTAAAGATCAAAGCTTATATATATATATATATATATATATATATGTTATCGAATACTACAATAGTAGGGAGCCTCATGTGAGGAGTTCATTGAGTAAGCCGTCGAGATGAGTTGTGGATTTACGAGTTAAAGTGTCCTGGCTCCTCGAACGTTTACTCCATGACTTCTGAATTATGTCGGCCCGAACGGTAGTAAGAGATTTACAACCTATACATGTTTCATAGACCACTTATATTCAAAGACTTACACTATATACTAAGTACTACATCATGAACATTATGCAAGACATATATAGGCAATTCGTCGTATTCTTAGACGTTACTCCAAACCTAAGTCGCAACGTTCTATTATAGGCTGCTCTTAGAGACTTTCGCGATTCGACTTTCATTTCTCATTACATAGACTTAAGGTGAGTCATAGCCCCTACTCTTTTCGTACTTGTTTAAACTCTTGGGGGGGATACATGCTCAACTACTTGCTTACTTGTACAAATACTCAAAACGTTTATACGTGACTGTGTTATACTTAATTGTCTTATACTTGATGGCATTATACTTGATTTCATACATACATGACTGTCTGTTATCTTTGGGAAGTGGCTCCCAGTAAACTTATATCTTTGGGAAGTGGCTCCCAGTTTTCGTTGGGAAGTGGCTCCCAGTTGTCTTTGATACATCCTAACATTTGCGAATGTTTGGATACATCATAAAAGTGAGGTCTTCGGAGATGAAGTAGAGACTCACTACTAATTGCTTAATTGTCTTGATGAACTTATACATGTCTTTATTATATTATATGTTAGCAGTGGGTTGTGAACACACAGGTTACAAGTCTCTTATGGCGGGACTTGTAACTGAGTGGATTCACGATGCCTTTGCTGTGTGAACATTCTTTTAAGGCTTTTCAACTATTTTGAGACAAACTCTATGAACTCACCAACCATTGTGTTGACATTTTAGCATGTTTATCTCAGGTTAGTAAGGCGATAGCTAGTGCATGGAACTTAGAGTCAAGCTGCATATTCTGAAGACTTACGCTTTTATCATTTACCATTCAAAACATTTTGTATACATTTATGTATCATACTTTGGAATCTCATGTTTGTAACTTTGAATTCATTAATCGAATGGTAACTTTTCAAAACGTCTCATTTAGAGTTCGTTTTCTATAACTTGTACTTTGTATTATGAAGTAGCACCCCTATGACACAGTCTTCCGCTGCGGTATTTTGGGGGTGTTACAGATTGGTACCAGAGCCTTGGTTATAGAGAACTAGGTTGCATTTAGTGCCTAGACTATAACTGCTATATACGTTGGGACCTTCCTCTTTATTTGCCTTACACACACTACATACACATATGCTTTTTTGTAGTTGTTAGTTTAGTTCCACGCTGTTAGATGATGTGACTTTAGTATTATAAGGAGCCCCAGAGATTCGTCGAGTCATTAAAAACATGGAGCTCAGCAATAACTAATTAGTTAACTTGATCTTGTGACAGTTCTTGTTTGATGAGACACAAGATTTGAGTTAAATAATATTATTGCTTAGCTTTAGGGAATTGATGGCTTGATTATCTTACTATCGGCATCAGAAGGCGGATTTTGTGTCGGAAATTCTTAAGTAGGATGTTTTAGAATCTCCTTATTTAAATGGATTGGGACGCCTCTTCAGTTAAATAAAGAAATTGTAAATCACTGAACCATAAGTTTATGATCCCTTACTTACATAAATTTGGACGCTTCTTTATGTAAGTAAAGAGTTATAAATAAGTGGGCTTAATTGTAGCCGATACAACTCCTTAACCAGAACTTTAGACGAATCAGAGTGAACACCACTATTTTAGAGATCCTGAAATCTCGAATTCTCTTAGACACACCGTAAGTAGTTAACATCAACTGAACTTCGGGACGAAGTTCTCCTTAAGGGGTACAGACTGTAACAATTCGCAATTTCAGGTTAACTTTTATTCCCGAAAAATTTCACTATTCACTTTTTACTATTCACTTTTACTATTCACTTTTTACTATTCACTTTTCACTATTCATCTCAGAAATTTTTATTTCATATTCTCGTAAGTTAAACTATTTTAACGATAATCCGAGAGTTTGACGCTCGTCGGATCATTTCTGCAAAAATCACAAAGCCGTGTCCGATATTTACTTTTAGGTTTAAACGTCCTTCTAGCATCCCGATATGTCCATAAAACATTATAAACAATAGAAATATGATTTTCTCTCATTTTAGGACAATTCCAAAAGTTTCGGAATTTTACGTTTTTCAGTTCAGCGTTTTACGCGAATTGCGCGTTTTAGACCCGTGTTTCCAGTTTTTAGCAGGGTTTTCGCACCCGATAGAACCTACCACTCATTTTATATTTTATTATGGAGTATATTGACATGTTTGACCATACTTTCAAGTTTCATATTTTTAGGATACCCGGTTTTACGTTTCGTGGCCTAAAAACTTACGGTTAGCAATTTACGGGTCCAAAACTAGCTACATACTTAGGATATTATCATCCAAAGACCAAGAGTCATCATCTAGTCACCTTATCCTCATTCAAACCGCCACTAGGGGGGGGGGGGTTCACACTTGTGGTTAAATTTTGACCATTGATTCTTTACTTAATTACAACTTTGGCTCCAAGTTAACCTTGGTCACCAAGTTTATGTAGTTTCCTAGTAAGCTTCCTAACCTCCTCTTCATGCTATAAATAGAGAGCTCATTCCATCATTTCTTCATAAATAAAACGCCACAACCTCAATCCTAGCACCATGATCCTTTGATCTTCAATATACAAGTTACACTACAAAGTTCAATGTCTTAGTATTCTCTACCTAGTTCTTAAGTTTGTTTGGTGATTCCATGGTTGAATTAAGAGCTACACAAGGTTACTAGGGCTGAAGTTAAATGGTTTTCACAAGGGTTAGATCAAGGCTAGCAAGGGTTACAAGAGTTATGGTGAAGGGTTTACAAGCTTAGGTTTAGTGTCCTAGTTCTATACTTGACTTCCTTTCTTTAGAAAGCCAAAAGTTGTAAGCAAACCCTTATACACTTTCTTGCTCAATATCATTTCATGCTTATTATGTTTCTTTCATGCTATATATGGTCTTTGTATTGTGTTCATGATGTTTAAAAATGGATAAAACAAGTATTGGTATACATATGTTAACTTATGACAAGCAAACAAGCAAACTAGTGATTTTTATGGAAAACCGCGACCACAATAGTATAACTTTGATATTTGACACTTACTTACTGTTAAAGAGGACTTAACAAGGAAAACATAGCAATTTGAATCACCCAAAACGAGTATACGAGTCAAAAGTTATGACTGTTTGAAGTTAGCGAAACCAAAACGGCAAAACTGCCTAAATTGCATTCTGATCAAATTATGATTTTGAAAGTCCCACTTCTGGTCCGATTCATCAAAAAGTTAAAACACGAAAGTTGTCCGGAACGACGTTTTCGTTCAGGAATAAAGAAGCTCGAGACCTGAAAACGCTTTCTGAATGATAAATTTCTTCAAATTCTTAACAGCCCATTTTTAGACCAAAGTTACTATATAATCATTATAATTAGATGAGACCAAGAGGTCTAATGACCTAAAGCCGAGACCACAACCATGGCTAAAGCCAAGGTTGAGTCTCAAGACCATGGTAACAATGACCAAGGTCACGGCAAAGCCACGGCTAAAGACCATATAACTATTAAAGATCAAAGCTTATATATATATATATATATATATATATATATATATATATATATATATATATATATATATATATATATGTTATCGAATACTACAATAGTAGGGAGCCTCATGTGAGGAGTTCATTGAGTAAGCCGTCGAGACGAGTTGTGGATTTACGAGTTAAAGTGTCCTGGCTCCTCGAACGTTTACTCCATGACTTCTGAATTATGTCGGCCCGAACGGTAGTAAGAGATTTACAACCTATACATGTTTCATAGACCACTTATATTCAAAGACTTACACTATATACTAAGTACTACATCATGAACATTATGCAAGACATATATAGGCAATTCGTCGTATTCTTAGACGTTACTCCAAACCTAAGTCGCAACGTTCTATTATAGGCTGCTCTTAGAGACTTTCGCGATTCGACTTTCATTTCTCATTACATAGACTTAAGGTGAGTCATAGCCCCTACTCTTTTCGTACTTGTTTAAACTCTTGGGGGGGATACATGCTCAACTACTTGCTTACTTGTACAAATACTCAAAACGTTTATACGTGACTGTGTTATACTTAATTGTCTTATACTTGATGGCATTATACTTGATTTCATACATACATGACTGTCTGTTATCTTTGGGAAGTGGCTCCCAGTAAACTTATATCTTTGGGAAGTGGCTCCCAGTTTTCGTTGGGAAGTGGCTCCCAGTTGTCTTTGATACATCCTAACATTTGCGAATGTTTGGATACATCATAAAAGTGAGGTCTTCGGAGATGAAGTAGAGACTCACTACTAATTGCTTAATTGTCTTGATGAACTTATACATGTCTTTATTATATTATATGTTAGCAGTGGGTTGTGAACACACAGGTTACAAGTCTCTTATGGCGGGACTTGTAACTGAGTGGATTCACGATGCCTTTGCTGTGTGAACATTCTTTTAAGGCTTTTCAACTATTTTAAGACAAACTCTATGAACTCACCAACCATTGTGTTGACATTTTAGCATGTTTATCTCAGGTTAGTAAGGCGATAGCTAGTGCATGGAACTTAGAGTCAAGCTGCATATTCTGAAGACTTACGCTTTTATCATTTACCATTCAAAACATTTTGTATACATTTATGTATCATACTTTGGAATCTCATGTTTGTAACTTTGAATTCATTAATCGAATGGTAACTTTTCAAAACGTCTCATTTAGAGTTCGTTTTCTATAACTTGTACTTTGTATTATGAAGTAGCACCCCTATGACACAGTCTTCCGCTGCGGTATTTTGGGGGTGTTACAGATTGGTACCAGAGCCTTGGTTATAGAGAACTAGGTTGCATTTAGTGCCTAGACTATAACTGCTATATACGTTGGGACCTTCCTCTTTATTTGCCTTACACACACTACATACACATATGCTTTTTTGTAGTTGTTGGTTTAGTTCCACGCTGTTAGATGATGTGACTTTAGTATTATAAGGAGCCCCAGAGATTCGTCGAGTCATTAAAAACATGGAGCTCAGCAATAACTAATTAGTTAACTTGATCTTGTGACAGTTCTTGTTTGATGAGACACAAGATTTGAGTTAAATAATATTATTGCTTAGCTTTAGGGAATTGATGGCTTGATTATCTTACTATCGGCATCAGAAGGCGGATTTTGTGTCGGAAATTCTTAAGTAGGATGTTTTAGAATCTCCTTATTTAAATGGATTGGGACGCCTCTTCAGTTAAATAAAGAAATTGTAAATCACTGAACCATAAGTTTATGATCCCTTACTTACATAAATTTGGACGCTTCTTTATGTAAGTAAAGAGTTATAAATAAGTGGGCTTAATTGTAGCCGATACAACTCCTTAACCAGAACTTTAGACGAATCAGAGTGAACACCACTATTTTAGAGATCCTGAAATCCCGAATTCTCTTAGACACACCGTAAGTAGTTAACATCAACTGAACTTCGGGACGAAGTTCTCCTTAAGGGGTACAGACTGTAACAATTCGCAATTTCAGGTTAACTTTTATTCCCGAAAAATTTCACTATTCACTTTTTACTATTCACTTTTACTATTCACTTTTTACTATTCACTTTTCACTATTCATCTCAGAAATTTTTATTTCATATTCTCGTAAGTTAAACTATTTTAACGATAATCCGAGAGTTTGACGCTCGTCGGATCATTTCTGCAAAAATCACAAAGCCGTGTCCGATATTTACTTTTAGGTTTAAACGTCCTTCTAGCATCCCGATATGTCCATAAAACATTATAAACAATAGAAATATGATTTTCTCTCATTTTAGGACAATTCCAAAAGTTTCGGAATTTTACGTTTTTCAGTTCAGCGTTTTACGCGAATTGCGCGTTTTAGACCCGTGTTTCCAGTTTTTAGCAGGGTTTTCGCACCCGATAGAACCTACCACTCATTTTATATTTTATTATGGAGTATATTGACATGTTTGACCATACTTTCAAGTTTCATATTTTTAGGATACCCGGTTTTACGTTTCGTGGCCTAAAAACTTACGGTTAGCAATTTACGGGTCCAAAACTAGCTACATACTTAGGATATTATCATCCAAAGACCAAGAGTCATCATCTAGTCACCTTATCCTCATTCAAACCGCCACTAGGGGGGGGGGGTTCACACTTGTGGTTAAATTTTGACCATTGATTCTTTACTTAATTACAACTTTGGCTCCAAGTTAACCTTGGTCACCAAGTTTATGTAGTTTCCTAGTAAGCTTCCTAACCTCCTCTTCATGCTATAAATAGAGAGCTCATTCCATCATTTCTTCATAAATAAAACGCCACAACCTCAATCCTAGCACCATGATCCTTTGATCTTCAATATACAAGTTACACTACAAAGTTCAATGTCTTAGTATTCTCTACCTAGTTCTTAAGTTTGTTTGGTGATTCCATGGTTGAATTAAGAGCTACACAAGGTTACTAGGGCTGAAGTTAAATGGTTTTCACAAGGGTTAGATCAAGGCTAGCAAGGGTTACAAGAGTTATGGTGAAGGGTTTACAAGCTTAGGTTTAGTGTCCTAGTTCTATACTTGACTTCCTTTCTTTAGAAAGCCAAAAGTTGTAAGCAAACCCTTATACACTTTCTTGCTCAATATCATTTCATGCTTATTATGTTTCTTTCATGCTATATATGGTCTTTGTATTGTGTTCATGATGTTTAAAAATGGATAAAACAAGTATTGGTATACATATGTTAACTTATGACAAGCAAACAAGCAAACTAGTGATTTTTATGGAAAACCACGACCACAATAGTATAACTTTGATATTTGACACTTACTTACTGTTAAAGAGGACTTAACAAGGAAAACATAGCAATTTGAATCACCCAAAACGAGTATACGAGTCAAAAGTTATGACCGTTTGAAGTTAGCGAAACCAAAACGGCAAAACTGCCTAAATTGCATTCTGATCAAATTATGATTTTGAAATTCCCACTTCTGGTCCGATTCATCAAAAAGTTAAAACACGAAAGTTGTCCGGAACGACGTTTTCGTTCAGGATTAAAGAAGCTCGAGACCTGAAAACGCTTTCTGAATGATAAATTTCTTCAAATTCTTAACAGCCCATTTTTAGACCAAAGTTACTATATAATCATTATAATTAGATGAGACCAAGAGGTCTAATGACCTAAAGCCGAGACCACAACCATGGCTAAAGCCAAGGTTGAGTCTCAAGACCATGGTAACAATGACCAAGGTCACGGCAAAGCCACGGCTAAAGACCATATAACTATTAAAGATCAAAGCTTATATATATATATATATATATATATATATATATATATATATATATATATATATATATATATATATATATATATATATATATATGTTATCGAATACTACAATAGTAGGGAGCCTCATGTGAGGAGTTCATTGAGTAAGCCGTCGAGACGAGTTGTGGATTTACGAGTTAAAGTGTCCTGGCTCCTCGAACGTTTACTCCATGACTTCTGAATTATGTCGGCCCGAACGGTAGTAAGAGATTTACAACCTATACATGTTTCATAGACCACTTATATTCAAAGACTTACACTATATACTAAGTACTACATCATGAACATTATGCAAGACATATATAGGCAATTCGTCGTATTCTTAGACGTTACTCCAAACCTAAGTCGCAACGTTCTATTATAGGCTGCTCTTAGAGACTTTCGCGATTCGACTTTCATTTCTCATTACATAGACTTAAGGTGAGTCATAGCCCCTACTCTTTTCGTACTTGTTTAAACTCTTGGGGGGGATACATGCTCAATTACTTGCTTACTTGTACAAATACTCAAAACGTTTATACGTGACTGTGTTATACTTAATTGTCTTATACTTGATGGCATTATACTTGATTTCATACATACATGACTGTCTGTTATCTTTGGGAAGTGGCTCCCAGTAAACTTATATCTTTGGGAAGTGGCTCCCAGTTTTCGTTGGGAAGTGGCTCCCAGTTGTCTTTGATACATCCTAACATTTGCGAATGTTTGGATACATCATAAAAGTGAGGTCTTCGGAGATGAAGTAGAGACTCACTACTAATTGCTTAATTGTCTTGATGAACTTATACATGTCTTTATTATATTATATGTTAGCAGTGGGTTGTGAACACACAGGTTACAAGTCTCTTATGGCGGGACTTGTAACTGAGTGGATTCACGATGCCTTTGCTGTGTGAACATTCTTTTAAGGCTTTTCAACTATTTTAAGACAAACTCTATGAACTCACCAACCATTGTGTTGACATTTTAGCATGTTTATCTCAGGTTAGTAAGGCGATAGCTAGTGCATGGAACTTAGAGTCAAGCTGCATATTCTGAAGACTTACGCTTTTATCATTTACCATTCAAAACATTTTGTATACATTTATGTATCATACTTTGGAATCTCATGTTTGTAACTTTGAATTCATTAATCGAATGGTAACTTTTCAAAACGTCTCATTTAGAGTTCGTTTTCTATAACTTGTACTTTGTATTATGAAGTAGCACCCCTATGACACAGTCTTCCGCTGCGGTATTTTGGGGGTGTTACAAAATAAGCCACATGCCTAAACATTCTGGGCTTTAGGGGGCAGTGTTCGTGTTAGAGAAACCGCTAAGATCGAAATCAGGGAGGGACATGTGCAAGTGATCCATTGCATACCCATAATCAGAGTCAACCTCATCAATACCACATCCCCGAAGAATGTGGTCCTGCAAACTCTGAGATTGCACCCTCAAGGCCACAAAAGCATAAGTAGATATATCCTCTACCGAACATGAATCCAACCCACCAAACCGAGTCGGAAGGGATGCTTGTCTCTATTGAAAATCCCTAAAAAAAGGTCCCTCACAAACTAAAATAGCCTCTATCGCCTTCCCAAGGCTATTGTCAAAAATAGAAACAGCTTCCCCTATATACATGGGTTGGCACATTCTGAGACTGAACAACAGCTTTACGATGCCCATACATGAGCGGAGCAAAAGGAGCTCTAATTGAGGGTCCCACAGACTTGGGAGACAACTCATTAGTTCTGCAGTACGATATGCCCTTTTCACAATCATACTACTAATAAACCCCGCATCCTGGCTAACAACGCCTCCAAGGAGTTTCATACCCAACTTTGGCCTCCCAATCCCGTAGGGAAACAACCCATCCTGAACCTTCACCCCATTTCCTGATAGCCAAAAAACTTCTATTTTCTTAATGTTGAGTTCGAGGCCCAAGCGGGGCCCCTTGGCCTTGATTATATCTAAGGCTTTAGCTACCTCTTTAGTGTCTCCAATAATCGAACCATCATCCAAATACCAAGCATGGAAAAGAAGTATACAACAATCCCCGATCCGGTGAACAAGTGGGTGCAAAATTAAGGCAAAAAGAAAAGGCCCTAAAGGGTCCCCCTGCTGAACTCTAGTGGTGGACAAAATATGGTCATCACCCACATATAACCTCGCCAACCGACTATATAAAACTCCACCCACAGGGAAATAAATGGCCATCGATCCACCAAGTTGAAGGCATTAGAGAAATCAACAGTAAGCATAGCCAACGATCCATCCGAGTGAAACTCATTTAAGAACTTATTCGCACTATGGAGCACGGCCTTTGCCTCGCTGGGGACTCCTACCCCAAACTAAAAATCACAAAGGTATTTAGACGTCTCCTTCCTAACACCCCTCATAACCACTTTAGAGACCAGCCTCCTCCAAATCGCGCCAACGACAATAGGCCTAATCCTATTGTCCGATTTGAGCAATGACTTGAGGGGCGCAAAAGCAACAAACTCTGCCAAAAACCATAGGGCACCTCCCCGCCATACATAAATTAACCACCACAGAGATAGCCTTGAGTAACTCAACGGCGATCGCGGACCCATCTCCGTAAAATGCATCTAAAATGTGTTGGGCCCTCAATCCGTCCCCCCACAAGAAGTCCCTTTTGGGAAGGATTAAATACACCCAAGAGCACTATCAACATCCACAATAAGAGGAGGCTCAGAGAGCAAGGAACCAGGCATAACCGGAGGGGGGGGGGGGCAGTATGGGATGCTTAGCCAACAACGCTGTCAAAGTATCCGTCGGTACCAAGAGGTGCAACCCTCGAAGAACACAACACTTTAACAACAGTAGTGAAATGCTCGTCCTCAACTTTCCTTAAACATTGTTTAACATTGGTGCACACCACTAAGCTATCAGACTCAGAGGCAAGCTCATCCTTTCCCGCGATCACCCTCAAGGGTTAGGCAAAATGCGATAGGATAAGTTCAAAAAAACCATCCCCACCCCAAGCTGCCAATGGCCGTTGAATACTATGGCATTGCAAAGACTTCCTACTACTAGACCTACGCTCTTGACGGTTAGAAGGCCTGATATGTGCCGTTTTACACATATCTTTTATACAATTTAAACCCACAAAACGACCAAAAACACACAAATGACTCACAAAATGATACAAAATCATCAAAATGTGTTTTATATGTGATTCAGGTACAAAAAGATTGAAAAACAAGTGAAAACTGATCAAGTTCACACAAATGTCATTTTCAGTCCCTGAAGTTACATAAATTGTCAAAACTAGTCCCTGAAGGTTTTAAATGAAAGAAAAGTCAACTTAAGTCCTTGGGAATCCAAAAATATTCACAAATGATCCCTGGATTATAGTTTACACAAACTGGCAATTTTTACCCCTCAAGTTTCAAAATTGGCAAACTTAGTCCCTGGGTGTTATAAAATGGAAACTTTCAAATTACCCTTGTACTATGCATGAATGATAAATTGGAACAATTTTATAAACTTTTGGGAAATTACAAGTTTAGTCCCTCAAATATCCAAAATTACATTTTAGGTCCTTAAAGTTTTAAAATTAATAAAATACTACTTTTGGTCCTTGTGTATTTCTTATTGGCAGGTTTGGTCCCTCTATATAAAGTTTGGAAAGATGGAAATATTGGTCCTCAAGTTTGGCAGATTTACAACTTTAGTCCTTGGGCTTAAATACCAAATACCAAACGGATCCTTATTATTATTCAAAACCAAATCCAAACCAAACACAAACCCCAGCCCACCATCAAGCCCAAACAAACACAACCCGGCCCAATCCTAAATTAATATAAGCAGGGTCAAACAGTCAAACCCCGCGCCCAAAACAGCTTCTACTGTTCATCCACCTCTCCCACACCTGCTTCACCCAAACCAGGGTGGTTTTCACCACCTCATCACCCCCAGCTCATCACCCTAACTCCCTTTCCACCTCACAATCCTATCCCACCAAGCAATTAATGCTTCCCCACCATCTCACACTCCACCTTTTCACCCTCTCCTCTGTTTTCAACACAACTTGGCCTCCAAGCTCAGAAAAGTCATACCAATCTCCCCCCTCCACCTATACATATGTACAAGAAGCAATTAATGCCCCTCAAACCGCCTTAGCTGTCATACAAGACTTTGGCGCCAAAAAGAAGTTTAAACGGTGGAGATGAATTGGACTATTTCAAAGGTCAAGATCAAAGACAGAGCATAGGAGTGGTCACCAAGGCTTTTTGATGCTATAAAAGGAAGAAGAAACACAGAAGAAAGATCACCTTGGCCTTAAGCCATTGTCATGTAGATTAGATAAATCATTAGTGTAACTTTTATTGCTTTCTTTATTTAATGTCATTTACAAGCTTTACTAGTGTAATGAAACTCAAAATAGTGTAATGAGACTCAGTTCTCAGTTTTAAATACAAGTTGTCTTTTAGAATTCATGTCTTTCATAATTATCTTTTAATTTCTTGTCATTTAATTTTTGTTAATTGTTGTTGATTATATGGACTCCATAAGCCACATAAGCTCCTGACAAAAGCTTTAAAGCTTGTAGAAACCATAAAATCAGTTGTAATCTTTAAAATTCAAAAATCATAAAAAAATAGATTAAAATAGAAAATAAATAAAAAATAGTTGTTCATGAAGAGACAATCTGGAGCAGGGTTAATACTTGATGGCCCTTGGTTTAGTAGCTTCATGGGAAGCTGTTAGGATAGGTAGTGTTCTTTGGTTTCATGGTTCTCAGTCATTTTCACTTGTAAGCTTATTTTTTTAATATTTTGCATTTCATTGTTCTTATCTTTAATCTGTGTTAATTTCATGTTTATGTGTTTAATTGTTATTGTTTTATGTTTATATAGCTTAATATAAGGTTGTTATGTTTTGAAATTAATCATGCTTGAAAATTGCATCTTGACTGTATGAACTTAAATTTTTGATAATCATGGTTTAAGCTTGTGTGACTACTTGTTTAAGCTTTTAAGGCTTTAATTTAACCAATGATAGCCTGTGGATTTGATGAAATTGGTTTATGTAATCTTATGTAATGAATAGCTAAAATTGATTTTGTTTAGGGTGTGTTTGGCAATACGGATTCAAGAGTGCTTAACTGAGTATAGGGTGTTGTTCTTGGTTGATAATTGATGCATAGAGTTCCTTAGGGTCAGACAAACCATAAGTCTATTGTGTATTCATATTAAAAGTCAAAATTCACATCTATGATCTCTCATTTGATCACTGTTTGAATTTGCATAGCCATATTCACCATATCTGTTTTAATGTTGTTTATTTTTGTTAGTTTCATGTTCTCTTAGCATAATACATGTTAATCAAGTGTTAAATTCAGATCAAAGTTGATGAAAGTCAACTTTGATCATAAACCTTAAAAGTCAAAAAAAAAAATTAGTTTTTCAGGTTTTTGAATAAAAGTAGAATTTTGTGTAGGCTTTAATATTAAGTTTTAGATTATGTCCTTTTAATATGTTTTAGTTTAGCTGCTTGTCTTTATGTGTGATTTTTATCAATTTTTAGTTCAGCTTATTTATAGCTTTTAATTGTGCTTATTCTTACTAGTTTTTGCCCTGCACCAGGTTCACAAGTCCATTTTCACAAGCTTGTAGCTTGTTGAATATTGGACTTGTGCCTGTGCTTTTAGCTTATTTGTGTTGCCTTAGTGGCATACTTGTTATATGTAAGCTTAATTGTCTGTTTACAGCTTAATTAGGTAGCTTATCAACCCCAAACTTTTTGTTACCCACCACTCATCACACTGAAGCAAACAGTGTGATGAGTGGATTTCACAAGCTCTTAAAAAGTTCCTCTCTGAGTTTCAGCTTGTGTGGTATAGCCTCATGTGAAGCTTAACTACCAAACTCAATACCTCAGTGCTAGTTGAGCTCTTATGAGCTTATTTTGATAAGTTGTGTGAGTCTTGTTGTTTGCCCATTCACAACATACCACTGAGCCATTCAGTGGTATTGCACCACTTCCACAAGCTCACCACAAGCCCCTTAGTGGTCTATAGCCTATGTTAATTAGCTTTATGTGAAGCTTACCAACTCAGCTTTATGACCCAGTGCTTAAAATTAACCTTGTAGCTTATTTACATGGGCTGCAAGTAGCTTAACTTATCACCATTTGGAAATGAATGCTGAGTCCTTAGCATTTCTTTCCTACACTTAGACACTTTCATAAGCTCACAAAAAGCTCATTATTTGGATTCAGCTTATGGAATTAAGTTCCATGTGGAGCTTTTCCATTAGTCTTTAATATCCTGTGCTTAAATCTTAGCTTGTAGCTTATTTACATGGGCTGCATAGAGCTTTTTGTTTGTCCCTTTTTCCTGAACACTTAGAATTATACCACATACTCAGGAAAAGGATGGTTTTTAATAAGCTTCTAAAAAGCTCATCAGTGGAACAAATCCTTTGAGCTTGGGCTTTTTGGGAAGCTTACCAGCATGTCTTGCAATCCCAACTTTCACTTGGCCATTTTAAGCTTATCCCGTCAGCTGAAATTGCCCAAACATAAGGTTGCAGGGGGTGTTTGGATCTGAGTGTGCTGAATTAGCTTATTAGCTTATGTGAGCTTATTTGCTCAATCCAGTGCATCAAGCTTGTATATTATAGTTAATTAAACATATTTTTACATTTCTTTTTCTTTCTTTTTAGTTTTTAAGCTAGTTTAGAGCTTATGAGCAACTATGAGCTTTTTGCTTAAATAAGCTTATAAGCTGTTAAACTGCTTATTTCTAGGTTTCATAAGTTTTATTTTTATCTTATATGTATATTATATGTATTTATAAAAAGAAAAACCAAAAACAAGCTTTAACCATAGTGATAGCTTCTATTTAAGAAGCTTGAGCTTAAAAGCTCAACTGTCATGGAAATAAGCTGTCACAGAGCTTATTTCCAAGTTTTGGAATTGTTGGCTTTGTTAAAGTTTATTATTATTACTAGTTTTATAGGTTTGCAAAAAGAAAAAAATGAAAAAATAAAAAAATAGCAAAAATGGGTGTGGGTTGGATTCGAACCTCTAGGCTAGTAACATGCTTAACTCCCACACCCCTTCCAATAGCTCTGGGGCACCAGTTCCGTTATTCCTTGCATGCTTAATATACTTAAGCCATTTTTGCCTTAAAAGCTTATACGGACTGATGAGCTTATTCCAGCTTATCTGGATAAGCTGGTACCCCAAGCTTATTTTTCCTAGGATCCTTATTAGTATATTTACTTTCTGTAATTTTCTTAGATTTTTTACTGTACATATAGTATTTTTTATAATTAATTTAGTTTACTTTTCTTTTAGATAATAATTAGTATTTTATTTTTAATTCGGCTTATTTATAATTTTTATGAACTTTTTATATTTTTTACTAAGTCCTATAATGGAAAAGTAGTTTTATAAAAAGTTTCATAATTTTATAAATAAGTTTAGTATGTATAATAATTATAGTAGTTTAATTTGTTTAATTAAATAATAATAGTTTTTAATTAAGTTTTCTTATTTTTGTACATAATATATAGTTTTTATATTTTTCTTAGCTTATTAATAGTATATTAGATTTTTGTAAAAAGTATTAGATTTTTGTTTTCTTACTTAGTATTTTTAATAATTAATAATAGTATTAGTAATTAGATAATAGTAAATATTTAATAATAAATAGAATACTTGTATAATAAATATATTTTTAGTTTCTAAATTTCTTTTATAGTACTTTTAACTTTTCTAAGTTTTAGTTTTATTTACTTAGGTTTATTTTACATTTTCTTAGTATTTAGATAATTAATAAATAGTTAATAATAGTTTTTATTAATAATAATAATAAATATAACACTTGTAAATATTATTTTAAATATAGTTATTTATTTTATTTTCTTTTTAATTTGCATTTAAGCCGTTAAGGCATGCAAATTCCCTCTTTGGGAAAGTTTTGTTTTATACGTTACGTTTACGTTTCTTTAAACTTAAACGTACGTTTGTAAATACGTTATCATTTTAAGGTTTCTGATTGTACGTTTCTTAATTGAACTAGCTGTGACAGAGCTATTACTATTCACATTCAGTGTTAGTCAATCAGATTCCTGCTTTTCCTATACTAATTTTATTTTCAACAATTCACAAGTCATTGTATTTAGAATATCACGCCTCATCAGGACATAAACGATCCAAGGATATTTTAACCCTTGGTAAACTTGCATTCTCTCCCTGGCTAAAGACTTTTTATTATTGACCATTTTATAAACAAGTGGTTGAGAAATAAATGACTAGCTGGGGAGGAATCAAATTTTGGCGCCGTTGCCGGGGATCGAACCCGGGTCGTTATGTCCCTTGGAAGTGTGATATCCTGAATAGAACGGATCTGTGATCGGGAATTGTTGAACAGGAAAGGGTATGTGATTGTGATTACCCTAAGAATAAAATAAAATAGCTTAAATAAGCTATATAAACAAAACCTTGAAATAAGAAAATTTAAAAAACGTAAAAGGATTTAAAAACGTACGCGACTGCGTACAGAGAAAAAGGTGAGTTTTAAGAAAAATAAACTACAAGGGTTAAAATTTAAAATTCTACAAACTTAAACTTAAAATAAAATTAAATTAAAAAGAAAACTATTTTTTAGATTATTATATTATTTATTATTTAATTATCTAATTAATAACTATTTAACTTTTTAATTAAAACTAACTTAATTAAAACTAAAAATAATAAATACTACAAATTAAACTAAAAACTTATAAAAATATTTTCTAAACCTAAAATAGAACTTGAAGAAAGTATAAAAAAAATAAAAATAAATGTTTTTGTCTTTTTATAAGCTTTTTATTAATTAAAAACTATTTATATTAATTATACTAATTAAACTATTTTTTATTACTAATAATACTAAATTACCTTAGAAAATTATGAGAAAATTTATAAAACTATTTTATTACTTATAAAAGCTATAAAAAATATAAAAACTAGGTGTTACTATATAAAAATTAATTATGCTATTTATAACTTACTTATTAATTAATTACTAATAAAACTATTATTAATTCTAATAAATACTAAATTACAAAATAAAAATCTAAGAAAATTATTAAAAATACTTTAATATATAAGGAAATTAATAAAAATATAAAATTACAAATTACTTAATAAAAATCTAAAAATGAAAATTAAAATTTAATTAAATTAAATAGAAACTATCACTTATTTTTATGTTGTATTTTCTGGATTTTTCTTTTATAAAACTTTATTATACCTAAAAACAAGCAACTTTAATAAAAACAATAATTTTATAGCTTAATAATAAGCTAGTTATAAGCTACTAATCCTAACAGTTGACCAAAGTTGACTTTTTAAGCAAATAAGCTCAAATGAGCTAATGTGGGGTCCACAATGGTAAAAACTGGTCCACCTAAGTTAGTAGAACTTGTTTGAGCAAGATTTGATCAAATAAGCCCACTAGATAAGCCACAAAACCACAATAAGCTGTTTGCTTATTGTGTTCTGGGTCAGAAATGGGACAAGGTTTGGGTGCAAATCTAGGTGGGGTCCACAGGTGCACAGGTCAAACAAAGGGTCAAAAGATGAACCCTGGTAGGAGGGGGGTTCAAAGGGTCAAAGTATGGGCTGTGGGGCCCACTGAGTCAGTCACAATGAACCACCAAAGGGTGGTGGTGAGACTGAGTATGCTGATGCACAGGGTAGGGTAAAGATAAGTAGATTTCAAGCTTAAGAAGCTTTCAAAAAGCTGTAAGCTGAGATCAAAAGTAAAAGTAAGGTAGAAACAAATTAACTTAACAAAATTAAAACCAAAGAAAAGAGAAAATAAAAGGAAATAAGCTGTAAAAAGGAAATAAGCACTAGACCAAAGCTACAAAACCAAACAGACCTAGCAGCCTAATGTATGACCTGATCTAGCTTATCAAATAAGCTGGATAAGGCTTGTGATGATTTGAGACAGCAAGTATGGTTGGTGAGGTGTCCAAAAAGCTAAAGCTTGGCCTGTGGGGTCCACAGGCTAGCTTCTTAGAAGCTTATGCAATCAGCTGAGTGTGCTGAGAGTTGATGACCTCTCAGTACACACTGGTGATGGGACAACTTTAAATAAGCTAGCAGCCTTAGCAAATAAGGTGAAAAGTGAGAAAATAAGCTAGAAACCTTTAGTTGGCTTGCTAAGCTTTAGGAAAAAGTGAAATTCACAAGCTTAAGCTTGCTTGTGAGCTTATGATTTGCCTATGAAAGTGACTCACTTAACTGGTTACTCAGTTAAGTGAGGTGAATGGTGAATAAGTTATAAGCAAGATAAGCAGTTTATATAAGCAGATAAGGAACAAATAAGCACACACACTAAAAACTAGCTATATAAAATACACAAATACCAAATTCCACAAGCTCAGTCCCAATATAAAAGCTTGTGCAAGCTTTTGAAGTGGAAACTGAAGTTGTGACACAGAACAAGTTTACAGATAAGTAGCCTAAAAGATAAGCAAATAAGCAGATTAAATAAGCAGATAAAAAATTAACAAAAATACAAATAAGTAGTTTAGCAACCAAATATTAATTACCTAAAAGATCTAAGCTAGTAACTGAGTATAAAGTCCTATATGAAATTCTAACTTTAATTCAAAAAAACTGAGTATGCTAAACTATTGACTTTTTAATTACCTAGCTAGTTTGACTAAACTGAATTTAGGATCCAAATTAGTTACTGATAATGATGTAATAAGCTAATTAGAGACTAAATTAACCAAGATTAACAACTTATAAATACTCTAGGATGATTATGCAGCAAGCAGTTTAGACAGATAACAAATCAAGTGAGCCAAAAGATTATTTTGACTTTTAATAAAGAAAGTACTAGGTTAAATGGTTTCTCTGAGTTATTCAGCACACAAGACTGCTACATCAAACAAGAACAAGCAATCAAAGAACTTCAAACACAGCTTAACCTATCAATCCAAACACCCCTCTAAAGCACTCAACTTGATGAATTTCAAAGCAAATCAGTGATATGAACCTCTAACTGTTTCAAACTCTATAACATCATCATAATAGACTTATTTAACATTAATAAACAACAATAACAAAAAAAGGACACAGAATTCAAATTTATACTATATAACTGATTTTTAGAAAACTTTACAACTAATAAAAATAACAAACAAGCTATTGATATTAAACTATATTATCACTAAACAATATTAAATAAACACAAAACAACAAAGATCAAGGAAGTATACTAAGTAAACAGTAAATTACAAAAATTTAAGGAAATGGCTTACAAAATGGATCACAGCTGAAATAAAGAGAACCAAGAACTAGTAACCAACCTATAGACTTCCCATGAAGTCACTAACCCAAGGCAATCCTTTATTAACCTTGCTCCAAGCTTGATCTTTAAAGAAACAGATTTTTTATATTTTTTATATTTTCTTTTGATTTCTTTTTGTGATTTTTCCTTTTTATGTATTATAAGTTTTTAAGGTTTCTACAAGCCTTTTGGCTGTTGTCAGGAGCCTATATGCTTATTGAAGGTCCTTTAATTAGTTATAACAAACAAGATAAAGTAAATGACAATTAAGTAAATTGCAATAATTTAAATGACAAGTATTTAAAGATTAGGAAACTAATGACTGTAAATAGCAAGTAATTTAACTTTGTCAAAGTTTAATTACAATACTGAAAGCTGTAAATGACAAGAAATAAAGATAAACAGATAAAAGTGATCACAAAATGGTTTCTATGATCTACATGACAATGGCTTAAGGCCAAGGTGATCTTTCTTCTGTGTTTCTTCTTCCTTTTATAGCATCAAAAAGCCTTGGTGACCACTCCTATGCTCTGTCTTTGATCTTGACCTTTGAAATAGTCCAATTCATCTCCACCGTTTAAACTTCTTTTTGGCGCCAAAGTCTTGTATGACAGCTGAGGCGGTTTAAGGGGCATTAATTGCTTCTTGTACATATGTATAGGTGGAGGGGGGAGATTGGTATGACTTTTCTGAGCTTGGAGGCCAAGTTGTGTTGAAAACAGAGGAGAGGGTGAAAAGGTGGAGTGTGAGATGGTGGGGAAGCATTAATTGCTTGGTGGGATAGGATTGTGAGGTGGAAAGGGAGTTAGGGTGATGAGCTGGGGGTGATGAGGTGGTGAAAACCACCCTGGTTTGGGTGAAGCAGGTGTGGGAGAGGTGGATGAACAGTAGAAGCTGTTTTGGGCGCGGGGTTTGACTGTTTGACCCTGCTTATATTAATTTAGGATTGGGCCGGGTTGTGTTTGTTTGGGCTTGATGGTGGGCTGGGGTTTGTGTTTGGTTTGGATTTGGTTTTGAATAATAATAAGGATCCGTTTGGTATTTGGTATTTAAGCCCAAGGACTAAAGTTGTAAATCTGCCAAACTTGAGGACCAATCTTTCCATCTTTCCAAACTTTATATAGAGGGACCAAACCTGCCAATAAGAAATACACAAGGACCAAAAGTAGTATTTTATTAATTTTAAAACTTTAAGGACCTAAAATGTAATTTTGGATATTTGAGGGACTAAACTTGTAATTTCCCAAAAGTTTATAAAATTGTTCCAATTTATCATTCATGCATAGTACAAGGGTAATTTGTGAAAGTTTCCATTTTATAACACCCAGGGACTAAGTTTGCCAATTTTGAAACTTGAGGGGTAAAAATTGCCAGTTTGTGTAAACTATAATCCAGGGATCATTTGTGAATATTTTTGGATTCCCAAGGACTTAAGTTGACTTTTCTTTCATTTAAAACCTTCAGGGACTAGTTTTGACAATTTATGTAACTTCAGGGACTGAAAATGACATTTGTGTGAACTTGATCAGTTTTCACTTGTTTTTCAATCTTTTTGTACCTGAATCACATATAAAACACATTTTGATGATTTTGTATCATTTTGTGAGTCATTTGTGTGTTTTTGGTCGTTTTGTGGGTTTAAATTGTATAAAAGATATGTGTAAAACGGCACATATCAACTGTTATGGTGGTAGTGCCTCAATCTATCAATACTCACAATCACCTTCCCACCTAATTTGCTCCTCAAGTTAGCTACCCCATCTTGGCTCAATCCTTCGATGGTGAATGGCCCATACCACCAAGGACTTGGTTTATCGGGTGGTATTGTTGTTTCTAAGTGTCTCAAGAGTACTAAGTTCCCTTCCTCAAACGGTGTATGATTGCTTTCGTGTTGAGTGTGTTTGAGTTCTATCGGATCCTTATGGCTTTTTCTCCTTTCATCCTTAGCTTTCTTATAGCTTTTGATTCTTGCCTCCCATGCAAGAATTTTGTTCTGAACACGAATGGGTGTTGTGCCAATGTTGTTTTTAATCATTCTCCAACTCATATTCTCATGTCCACTTCGCGGAGTCGTTTGGAAGCTAATCTTTCTCTTTCCAGATTTAAGTTCAATCTTCCTATCTTCATATTTAATGACAGCCCTAGCGGTGGTGAGGAAGGGTGCCCCAAGGATTATCGGCATGCATCCATCCCCTTTATCATCAATGATCATAAAATCAACGGGGTACATGAACCCTGCCACATTAACTAATACATCTTCTGCGATTCCTAGGGGGTATACGTACGAGTGTCCAACAAGAGATAACCTAACACGAGTAGGTGCTGGCATTTTCGACGTTAGTTGGATGTAAATAGTTAGGGGCATAAGATTTACTTCCGATCCTTGGTCGGCGAAAGCACTAAGATGTTTCAAGTCCCCGATGCTTGTTGGTATTTCAAAGTTTCCACATGCTACCTGCTTAGTAGCCACTTTCTGCACCAATAACCTTTCGACCACTAATCCTCCAATAAGCGTATCATACTCATCCTCCTCTTCTTTCTCTTTCTCGGGAGCCTGTTCGGAGGATTGGTTACACCTGTCACCCTTAATCCAATTTGTTATGGTGCTTTTGTTTATGTCATGTTTCAGGTAGTAGCTCAAAGGTTGGGATTCAGGCGATTTTTCTAAGGTCTGTTTAGCAGGAGTTTTTTCTTTCTCATTATCTTTATGGACAATGGTGATGGAGTTAACAAATTGGGTGGTGGGAGTGGCACTTTCTTTCCTTAGCAGTATTCGTTCGGGGGTTTTCTGATTGGCATACTCCTCCAGTAGACTCAACATCTCATTCATTTTCTCCTGCATCTCCTCCTTTTGCTTATATACTGCTTCTTCGAATCTAGCAAGCCGATCAGAGTGGGTCGCCATATATTCTCTCATCCTAGCCTCAAATTCCGAGCTAAGTTCCTTGGGAGGGGAGCAAGGTGGAGTGCACCTCTGAAAAGTCTCGACATGTTCTCTAGAGGGTGATTCAGATAATGGTACCGAGGTTGATCTTGAGACAAAATTGACCGTGGCTTGTCTAGGACTTAAGGGTCTCCTTTGCCTTTCCTCAAAATAGTCAACTTTTGCCTCAATTTTGCATAAGAGTTCCTCGGGGATTTCGGTGGTCCCTCCAGATGCCGAGACTGCATTGATGGCTGCTTCCACCGTATGTTTAAACTCCCAAATCTCATTGTTATCTACAGCGAGTTCTTCTATAATTGCCCATGACTCCTCAGCATCCTTGTCACGCAATTTCCCTCCCGCGGCCCTGTCGATAGTGCGCTTAGTGTGATAATCAACATGGTCGTAGAAAATCTGAACTAATAACCAAAGGTTTATGCCATGATGAGGGATCTTGTGGAGGAGATCCTTAAAACGGGCCCAAGCCTCGTAAAAAGGTTCACCCCGCTGTTGCTCAAACATCAAAATGTCCCTTCTAAGCATTGCAGTCTTTTCAGGCGGAAAGAATTGGGTAAGGAAACGATTGGCGAGATTGTCCCATGTGGTGATGGATCCCGCGGGTAAACGCTCAAGCCATTGACTAGCTTGATCCCGTAGAGAGAATTGGAATAGGCGTAAACGGGTAGTCTCTCTAGTTTCAACACCTAGGTCTATGGAATCTACGATTTTGAGGAAGTCCTTAAGGTGTTGGTTTGGATCTTCGGAACGAAGTCCATGGAATGCACATCCGCTTTGCACCAACCGGATGGTGTCGGATCGCAAGGGGGTCACATTGGCTCCGGTGAGCTCAATGGTGTTTCGGTAGCCTTGGTGGCTAGGTCGGGAATATTCTCCTAAGGTTCGGGGCCTAAGGGGTTCTAGTGGTGGGTTTTGTTGTGGTGGGATGATGGGTTCAAAGATGTTACCACCTTCCATGATGTCGGATGGTAAAGAGTTACGAACAAAGACACGAAGAAATAAGATAGACTAAAGAAGACCTAAGAATAAAAAATAAAAATCTTACTAGAAAGGAATCTAGCAAGTAGACCTAATAAAAAGAAATCCTAACCTAGACAATAACTATTCCCCGGCAGCGGCGCCAAAAACTTGATGCGTGGGAATCGCACCTTGCTTTACCTCTCGAGGGATCTCGCGAGGCTTACAACCCCCACCAGGCAGTGTACCTGATCGTTGTAGTATAGTATAGTGACAAATACCGGGGGATTGATCGTTCAGCTTGGGAATAGTGTCGCTAGGATTAGAAAACCTAATTAATAGTTCTAGAGGTGGAAGATGATTATTTTTGTGTTTTTATATTTCTATGAAAGCAAGTAAAATCTCGGGTTTTAGAAGAGTGGGCGGAATTAGTTGCTAATCAACTAACCCAAAACTAAGATGCAATCAAAATAAAATAATAAAAAATGAAAATAAACTAATATTAAACTAAGGTTGTGAGCAGTATGTGGAGAAATTGTGTTTACTTAGACTTCATTACTCCCTAGATATCTTTTACATGTTAATTACTTGTTATACTTGTATGGATGACGGATTGTATTCCTTAATACCATTCGTGGGGTGACATACATAACTCCCCAACTCTATGAGCTCTTATCTCCTCCTACACCATGACCCAGCACAACTATAGGGATTGTAAACAGTGGCTCATGCATTAAATACAACCAATAAAGACCTAGTACGCCTCGGTTCATGTTTCTTAAGACGTTCAAGCATGTTACCATTGGAGATCTGCCAGTTTTCTTAAGCCTAACATATAAAATCATTCATCCAAGAACAAGAATAGACAAGTAATCAACACATAATCAACATCTAGGTTTCATTAGATCTAAGCAAACACAAAGAAAATCTAGCCTAGCATAGTAGAATTAAGATAAGAACAAAAGATAAACAACCAACACATAGACATATTGATTGAATTAAGAGTATACTTATCTCAATTACAATGCAAGGTCTCAAGGGTTTGGAACCCTTGAAAAACCTGTAAAAGAGGCACCAAAATCGTCTTTAGGGTTTCACCAAAACTTCTCCTCTTTTTTAATGAAAAAACTATAAAACTATATATAGGAAAATCGTCCTGACGGCGTCAAGAGTTAAATCTGACGCCGTCAACTCGCCGCCATAAACTTCCTCGGATGCCCTAGATCCACTTGTGACGGCCTATGTGACGCCGTCACCACCTACGGTAAATAAATCTTGGCCACTTTGACGCCGTCATCTACTCATCTGACGCCGTCACCAGCTACGGTAAAATATTCATCATGTCTGACGCCGTCAAGAAGGAAGTCTTGACGCCGTCACCTTGTATCTTCAGCATGGATTTTTGGTACTTTGCCGTTTTCTTCACTTTATGCTCCAAAAACGTCCAAAATGGCTTCTTTTCCAGAATTCACTCTCCAAACACCTAAAATCACAAAAGGAACGATTTAGGGCAATATTTGATCAAATAAAGTCGGATTCGGGCTTAAATGACCCTCTAAAAACGGATCATTTTTCGCCTCATCAGTTGGCTTCTAAAGATTAGACGCAAATTTTAAAACTCTTTAATGCAAAAATTATAGATACTAGTTTATTTACGATTTTGTATAAACACTACTTATGTATAATGTACATTTTCAAAATTCTTTAATGCAAAAGTGTAGGTACTAGTTTATTTACGATTTTGTATAAACACTACTTATGTATAATGTTGGGAAAGAATTTATAATTTCATATATCATATATATATATATATATATATATATATATATATATATATATATATATATATATATATATATATATATATATATATATATATATATATGTATATGTATAAGTGTTTTAATATAAGTTTATGTACTTGGTTTGTTTTTGAAGGATTAATGTTATGAATGAATTTTAGTTTGATCTTTATGTGAAATCAATATATGCACAACACAAGCAATAATAATTATGTATGAAATGCTAGTAAGTAAGAAATCAAAAAGTGAGAGATGGAAAGATCAAACCGAGAGACAAAAGATTTATAGTGGTTAGGCTACAAGGACACCTTCCTTGCCCTACTCCACTCCCCGGGTCACCTACTCGAGAGTTTTCTTCACTAGATCAAAAGCCTCCCTTATGGCGGAGAAAACCTTACACCCAAATTACACGCCACAACTTTGTCACAACACAATCACAACTTCTACACAACTTCTTCACACCAATCTACGTCACACCAATTCTTCCTCACACCTTTCTACTTCACTCCTAGCTTCTTCACAACTTTCTACTTTGCTCCTAGCGTCTTCACAACTTACTACTTCGCTAACTTTTTTTTACGCCACTTGTTTCTTCACACCTTCACTACTAAGTCCTAACCACTACTCCAAGATATGTACTACTTCACAACTTCTAGGCTTCAAGGTCTTCTCAACTTCAAAGCTTCAACTTCTTTGTCTTCACAACTATCTCCACTTCAATATACTACCACTTACTTATTTCTTCTATTACTAATCTTATCCGCCTCTACTTCGTCACTTCTAGTACTATTTCACACCTTCAATAAATCTAGATTCTATATCTAAATCTATCTAACCAATGTATACACTATATTCACCAAAGAATGAATGATGTACAAGATGAAATGATCAAGCAACTTAGATAGCAAGATGATACTAAGTTGTAATACTCCTAGTCTTGATGAGTAGAAGTATTCTTCTCTTTGCACTTGAATGGATGAGGCTTTGGATCACTTGGAAACAAAGGCTTATGAATTATATAATCAAAGGTTTTTTTAAAGATTGGAATGGAGATTTGAATCAGAAAGTTTCTAGTGCAAAAAGGTGAGAAAAATTCCAGATTTAAGGTGGTATTTATAAGCAACAGATTCTGACAGAGGAGCGTGGCCGGTCCCCTTAAATCAAGGCCGGCCCCCTTAAAATTAAGGGGACCGCCCTTTATAATTAAGTGGGCCGCCCAGGTGTAACGGCCAGATTTTTTGTTTTTTAGTGGGGAAAGTTTATTTGGTAAAAAACTAACTGATTTTGGTTAAAAATTTGAAATCATATATTTAGTATGATTAAAACATTTTTCTTTATTACCAAAAGTGGTTTTCAAAGATATATAATAAGTTTATATATTAAAATAAACTTTGTAATAATATCCCTTTGATCTTATAATGCATTAAACACTATGTTTATTCATACCTTAAGTGATTAGATGGTGAAAGTGATTATTTACTACCAAATACTTGTTTACGTCATGATCTTTGGTTTGATGTGTTTTCGTTTTGTGATTATCAAAACATAGAGATATCGAAAAATATGAATAACGTTTTTAGTCATTTATTTATATCAACAATCTCCCATTTTTTTGATGATTACAAAACCTAAACTCATTAAATCCAAAAATTAATTTTTAGACAAGTATTTAGTGAGTTTATATTCACTTCTCCTCCTTTTTGTAAAATCAAAAAGGTTTAAGCCAATAAGAAGGAAGCTCCCCCTTGATGTATGCTCCCCCTCGTTTGAGGGCACCAAGGGTTCGAGTATTGGAATTCTTGCAAGAAAAATATTAGAAGCACAAGCATGGCACAAGCAAACACACATAGCATAATACCAACTAATAATAAGCATGGCAAAAGATAATTAGAAACACATATTAAATCATTCATTAATAGAAAATGATTATGTCAACCCATAATCATTGTTATAAAGGCCATAAAGATAGAATACTAAACTAAGTAGAGCATCCTAATGTGCCAACAAGGAGTGTCACCAAACTTTCTTGAATCCCAAAATGGTTGAGGAGTTTTATTTGAAAATGAGAGAGACATAAGCATATAAAATGCTTGGTGGTTTAGTGGAGATAAACTTTTGGTTGCATGGATGTTGGTGAGTTTGGAGATGTGGAGCTTGTAGGTGGTGGATTTGAAGTTGGGTTTGTTGATTGAGGGTTTTGATGTTGTTCAAGTGATGGTGTTTGTTGAGATCTAGTAAGAAGATACTCAATCCAAGTGAAGTGCTCATTCAATGCAATGGTTTGTTGTTGGAGGAAGATGCAACAAAGGCAATTGTTAACATGCTTCTCAATTTGGTTGATGTTGTGTGGTGATGATAGTGAGCTTGATTGAGGTGGATCCAAATTGCGTTGAGCAAGATGTAATGCTAAAAGAGCACTAAGCTCATGAGCCTCTTTTAGCTCCTCAACGAACTTCAAGTGTTCGGAGGAAGGTGATGGTGGTGGAACATGATAGTTATCTTGGGTGAAGGTTTGAACATGCAACATAGGAATGGCATGTGAAGTTATAGGATGTGGTGGTGGTACTCTTGGTGGTGGAGACATGGTTGAGCTTGGGTAGTCATGAAAACATGAAATGGGTGGAAGAGGTTCTTCATGAGTGGGTGGTGTTTTTGTTGAATGAGCAACATGTGAAGTATTGATGGAGAGATTGAGATTGTTGTTTTGGGATTGAGCATGCTCATCATAAGAAGAAGCATTAATGAGGGCATGAGTGGATGATAGGTTGTGAGATGAGTCATTAGTGTGGATTTGAGGTTTAGTTGTTGGTTGACTTGGAACAACATCACTTGAGTTATGACAAGAATCAAGTTTCCTCCTCCAAACGGGTTTGCGGAGATTCTTGCGGTTCTTGAAATCTTTGGTTTTTGGTTGTTGGGAGATGACATGTTTGGGTGTGATGGCATTAATGATGAGAAGAGGGTATTTATTGTGTATGAGAAATGTGGTTTAGGAAGGTAAATTTTGAGGGATAGTATGGGACAAAATATGTTTGTGAATTTTGGGAAGTATAAGGTGAAATAGGTCAAAAAGTGATAAAGAAAACAGTATCCCCGACCATCAGATGGCCGGTCCCCTTAATTAGGGGCCGGTCCCTTTAAAATTAATGAGGCCGCCTTATATAATTAAGGGGGCCGCCCATCTGGTGATTCCCAGAATGCCAGAAATGGGTTTTTAGCATAAAATTTTCAAAAAGGTTGTGTTTTTGGATTTGGATTCAAGTAAGTTCAACTCTTTGAGACAATATAGGGCATACTATTCATGAATGTAGAGAGTGTTATAGAAATAAGTAAAGTAGACAATTAATTTATAATAATCATGCTATCTACTGATTTATCAATTAAGATAGGCAACTAAGGAAGCAATAAAGCAAATTAGTTAAATATGCAACTATATGAAGATGATAATATTTAGGCTAGTGCAAACATATTGATGATTGCTTACAAGTAATAAGTAGGAAGATATGATTATATGGACTTCAAGACTTGTTACAAACAAGATCCATATGGGCAAACCATGATTCTCATGAAATGATTTGATTAAATTATGAATGTCATTTCCACAGAAGTGTATGACACATGTGAGATAATCAAATATGTTTTAAACAAAACATTTTTAGTTTTATTCAACAATGTTTTGAAATAAATTCAAGTGTGTATTACAATAAAATAAATTGGGTTTTGTTTCATAACATGAGAAAAAAAATTTCAATCTTGATTTTGATTAAAATAAAGTTATGGTAGCTTATAGTTAAACATGTTGTTTAAAGAAAAATAGTATAGATATTTGAAAGATTTTTATTCAAAGAGAGAGAGGTTTTAAACATGATGTTATGATTTTGATAATCAATAAATTGCAAGTGAAGGATTTAAAATGGAAACATATCATACTCAAGAGAATCAATTAGGCCCATTGTCACATATAATCATCTCTAATGGCAACTAAAGATATGGAAGAGAGATGGTAGATATTTATGATCTAAATGCAATGAGATAGAGAGGGACAAAGTAAATCATCTATGGATACAAGATAGACATATGTATATATATATATATATATATATATATATATATATATATATATATATATATATATATATATATATATATATATATATATATATATATATATATGTATGTGTGTATGTATGTATGTATGTATGTATGTATGTATGTATATATATATATATATATATATATATATATATATATATATATATATATATATGTATGTATGTATGTATGTATGTATGTATGTATGTATGTATGTATGTATGTATGTATGTATGTATGTATACAAAGAACATCATAATATTAAGTTACTAACAAGTCTTAATTATAACACATCTATTAATGCAACTAGTAAGATCATATAGCTTGAATGGTAAGTATTCTACTATAGATCATGGAAGATCTTCAATATAAATGAAGACTAAGAAAAATGATAATAGACTTAACAACAAGAAGGTTAATTATCCTAATATCATGTATACGTATATTAGTATTAATGATCTAAAAGCATGGCAACTTATAAATTAAATCATATTCATATACTAAGTAAAGCCTTCTTTAATATAATGTAATATTGGCAAGTTTTTGAAAAGAAAACTTACCTCAGGTCTAGCTTTTCTTTAAGAGTGGGCATGAGAGTAACGGAAGACATCATAAAAGTTTGCCCAAAACATGTCGAAGTAGCAAAGTAAAATTCCAACGCAATAGAAATCAAGGGAGCTTGATCCGAAATGCTTAATCGATCACACCAATCATCACAAGTCGTGAAGACAAAGAATAGTTATGCTTTGAAACCTTCGTCTTGAAATAGTAACGGACACACCATAAAACCAATACTCCAAAATTGAAGAACAAAATGCCGAGACAATAAATGACCGCAACAACGTCATAGGCAAATCATGTGCAGAATGTGAAACATAGTGATAGGAACCAATAGTCGTCAAAAGTAAAAGAGCAAGGTGAGCAATCCAAAACGTAAAAGTCTCTTCGTTCGTTAATTACCTAAACATGATCAAGAGCTTGGTACCCAGATTCTCATGGGTCCGAGTTGGTTAGTTGAGAACATCCATTGTATTTAAATGCACATGATGAGGATGTCGTCGAGAAGTACAAGAATTCATCAATAGTTTGTTTTAATCAATAAACAATGACTTTCTTGACTAGAGTAATAAATAATGAGTGTAAAAAATATTAGTTCTAAATTTCTCCACTAGGTTTAACAAATTTTATTTGTTTTGATACATTTGTTGAAGGATCATTTACGGTAAATCCTAAGCCGGTTTTATCATAAAATGACTTTTGAATGTTAAGTAAATATTTTAAAGATCTAGAGCTATTTTTAAATTTTGCTAATATTTTTGCTTTTTCATTTTCCATTTTAATTTCATGTTTATAGTCTTGACAATATTTACATTTAAGATCAATTTCAATATTGCTTTCAAGTATAGACATTTTATCTTCTAAAATTATTTCCTTTTCAAAATTGTTTTCAATGAATGTTGAAGATTTATTTTTAGGAATCATTTTTGAGTCAATATTGCAAAAATGTTTGAAGTTGTTTTCCAATTTTGAAAATTCTAATATAGATTTATCATAGCAAAAATGTTCGGTTTCGGATTGTACCTTACTAGTAGTTGTATAATCTTCACATGCTATATGTTGATCAATTCCATCGTCCATGTCGCTCCATGTTTTATTTGTAGTTTCGCTTACATCTAGAAGCATGTAGTCCTTGCCATCAATACTTGTATTCACATTTGTTTGAATATTCTCACAAGCCGTATTATCATCGTCTTCTTCGTACTTGTTGCACCATGATTTATTAACACTCTTTCTTCGGATTTGGCTCATGTATTCTTCGTTAATGATACCTTCAATGATCACATTTGAACTAGTAGTACATGTGTTTATTTCAACTAAATATTTATCTATTAAATTTTCTAGAGTAACTATTTCTTGTGCAATATCAAGTTTATCATCTTTGGTTTTACATTTCTCTTGGTGAAACTTTAAAAGACATTTCCAAATATCATTTGCCGTTTTACAAAGAGATAATCTTTCATATTCAACTCTTGGTAGATTTTTGAAAATAAATAATTTGGCTTTAGTATTTTTATCAATTTTGGTTTTGAAGATTATTATATTGATTTTCAAAATCTATTTTGGTTGGTTTAAGATCACCAATTGAAATGATATGCCAAAGATCAAGATCTATTGATTTCACATAATTTTCAAATTTATTTTTCCATTCAAGAAAATGATCATTTTCAAATAATGATGGTTTTTACGTAAATTCCCCTTCTAGATATTTTTCGAATTCCATAGATCGTTACAAGTTTTAAAATACAATATATTTTAAAAGTCTTGCTAGACGTGGCTCTGGTACCAATTGTGGAAAACTAGAAGGGGGGGGGGGGGGTTGAATAGTTTTACCTCTTTTTCGTTTTATTTGTTTTGTAAAAGTTGGTTTCAAGGTCTTCTCAACTTCAAAGCTTCAACTTTTTTGTCTTCACAACTATCTCCATTTCAATATACTACCACTTACTTATTTCTTCTATAGTGAATTACAGGGTTGGTCCGTGTGGTTTGTACATAATAACAACTTTCGTCCCTATCTTTTAAAAGTTGCATGGTTAGTCCCTAAGTACATAAACAAATAACACCACGGATCCCTTGGTTTAACAGGTGTTAACTAGGTTAGTTAAAATTTACAAGTTAGCCCCCTTTGGTTAAATAGCGCTGCATAGTTAATCCTTTAGCGCTGCATCGTTAATCCTTTTACTTAATGGCTGTTATAATTTACGTTTTCGCCCATTTTCTTTCGTTTTCGCCCGTTTTTGTCCCTTTTTTTTTACGTTTTCGCCCGTTTTTGTCCCTTCTTTTTACGTTTTCGCTCGTTTTTGTCCCCTTTTTTTTACGTTTTCGCCCGTTTTTGTCCGTTCTTTTACGTTTTCGCCCGTTTTTGTCCGTTTTTTTTATGTTTTCGCCCGTTTTTGTCCATTTTTTTACGTTTTCGTCCGTTTTTGTCCATTTTTTTACGTTTTCGCCCGTTTATTTCTATTTTTTTATGTTTTCGTCCGTTTTTGTCCATTTTTTTACGTTTTCGCCCGTTTTTGTCCATTTTTTTAACGTTTTCGTCCGTTTTTGTCCATTTTTTACGTTTTCGCCCATTTTCTTTTGTTTTCATACGTTTTTGTCCATTTTTTTACGTTTTCGCCCGTTTTTGTCCATTTTTTTTTATGTTTTCGCCCGTTTTGTCCATTTTTTTACGTTTTCGCCAGTTTTTGTCCCTTTTTTTACGTTTTCGCCCGTTTTTGTCCGTTTTTTTATGTTTTCGCCCGTTTTTGTCCCCTTTTTTAACGTTTTTGCCCGTTTTTGTCCGTTCTTTTACGTTTTCGCCCGTTTTTGTCCGTTTTTTTTTATGTTTTCGCCCGTTTTTGTCCATTTTTTTACGTTTTCGTCCGTTTTTGTCAATTTTTTTACGTTTTCGCCCGTTTATTTCCATTTTTTTACGTTTTCGTCCGTTTTTGTCCATTTTTTTACGTTTTCGCTCGTTTTTTCTCCATTTTTTTAACGTTTTCGTCCGTTTTTGTCCATTTTTTATGTTTTCGCCCATTTTCATTTGTTTTTATACGTTTTTGTCCATTTTTTTTTACGTTTTCGCCCGTTTTTGTCCCTGTTTTTTTTACGTTTTCGCCCGTTTTGTCCGTTTTTTTTACGTTTTCGCCAGTTTTTGTCCCTTTTTTTACGTTTTCGCCCGTTTTTGTCCGCTTTTTTTATGTTTTCGCCCGTTTTTGTCCATTTTTTTACGTTTTCGCCCGTTTTTGTCCATTTTTTTACGTTTTGCGCCCATTTTCTTTCATTTTCAGAAGTTTTTGTCCGTTTCTTTTACGTTTTCGCCCGTTTTTGTCCCTTTTTTTACGTTTTCGTCCGTTTTTGTCCATATGTTTACGTTTTCGCCCGTTTTTGTCCATTTTTTTTACGTTTTCGTCCGTTTTTGTCCATTTTTTTACGTCTTCGAAAAATATATTTTAGAAACTTTTTTTTACCCAAATTTTTTTTCGAAAAATATATTTTGAAAACTTTTTTTTACCCAAATTTTTTCTTCGAAAAATATATTTTAGAAACTTTTTTTTACCCCAAAATATATTTTTCGAAAAAAAAATTTGGGTAAAAAAAAGTTTCTAAAATATATTTTTCGAAAAAAAAATTTGGATAAAAAAAAGTTTCTAAAATATATTTTTCGAAAAAAAAAAATTGGGTAAAAAAAGTTTCTAGAATATATTTTTCGAAAAAAAAATTTGGGTAAAAAAAAGTTTCTAAAATATATTTTTCGAAAAAAAAATTTGGGTAAAAAAAGTTTCTAAAATATATTTTTCGAAAAAAAATTTGGGTAAAAAAAAGTTTCTAAAATATATTTTTCGAAAAAAAAATTTGGGTAAAAAAAAGTTTCTAAAATATATTTTTCGAAAAAAACAATTGGGTAAAAAAAGTTTCTAAAATATATTTTTCGAAAAAAAATTTGGGTAAAAAAAAGTTTCTAAAATATATTTTTCGAAAAAAAAATTTGGGTAAAAAAAAAGTTTCTAAAATATATTTTTCGAAAAAAAATTTGGGTAAAAAAAAGTTTCTAAAATATATTTTTCGAAAAAAAAATTTGGGTAAAAAAAAGTTTCTAAAATAAGGGAAAAAAACAGATAAAAACGTATGAAAATGAAAGAAAATGGGCGAAAACGTAAAAAAATGGACAAAAACGAACGAAAACCTAAAAAAATGGACAAAAACGGGCGAAAACGTAAACATATGGACAAAAACGGACGAAAACGTAAAAAAACGGGCGAAAACGTAAAAAAAGGGACAAAAACGTATGAAAAAGAAAGAAAATGGGAGAAAACGTAAAAAAAAATGGACAAAAACGTTAAAAAAATGAGCAAAAACGGGCGAAAACGTAAAAAAAATGGACAAAAACGGGCGAAAACGTAAAAAAATTGAAAAAAACGGGCGAAAACGTAAAAAAATGGACAAAAACGGACGAAAACGTAAAAAAATGGACAAAAACGGGCGAAAACATAAAAAAAATGGACAAAAACGGGCGAAAACGTAAAAAACGGACAAAAACGGGCGAAAACGTAAAAAAAGGGACAAAAACGGGCGAAAACGTAAAAAAAAACGGACAAAAACGGGCGAAAACGTAAAAAAAAACGGACAAAAACGTATGAAAATGAAAGAAAATGGGCGAAAACGTAAATTATAACAGCCATTAAGTAAAAGGATTAACGATGCAGCGCTAAAGGATTAACTATGCAGCACTATTTAACCAAAGGGGGCTAACTTGTAAATTTTAACTAACCTAGTTAACACCTGTTAAACCAAGGGACCCGTGGTGTTATTTGTTTACGTACTTAGGGACTAACCATGCAACTTTTAAAAGATAGGGACGAAAGTTGTTATTATGGACAAACCACAGGGACCAACCATGTAATTTACTCTTTCTTCTATCACTAATCTTATCCGCCTCTACTTCGTCACTTCTAGTACTACTTCACACCTTCAATAAATCTAGATTCTATATCTAAATCTATCTAACCAATGTATACACTATATTCACCAAAGAATGAATGATGTACAAGATGAAATGATCAAGCAATTTAGATAGCAAGATGATACTAAGTTGTAATACTCCTAGTCTTGATGAGTAGAAGTATTCTTCTCTTTGCACTTGAATGAATGAGGCTTTGGATCACTTGGAAACAAAGGCTTATGAATTATATAATCAAATGTTTTTTTAAAGATTGGAATGGAGATTTGAATCAGAAAGTTTCTAGTGCAAAAGGTGAGAAAAATTCCAGATTTAAGGTGGTATTTATAGGCAACAGATTCTGACAGAGGAGCGTGGCCGGTCCCCTTAAATCAAGGCCGACCCCCTTAAAATTAAGGGGACCGCCCTTTATAATTAAGGGGGCCGCCCAGCTGTAACGGCCAGATTTTTTGTTTTTTAGTGGGGAAAGTTTATTTGGTGAAAAACTAACTGATTTTGGTTAAAAATTTGAAACCATATATTTAGTATGATTAAAACATTTTTCTTTATTACCAAAAGCGTTTTTCAAAGATATATAATAAGTTTATATATTAAAATAAACTTTGTAATAATATCCCTTTGATCTTATAATGCATTAAACACTATGTTTATTCATACCTTAAGTGATTAGATGGTGAAAGTGATTATTTACTACTAAATACTTGTATACGTCATGATCTTTGGTTTGATGTGTTTTCGTTTTGTGATTATCAAAACATAGAGATATCGAAAGATATGAATAACGTTTTTAGTCATTTATTTATATCAACAGTTATGGATGTTCTGTATGATGCTCTTAAACGAGCAGGAATTTCTTCTAAAAAGGAGGCCCCGTGAACTTTCTGATGGATCCGCTTGAAGGGAGGTCTACTTTACGGGCGGCGGATATACTTGTGTTTGGGTAGGCCAGGGGGGGGGGGGGGGGACATGCTTGTGTGGATATTACTGGGTGTACCCTCTTGTTGGGATCAAGGACAATGGGTTTGTTGCAGGACAAGCTGCGTTGAAAGCATAATCGAGCAAAGTTGCTAAACACGAAAAGGCTTGTTTAGAAAAGTAACACGTGTTTATCCCTTTTGCTTTTGATACATTTGGTTTCCTAGCTTCGGAGGCAGGGGAGTTTTTAACTAGGGTTCAACGGGTTGTGCAAGTAATTTTTCGACCCCTAAGACATAAAACTACATTTTTAGTAGGATTGGGCATCCAAAAGGCGGTTGTGGCGCAGCTTATTGCTCGTTTGCTTGTCATCTTATTGTAATTGATATTTACCTAGTGCTAAATGTAATTTGATTTCTAAGATATCTTAGTTTTATTGCTTATAACATACATCGTAATTACTTATAAAAACTTAACCAAACTATCATGATTTTTCATTAATACTTCATGCTTACAATCGTTGAAGGAAACGCCGAAATAAAAGAAAGTCAAGCTAAAAATAGCCAAGATAACAACAGTTGTGGTCCTTAAAATGGCCAATGATAAAAAATAGGTTTTAACAACCGTGTGGAAAACTAGAGGGGGGGGGGGGGGTTGAATAGTTTTCCCCTCTTTTGTTTATAAAAGGTTGTTTTCAAAATGTTGATTAGAATTTATTCAATTGTTTGTTTGAAAAACCTTCAATTAGAGTTTAGTATGAAAACAACATATAATCAATATAATCAATTATATATGCGAGCTTTTGAATTAGTTTTCAAAACTTAGTTTTATGAATGGAGCTTTGGTCAATCTTTATGTGAATACGTTTTTCTTTTAAATCTTAAAACGTTTTGTATCAAATTATCTATCAAGTTAAACTTAATATGAGAAGTGTGAATAATAATCTATTTGACCATATCACATAATTATACACACAATCACAATATTAACTTCTATGTACAACACAATCAATCATCACAACTATATAAGCAACAACTAAGACATACGGGCAAGCATAGATGTAAAGCGATAAATGTAAGAATAAATGAAAAGAGATAAGAGAAAAGAAATGCAAACCGGACACGATGATTTATAGTGGTTCGGCTACAATGACACCTTCCTTGCCTTATTCCACTCCCCGAGTCACCTACTTGAGAGTTTTCTTCACTACTCAACAAGCTCCCTTTTGGCGGAGAAAACCGTACACAACTTTTGCTTATACAAATTTACGACACTAAGCTAAATGTCGAGTTTTAATAGTAGCTAGAACCAATCTCACGACACGACTTCGATCACTACAAAACTTCTACACGACTTCATGACTTCTTCACGACTTCTTCACTACTTCACAACTTCTATACTCCACTACTTATTCACACACCTACATCTTCACAACTACATGACTTCTCCACACTACTACTTCTTCCCACTACTTCTTACTCACTCATTGGCTCACTACTAAGTAAGATCATCTTGATCTACTTATCACATATACATACATAACTCACTACTTTACATCAACTCTAACTAGACTCTAATACATCTTTGGCTTTATGATATGGATGATTCTTCTCTTGCACTTTGAGTGATGAGGGATTGAATCACTTGAAACAAAAACTAATAAACTTATGATCAAAGGATTTAGAAGTGTGTTTGGAAAGGATTGAGACTGAAAATTTTCGTGTAAAAGGTGTGAAAAAATAGCATAAATGAACCAGTATTTATATGCAAAAGTTTCTGACAATTCTGACAAAATGGAGCATGCCGACCCCCTTAATTGTATGCCGGCCCCCTTAAAATTAAGGGGACCGCCCAGACGAAAATGGCAGTTTTCTTGTCTTTTTTTGGGGAAGGCTATCTAGTGTAATTTTAACTGTTTTTGGTTAAAAGTTTGAATTCATATATTTATTATGAATTAAACATTTTCCTTTATTTACCAAAAGTGTTTTTCTAATTATATAAAATATTTATATCATTTTATATAATTTGTAGTGTTTAAATAAAACTTCCTTTGATCATAAAATGTATTAGACATTTGTTTATACATACCTTAAGTGATTGTTGAAGCGTACTCGAGGCGTTGAGATGTCGAGGCTTGTTGACGTATGAATGGATAGATGAATTATGATCACAAGTAACTTAAGCATTTTACGTTATATGTTGTAACTTACATCTTTGTCATCATCAAAACATGAAGAGGATGTTTAGATTAAATATCGTAATATTCATGCCAACAATCTCCCCCTTTTTGATGATGACAAACTATGTTAACTATAACTTATAGCAGAATGTATAAGTTAGTTGTTTACACTTCTTCTCCCCCTTTTGTTGAAGCAAAAAGGTGGACTCCTATACGAGACTTCAACTAAACTTGAATTCTTGAAGTAAAGAGGCGAGTTTGCATCATCGTAAGTGAAGCCTTGATCATACCAACCTCTAAAAAATGACTCTAGCGAATCCATGGATCAAATAAATTGCAAACTTATAACCTGTATCAAGGGTTAGTTTCCTGCAACAAAAAAATATATAGATAGGGATGTAATACACATCACCAATGCTCCCCTTGGTGTATGCTCCCCCTAGGTGTATGCTCCCCCTTATTTGAGGCATTAAGAAATCAAGCAACGGAAGAGTGCTACAAGGCAAAGTTAGCTGAAAAAGAATGCACATATACATAATGATGATGATAGATATATGCATGACACTTATTGGGGAACAAGATATGGATGTATAAGGTATATGGACTAAAAAAATATGACACATGCAATTATTGTTTTAAAAACAACAACCTAAATTCCCAAAAAGAATAATATGACCAACGCTTAAGACATGACAATGATTAGGATCTAATGCAAAGATTTGACCGAAAGATGCCAAAAAAAATGTATACTCTAAAAGAGTTAAAGGGAAATGAAGATGAGAATGATACGTTCTTTTAAAAAAAAACGTAGAAAAATGAGGAGAGATGAGCGTGAATGTAAAGGGGAGGTGATGACAAAGGGTTGACAATTATGGTTTAGATTAATATATCGTTTGACAAAGGTGGATGATAGGGAATCATGGGATTTTTAGGTGTTTTTTTGGTTGACGACCGAAGGTGGATATGTGAAATGAGGTGATGATGACTCGACAACACTTGAAGCTTGGATTTCTTCATTGTGTTCTTCACTTGCTAGAAAGTGGAAAGGACACATTTCATAATGAAAATCACTTTACTTTCAAGGATTTAAGTTTTGGTGGTGATGAAGCACTTAGTAGAATGTAGGGAATGGTTACATGGTTGAATCTTCTTGTGAAGATGGGAAATGAGGATCAAGTGGAGATGACTAGGTGGAAGCGAAAGAGTGATGTTCTTGGAAGGAATTTCTTGGGTAGGAAGTGGTGGTGATACTTTTGGTGGTAGAGACAATTGTGAGTTGATATATCCATTGATGGATGGATTGGTGTCATCTTCATTAGTAAGGTCAATGAAGAGTTGTTTTGGTCGTATGATGACAAGTTTTTGTTGGAGATGGTGGTTCTTGTTGGAGGTGACAAGTGGGTGTTGATATAGTCATTGATTGATGATGATGATGATGATGATGATGATATGGAGAAGGTAGAGGTTCCATGAGTTGATGGTGTTTTGGAAGGTGCATTAGGAGCACTAGGAGATGAACATTGAGGTGGTGGTGACAGAGTGTTGGTGTTATCTTATGTTAAATTAATGAGGAGTGGTTTAGGAGGTATGATATTGATTCTTGGTTTCTCTGAGGGCATGGAAATGGTGGATGACTCGAGAAGTGTGAATAATAATCTATTTGACCATATCATATAATTATACACACAATCACAATATTAACTTCTATGTACAACACAATCAATCATCACAACTATATAAGCAACAACTAAGACATATGGGCAAGCATATATGTAAAGCGATAAATGCAAGAATAAATGAAAAG
This sequence comes from Artemisia argyi, assembly GCA_030686995.1. NCBI lineage: Eukaryota > Viridiplantae > Streptophyta > Magnoliopsida > Asterales > Asteraceae > Artemisia > Artemisia argyi. The sequence goes on from CM060687.1 coordinate 91,043,597, forward strand.
AGATAAGAGAAAGGAAATGCAAACCGGACACGATGATTTATAGTGGTTCGGCTACAATGACACCTTCCTTGCCCTACTCCACTCCCCGAGTCACCTACTCGAGAGTTTTCTTCACTACTCAACAAGCTCCCTTTTGGCGGAGAAAACCGTACACAACTTTTGCTTATACAAATTTACGACACTAAGCTAAATGTCAAGTTCTAATAGTAGCTAGAACCAATCTCGCGACACGACTTCGATCACTACACAACTTCTACACGACTTCATGACTTCTTCACGACTTCACGACTTCTTCACTACTTCACAACTTCTTCTATACTCCACTACTTATTCACACACCTACGTCTTCACAACTACATGACTTCTCCACACTACTACTTCTTCCCACTACTTCTTACTCACTCATTGACTCACTACTAAGTAAGATCATCTTGATCCACTTATCACATATACATACATAACTTACTACTTTACATCAACAATAACTAGACTCTAATACATCTTTGGCTTTATGATATGGAGGATTCTTCTCTTGCACTTTGAGTGATGAGGGATTGAATCACTTGAAACAAAAACTAATAAACTTATGATCAAAGGATTTAGAAGTGTGTTTGGAAAGGATTGGGACTAAAATTTTTCATGTAAAAGGTGTGAAAAAATAGTAGAAATGAACCAGTATTTATAGGCAGAAGTTTCTGACAATTCTGACAAAATGGAGCGTGCCGGCCCCCTTAAAATTAAGGGGGCCGCCCAGACGAAAACGGCAGTTTTCTTGTCTCTTTCTGGGGAAGGCTTATCTAGTGAAATTTTAACTGTTTTTGGCTAAAAATTTGAATTCATATGTTTATTATGAATTAAACATTTTCCTTTAATTACCAAAAGTGTTTTTCTAAGTATATAAAATATTTATATCATTTTATATACTTTGTAGTGTTTAAATAAAACTTCCTTTGATCATAAAATGTATTAGATATTTGTTTATACATACCTTAAGTGATTGTTGAAGCATACTCGAGGCATTGAGATGTCGAGGCTTGTTGACGTATGAATGCATAGATGAATTGTGATGACAAGTAACTTAATCATTTTACGTTATATGTTGTAACTTACATCTTTGTCATCATCAAAACATGAAGATGATGTTTAGATTAAATATCGTAATATTCATGCCAACAAATCGTCATGTGTAAATAACATCCGTCGTGGTCTATACGCCTCTATTTTAAAGAAGAGGAGCCAACAAATGTTTTTTTAACGGCGTAAATTGAAGAAGGGCTTTCACTTACCCAAAACCTGAACCTGAAAACTTACGAACTACATATGAAATGTCTTTGTGTGTGTATTTAAAAATATAAGTATTGTAAAAGAAAAGGTAGCATGTTTATAGAAAAAAATATTTGAAATGTTCACATACATAGTATATTAAACGTCGCCAAGATGATGATGGTTTGGATTAAAAGCGTAGTAATAAATTTTTCTCAGGGTAATGAAAATGTCAAATATACCATGTGAGCGATACATACGATAGCGAACGATACTTAGTTTCCTAATGCAATAATGATCGGGGTAAGTAAACCATCATATCAACACTATCAAAACGGTATCTACATACCAGGCGATAGACATTTTCCCAATAAATTCATCATCCGCCAAAATGACCCCACAATAGACCACACAGTAGACAACCAACTCTACTGTGACAGTCGATACCGACGAGATACATCGATATAATATTCAAAAGTGTTGAACTTTAATTTATCTCATTTCGACTATTGTGCTAAAATAGATAAGGCTAAGTAATTATCGATTGTTACAGTTAGTACTGGTACTTTTTAGTCCGTTTATTTTATTTCTTGTGTTAAAAATAGACTTGGTTTAGGAGGATAATCTTCATCATAAAATATAATATGGACATGACAGAAGATAATATCATATATAATTACAAAATTACAAAAGCAAATAACTTAAAACATCGATATAAAATTATGGAAACTAGTCCAACATCTCTTCTGTACTCTACACCTTATACTTTTTTCATAGTATGAGAAATATGTGCACAAAATACTCTTCTCACCTAGCTTCATCTTTCCAAAAGAATGCCATCGAGGATTGACGAAGTTTTGACACATGGTCCTCACCACCAAGAAGTGGGCTCAAATTCTCTTGAAGCATATGCAATCGAGCCTGAGGTTAAACCCCAAATCAATAAGATAAATCTAACAAAGACTATTGGTTCGATTATCTACCAGGGTGATCAAAACTTCTGCTGAAAGTGTAACATTGAAAAAGCATGAGTATCATGTACTGATAACGCTCAAAGTTAACATGTTTTTAGAAGCGTTATTAGTGTTTTTGTGTATGTTATTTGGTTGTTTTTATATGCTTTTGCCACTAAATCGTATCAAAGTATGTTTTTGTAGCATATGTAGCCAAATGCAGAAAAAAGGGAGAAAAAGTGAAGAAAATGAAGTATACGCGATTACACAAAGATTCCCGAGCTCAAAAGTCCAATCTGTGAAGTAATTCATATGAGAACCTAAGTTTTGTCATCTCAAAGTTCCAAGTTCAGAAGTTAATCAAGTTTGGATAGTACATAAAGAACTACACAAGGAAAAGTCAAAGTCCAAAACACCCAGGATCTACCATCCGATCGGTTGGAGTTTAACAGATCGGATTGCCATTATGACCATTTTCCATCCGATCGGTATCAACCCGCAACCGATCGGATGGCCACTTCTGCATGTTTTTGCCAACTTTTGTGCACGAATCTTGGTCTTTTGTCCCATGGTTCTAGGCCCTTCTTAGTATCTTACTGTCCATGTTCAAGCATTTAAGTCCCTATTCATTACCAAGAGTGTTGGACAAGCCTATAAGGACCTCAAAAGTGCACCATTCAAGACACCATTCAAGATACCATTTACTCTCATTACTACACACAATTATTATCATCTTCTAGCTCTCTAAGGAGGAAAATTCATGCAGAAAGAACCAGGAACTTTGGAGGACCAAGGAAGCAACATTTGGAGTCCGAAAACCTCAAGAAATCATCACCAACACTTAGGTTATCAATACCTTGTCATTTGTTATCAATTTCAAAGCATTGTAAGACTTATAACCATGGATTCTAATGTTAAATATTCTGAGTTTATTTGCATGTTTGCTATGAGTGGCTAGTAATCTTTTTACACTTGCTTTGATGATGTTTTATACTTAGTGATAGTTATGATTGTGATAACATGTTTTAATTAAATTTCAAGTCAATCCTAAGAACCAATTGTACCTTAAGTTTCATCGTGACATTTGTTTAGCCAAGGTTAACTAATTGATAATAGTTTCAAAGGTCGAAAGATTTGTTATTACTCAACTAGTTATAATCATTTGTCTATGAATGATTGTTTTTCACCATAATTATTCTTGACTAAACAAAGAAACAAGAAGTATGATTGTAATGAGAATGCTTTTATAACATCAAATCGGATTGTTTGTAAACTTTTAGTAGGACGAAAATTTAAATATTTATAAACAATTGTGACCTTTTTGTCTATGAAGAGGTTACCTTTTGTATTGACCATTTCCTAAGAGTATTTGATGTGTAATACAAGTTTGTCTTGTATTTAAGATATCCACCATACCTTGTGAACCTTGGATAGATCTTGAATTGATTGGTTTACACCTAAAGCTTGTTTTTATGAACTAAAATCTTGACGAAGGTTTAACTTGTAGAAACAATAGATTAGATCACCATCTAATTATCTCAACCAACATGTTATCAAAAGTTATCACAATCATGTGTGTCATTAAGTAGAAAACTAGTCTAAACAAGTGTAGTTTTTAATTTATTGAATTTGCTTATTATCTTATTTGCGTACATTAGAGATTTACTTTTAGACTTATATTTCGATTCACTCACAAATCTCTGCGAACGATCCCGACTTACCGTCATATCTTGCTATAACGGACGAGTACACTTGCTCGTATGTGTTGTTTTTAGATTTGGTAACTCATCCTTATAAATTTAAAACTTGCACTAACAAATAGCACATCAAGTTTTTGGCGCCGTTGCCGGGGATTTTGATCGTGTTTCTTTAAGTTTTAAAACTCCGTTTCTTTTCGTGTTCGTTTTCTAAAAAAAAATAATCCGTAGCATCCATCTGATCGGATTCACTTCCAGCCGATCGGTTTCCCATATTTTTAATTTTACCGTAGCGTCCATCCGATCGGTTTGGTTTCCAACCGATTCGGATAGATTTTTCTGTTTTTATTTTTTTATTTTCTTGTTTTTTTTGTTTAGGTAATTGACTCGATTCTCTTGATAGTTGTATGAACACTCGTTCTACTACTAAAAAGCTTAGTACACCTTTATCCAATCCCGAAAATTTGTTTCGTAAGAAGAGATCTTCATCTATTCTTAATTGGTTTGATAATCTTTCCGAAGAACACCCGATTTCTAATCTTTTTGAACCAATACCCATGGCTGACGATCAACCCATGTGGGCCGCCAATAGAACCGTAGCACCTACTCCTGGAGTTGCTATTGTTGTCGCCGACCTTGGTGAAAACTTTACCTTTAAAGGTCACCATCTTTCTATGATCAAAGACCGTCAATTCGATGGCCGTTCGCGGGCCGATCCGCACAAACACATTGCCGAATTCATTGAAATTTGTGGCATGTTTCGTTATGGAGATACTAATGTCGATGCTATCAAGCTCAAACTTTTTCCATCATCACTCACCGGAGATGCCAAAGTATGGTATAACGAATTAACCCCAGGAACTATTAATACTTGGGAGGAGATGAGGCAAGCTTTTGTAAGCCGATTCTTTCCACCTGCCATATATGATAGACTAATGGGAGAAATCCGTGCTTTTTCACAAAATCCTAATGAATCTCTTGTTGAAGCTTGGCTTCGCATGAAAGATTTGCTTCGAAGTTGTCATGGTCATAATTTAGGACGAGGAACAATAATCCAAATCTTTTATCATGGTCTTGATGAAGCATCTCAAGCCATCCTTGATGCCGGAGGAATTTTCCTTTACAAAACACCTAACGAGGCATATCAACTTCTTGAAGATCGAGTACTTCTTAAACTCGATTGGTCAAAAGATTCCAAAACCAAACCTATACGGAAAATCGTTGCTTTTGCCGAAAGTTCAAATAATTCAAAACTCATGGACAAAATAGAAGCCTTGTCTTCTAAAATGGACTCGCAATACAAAGATATAAAAGGAGAAATGAAAGAAATGCGAGATGGCTGTAATAATTGTGGAGGAAATCACACATCATCCGAGTGTGATGACCAACCTATGAATAGACCCAACGAAGGGGAAGCCAATTATGTCCAAGGAGGATATCGTGGAGGAGGTTTTCGTGGTAATTATTACGGAAGAAGTTCTGGAAATTGGCAAGATCACCAACAAAGGGATAATAACCGTGATTTTCAACCTCGAACAGACAATCCAAACCTAACAAATTCAGATAAAAAGGAAGAATCTGATTTCAAAAAAATGATGCGAGAATTCGTAAATGCTCAAAGAACCACAAATGAGTTTGTAAAAACCCAATTTTTCAATCTCAAAACCAAAGTTGAGCAAGGTCAGAAAAATCATCAAGCTTCTATCCAGGATCTTGAACAAAAATTTGGTAGACTTTCTGATCAATTTTCTTCTCGAATTCCTGGTACATTACCAAGTAACACCCAATCCAATCCAAAACCATCTAGATCAAACGATAAGAATTATCGTCCACCACAAAACAGAAATGAGGATATCAATGCTGTATTCACTCGAAGTGGTCTCTCATATGATCCACCACCCATTCCTACTGATAACACTCTTATTCAAGATGAGGAGGAAGAAGCTGAAGAAGAAGCAGTTGAAGAAGAACCAACCCAAAAACCAACCGTTCCACAAATAAAGCCTTATACACCGAAGATACCATATCCACAAGCCCTAAGAAAAGAGAAAAGAGAGGAGCGAAATAAGAAATTTTTAGAGATGATCAAAGAAGTTAGAATTAACGTACCCCTCGTTGATGTTCTAGCTGGAATGCCCAATTATGGGAAATTTTTGAAAGAACTTCTTAATAATCGAAACAAGTTAGAACAAATTTCCGCTACCGTTCTTAATGAAGAATGCTCTGTTATAATTCAAAACAAAATTCCACCAAAACTTGGAGATCCTGAAAGTTTTCTTATACCATGTACATTAGGAAACAACATCACATGTGATGCTTTAACCGATTTAGGTGCAAGTATCAATTTGATGCCCTGTTCGTTGTATTCTAAACTTTCCATCAATACATTGAAACCTACTAAGATGAGTATAAGATTAGCCAACCATACATACCAATATCCTGTTGGGGTTGCTGAAAATATGCTTGTTCAAGTTGGTAAATTTGTTTTTCCTGTGGATTTTGTCATCTTAGAAATGGAAGAGGATAGTCGAGTACCCTTAATCTTAGGAAGACCTTTCTTAAACACTGCTGATGCAATGATTAAAGTTAAAGGTAAAGAACTCAATCTTGGAGTAAAAGAAGATCGAATCACATTCTTAATCGATAAAGCAATGAAATATCCAAATTCAAGTGATGACACATGCTATAACATCGATGTAATTGATGAAGTCACTGAAGAAGAATTGGATGCATTACTTGACGATTCGAAACCATTCATGACTACTTCAGAAAAGATTAGTGAAACAAATTCTGATAAAGAATTTGAGGAATTCATGGAAATAAAATTAGAAGAAAAGGAAGAAGAGAAATTTGAAGATATCACTGAGAAAGATCAATTGAAAATCAAATCATCTCTAGAAGAACCACCCACTGATTTGGAACTCAAAACCCTTCCCAATAATCTCGAATATGCTTACTTAGAAGAAAATTCACTTCTTCCAGTAGTCATATCGTCGTTGCTCGAAACAAATCAAAAAGAAAGACTCGTTTCTGTTCTTAGGAAGCATAAACGCGCTTTTGCATGGAAAACTTCTGATATTCCAGGAATTAGTCCAGACTTTTGCAAACACAAAATCAATTGTGAAGAAGGTACTAAACCCGTTGTAGAAAGACAACGTTGACTGAACTCAAATATGAAAGAAGTTGTTAAGAAGGAAATCATCAAACTTCTTGACGCAGGAATTATTTATCCTATCGAGGATAGCCCATGGGTGAGTCCTGTTCATTGTGTTCCAAAGAAAGGAGGAATGACTGTAGTGACAAATGAAAGGAATGAATTAGTTCCTACTAGAACTGTCACTGGATGGCGAGTATGTATTGATTACAGAAAACTTAACAAAGCCACCAGGAAAGATCATTTTCCTTTACCGTTCATGGATCAGATGCTCGAAAGATTAGCAGGAAACAAATACTTTTGCTTCCTTGATGGTTTTTCGGGATATTTCCAAATTCCTATCGATCCAGCCGATCAAGAGGAAACCACATTTACATGTCCTTTTGGAACCTACGCTTACCGGCGTATGCCTTTTGGTCTATGTAATGCACCTGCAACTTTTCAAAGGTGTATGATTGCAATATTTCAAGACATGCTTGAAACATCTATGGAAGTTTTCATGGATGACTTTTTAGTTTTTGGTGATTCTTTTGAAACTTGTCTTTCCAATCTCGATAAAATGCTTGAGAGATGTGAAGCTGCACATCTAGTTCTTAATTGGGAAAAATGTCATTTCATGGTAACTGAAGGAATTGTGTTAGGATACAAGATATCAAGTTCAGGGATGGAAGTAGACAAAGCTAAAATAGATGTTATCACCAAATTACCACCACCAACTAACGTTAAAGCCGTTAGAAGTTTTCTAGGACATGCCGGTTTTTACCGCCGATTTATCAAAGATTTTTCAAAAATATCACGTCCTATGACTAAACTTTTAGAAAAGGATTATGTATTTGATTTCAATGCTGACTGCATTAAAGCTTTCGAAACATTGAAAAATCAATTGACTAGTGCCCCAATTATGGTTGCACCTAATTGGTCACTACCATTTGAAATCATGTGTGATGCAAGCGATTTCGCTGTTGGAGCTGTTTTAGGACAACGTAAAGGAAAACATTTTCGTCCTATATACTTTGCTAGTAAAACACTCAACAATGCTCAACAAAACTATACGGTTACGGAGAAGGAATTATTAGCCGTAGTTTTTGCATTCGACAAATTCAGATCTTATCTCGTGCTTTCAAAAACGATAGTTTTTACCGATCATTCCACACTCAAATATCTGTTTAACAAACAAGATGCAAAACCGCGTCTTATCAGATGGATTTTATTACTGCAAGAATTTGATATCGAAATAAAAGACAAGAAAGGAGCAGAAAATCTTGCAGCAGATCATTTGTCACGTCTCGAGAATCCGAATTTGGAAGAATTAAAAGAAAATGAAATTAATGATTATTTTCCAGAAGAAACTCTCATGACGATAGATAAAGATGATGATGAGGAAATACCATGGTTTGCAAATTACGCAAATTATCTTGCAGGAGATATTCTTAAAAAAGGGATGAGTCACTACCAACGTAGTAAGTTCTTTTCAGAACTAAAACACTATTATTGGGAGAAACCTTACCTTTTTAAGATGTGTAAGGATGGAATGATACGAAGATGTGTTTCGGGTGCCGAAACAAGAAAAATTCTTGATGAATGTCATCATGGCCCAACTGGGGGACATTATGGTCCTTTCACTACAGCTAGAAAAGTTTTTGATGCTGGATTCTATTGGCCTACAATTTTCAAAGAAGCGTATACTCTTGTTCAAAACTGTGATTCGTGCCAAAAATCCGGTAACCTTTCTCGAAGAGACGAAATGCCTCAAAAGAGCATTCAAGTCTGTGAAATATTCGACATTTGGGGAATTGATTTTATGGGACCCTTCCCTAAATCACACAAATACGAATATATCCTCGCTGCAATCGATTATGTTTCCAAATGGGTTGAAGCTGAAGCTCTTCCTACTAACGATGCACGAGTTGTTGTCAACTTTCTCAAAAAGCTTTTTGCTCGCTATGGAATTCCTAAAGCTTTAATAAGTGATAGAGGATCCCATTTCTGTAATAAACAAATGGAGAAAGTAATGAAACGATATGGAGTTCATCATCGTTTTGCTACAGCTTATCATCCACAAACTAGTGGTCAAGTCGAAAATACCAATAGAGCTATAAAAAGAATACTTGAAAAAACGGTTAAAGACAATCCTTCCGTTTGGTCAAGGAAATTTGACGACGCTCTATGGGCATTTCGTACGGCATATAAGACACCAATTGGTACGACACCATACAGACTCTTGTATGGGAAAACATGTCATCTACCGTTGGAACTTGAACACCGTGCTTACTAGGCGTTAAGAAGCTGTAATCCTGATTTAAAAATAGCTGGAGAAAAGAGATTTTTGCAACTACATGAACTTGATGAGTTAAGACTTCAAGCTTATGAAAACTCCAAGCTATATAAAGCAAGAACCAAAGCATACCACGATAGAAAGCTGAGAATTCAAAAACAATTCAAAGCTGGAGATAATGTTCTGCTTTTCAATATGAAGTACAAGTTTAAAGCTCCAAAACTCAAGCCAAAATGGTTTGGACCATATGTAGTGAAACATGGATTTCCATCAGGTTATGTTGAACTTTATGACAAACATGGTGGAAGTTTCATTGTAAATGGACACCGAATTAAACTCTATTATGATAAGGAGCAATTAAACGTGATTTCTAATGAAGAAATTTCATCCGAATTTGAATATGAAGCTATCACTTTCATGGCTCCACACAAGGAAATGGTTCCTTGGGCACACAGTAATGGTTTTATCTATGATGCTCTTCCTAGAGCTTGGGAAAATGTTAAATTGGAAAACATAGATGAAACAGGAGAGGGAATTGTGGAAATGTGTTGTATATCCCTAAAAGGAAACATAACACTAAAACTTCATAATCTATTTCGAAGTTTGAGTCCGGCTGAGGACTCGTTAATAAAACAAGCGCTTCTCGGGAGGCAACCTGTGTGTTTATTTTTATACCCTAAAGTTTTACTACTTGGTTGAACTAAGTGTGGGGGTGTGCCACTAATTTGAATAAAACTGCAATGCTTTTTGTTTGTTTGTTTTTGTTTCTAATAATGCAGGTGTTGATTGCAAGAAACAGAAGATTGGATAGAAACATAACACCGAATATCATGGTTTATTCTCTCATTTTCCCTACTTTCATACTTTTTCGTTTATCACATTGAGGACAATGTTTAACTTAAGTGTATGGGGGGGGGGGGGGTGAGTAGGTAAAATAAGAAATTAAGTCTAATATCGATTTAATTTTTAAATTTTGTTTGTCCTTATAATCTAGTTGTTTTCACGCTTTTAGGAATAATATATTAGAATAACTGGATCAATCCACTGGTGAAATCGGTAATTTTTGAAAAATTTGAGATGTGTCCCGATTAATATTGCAATCCATTTCTGGGATCGATAACATTTGCTAGCGCATATTATAACCCTTTCCACTAAATTGTGAGGATTTGAGCCTATTTCATATCTAGCATACATCTTTTATGCTTGAATCTTTTGTTATGAGTGTGCCGGTGATTTTATTTATTCTAGAACTTGTACTTGTAAATCATTACGAGATCGTTGTGAGATTACATTTTTGTAATATAAGTATACATACGTGATAAGAGGCAACCTTAGGATTTTAACCAAATAGCCTTCATTATTGATTTTTAGCTAGTCACATTGATTAGTTAATTTCCAATTTTTAACCCTTTTGTTAGCATTCATTTTTAGCGCTAGATACCCTTAGTTACACCCTTCGAGCCATCCTTTTCGTTTTTGATAAATCCAGAAAAATACAAAAATATTTTACACTTTAAACCTTAGCCTAACCCTTGTCAAAGTCTAAATGGTGGGTTGCTAGTTGCGTGGTTGTTGGATAGTTTATGATGATTATTAGTGAGCCACACTTCACCAATTATGTGTGTGCCATTCCGACAAAGATTAAGACTGCAGCTTCTTATTTATATTGTTGTGGTGATGCTTATGCGAAGTGTGGGGGAGATTCTGAATTTGCAAAAAATAAATAAATAAATAATAATAATAAGTCATCGCAACTATAAGGTGACAATTATAGCAAATGTGCTATATATGTGAATAAAGGAAATTTTGTGATATGTTGTTAGCCAATGTGCTACGTATAAAGAATACTGTTATGGCGAATCGATGTATCGATATTTGAAGAAGAGGAAGATTGTAACTATAATCATTTACGGGTTCGTGGTTTGTTCGGTGACTAGCAACAATGAGACTTAGACTTGACTTTATTTTTCTTTTAAAACCAATTTCATAAATATTCCCATGCCTTATTCCTACCCTTGCCAATTTACTTTATCTATATGGATATTGTAATGGCTTTGTGAGAATGTCAAGTGCAAGAATATTGTAGTGACCATCCGGTTTTTGAGTAATCAAGAACTCGCGCCAGTAATCTATTGTGTTTTTGTATGAGATGTTTGAACTTAAGCCTGGTACATCAAAGCCTTACATTACAACCCGAATAAAAGACCTCTTTGATATGTAGACTTGGTGCTTACGCCATTGCGGTGTAGTTTTGTTTCTTGTACAAGCCTATGGTAATAATTAGATCATGACTAAGCAATGAGTGTGATTTCTCTTATATATACTCCACTTCTTAAATAAATGAGTGATTGAGTGAATTATACTTCGTTCCTTTTTCGTGAGGTGTTTAGAAATGTTAATCAAGCAAGAAAATCATTGGGTATTGTCAAACATCTCGATTTTTCACCATTCAAGCTTAAAAAGGATGAATCTTATCTTGTACTTGTACCTGGTGGATTTGCATCACCTTCTTCTAGATTTGCTTGATGACAAGCAAAGTTTAAGTGTGGGGGATTTGATAACGCTCAAAGTTAACATGTTTTTATAAGCATTATTAGTGTTTTTGTGTAAGTTATTTGGTTGTTTTTATATGCTTTTGCCACTAAATCGTATCAAAGTATGTTTTTGTAGCATATGTAGCCAAATGCAGGAAAAATGGAGAAAAAGTGAAGAAAATGAAGTATACGCGATTACACAAAGATTCCCGAGCTCAAAAGTCCAATCTGTGAAGTAATTCATATGAGAACCTAAGTTTTGTCATCTCAAAGTTCCAAGTTCAGAAGTTAATCAAGTTTGGATAGTACATAAAGAACTACACAAGGAAAAGTCAAAGTCCAAAACAGCCAGGATCTACCATCCGATCGGTTGGAGTTTAACCGATCGGATTGCCATTATGACCATTTTCCATCCGATCGGTATCAACCCGCAACCGATCGGATGGCCACTTCTGCATGTTTTTGCCAACTTTTGTGCACGAATCTTGGTCTTTTGTCCCATGGTTCTAGGCCCTTCTTAGTATCTTACTGTCCAAGTTCAAGCATTTAAGTCCCTATTCATTACCAAGAGTGTTGGACAAGCCTATAAGGACCTCAAAAGCGCACCATTCAAGACACCATTCAAGATACCATTTACTCTCATTACTACACACAATTATTATCATCTTCTAGTTCTCTAAGGAGGAAAATTCGTGCAGAAAGAACCAGGAACTTTGGAGGACCAAGGAAGCAACATTTGGAGTCCAAAAACCTCAAGAAATCATCACCAACACTTAGGTTATCAATACCTTGTCATTTGTTATCAATTTCAAAGCATTGTAAGACTTATAACCATGGATTCTAATGTTAAATATTCTGAGTTTATTTGCATGTTTGCTATGAGTGGCTAGTAATCTTTTTACACTTGTTTTGATGATGTTTTATACTTAGTGATAGTTATGATTGTGATAACATGTTTTAATTCAATTTCAAGTCAATCCTAAGAACCAATTGTACCTTAAGTTCCATCGTGACATTTGTTTAGCCAAGGTTAACTAATTGATAATAGTTTCAAAGGTCAAAAGATTTGTTATTACTCAACTAGTTATAATCATTTGTCTATGAATGATTGTTTTTCACCATAATTATTCTTGACTAAACAAAGAAACAAGAAGTATGATTGTAATGAGAATGCTTTTATAACATCAAATCGGATTGTTTGTAAACTTTTAGTAGGACGAAAGTTTAAATGTTTATAAACAATTGTGACCTTTTTGTCTATGAAGAGGTTACCTTTTGTATTGACCATTTCCTAAGAGTATTTGATGTGTAATAAAAGTTTGTCTTGTGTTTAAGATATCCACCATACCTTATGAACCTTGGATAGATCTTGAATTGATTGGTTTACACCTAAAGCTTGTTTTTATGAACTAAAATCTTGACGAAGGTTTAACTTGTAGAAACAATAGATTAGATCACCATCTAATTATCTCAACCAACATGTTATCAAAAGTTATCACAATCATGTGTGTCATTAAGTAGAAAACTAGTCTAAACAAGTGTAGTTTTTAATTTATTGAATTTTCTTATTATCTTATTTGCGTACATTAGAGATTCACTTTTAGACTTATATTTCGATTCACTCACAAATCCCTGCGAACGATCCCGACTTACCATCATATCTTGCTATAACGGACGAGTACACTTGCTCGTATGTGTTGTTTCTAGATTTGGTAACTCATCCTTATAAATTTAAAACTTGCACTAACAAATAGCACATCATGTACGTATTAAAAAATATACAAATGTTAGTCATGGATAGAGTGTTGAAGAGAGTAAGGTTAGTATTGAATATATATAATGAGGGAAATTTAATGCCACGTGATACTCACGCGACAACATTCAATTTTGAATATTTATTGTCAGTATCGCAATATATCGTATATGTGACTAGATTGACGTTATAGTTTACTCAGACACCATAGCAACTAGATGGGAAAAGCTGGCACATAATATCATATCGCGGCCATCACGAAAAGTCACCAAGGTTTCACAGAAGTCTGTGGGCTATCGGTTTGTTTTGAGTTCTTGAAATACAACTTAAAACCATGTCGAAATTGATATCAAATTAAAGAGGAAAGTGTTATATATTGAATTGTATGATTACTAGAACGCAAAGCATAACATGATTAAAAATGTCGAGGCTATAATCGGCTATGGGTGTGAAAAGTAAGAAATACAGTAAAAAAGTAAAATTAAAGACTTTTTGGAAGTTATACATTATTACAAAAGCAAGGAAACTCAAATAGTGCACTTATGATACACTTAGGTGAGAGAGTGTGTATAATGAAGCACTTTTCATCAAATTTTCTTTTTCAAACTAATTACAGATTTAATGAATATACTTATGAGAAAAAAAGTTCAATTAGAGACTAATATTTTCTTGCATACTAATGGACAAATCTCAACCACTTATTTTATAAAAGAAAAAAGGAGATGATTAATTGATATTTTTAAATAAAATCACTTTCACAACCCCCCCCCCCCCCCCCCTTTATATTTTTAAAAATTACATATCTAACTAATAGTAAATCATTAACCTATATAAATTATACAATAGTGATGAACATTTAATTATATTTCGATATACTTTCGACAAACTATCTTTTTTTTTATAGTCCATCCTTCCCATATTTATTGTCTATATTTCCATTTCGGGTTATCCCAAATTAACTGTCCATTTTCAAAAATAGACATGGAATTTAATTCGAATTTATCATATTACCCTCACTTGAGGTTATTATTACAAACATTAAAGAAATTTTAAATTAATTACTGTAATTAATGGTAAAAATATCATTCTATAAAACATAAGAAAGAGAAAGTTGTAATAATGCTGTTTTTCTTAAGCTATGTGTTTTTTGTCTGTGGATAATTATTTTGGGAAGAAGGGAGTAGCTTTTTTTAGTACGGTATTTTGCTTGATATATCACATGTGTTATAACACTAATCTGTAAGCTCGAACTTTCAACATGCTGTTGTAAAATGGGAATAAGTATTTGTGTAGAGATCCAAATGATTCATCATTTTTAACATTGAAAATACGCATCTTTAGCTTTCCAACCATATATCACACATAATATTTTGAACCTTCAAATCAATACAGTTTATATATAGAAGTTGGAGAAAATAGAACAATTTTTTTATAGTCAAACTCATTTGATGTATCACACGTGATACAACACTAATATATAAGTTCGAATACTTAATATGTTGTCGTAAAATAAGCATGAATAGTTTTATAGAACTTCAAAAGATTCACTATTTTTCGCATTGAAAAATACACATCCTTAGCTTTCTAACCATATATCACACATAATACTTGAACCTTTAAATCAATACGGTTTATTCATAAAAGTTTGAGAAAATAGAAAAAACTTAATCTTCAAACTCGTTTGATATATCACATGTGATATAACAATAATCTATAAGTTTAATAAGTTGTCGTAAAATGGGCATAAGTATTTGTATATAACTCCAAAAGATTCACCATTTTTGCACCGAAAAGTGATTCTTACGTCAATTTTACGACAACATGTTCAACCTTAAAATCTACAAATTAGTGTTATATCATGATGCGAGTCAATACATAAACCCGAGTCGTTTTTCCCGATGAAGGAATGAATGGAACTTGTGATTTCGATTTGTGATTGGTGTCATGAATAGTGATTAGAAGAAATTTTTGGAATTTTGAACTAAGAATAATGAAAAATAAGCTAAATATAATCAAATAAGCAATTAGGACAAATATATATAACAAACGTAAGCACAAATGTAAATAAGAATTAAAAACTTAAACTTTATGCTAAATAAACGAGCCTAAACGTAAAATCTAAGAAATACTAATCCTACAAACACAAATTTATTTTTCTTAAATCCTAATTAACCAAAGAAAATTTTGGAAAAAAGATTTTTAATTTTCTGAATTATTTTTTAATTTTTATGAATTAAAAACTAAGAAAAAGAAATTAAATCAAGAAAATCAGTAAAGTTTATGGAAAAATAGAAAATTGGCAGAAAAGTGTTTTATATAAATCTAAGTTTAGGAAAATTAAGAAATGAGAAAAGCTGTTTGAAATAAGCTAAAATTAAGCTAAACAGATTTTAGGCTATTAAAGGGAAAAGAGGTTAAATAAAATAAATTTGGAAGAGTATAACCGAGAAGTCCCTAGGGCAAATTGGTTAGGAGTGTTGGTGTTGAGGTGTGCTATGCTAGAGGTCTTGGGTTCAAACCTGTGGAACCCTTTTTGTTATTTTTACTTTTATTTTTGATTTTTCTTTATAAACATGCTGTTGTGAAATGTGAATAAGTATTTGTGTAGAGATCCAAATGATTCATCATTTTTAACATTGAAAATACACATTCTTAGCTTTCCAACCATATATCACGCATAATATTTTGAACCTCTAAATCAATACAGTTTATTTATAGAAGTTGGAGAAAATAGAACAATTTTTTTTATAGTCAAACTCGTTTGATGTATCACACGTGATACAACACTAGTATGTAAGTTCAAATACTTAATATGTTGTCGTAAAATAGGCATGAATAGTTTTATAGAACTTCAAAAGATTCGCTATTTTTCGCAATGAAAAATACACATCCTTAACTTTTTAACCATATATCACACATAATACTTGAACCTTTAAATCAATACAGTTTAGTCATAAAAGTTTGAGAAAATAGAAAAAATTGATCTTCAAACTCGTTTGATATATCACATGTGATATAACAATAATCTATAAGTTTAATAAGTTTTCGTAAAATGGGCATATGTATTTGTAAATAACTCCAAAAGATTCATCGATTTTTGCACCGAAAAGTAATTCTTACGTCAATTATACGACAACATGTTCAACCTTAAAATCTACAAATTAGTGTTATATCATGATGCGAATCAATTATTAGTATAAATAATCTACAAGGATTACAAAGGAAATATCTAAAGCCGAGTCATTTTTCTCGATGAAGGAATGAATGGAACTTGTGATTTCGATTTGTGATTTATGTCGTGAATAGTGATTAAAAGAAATTTTTGAAATTTTGAACTAAAAATAATGAAAAGTAAGCTACATATAATCAAATAAGCAATTAGGACAAATATATGTAATACACGTAAGCGCAAACGTAAATAAGAATTAAAAACGTAAACTTTATGCTAAATGAACGAGCCTAAACGTAAAATCTAAGAAATACTAATCCTAGAAACGCAAATTTATTTTTGTTAAATCCTAATTAACCAAAGAAAATTTTAGAAAAAAGATTTTTAATTTTCTAAGTTATATTTTAATTTTTATGAATTAAAAACTAAGAAAAAAAATTAAATCAAGAAAAATAGTAAAAGTTTATGGAAAAATACGAAAATTGGCAGAAAAGTATTTTATATTAATCTAAGTTTAGGAAAATTAAGAAATGGGAAAAAGCTGTTTGAAATAAGCTAAAATTAAGCTAAACAGATTTTAGGCTATTAAAGGAAAAAGAGGTTAAATGAATAAATTTGGAAGAGTATAACTGAGAAGTCCCTAGGGTAAATTGGTTAGGAGTGTTGGTGTTGAGGTGTGCTATGCTGTTGGTCTGGGGTTCGAACATGTGGAACCCTTTTTGTTAATTTTATTTTTATTTTTGATTTTTCGTTATAAAAACTTGAAAATGAAATGAAAACAAAATATTTTTGTGAAAATAAAGTTTTTAAATCCTTCAAATAAGCTGTAAAACAAGCTTAGAATGAAAACAGTTGGTGAAGCTTTTAAAACTTAAAGATTGCAAAGCTAATTTGAGGTACAAGCTTGTCAAAGCTTGTACCACACCTCAAATAAGCTTGTAACAGCTAAACCTTCACCTAAGTGAGTTATGATAACTGAATTAGCGAAAAGGAAGCAGATAAGCATAGAAACTAAAATCATGAAAACTGAATAGAAGAACAACCGATGAGCTTATAAACCACAAATCGGAACTTGAGTATTTATTTTGTAAAAGTACTAATGAAAAGTGACATTTGGGACTCTTGTTTGTAAAACATGCATACTCAAAAATAGCAAGAGGAGGTGTTTTCAAGCTAACATTTAAGCTACTAACCCTATAAGCTAATGGCTGAAAGTGGAAAACAGATGAAAATGGACAACTAGTGAACAATAAAAAAACACTTTTAGGAATTTGGAAAATGATTTAAGCCAAATTAAAGGATCTGATATGGTATCAGTTTGTGCAACTGTGTTGGTTTTTTAAGATTTGACACAGAAACAATTTTTTCACTAGGTGTCCTAAAACCTTTTTTGAAAACTTTAACCATGTCTAAATCATGTTAACTGACTGAATTAAGACCAAAAACATGACACCTAAAAGAAAAATGTTTAAAAACTAAGTATAAACAGTTAAAATGAGATTTAGACTAAAAATTGTTGACAACTGATAGATAACCCATGAACCTAATGAAAAGTGATTAAAATTTGCTTAAAACTAATGGAAATACTGATTTAGAGTTGAACCAAATTGATTTTAAAATCTAAGAATGACCTGAACTAGAAAATTAAGCTTGTTCCAAACACCCCCTTAATGGGGACTGTTTTGAGATTTATACTTATCAAGACCAAACAAAGCTGAAATTTAGATCCACAATAATTTAAACAAGTTTATTTAGACTTGAAAAGCATATTTAAACTTAAAATAAGCACTCTTAATAAGCTAGACTAGTAATCCTATTTTTTTTGTTTTTATTGACTTTTAGGCAAAAGCTTGAACAAATGAAATCAAAGCAGAACATGAACAACTAATATCATTCAAAGACAATAATAAGCATATTAAAACAACTAGAAAAGCAAATAAGTAGAAGAAAGAGCAAATAAGCAGTTATATAAGCAATAAGCAGAAAAATAAGCTAAAATTGTAAAAAGTGAACTTACTCAAACCCTTTGCTCAAAACAAGGGTAATAATTAGTCTACAAGCTGCTAAAAACAAGCCCTATAAGCCCTTCCCAATCTGGCTTATCATCCAAGTGAGCTTGTTTGACTTTTTATTGACTTTTTGTATTTTTGCAATAAAATAATGATTTAACTGAGATAAGCTCACAATAAGCTATATAAAGCCTATATGAGCTTATCAGAACAGATTTGAAAGCTCATGGAAGCTTAATCCAACTAATTTACTTATTTTTTTGTTTTTCTGAATTTTTTTAGATTTTCTATATAAAATAGTAAATAAACTAACTAAGCTCACAAAAAGCTATAGAAGCTTAAATGAGCTTGTGAGATTAGTAAGTGAAAGCTTAAAATAGATTTGATGAATTAAAAAGCATAAAAGTAGATCAACAAGAACTTAAATGAAGAAACTGAAATTGCATTAATATAAATAAATTACAATACTGAAATTTGAAATACAATTGAAGTTAAAAGACAAGTTAACTAATGAAAAGCAGTAAATAATACAATAAAGAAAGGGAAAATTACCAAAATGGCCCGTGCACTGCGGTCTAGGTATATTTAGCCCGTTTTTGAAAAATTCCTGTTTTAGCCCAGGTTGCCCTAGGCAACTTTCGTATAGCCAACCGAAAGATGACAAGTGTCATCAAGTTGCCCAAAATACAAAAAAAAGATGAAATAATGCTTTTGTGGACCGTCTTCTGGCGAGCCTTAGAGATTCAACCGTATGCCTTCAATTCAACAAGCCTACCCCTCATCAAAGCAAGCCCAAGTCCATGCAAGAAGGCCCACTGGATCTATCCAAATGAAAAGCCCGTCAAAGGTGGCTCCTCACATGAAATTATGCAAAGGATCCGAGCCCATCACAACAAAATAATGTTCAGCGGTCTCTACCCAAGTAGTTGTGGTCCATGATCAACCCGCAAGCAGTCAATCATGTTATGAATACCTTCCAACCAATCTGCCAATCACGTTATCCTTACCTTTCAACCAAGCCTTTCGATTTCGCTTCTGCAGCAGTATATAATCTTGGTCCCTTACCTTGTGCCTACAGCTCAACTTCTTTTCCAGTGAAGACAAGAATTTGCAAAATACTGCTTTTTCTTTTTCTTCTTCTTGGTCTCTTCTTTCTAAATGGCATCACGGCTAGACGACAGAAAGCGATGCTGCCCACTCCGCCGAAAAAGGGGGCCGCTTTCTTCCCCCCAAAAAATGCCAGTTCCACCATCAGGGCCCAACAAGCAACATAATTCTGTTCTGGAGCCCTCCTTCATTCCAGCAACAGTAGTCTATGGTTCAAAGCGCCTTGTTCCATCCGGCGCGAATCCCCTCCATCACTAAGGCACGCTCCGGCTTTCGAGCCTCCGCTTGCTCCCCTTATATGTGGACTTATTTCAAAAACTTTGCCCAAAATAAAAAAAAAGTTGCCCCGAAGTGCCACTCTGTAGTTGGCTATACGAAAGTTGCACAGGACAACTCGGGCTAAAATGATAATTTTTCAAAAAAGGGCTAAATATGCCTAGACTCAGGGCAACTGTGCTATTTTACTAATGATCCCATAAAGAAAATGGACTCAATTTGGCTAAAAATTGGATAGGTTTGTGTGTTGAAGAGAGCTTGTATTTATAGCTGAGCTCAGAGTGCATCCTAGGGTGTCATTGAAACTTCTGGATCTTCAATTGTAGTCATTGATCATTATCTCATGTAGAACTTGGATTCACAGCCCTTGGATTGTTGAATGAGGTGTTCCAACCAATCAACTCACTCCATGTGGCCACGCTGGCATTCCTTTTGTCAGCCTCTGTCCTTGTCAGATTATCCAGAAGGGCTTAAGTGAGGAGGGTAAAAGGATGGCAGATGTAACATCCCCAAAATCGGGTCTAGCGGAAGCATACATGTCACTGTGGTGCTACTAATTGGATCACAACACATAGTAAAGAGAACGGATTTACCTTATCCGTTTTAAACAAAATTTTCATTAAAATATTTGAATAAGTTTAAAACATCATTCAAGTGCGGAAATACAAGCCCATAAAAGAATTTATGTAGTCCCCGATACATCAGAGTAATCTATGACCATGCCATGCCATGCCAAAAATCTTCAACAGTTAGCTACTGCCTTAAACCTGAAAATACATACTAAAAAGTGTCAACATGAGGTTGGTGAGTTCATAGGTTTGTATAAATAACAATGTATAGTAAAAGAAATGAGAGCTCAATATAAAGTTTTGTGACTATTGTATCGCTCACAATGTCATGAAAATAAGTAGAATAACAGTGTGGATCACAAGGTTTTCGAGTGTGAATAATTGTTCACATAAAAGTCAAATTCAAAATTTGTGACCACTGCTTTACTAACAGTGTCATGAAAAGTATCATTAAAGTAGACCATAAGTATTAGACATAAAGTTGGACCATAGGCAAAGTATGTGATCATTACAACCAATATAATGTCACACAAAAGTAAATGTCTATTACGTTAGCACTAAGTTCATGCAACCGAAGCTATGACAGTTCAACATGCGTGAAAGCATGCAATATAGTTATGTGCCCTTAGCAAGTCTTTATCCTGTTACACTTGAATTCTGACATGGTATACGTCCGTAAATCCAAAACTGGTCTAGCTTGCGCTACCAACCCGAACGGAGGAGTCACCCTCAATAGATCAATTTATAACATTCACGCTTCCCAGTAGGAATTAACGGTTCATGAGTTTGGGCATGGTGGGATTCAAGGGCTTAGGCTAATCCACGTAATAGATTTAAATAAAACATAAGTTTTAATTGGTCCATAAAAGTGTTTTGCATGTTTCTCACCCCAAGTTTTTGTAAAGCAAAGTAAAGAAAAAGAGTGGGGCTATAAACTCACGTAAATGTTTTATGTACTTGTGTCCATGAGAAAAGTAACTAAGTGTGTAACGAGTAAACAAATAATGTATAAGAGTAACCGAACAAGCATTTAGACAAGGCAAGTAATATTTTGAGTAAACAACCATGTGCTTAAGTAAAGTAAGTAATAAATTTTAGTAAGACGAGCATGTATTTGATGTGCATCAATTATAGTATGTAAATATTCTCCAAGAAAATCCGAAGGAAATACGGATAACCCGATGTCGTAGTCCGTGTGAAGGTGTGAATGGAATAGTAATAAACGTATCGTGAAACGCGTAGTGAAATGTGATGAAAGGGACATAATGAGATTTACACTAATGATGATGAAATAAAAAGCAAAAATAAACAATTAAGCAAGTAAATCTAATTACCAAATAAAACTAAAGCTAAAACGTAACGTGAAACTAAAAACGCGAGCTTAACGAGAATTAAACGTTACTAAAAAGGTAAACTAAGGGGAAAGACACCTAAAATTCTAAAATTACTTTCTAAAAATCCTAAATGCTTAAAAATAATTTTAGGAAAAAGAAAAATATTTTTTTATTTTATTTTTTATTTATTTATTATGAATTAAAAAGGGAAAATAAAAGAAAAATAGCAAACCAACTTAGAAGATTATGAAAAATTAAAGAAAACTATTTTATTATGTAATAAAGGAAATGGAAAAAGAAAATTAAACAATTGAAAATTTACCTAAAAACGCAAAGTCACGGGAAATCCTAAGCCCTTTTCGAAATTTGGAGAAAAATAAAGCCAAATTATGATTTTTTTTATTTTCCTAGATAAAAATGATAAAAAGAAAAATTCAAAAAAAAAGAATTATATTTTTTTTTGGTTATTTTTGGATTTTTTATGAATTAATTACTATTAAAAGAAAATAAAATAAAGAAAAATAGAAAATAAAAAGTGAAAAATCTGAGAAATTACTAAAAAGTCTAATTCGGTAACAGAGACTAAGGAAAAATGCAAAAAGTGAAAATAACTTTTGAAATAAGTTGGTAAAGAGCTTACCAGTTAACTAAGCTTATTAATGCTAAAAATAAACTAAACTATAAGGATTAAATAATGCAATGGTTTACTGAAATAAGTCCCAAGGGCAAACACTGAGAGTGTATAGGGGTGTGCTAGGTGGCCCGGGTTCGAATCCTAGCACTGGCACTTTTTGCTATTTATTTTTTTCTTTTTGCAAAAAAATTTAACAACTGAATTTATGAAACTTTTGTGAAAAGATTTTGTGTGATAAGCTTTATATAGCTTAGTTCAAGCTTATATTAGCAACAGTTTCAACTTAAGCTTAAGTGTGCAATTATGAAATTAGGCAGCTTATTCAAAAGAATCACACAAGCTAAGCAAAGTGAAGCAATAGCTCCAATAGTCTCAAATGCAACAAACAAGCTTCAAACCAAGAATCATTGAAATGCTAAGTTGACAAACATAATTTCAGACAGCCATGATCTACTAACTTGTAGACTAAATAAAAGCTAGAGAATAAACTTAGAAATGCAAATGAAGCCAAGATCTAACCGCTAGCACTAAATGTTATCCAAATTAACAAAAATTTACTAAAAAGCTTCAATACTCAAGCTGCTAAGGACCTATGAACTTGGGCTTATGTGATAGGTGAGCTGGTGCAGAGCTCTTAGTTGGCCAAACAGACAAATTCAATGACAAATTAAGCTTAGTAGAAGCTGAAATGGAATTTTTTAAATTTTACTTTTAAGTTGACAAGCTAGAAAACTAACAGCAAACCAAAGTTCAAACAAATTAAGCTAAAATCGAAAATAAGAAAAATCAAAGAGGAAAGTGAATTAAGTAACTGTGAAGTAGTACAGGGCATATGACTGATCAAACTCCCAACTTGCAGCTTAAATTTTAACCACTAAATGAACTCCCAGATGTGATTTTCTTCTTTAAACATGTTCACAAGCAACAAATTAGTGTAGAAAAACACTTCAAATCACTTTCTAACAACTACTGAGCTTCAAATCAATACAGTTTATATATAGAAGTTGGAGAAAATAGAACAATTTTTTTATAGTCAAACTCATTTGATGTATCACACGTGATACAACACTAATATGTAAGTTCGAATACTTAATATGTTGTCGTAAAATAAGCATGAATAGTTTTATAGAACTTTAAAAGATTCACTATTTTTCGCATTGAAAAATACACATCCTTAGCTTTCTAACCATATATCACACATAATACTTGAACCTTTAAATCAATACGGTTTATTCATAAAAGTTTGAGAAAATAGAAAAAACTTGATCTTCAAACTCGTTTGATATATCACATGTGATATAACAATAATCTATAAGTTTAATAAGTTGTCGTAAAATGGGCATAAGTATTTGTATATAACTCCAAAAGATTCACCATTTTTGCACCGAAAGTAATTCTTATGTCAATTTTATGACAACATGTTCAACCTTAAAATCAACAAATTAGTGTTATATCATGATGTGAGTCAATACATAAACCCGAGTTGTTTTTCCCGATGAAGGAATGAATGGAACTTGTGATTTCGATTTGTGATTGGTGTCGTGAATAGTAATTAGAAGAAATTTTTGGAATTTTGAACTAGGAATAATGAAAAATGAGCTAAATATAATCAAATAAGCAATTAAGACAAATATATATAACACACGTAAGCACAAATGTAAATAAGAATTAAAAACTTAAACTTTATGCTAAATAAACGAGCCTAAACGTAAAATCTAAGAAATACTAATTCTACAAACGCAAATTTATTTTTCTTAAATCCTAATTAACCAAAGAAAATTTTGGAAAAAAAGATTTTTAATTTTTTGAATTATATTTTAATTTTTATGGATTAAAAACTAAGAAAAAGAAATTAAATCAAGAAAATCAGTAAAAGTTTATGGAAAAATAGAAAATTGGCTGAAAGGTATTTTATATAAATCTAAGTTTAGGAAAATTAAGAAATGAGAAAAGCTGTTTGAAATAAGCTAAAATTAAGCTAAACAGATTTAGGCTATTAAAGGGAAAAGAGGTTAAATGAATAAATTTGGAAGAGTATAACCGAGAAGTCCCTAGGGCAAATTGGTTAGGAGTGTTGGTGTTGAGGTGTGCTATGCTAGAGGTCTTAGGTTCAAACCTGTGGAACCCTTTTTGTTATTTTTATTTTTATTTTTGATTTTTCTTTATAAACATGTTGTTGTGAAATGTGAATAAGTATTTGTGTAGAGATCCAAATGATTCATCATTTTTAACATTGAAAATACACATCCTTAGCTTTCCAACCATATATCACACATAATATTTTGTACCTCTAAATCAATACAGTTTATTTATAGAAGTTGGAGAAAATAGAATAATTTTTTTTTATAGTCAAACTCGTTTGATGTATCACACGTGATACAACACTAGTATGTAAGTTCAAATACTTAATATGTTGTCGTAAAATAGGCATGAATAGTTTTATAGAACTTCAAAAGATTCACTATTTTTCGCAATGAAAAATACACATCCTTAGCTTTTTAACCATATATCACACATAATACTTGAACCTTTAAACCAATACGGTTTAGTCATAAAAGTTTGAGAAAATAGAAAAAATTGATCTTCAAACTCGTTTGATATATCAGATGTGATATAACTATAATCTATAAGTTTAATAAGTTGTCATAAAATGGGCATATGTATTTGTATATAACTCCAAAAGATTCACCGATTTTTGCACCGAAAAGTAATTCTTACGTCAATTATACGACAACATGTTCAACCTTAAAATCTACAAATTAGTGTTATATCATGATGCAAATCAATTATTAGTATATATAATCTCCAAGGATTACAAAGGAAATATGTAAAGCCGAGTCGTTTTTCTCGATGAAGGAATGAATGGAACTTGTGATTTCGATTTGTGATTTATGTCGTGAATAGTGATTAAAAGAAATTTTTGGAATTTTGAACTAAAAATAATGAAAAGTAAGCTAAATATAATCAAATAAGCAATTAGAACAAATATATGTAATACACGTAAGCGCAAACGTAAATAAGAATTAAAAACATAAACTTTTTGCTAAATAAACGAGCCTAAACATAAAATCTAAGAAATACTAATCCTTGAAATGCAAATTTATTTTTGTTAAGTCCTAATTAACCAAAGAAAATTTTGGAAAAAAGATTTTTAATTTTCTAAGTTATATTTTAATTTTTATGAATTAAAAACTAAGAAAAAAAATTAAATCAAGAAAAATAGTAAAAGTTTATGGAAAAATACGAAAATTGGTAGAAAAGTATTTTATATTAATCTAAGTTTAGGAAAATTAAGAAATGGGAAAAAGCTGTTTGAAATAAGATAAAATTAAGCTAAACAGATTTTAGGCTATTAAAGGAAAAAGAGGTTAAATGAATAAATTTGGAAGAGTATAACTGAGAAGTCCCTAGGGTAAATTGGTTAGGAGTGTTGGTGTTGAGGTGTGCTATGCTATTGGTCTGGGGTTCGAACATGTGGAACCCTTTTTGGGTTAATTTTATTTTTATTTTTTATTTTTCGTTATAAAAACTAAAAAGCTTCACTACTCAAGCTGCTAAGGTTTTCTAAATGTTGACTTAAGTGAGATTCCAATGATCCTAGGTGACAAGATATGATGTATTAAGCTAATTTATGACTAATCTAAGCTAAATGAGGTACTAATGCAACTATTTTTATGATTGTGCAACTATTATTCTAAACTGATTATGCATACATGTAAATAAAGATGAATTTTGACTTTTTGGTGAAATGAGTACGGATAATATGCTTTAACTATCCTATATGCAATTAATATGAACTATATCAACTATATGCAACACCTAATTCTAGCTAAAACTCAAAGAATAAGCTTAATCCAAACACTCATTTCAAAACTATTTTCAGTTATTTATGAAGCAATTATGTGACTCAATCCATGTAATCACCAAATCAGATTCTGCAATGATTAAATTTGCCAAATGAATCTCAAAAACAAAGATTAATACAACAACTACCCACAGATCACTAAAAAACAAATATGAGACAGTAATTATACAAATAAAATGCAAACTACTAAATGAATATGAAATTTAGATAATAAGCTAAATTATCACTATAATGAACTAAATGCAATAATATTCAAACAATAATGAAACATCTACTCTACTAAACTAGTATATGCAATTTCAAAGTTGAAAATATAAAAGGAGAACTCACAAGTAGGACCTTAGCTGAATAGAGGTGACTTTTGAACTTAGCCTATCTTTTAGATAAGCTAAGCAACAATGGACTAAATGGACCTAGGGGTCTTCAAACAATGAGTGAGCTCTGAATCTTCAATGATTATATCAGTTGACTTTTGTTGACTTTTTAAAATTAGGAGATTTGAGCTAATTAACAATCAAATAAGCACACAAGTAACTACAGGAAGCTATTATGAGCCTATATGAACTAAAAATAAGCTTATTGAAGCTTATATAACTAGTCTACCATATTTTTTTTGATTTTTTTCAATGATTTTTCTAATTTTTTTTATATTTTAATTTGAGATAAAAAAAATAATTGATTACTTATAAGCTAATGGAAAAGGAAAAGAGATTAAACAACAGGATTAAAGTAAACTTGAAAATTAAAAATAACTAAATAATACGAATTATATAAAAAGTAAAAATACTATTTCATTAAGTAAAAGCTTGATTACACTAATAGAATATTAAAATTACAATTGAGAAACAAAAATGGCAGAGTAACACTACAATTCCTACATACCAAAATGAATGAGATGAGGTCTCCTTTTATAGCCGAGAGAGAAGAGACTCCTAGAAGGTCCATGTCATCAGTTCGTGTGAGCTTGTGTTTCTTTTGAGTCATTTATCATCCTTAGATCATATCCCAATCATTGTTATTTAATCACAACCCTTAGATCAGTTTGGATGAGGTGTTCTGTCCAATCAAATGCTGCCAGGTCACCCATCCGTGCGTTCTGACATTCCTGACATGTGCAATCCTTCTAGAAGTGCGTGCAAAGTATGGAATTACCCTTAATTGTGGTTAATTTGATCGATTGGTGATTTAGGGTTCATGGTAAACAGTGAAACCTGGGTTCGGGGTAAATTGGGTGGCGGGTGATTTATTCAAAGGGTAATTAATACTTTTATTGATCGTTTGACCGAGTTTGGTGTGGGCTAAGGTAAAAGATATAACAGGTTGGGTTTTTTATTTAAAAAGGTTTATTGGGCTTAGTTTAGTTGGGCTAGGATTGGGATTATGGGTTTTGTATAAGGGCTTGGATTTGGTTAAGGATTTATTATTGAAAAAATCACAAGGACTACTTGACTAAATTATGAAATTATAGAGACTGATTTTGCCAAGTCTTCAAAACTGATCCAAAGGTTGTTCTTGTTCATTCCTGATTATTGAAGGGCTTGAGTTGTCATTTCTTCAAAGATTCTTCAAGGGACTATATTTGACAACTTGCTGAAAGTTGAAGGACCAAATTTGACAAATCTTCAAACTTTAACCAGGGACTATTCTTGAAACTTTATGAATCTCCAAGGGTCTTTTTTTTGCAATTTAAGCTATTCTTTGATCATTTACTTCCCCGGCTTTGGCTTTTGACACATTTCCATTCTCGTGCTCAATTTTGTCGGTTTTGTTTTGTTTTTGTCCCTTTTTCACATATCCGTACCTGCACATACACAAATACGAAAACACACATATTCTTGGCATATTTGATCAGTATTTGGTATTTTTGCTATGATTTTGGTTAATAAATGATGTGTGAATAAGCACACATCAGTATTCCCCCAGACGAAAGTATTGTCGTGCCCTCACGCAATGTCATCACATCACGCTTTTGAGATAAATAATTTCAAAACCTCTTTTTACTAACTTTGGAAAGTAGCAAAATGTTCAAAAGAGATCACGAAATCATTTATTCGTGAAAACGCTCCGTTTTCCAAATTATTCGAATACTAACTATCACTACTATTTTTGCACTTTTTCATTTTTTATGTGACTGTTTGCTTGACTTTCATTATCTTTCAATAATTTTTAGGGTCTTAGAGTAGGAACACGACTCATAGAGAAGTGACCATATGGATAAAAATCATCATCCTTGATTTTTCACAAGCCCCCACACTAAGCGTAAAATTGAAATCATTGTTTATCCACAAGTTAGATGCTAACACTACCCACAGAAGTTACTTGTATAATTACCTCCTGTTCCCATTTCCTATTTTTGTATCTCATTATTTTATTTTTGTGTGAAATGAATTTCTTCATATTTTCTCGTTTTTATAATTTTTAGTCCGATAAGAGCACAAAGCTTTAACGCTAAGTAATTTTCAAACCTTCCCTCGAAAATCCCTGCATACAAAAATGAGGTCCACATGGAGGTCTCTAATTTAACACGATTTTGAGGGTACCCCTTTTTATTTACAACCGAAACATCCCATTTCTGAGACTCGAGACAGAAGCTTTTTTATTAAGATACCCCCGGAGTTGAAGCTTGGCATTATTAACAATTTAAGCACATTAACCGTATTAGTACTTAGCCTTTTATAACAATTAAAACATTGGTTGTGAGCCGGCAAAATGTAAATCTCGGAATATACATTTCTCCTCCCACAAAAAGAGAAAGGTGTATATAATCAGGAAACTCCGGTATACTCCTATTCTCCCCATCAAAAATGGCATGCAAATGACGTTTTTGCCATAGTCGAGAGACCGTGATGGTTGTGATTTATCATACGTAGCATGAATATTTGTTTGAAGCCCAAAACTACTGCGAAGAAGATGGTAATTAAAACTCTCTTTGAGCAAGCTCTCTTTTGTCTCCTCATCATTGGTTAAGCAAATGAAGAATTCAATGAAGCACGTAATATACCTAACCCATTTGATGAAATGTGTTCAACTTTAGATGGAGTAGAAAAGTTGAAACACGTCTCTAACAATTTCCACCTCGTGTCTTTTAAGTATGACCACCTCTTGAGAAGATCTTGTAGTACAATCATGTTAGAATTTTGAAAAACAAAAATCTCTTGATGAAGCTTGATAAAAAAAACAAATCCGCGACTTAAGTTGGCACTAAATTTGTGATTTAGAACCTATAGAGAGCAGGCAACCATTACTCCTAAAATTATAGGTAGTGGTATATACCCAACTTTCCATCCTTTATTGTATATCTGCGTCTTGAACTAACCACATCTCGTGTGACACTGAGCACTATAATGTAACTCCTTTAAGTGATAGTTATATTCTGTGTGACCACAACGCAACTCCGTTGACAGATATAACTAGATAGCTAAGTTTAATCACTAAGAATACGCTCGAACAAGGATCTTCAAACATCGTGCATCCAACCAACCCCAGGATATTTGAGATACTAAGTACACGAACCCGTAGATTAACAAATCAATCAAGCGACCATTATTTTTCAATTCCGTTAAGCTCAAATGATCCCATTGACAAATGCGTGATCTCGAAAAATAATTTTTAACCGTTCTCGTAGCACAAACTTATCCCAAAAAAAAATAGTCACACCCCGTAAGTTTTATTTTAGTCCAAACGTCCAAGTCCAATACAACCATTAGTCCAATAATTTTTGTCAAAGGTCAAGTCGTAACACATTCTTATAACAAAACTTCGCAACCTAGTCAATAATCATGATAATTTTCAGATTAAGCGTATGACCTGTCTATCAAAATTCTCTATATGAGAAGTAAGTCAAGTAATCAACCCAAATTTAACACAACCAAATATTGTTAATACCCCCATTAAATGAATACAGTCCATAATCATTATATTCGGCCCATTTCATCTCAACTTAACAAATCTCAGCAGTCCATTTCGTTAGTAAAATTATTAGCCCCAGTTTAGATATTCACTTTGTCAGCCCATTCATGCCCAAAACTATTGCAGCCCTGTAATCACTTTACCCTAATACTTGGCTATTTAACTCTCATAACCCTAAATCCTCTCACTTTAAACACGCCCCCATCCCACTTTTAACCCTAATCACAAAACAAACGCAGATCCACAACATCCTTATATCTCCAATTGAATCAATCACAAACGAATAAAAAATGAATCCACATTATTCATCCATCAACTATCATTCATCTCAACCTTATATCTCCTTCGAAGCTCATACGCAGTCACATATTCATTTAACACAATTGACCCTTTTCTCAAATCAATCTAGATGAAGCTAACTCACCCTTGAATCTTTATAATAATTCTGTTTAAGCATAACTGAACACCATCAAGCACGAATCTGATTTTAGGCTTCAAGATCTTTATAACAAAGGTCACGGGTAAGGTTTCAGTTGGTTTCAAGATCAGTGATGAGTTATTTTTGTGTTTCTTTTCATGAAATAAATGAAAGTGTATAATATAATTGTTATATATTTTTCATTAAATGTTTCGAATATTTAAAAGAATCAAAGCATTCGTATAGATCAATGATGTGACAATGCTTAAATCTGTAAGGATTTTGATATGAGCATAAAATTGAGATCATTTTTTTTTCGTTTATCATTTGTTAAAGTGGGATTAGACTGAGGTAGTATAGATTGATGATGTCGTTGTGATTGGAGATGGGGTTTTTAATTGTTGAGGTTTGTAATTGTTTTTATTAATATGAGATGAGAAGTGGTTGTGAGTGGATAACAGTTTATGGTATTGATGTATGATAAAGATAGTTTTGTGTCATGGTCTGTTTAATTGGTGTACGACACAAAAATGGGAATATCATTGTTGTTAATTTGATTGTTTAGATATATTTGTTGTTTGACTTTTGCTTTCATCTTTTTTTTCTTGGATTGTGATTGTATAATTCATGGTCAATGGTCAAACCTTGAAGTCTTTGTGTATCTTATGGTATCTCAGGTTTAAGTGGTTAGTACCGCAGCTTCAAGTCTCAAATTTGGCAGAGTTTCTTTTTGTAAAAAGGTTGGTAACTCAAATCTTAGATTTACACACTTGCGATATGATATTTCAAACTGCTGTCGCAACTTGCTATCGCACTGCTATCACAGTGAAATATTCTGAGCATTTTGACCTGCGAGACTAGAAATCTGGGCAAAAAGTACTCCCAGTGTTTCGGATCAGAAAAACATGCAATACACAAATCTGACCAAAAAAACTTGAAACTGACCATAAAAATGAGATAAAACCAGTATAATCTTGGTAAAAAAATCTTAAATAACACAATAAAGATTGAATTTTGACCACAAATTGATACCCTAAAAGACCTTCGAACTATTTTTGTTACCAGAGAAAGGACACTTTATGAACAGTTGGATTGATAATAGTTGACCAGAAAAACAAGGACGATTTTTGGACAAGTGGACTGATAAAGCAAACAGTAACACGAACCACACTAAAATAAACAACCTAAACCTCCGGTTAGCTCTTGATACCAATTGTTAGGATCAAATATCTAGCTCTTGATACCAATTGTTAGGATCGAATATCTAGACTAGGTTGATGATATTGGTGGTGTCGGGCGATCGACCAGAATAGTCAAACACACCCATTGTGGTGTTGTAGAGAGAGACTAGAGAGAAGGAAGAGAGAGTGGTGTAGAAAAAGATATATTATTATTGTAACACACACCTCATAAGTGAAACTTGTGAGGGTATATATATACTTATTACAAGGATGAGGTTGACATGCCTCCCAACCATTCCTAACATAATTTGTGATACCACAACATTCTTAGTCCCCCCCCCCCTTGCGAGACTATATAAGGGGGAGGAATCCCTAATCTAGTAAACTACTTGTATTTCTGTGTTCCAACACACTTCCTTCAAAGTGAATCCGTGACTTCTTGTGGAAGAAGAGAAAACAGATGATGGTGATAGATCAATTCTTCTTCCTTTTTCTCTTATTTGACTTAGGATTGAAAGGGATTGAGAGTGATTATTGAAGTTGTTATATCAAAACAGGTGGGGCGTTGGTTTTGAGGGTGGAAAGAGAGGGTAACGTTTTATCAGAAGATGAAAAAGAAAAAAGACATTTTTAAGGGAGATAAAAGGGTAGGCGGTCAACAGGGTAGGTTATAGGGTTAAGTGTATTTTTGTTGTATTATTAATTTGTGTATTATGTGTACCTCGTGTCCCGCTATGCCACAATATAAACACAGCATTTTGCCTCGACAAAATGCATTTTTTTGTAACGCTTTTATAAATGTTAGATAAAAATAAAATTATTAGATTAATAATTATTTTTTTAAGTCGTTACTACTGCCATGTTGGTGCGCGTGCGATGTCGTTACTTGAGATAACCTCTCATTTTCGATTCGAATGAGTTAGAAAAGTCCAAAGGTAAAACATAGGAAATAAGGAATATGATTAAAAAAAATTAGTGTGGAAAAATTTCGGTTGGTTACAGCAAGGTAAAGTGAGGGAGATGATGAACAATAATTGTAAAAGGTGCGGGTAGTTTTTTTTATTGTTTTTGACTTGATTTTGGGTGCTTTGACCGGGTATGGGTAGGATAGGATACGGGTTGGTTTAGTGGACTTGGTAAAAGTAAAAGAATGTTGGGCTTGGGTATTAAATAAGGGAAGTGGGCCTGGTATTATTTTGGATTGGATTTGAATTTTGGGTTTATTTAAAAAGGTATCGGATTTAGGAATGGGTGGATTAATTTAGTTTTAGGTTAAAGTAAAGAACCAAAATTTGTAAATCTTGAAAGTTCAGGGATTATAATTCCCAAGTTGAAAAAGTTCTTCCAAGGGCTATTCTTTACAATATGAGAAAAGAGATGATCACTTTGGTAAATTTCTTCCCCGGCTTCGGCTTTTTGTACTATTTCCATTCTCGTGCTCGTTTTTTGCCGTTTTCTCGTGATTTTTATCCATTTCTCAAATATTCGTACCTGCACATGCATAAACACAAAAACAACATATATTTGGCAATTTAGGTTAGTTTTTGGTCTTTCTTGTCTGTTTTATAAGGTAAAAGGTATATGTAAATTAACACATACCATATCACATGTAATATATCAAACAAGTTTAAATATAAAAAAATCATATAATTTCTCCAACTTCTATGAATAAGCTATTTTGATTCGTAAGTTTAAAAATTATGTGTGATATATGGTTCGAAAGCTATTGATTTGTATTGTTAAATGCAAAAAACGGTGAATCATTTGGAGTTTTACACAAACACTTACATTTATGAAAACATGGTGAGTGTTCGAACTTACAGACTAGTGTTATATCACATATGATATATTATGCAAACTCCTGTACCGAAAAATGACAAAAAAAGTTTGTTGAGAGAATATGAAATTGTCCTTGTTGGGTTCACTCAGTACCCAAGTCTCGTAAAACTAGGATTTAAACACAAATTAACCTAAGTGTTGGAAAACATTAAACAAAATCAAGTCACTGAGTGAACAGTTGCTCAGTGAGTCACCTTCAGGATGCTTAGGACGAGTCTAAGAAGAAAGTCTCTTCATTCAGTGCGGCGGAACTCAGTGAGTGGCACCTAAGCCAAGAAGAAGGTGATGGGTTCAGTGAGGATGACAATAACTCACTGAACCCACAAGTCTCCTCAACAACTAAAGAAGTGTTGATTTAAGTCTAAAAGTGAAGACCGAAGAATGGCCGGGACAAAGCGGGAAAAGTTTGAAAGGATTAGTGGGTGTCCTTATCAACCTGAAGTCAAACTTTCCCTGAAAGGCATAAAGTCAGGATGGTGTCATCACTGTCCCTAAGAAAGGCGTATTGTCTTATACCCAAAATAGCTCAATGTAAGAGAGACAAAATACGTAGCTTTTTTGTCTTCACTAGCTTAGGTCATCTTTTGTCTCATTACTGTTGAAAATACTTGTGTATAAATAGGAAACATAAGTGAGGAGTAAAAGTTTACAAGTTTGTGCAATTAATGCTTAGAAATTCACAAACTACTTTTACTCCTCCAAAGAACAACATAGTCCCTGAGATAGCTCAGTAGGACCTTTAGTTGTCACTCAAACTTAGTTTGAGTTTTTTGGGTAAAGGGGAGTAATCCTGCACCCTGATAAAATATTATTAACCAAAAAAACATTGAAGTACAAAGGGCGAGGGTGAGTTCCCTCGCCTCAGTCCCTTATGACACTTACAGACTCACATATAAGAATGAAAACTCATTCTTATAACTTACTGTTGGGATATAAAATATCAAAGTACTTCTGGATGTCAAAGTACTGTTGCATGAAGAATAAAAGTCAAAGTACTGCTGAAGAATAAAGTCAAAGTACTGCTGTTATTGAAGAATTCTTAAAGTACTTCGAAGGAAACAAGGACTGATGTGCAATATTAGATAAGGATTAATGTGTAATATTAAACGAATATTCTAGAATTAGTTAGGGATAATGACTTGTCGTTCAAGGATTACATGTTGTAAACCGACTTAAGGTTATCTATATAAAGAGCCTTAAGAGGTATTAGTCGATATAAGTTTTACAAGTCTTAGATACGTTTAGAAGTCGATCAAAGTTAATAGTTAGGGATTGTTAGTGAATCTGTGTAACAAAGCAGGTTCAAAGTTTGGTTAATATAAAAGTTCTTCTTAAGCTTTGTGTTAGTAGATTCCGCATACTTTACAAGGTAAAACAGTGTTTCAATATTAATAGTGTTGAGTTTACTCAATATTGTTAAACCCTTACAAGCTACAAAGTAGTTTGGTCAGAGTATATCGATCCAACAAGTGGTATCAGAGCTTGTGTTGGAAACTCTGATTAAGAAGACAAACCTTTAAAACCTTTAAACCGATTTCACTAAAAACCCTTCAAGATGTCGACAGATGCTGCACCTGCTCCCTCAATCACTGCTGTTAGAATCCCTATTGTTAAGAAGGGAGAGTACAACCTATGGGCCATGAAGATGAGGCAGTACATTGCCATCACAGACCATGCACTATGGGATGTGATTGTCAATGGAAACATGCAAATTGAAGAACCAGTAGAGGTACCTGGACAACCAACACCACCGAAAATTACTGTACCTGCTGCTACCAAAAGAAATCAAGACAAAGCACTCAACATACTGCTTTCTGCTATTCCTGATGGTCACCTATTAAAGTTTCATGATGCCAAAGATGCCAAACAACTATGGGCTGCAATAAAGAAGAAGTTTGGAGGTAATGATGCTTCCAAGAAGATGCATAGGAATTTGCTGAAGCAACAATTTGAAACTTTCACAGTTGGAGAAAGAGAAGGTCTTGATTCTGCTTATGAAAGATTCCAACATCTTCTGAGTATGTTAGAACTATATGATGCTGAGGCATCAGTTGAAGATGCTAATTTGAAGTTCTTGAGAAGTTTGCCATCAGCATGGCATGTAGTTGCTACTATGATCAGAGGACAATCAGGGCTGGATACTATGGACTTTGATGATCTTTACAACAATCTGAAGGTGTATGAGCATGAGATAAAAGGTACTACAAGTTCAAGCACACAACAGAACATTGCTTTTGTCTCTTCTGAAAAGAGAAGCAGTACTTCTAACAAAGGTACTGCTTATCCTGTTCAAAGTACTGTGACTGAAACACAGGTTCCATGCACAACAATGGTCACCACCAATTCATCACAATCATTAACCCCCACCTCAGATGATGTTCTATGTTCATTCTTTGCTCAACAAGCATCTCTACCAGTCACCTATCAAGAAGATGTATTGCAAATAGATGATGATGCTTTGGAAGAAATTGATATCAGATGGCAAGTTGCCATGCTCACTGCAAGGATCAAGAAGTGTCACAACTCACCATTTCAGGTCATTTCCTGAACTTTGGAAAAACACTATTCATCAAACACTATTCATCAAAACACTATTCATCAGTTTACTATTCATCATATTTGGTGTCAGTTTGACATTCAGAGAAGCATTCAGAAATTTTACTATTCACTAAACACTATTCATTGCCGAAAAAGATTTCATCATTCACGTGCATTATTCATTTCATCGTAAATTTAGTTTACGGGTATTTAAATTCGTGTAACCGTATTGGTTCAGGTGCGAATTCATGCATTATCAGTAAAGACATTTCATACGGACTAGAGTCAGTCTGCATATCATCAGTAGGTCATTTACATGTTATACCACTCTTAGGATTTTCAAATTATATATTTCATACATTTAACGTTTTACGTATAAGTATTTATAATAAACGTTAACACCCGGTTTATAAACACGACGAATATATCTAAATATTCCCACAATGGTCCCGACATATTTTTATATCCATTATATCATCATAAAAGTTATTACATTCATTTACCCAGTATTTTGGAATTTTACGTTTTCCAGTTCAGCGTTTTACGCGAATTACGCGTTTTTAACCCGCGTTTCCAGTTTTAACAACGTTCAAGCAACCCGATGGAACTTACCATTCATTTTTATTTTATTATGGAGTATTTTGACAAGTTTAGTCATTCTTTCAAGTTTCATATTTTTACGATGCCCGAATTTACGTTTCGCGGTTTAAAACTTTACGTTTTGCGATTAACGGAACCAAAACCGACTCTGTAAACTAGATTACCAAGCTTCCCACACACATTTAACTAACATGTGCAGCCCCCCCCCCCCCCTCCATTAGTCTTCACATTGACCATATAATTACAAGTATGCCATTGAAATTAGATAAATATTTACATAAACCACCAAAACATAACATACATAAAATTTTGGAATCAAAAGCTCAAGATCTCATCTTCCCCATCTCATAAGCCACAACCCAACTTCAATACTAGACCAAAATCCATTATTTTTCAAAGTACAAAGCATCAAAGTTGCTCATTTCATCATCCTAATCAAGAATCATAACCCAAAAACACAAGTAATCCAAGGTTTCTAATCATCTCACCACCTATTATTTCAAAGTGAGTATTCAAATTTATTTTCATGTTTTCATCTAATTAACATATGTATATCTTGGTATTCATGCTTAATTTCATGCTCATACTAGCTATACCACTTTATTTTTGTATACTTTTTGAACATACAAACCCTAGAATTGGTTTTAGGTGTTCCCTTGTTAAATTAACTTGATTACTAGTCATTAGGAACCCATGGCACCCTAAGAAGGTGTATGGTAGGATTAGTATAGATTTGTGGAGTTTGCAAGAGATTTGGTTGAAGTAGAAACTAGTTTTGAACATGAAAAATGGGTTTGTAACAAGTATATAAACATTCTGTCCCATTTTTGTAAATCCAGGGAAATCAGTAAGCATAAAGTAAACTTTGGCAAAATTTTTAGAAAATACTTTCAAAAACGAATCTGTAGGCGAAAGAACGGATTAAAAAGAGTTTATAACGAAGAAGTTATGATTTTTGCAAGTTTATTGACGAAAACTATTTTCCAGAAAAATACATGCTGTTGGACGTTTTTCATCGGACAAAAAGAGGCTTTAGACGTAACCCGGAGGAGCCGAGCTTTCCAAAATATATTACTACATACTAAGACGTAACCGTGGATATAAAGAACAAGTAAAACGGACTTATAACGACAAAGATATTCACGTTTCAATATCGGCAAAAATCCTCTATAATTGGCAGCTTTTAGAAATAATAATAATACTACGTACTAAATTCTAGATTTTCTAGAAATATTAACCAAGTACCCAATTTCATAACTAATGATGTATTAGTGATTACAAGTATATTTTCATTACTACAAGGCGTTATTTCAAGGATTTCAAACCGAGGATTTCAATACAAACATTGGTACATACGATATATATATAAGTATATATATTGCAACTAGTTTTATTTTTCTAATAGCCATATTTTTCCTAAGTCTTGGAATATATACTTTTGATAACAACAAGTGTTTTTCAAAGAGTAGAGTGGTATAGGAAACATGTGCATGGACATTCATAACATCATTTGGTGATCTAAAGTAGATCGTTCATCATTCACATTAGGTTGCGGCTAGTGTGCACGCCTTGTCTTTCAGTTCATTACATGTTCATGGTACCATCATATCAGGTGAGTTTTCATAGCCCCGTTTTCAATACAATATTTTGATTTCAAATCCCACGGGGGGAATACATTGCATCAATCATTTTAGTACAAGCCCAAGTATTCAAACATATGTACATTGCTTAAGTTGCCTTACCAATCAGTTAAAGTCCCCTGTTTATTATCATGGACCGTTAATTTGCCGGTAAGCGAGAGTGAGTGGATAGATCTATCGAGGGTGACGCCTCCATCCGTGGTAGTGATTACCAACCGTAAGCGGATGCATTTCATGTCTGTTACATCAGTTACGAGTGTTCTGGTAAAACATTCGGGAGGGGCATATAATGTTTCATCAGTCATAGCTTCGGTGCCATGAGCTTAAGGTCTATTGTACAATTTTCATGAGATTTTTATCTTGCACTTTTACTTGTGGTGGCCGTACATCATTACATTTTACAAACCTATGGAATTCACCAACATTCGTGTTGACGTTTTAGCAATGTATTTCAGGTTATTAAGGTAGCTCATGTGACATGCATTTGGACCTTCATGGAGTCGCGGAGTCGACGCGTCTCATCATTATTTCATGCACTTATGTAAACATTTGATCTAGTAGGACTTGTTTTCATAAACTTGCAACACATTTTGGGGACCTCATTTTGTAAACTCTGGATTATTTCAATGATCAAATGCAGTATTTTCCAAACGACACTTTAGGTCGTTCAATGTAACTGTAACTGTGGTGCTATGACAGACACCCCCAGGTATTCCATTCCACTGCAAGTCAGGTAAATTGGGGGTGTGACAGATTGGCATCAGAGCTAAGGTTATAGCGAACTAGGATGTATCTTGGACCCTAGACTATAACCACATCATCATAGCATCTCATCATTTCATCATAAGTGCATAATCATGATACATGTTGTTTCATACATACCCTGTGCGAGTTATTTATACTCATATCCGTATATGTATATCATTTTATTGACCTGGTTCACAAGTGACATGCCTTCAGATACTCACCCTGACATCCTTTTATCGGATTCCGACATTGAAGATGCCTTGTCATCTTCCACTACCATTATACCACCAGTTGCACTTACACCACCATTAGTACTATTGATTTGCCATAGGAACAGGGTTTTCCTATCATTCAGCCCGTACATAGAATGCCTTTTGGTAGTGTATTCAGAATTAATCTTAATGGACTTATTAGGATGCTTATTGCAAGGAAGATAGTGTGTTTTCTTTCCATCACTAGTAGGGCACTTACTACTCAGGTACTATCACCACCATCAGTTACTTATTACACTATTGGCCTTCCTATAGTGTGTACTTTAGTTTTACCTTTTGGATGTCGCGAGGTAGCGCGAAAGAGGGTAGTATTTCATTCACTGGTACCATCATTGTCATTTTCCTTTTCCATTCCCACTTGCCATGAACTAGATGACACCTAGTAGATAATACCAATATCACGGACTCAACAGGAACATCCACAGATTCTTCAGGAATGGTTCAGAACCTACATTATCTAAGATTTGATCGATGCACAACTTCAGACACCACTTCAGGACTATCTCGACCTTATGATGTCACAAACCTGATTTCACACAGAGGGACACCAGGAAGTCCCTAGACTAGACTTATATCCTCACTAGTTTTTACTATTATCCTAGCCACAGAAAGTGTGGGACATAGTCTAAAGAAGTTGTTGTCTTTTGATTGTTGTACAAACAAAAATATCAAGTGTGACTCTACTATGTAAGGAATGGTTGTGCTATTTGTGATATCGGTTCACGTAGACCGAAATTTTCATGTATTATATTCATGTGTTGTGAATATGATGACTTTGATTAACTATATATACTCATGGTCTCTTATGATTGGATGAAGAGAGAGTTAAGCAAACCACTCCAAGCATGATGCAAGCTGCTGTTGGACAAATCATTGCCAAGAACATAGCCACCGCCCTCACTAAGGAACTTACTCACGTGGAATTTATGGGGTGCAATCCTCCCTCCTTTAGCGGAACTAGAGACACAAAGGAATTTCTCAAATGGTTCGAAGAAATAGAAACAATATTTCAATGTGGCGACTGTCATAAGGAAGACAAGGTTAAGTTCGCCACATGCACTTTTCAGGATCATGCCCAGGAATGGTGGACCAAACATATTAAGATGGTGGGAGTTGATGCTGCCTACTCACACTCTTGGGAGAAACTAAGAAGGATGATGAGTATAACATTTTGTGTAGGAAGTGAATTACGAGCAAAGGAACAGGAAACACTAAACTTTACCATGGTAGGAAATGATGTTGACGAGTACACTACTCATTTTCATGAAATAACACGACTAGGTTCTGCAATGGATGAACCAGAAAGCAAGAAACTTGAAAGGTACATCGGGGGACTCTCAAATGAAATTCGTATGTTGGTCATCGCATGGGAACCCGATACCATGTCTGAAGCTATCAAAATGGCGATCGAGGCAAAGGAACTCATAGTTCACGCCGAGACATCAGGAAACAATAGTGACAATAAAAGGAAGTGGAACAACAATCTAGGTTGTAATGCTGCTCAACAATCACCCAAAGGACAAAAAGTGAATAGAGTCTTTGCTGCAGAACCGTACACAAAGAGAAGGTATATTGGAAAGTTACCTTACTGCAACCTGTGTAATCAACATCACCGAGGTCATTGCAGTAAAACGTGTGGAGTGTGCAAGAAGCGGGGTCATTGGACTGAAGACTGTAGGAAACTCACAAATCAGAAGATCCTAGGGAGTTGCTTCAAATGTGGAAACTTAGGGCATTTCAAGAATGACTGCCCGGAGCTAAGGAACAAGGAAAAAAAATCAGGAACTTGGAATCAAGACTAAATCGCTAGAGGAATAGCATGAGCTGTTGAAAGAGAACCGTCAGGATATTAGCAACATCAAGGATAACAACAATGCTTCAGCAGGAAGAGCTTTGTTTCAATATATAAACCGTAGTTAGAGCCCTTTAGGGTTGTATCTTTCCTTTTGTACTTACCGTTAGTACGATGACATAACCTAGTTGTATTAAGCACTTTCCTGTCCAATGTAGTATCTATCCTTTGTTACCTCTGTGATAATCATAACCATCGTTTACTCCATTTTCTATCCCGATTGCCCAGACTTCAATCGTTTCGCAACATTTTAGCATTGTCTCATCAAGGATTAGGTTGATTTCGTTTTTGACGAATTAGTAGACTATTACCATTTGACAAGATTCACCCACGTATCCAATACACCATTCAAGCTATTTTACTATCATATGGGGAAACTGTTTTACAGAAAAATTTCTGAAGTAAGCTATTTTATTACCATCCTATAAATTGATTTTCTGTCATTACACCAAGTATTTACTATTATTACGCGAGGCAATTTTCATGTTATTTGAAAGAAAACATCAGGATACCATTTTTAATAACAATGCGTTGAACACTATCTAAAACTTTTGAGAAAAGTTATGATATTTTGACAAAATCTAACATCGCATCATTAGTCCTCAATTGTACATAGCCTGATCACCTATGTAAAATTCAGGAAGGATTATGCCATGAAGGAAATAATTACCTTTTCAAAGGATTGTTAATAACAATCTTCATTTAAAAGT
Organism: Artemisia argyi; assembly: GCA_030686995.1. Lineage (NCBI taxonomy): Eukaryota > Viridiplantae > Streptophyta > Magnoliopsida > Asterales > Asteraceae > Artemisia > Artemisia argyi. The sequence goes on from CM060687.1 coordinate 91,085,895, forward strand.
TTTGTAAACAAAGGAACTCTTCCATAAACATCCCTTTTTGCCGAACTATCCCTGGATACTTACCCTACCTGTCACTCACTTAGCCAGTAAGTTGGATTTTCCCATTGACTTCCCTAACAGAGACTTTCCATACAAATTACAAGTAGGATTCCTCTATACAATAGAAGCAACGAAAGGATTTCAGAACTACTAACCAGGACTAGAAGTATATAGTGAGAGAATTCATAACTCAACAACAAATTCTAAGATACCGCGAGACCATCCGAATCACCATCTTTGACTCAGTTGTCAAATTCTATCGTTTAAAGGTACTAGCTAGACTGAGCTACAAGATTGAACTCAATATAAATGTCCACAGGACAACACAATAGAAATAAACCAAGCTTCTAAGTGAGACTGTAGAGCATTTCATTTAAACATGGCCTCATCCATACATAAACTTTCCTGCAGTAAGTTTTCACAAAGGACAATTGTTTGAATCGAGTATATCGATGTAGATTCCTCTAAGGCATTATGTCTCTAGAAATTTTCGATAACCTCACCTTCATACCAAGAAAGGGATCAAACCAGAACATATCTCCTCATCTACATGGGAAAACAGAATAGACATTCATCGACACAACATCAAGTGATACCTTCGTCTTGCCAATTACAACGATAAACTATTTCAGGACTTAAGTTAGTCTAAATACCTATGCTTGTAGTTATGCCAGATAACCACCAATAGACATTATCCAACCTCAGGAACTAAATGTTAGACATCTATGCATTTAAGCGAACATTTCCTATTCTACCATTTTATCCTTGTTAGTGTTTTCACTTTTAAATAAAGTTGATGCGTTTACATAAATCACCTACCTTGTGGAAAAATGATTTCTGAAATTCCTATTTTGAACAAGTACGATCCTTTTTGGTCAATCTTTAGCAACACTATTATACAATGAGAAATATGCATAGACATCAAACTTTGGTAAGCAGTCTTAAATCACAACATGTTTGAAAACATTTTTTTATTTCATAACTACTGAAATTTTGAATCATCAAGAAAAATATTACTCAGTAAATCATTTGCTCCATTTTCTAAATTCGTTTATTCAGAAAAGGATTTCAACTAAAACTCACAATCGCGAGACAAATTTCCAGAACTAATTTCCCTACAACATCGCTTATGCATTTAGGATTTGTGACTTGACAATAAAGAATATTTGGAATATGTGATGAAGGAATTAGGAAGGACATCACAAATTAATCACGAACTTCAGTAGTGGAGACTAAACCCAATAGACAAAGAAGAACATATGTCTTATCATCCGTTGGAACAAAACACAAGGAATCAAATTGTTACTTATATTCTATCCCTTTCAGATAACGCCAAGTTCGTAGGACCGAACGTTGTGGAATTAGTCACAAAGGTTTATTGTACCCATTTCAGTTATTCCTGATAAGGAAATCGATTCACCTTGGACTTCAAGAAATCATTTCAGGATTTCCTTCAGAAACCCATTTAGATGTGAACATCACCTATCACCCTCAGACCGATGGTCAAAGCCAGAGGACAATTCAAACATAGGAAAGTATGCTCAGAGCATGAGTGATTGACCCTAGAAATGGTTGGACTAATCATTTAACATAAATCAAATTCATCTACAACAATAGTTATCACACCAACAGCGAGAAACTGGCAGAAGTTAGGTTGGTACATAACACACATCATCTGAATTGGGTATCCTGAACAACAAACCATCCAGATTCAAGTGGGAGAACAAATTAAGTTAAAAGCATTGCCTTGGATTGGCATGATACAAATTGGATAACAAGAGAGGTTGAACCTTTAGCAGATTGGACCATTTAAGATTCATTTTAGAATCGACCAACTAGCGTACAAACTTGAGTTCTGGCAGAATTCAGCAGTATATATTACCAGTATCACATTTAAAACATTAAGAAGCGCAGACCATCTATTGATGGGCCAAACTCAGAAAAAGCTCAACTCACTAGTCTAGTAGGCATTCATGAAATAACCAGAAATTTCCTACAAGTCAAGAATCAGTTACAAGTTCAATAAGTCGTAAACCATTAAAACTTCAAGTTCTGCAGAGTTATGCAGAAAGTTCTGCCTAGGAAAGGCATGTTATCGTTCAGAAAACTTGGAAAGTTACACCAATATACACTGGACCATTTATATTCTGACAGAGAAGGCATAGTGGCTGTCAGACTTGAACATTGTCAGAGAACAACAGGATAACACGAACATATTTCACATTTTCAGATCCCCAGAAATGACTTTCAGATGAGTCACTCATGATTCCATTGGAAGGGATCCAACCCAAATGACAATCTCAGACCTTGTAAGAGAACCAACAGAAATCATGGACCGTGTGGTCAAACAGTTGAGTTAGAGTCGAATTCCTATCGTTAGAGTTCGCTGGAATTCTCGAATATCATCACCTTTTCACCAATGTGTTTTCAGAAACAAACATAAACTGAACTTCGGGACGAAGTTCCTTTTAGAGGGGAAGACTGTCACAACTCACCATTTCAGGTCATTTCCCGAACTTTGGAAAAATACTATTCATCAAACACTATTCATCAAAACACTATTCATCATATTTGGTGTCAGTTTGACATTCAGAGAAGCATTCAGAAATTTTACTATTCACTAAACACTATTCATTGCCGGAAAAGATTTCATCATTCACGTGCATTATTCATTTCATCGTAAATTTAGTTTACGGGTATTTAAATTCGTGTAACCGTATTGGTTCAGGTGCGAATTCATGCATTATCAGTAAAGACATTTCATACGGACTAGAGACAGTCTGCATATCATCAGTAGGTCATTTACATGTTATACCACTCTTAGGATTTTCAAATTATATATTTGATACATTTAACGTTTTACGTATAAGTATTTATAATAAACGTTAACACCTGGTTTATAAACACGACGAATATATCTAAATATTCCCACAATGGTCCCGACATATTTTTATATCCATTATATCATCATAAAAGTTATTACATTCATTTACCCAGTATTTTGGAATTTTACGTTTTCCAGTTCAGCGTTTTACGCGAATTACGCGTTTTTAACCCGCGTTTCCAGTTTTAACAACGTTCAAGCAACCCGATGGAACTTACCATTCATTTTTATTTTATTATGGAGTATTTTGACAAGTTTAGTCATTCTTTCAAGTTTCATATTTTTACGATGCCCGAATTTACGTTTCGCGGTTTAAAACTTTACGTTTTGCGATTAACGGAACCAAAACCGACTCCGTGAACTAGATTACCAAGCTTCCCACACACATTTAACTAACATGTGCAGCCCCCCCCCCCCCCCCCCCCCCTCATTAGTCTTCACATTGACCATATAATTACAAGTATGCCATTGAAATTAGATAAATATTTACATAAACCACCAAAACATAACATACATAAAATTTTGGAATCAAAAGCTCAAGATCTCATCTTCCCCATCTCATAAGCCACGACCCAACTTCAATACTAGACCAAAATCCATTATTTTACAAAGTACAAAGCATCAAAGTTGCTCATTTCATCATCCTAATCAAGAATCATAACCCAAAAACACAAGTAATCCAAGGTTTCTAATCATCTCACCACCTATTATTTCAAAGTGAGTATTCAAATTTATTTTCATGTTTTCAACTAATTAACATATGTATATCTTGGTATTCATGCTTAATTTCATGCTCATACTAGCTATACCACTTTATTTTTGTATACATTTTGAACATACAAACCCTAGAATTGGTTTTAGGTGTTCCCTTGTTAAATTAACTTGATTACTAGTCATTAGGAACCCATGGCACCCTAAGAAGGTGTATGGTAGGATTAGTATAGATTTGTGGAGTTTACAAGAGATTTGGTTGAAGTAGAAACTAGTTTTGAACATGAAAAATGGGTTTGTAACAAGTATATAAACATTCTGTCCCATTTTTGTAAATCCAGGAAAATCAGTAAACATAAAGTAAACTTTGGCAAAATTTTTAGAAAATACTTTCAAAAACGAATCCGTAGGCGAAAGAACGGATTAAAAAGAGTTTATAACGAAGAAGTTATGATTTTTGCAAGTTTATTGACGAAAACTATTTTCCGGAAAAATACATGCTGTTGGACGTTTTTCATCGGACAAAAAAAGGCTTTAGACGTAACCCGGAGGAGCCGAGCTTTCCAAAATATATTACTACATACTAAGACATAACCGTAGATATAAAGAACAAGTAAAACGGACTTATAACGACAAAGATATTCACGTTTCAATATCGGCAAAAATCCTCTATAATTGGCAGCTTTTAGAAATAATAATAACACTACGTACTAAATTCTAGATTTTCTAGAAATATTAACCAAGTACCCAATTTCATAACTAATGATGTATTAGTGATTACAAGTATATTTTCATTACTACAAGGCGTTATTTCAAGGATTTCAAACCGAGGATTTCAACACAAACATTGGTACATACGATATATATATAAGTATATCTATTGCAACTAGTTTTATTTTTCTAATAGCCATATTTTTCCTAAGTCTTGGAATATATACTTTTGATAACAACAAGTGTTTTTCAAAGAGTAGAGTGGTATAGGAAACATGTGCATGGACATTCATAACATCATTTGGTGATCTAAAGTAGATCGTTCATCATTCACATTAGGTTGCGGCTAGTGTGCGCGCCTTGTCTTTCAGTTCATTACATGTTCATGGTACCATCATATCAGGTGAGTTTTCATAGCCCCGTTTTCAATACAATATTTTGATTTCAAATCCCACGGGGGGAATACATTGCATCAATCATTTTAGTACGAGCCCAAGTATTCAAACATATGTACATTGCTTAAGTTGCCTTACCAATCAGTTAAAGTCCCCTGTTTATTATCATGGACCATTAATTTGCCGGTAAGCGAGAGTGAGGGATAGATTTATCGAGGGTGATGCCTCCACCCGTGGTAGTGATTACCAACCGTAAGCGGATACATTTCATGTTTGTTACATCAGTTACGAGTGTTCTGGTAAAACATTCGGGAGGGGCATATAATGTTTCATCAGTCATAGCTTCGGTGCCATGTGGCTTAAGGTCTATTGTACAATTTTCATGAGATTTTTATCTTGCACTTTTACTTGTGGTGGCCGTACATCCTTACATTTTACAAACCTATGGAATTCACCAACATTCGTGTTGACGTTTTAGCAATGTATTTCAGGTTATTAAGGTAGCTCATGTGACATGCATTTGGACCATCATGGAGTCGCGGAGTCGACGCGTCTCATCATTATTTCATGCACTTATGTAAACATTTGATCTAGTAGGACTTGTTTTCATAAACTTGCAACACATTTTGGGGACCTCATTTTGTAAACTCTGGATTATTTCAATGATCAAATGCAGTATTTTCCAAACGACACTTTAGGTCGTTCAATGTAACTGTAATTGTGGTGCTATGACAGACACCCCCAGGTATTCCATTCCGCTGCAAGTCAGGTAAATTGGGGGTGTGACAAGAAGTATGTGAACAAGACAGGAAAAGGCATCAACTTCAGAGCTAAACAAGGAATAACATTTGACAAGTCCAAGATTGAGTGTTTCAACTGTCAAAGGACTGGTCACTTTGCAAGGGAGTGCAAATTTGCAAAGTATCAAGCAAACAAGATGATTGAACCACCCAAGCCTGAAAGAAAAGAGATTCTAATTACTGAACCAAAACCAAAAGCTTTGGTTGCTCAAAAAAATATGTCAGAGATTGATTGGTCCAATGAGTTTGATGATGAACCTGTAACGTATTCAATGGTTGCATTGGAAGACTGGAGCACAGCATTTGATGAAGAGCCTGGATATGCTGCTTTGGAGTCAAGAGATGAGTTAGGAAGCTTTGATTGAAGCATGGAGTTTGAAGAAGTGCCTGTTCAACTTGCTATGGTAGCTGCTTCACCAAGTTCATCCACTAACTCTGAGGTATGCTCTAAGTGATATGATATGTATCAAAAGTTACTTAGTGAGTATGTAGCTGAAAGAGATAAATTTCAAAAAGCTAGGGCTGAGATAACTGGTTATCAATTAACTTTAGAGTCAATGGAAGCCAAAATTCTTACACATGAAAACAATGAAGTAGCATGGCTTGAAACATATAAACAACAGGATTACCTAGTTAAGTTAAATGAATGGAAACTAGGTTGCAAGGTGTCTGAACTAGAAAAAGTGACTGCTGAAAGGGATAAGTTGTTAGAAAAACTTGCTGTATGGAATGAGGCAGGTGTGTTACATGTTCAATTTGTTGAAAAGCAAAGAACATCTAATATTAAGACAGGCCTAGGTTATGATAATAATAGCAATGAAGGTATTCCATTTAAGAGCAAGGAACTAAATCTTACAGTTGATACCTCCACTAGTGATGAAGAGTTCATAAGGCTAGATGAAAACACTTCTAGTGATGAGGAATCCCCTAGTCCAACACCTCCTGTATTTCAGAAAGAAAAGGGATATAATGCAGTTCCTCACCCCCCAGGTAGCTTTCAACCACCTAGAAAAGATGTTGATTGTTATGGTGTAGATAATCTAGAGTTTAGGAAAAAGCTTAAAAGTAAATTTAATCCTGAAACTTTAGAAAAATCTGTTGAAGCACCTAAGGTAGAAGAGACCAAGTTTTCAAAACAAGCAGTACCTTCAAACTCTTTTCAAAATACTGCTGATCACTCAGCAGTACCTCAAAGAAAATTCTTTCAAAATACTGCTAATTTTAGAAACACTTATGGAAGGGGATTTGGGGATATTGGTCCAAAGGTCTGTTATGTTTGTTATAGTCCTCATCATTTGATTAAAGACTGTGATTATCATTCAGAATACCTAAGTAAATATCCAAAGACCAGAACTACACAACCAAGTTATAGGGAGAATAAGTCAAGGGATAACAAACCAGTTTGGAACTATACAAATAGGGTCAACCATAGTAATTTCTCAAAAGACTATAGGTACCCTCATCAGAAAAGGTCATACTCGAAACCCTCAGTACCTTCACAAAGTACTGATAGAAAGTTCCCTAATGTTTCTAGCAAACACCCAAGTGTAAGATCTAGGAGGCACAATCATTACAACCCTAGAAAGCCTTACAACACAAGAAAAGATGCTAGGACACAGAACCCAACTCCTAAAGTTACAACTAAATGGGTTAAGAAAGAAAGTACTGCTGGGGAAAAACCAGTACTTTCAGAAGTTAAGGGTGAAAGGGGACAAGTGATCTTGAAAAATCAACAATTTTGGAAACAAAAACCTTAATTCTTGATCATGCTTTCAAAGACAGTGGTGATTACATACTCAAAAATTTTGAGTATGTCACTCCACAAGGGGAACACAAGTCAGTAATGGCTTGGGTTCCTAAAAATAACTAACCTTTTTCATGTGAATGCAGGGCAACCCATAGGAGGAGCTTAAAGATCATCTTATTGTAGATAGTGGTTGCTCTGGCAGTATGGCAGGAGAAAAGGAGCTCTTGTCAGATTTTAAAGCTTATTTTGGAGGAAAAATTGCATTTGGGAATGATCCTGATGGAGGAAGAATAACTGGCAAAGGAACTATCAAGGCAGGAAACATTGATTTTGAAGATGTTAGATATGTGAAGGAGCTCAAATTCAATCTTTTGTCAGTCTCTCAGATTTGTGATAAGAAGTACCCTGTGTTATTCTTTGACACAGAATGTCTTATACTTTCTCCTGATTTCAAGTTAGAAGATAGAAACTTGGTGTTGCTGAGAGCACCAAGAACTAATGATGTGTACAACATAGACTTAAAGAATGTAAATTCTGCTGAAAGAGCAACATGTTTGATTGCAAGAGCATCTATGGAGGAAGCACATCAATGGCACAGAAGACTGGGACATGTAAATTTCAAAAACATCAATAAGCTGGTCAGAGGTAATTTAGTTAGAGGTTTACCTTCTAAGACATTCAAGAATGATCACACATGTCTTGCTTGTAAGAAGGGTAAACAGTACAAGGCCTCTTGTAAGAAGATTGATGAGAAGACTATTAGAGAGCCTTTGGAATTGCTGCACATGGATCTGTTTGGACCTGTTTCAGTTGTTAGTCTGAACAAGAAGAAGTACTGCTTGGTTGTAACAGATGACTGTAGCAGATTTGGTTGGGTCTTTTTCTTATGCTTTAAAGATGAAACTTTTGATGCTATTCATGATCTAATAATAGCACTTGAAAATCAGTTAAGACTCAAGGTTAGAGGCATTAGATGTGATAATGGGACTGAGTTCCAGAATCAGCTTATGGATGAATTTTGTGCCAAGAAAGGTATTAAAAGAGAGTTCAGTATTGCTAGAACTCCTCAGCAAAATGGAGTTGCAGAAAGAAAGAATAGAACTCTTATAGAAGCAGCAAGGACAATGCTTGCAGACTCTCAACTACCTGTTCCATTCTGGGCTGAAGCTGTAAGTGCTGCTTGCTATGTATTGAATAGAGTATCAGTGACTAAACCTCAAATGAAGACACCTTATGAGTTGCTCATGGGAAAGAAGCCAAGCATCAAGTTTATGAAACCTTTTGGATGTCCCCTAACCATCTTAAATACTGCTGATAATTTGGGCAAATTTGATGGGAAGTCAGATGAAGGATATTTATTGGGATATTGTACAAATAGCAAAGGATTCAGAGTGTACAATAGGGCTACCAAGAAGGTTCAAGAATGTCTTCATGTTGATTTTTCGGAAGAACAAGAGAATTCTAAAGGTAAAGGTCCTGATTGGATGTTTGATCTTGATTTAATGTCTTCATCAATGAATTATGTACCTGTAAGGGAAGAAAATCAAGTTGCTCCCACTGAAGAAGAAGCACAGTACATTGTTCATTATGTTAATTTAATATCTGAAGATGAGCCAAAAGATAATGCCAATAATGATAAGAAAAGTACTTCTGAGCCTCAAGGTATTTCTAAACCTACCAGTACTGTTGATCCTCAAAGTACTGTTCCACCACAAATACCAATATCTGTAGAAGATCAAGCCATTCAAGATGAACTTTCTAGGATGATTTTTCAAGAAATAATGGCTAAGTCATATGATGATGAACAAAGGAGAGCTTATGAAGCAGAAAAGAAGAAGGCAAAAGAAACAGCCAGTACTTTACCCCAAAGTACTGCTAATCCATTTGAAAGTACTTTTCAACCTTTGAATACTTCAAATTGGATAAATACTGATGTTGTTCATGATCCTAATATGCCTGACTTAGAAGATACTGCTGATCCAAACACAATTACCTTAGAAGACACTGATGATGAATTGGATCAAGAAGGCATTTTCTCAGATTCTAATGAAGATCCTGATATCACTAATTTGGAAGGTAATCTTGAAGTCTCACCAACTCCTACTCTCAGAATTCATAAAACTCATCCTGTTACCAATATTATTGGACCCTCATCATCAGGGGTGCTCACAAGGACTAAGGCTAAGAATATGTCTCAACAACATACTTCTTTACTTAGTTTTATCTACAAGCAAAACAGGGTGAATCACAAAGATCAGAAGTTGTGTTTATTTGCTTGTTTTCTATCTCAGGAAGAGCCCAAGAATATCAAACAAGCATTAGCCAAGGAAAGTTGGGTGGAAGCTATGCAAGAAGAACTCCTACAGTTTAAACTTCAAGAAGTTTAGGTATTATGTGATTTACCTGATGGAAAGAAACTTATTGGAACTAAATGGGTCTTCAGAGTGAAAAGAGATGAAAGAGGGAATGTTATTAAGAACAAGGCAAGGTCAGTGGCTCAAGGTTATAGACAGGAAGAAGGAGTAGACTATGATGAAGTTTTTGCTCCTGTGGCAAGGCTTGAAGCCATCAGGCTATTTTTGGCTTTTGCATCTTATATGGGATTCCCTGTATATCAGATGGATGTTAAAAGTGCTTTTTTATATGGCAAAATCACAGAAGAAGTTTATGTCAAACCGCCTCCTGGTTTTGAAGACCCTGCACACCCAAACAAAGTCTACAAGGTGATCAAGGCTCTTTATGGCCTACATGAAGCTCCCAGAGCATGGTATGAAAGGCTTTCCAATTTTCTATTGCAACATGGTTATAGAAGAGGAGCTATTGACAAGACTTTGTTTATCAAGAGAGATAAGAAGGATATCATGCTAGTTCAAGTGTATGTAGATGATATTATTTTTGGTGCTACTAAGCAATCTATGGTGAAGGAATTTGAAGATCTTATGCAGAAAGAGTTTCAGATGAGTTCCATGGGAGAATTAACATTCTTCTTAGGACTTCAAGTGCAACAGTCAAGCAGTGGAATTTATATTTGTCAAGATAAGTATGTTGCAGATATTCTTAAGAGATTCACTTTCACTACTGTTAGGCCTACATCTACACCAGTGGATACTAACAAACCTTTGGGAAAAGAGAAGATGGAGAAGATGTTGATGTCACACTATACAGGTTTATGATTGGATGTCTTATGTATTTAACTGCATCAAGACCTGATATTACTTTTGCTGTGAGCTTATGTGCAAGACATCAAGTTAATCCAAAAGTATCTCACTTGAATGCTGTGAAGAGGATTTTCAGGTATCTTAGGCAACAACCTAAGCTAGGATTATGGTATCCTAGGGATTCACCTTTCCATCTCCAAGCCTTTTCAGACAGTGATTATGCTGGAGATAACTATGACAGAAGATCCACAACTGGAGGATGACAGTACCTTGGAAGCAGATTAGTGTCATGGCAATGTAAGAAGCAAACAATTGCAGCAACTTCTTCCACAGAAGCAGAGTATGTAGCTGCTGCAAGTTGTTGTGCACAAGTACTTTGGTTACAGAATCAGCTTCTGGATTATGGATTCAATTTCAAGAATACTCCTATCAATATTGATAATGAGAGTACTATCTGTATTGTCAAGAATCCCGTCTATCATTCCAAGACCAAGCACATTCAGATTAGACATCACTTTATAAGAGATTGCTATGAACAAAGGCTTATCAATGTGGTTAAAGTTCATACTGATGATAATGTAGCAGATCTACTCACAAAGGGCTTTGATGTTTCAAGATTTACTTTTTTGGTTGTGAGTATTGGCATGATTAATAAATAAGCTATTTTTGAGGGGAGGCATAAGTAGTTATTAGTTAGTCATTATTTGAGGGGAGGCTACATGTATCATTCAACAGAAAGGATTTTATTCATTCAAATTCTTACAACTACCATTCAGAGTACATCACCATTCTTGTTTTCAAGTAACAGACACAGACACAACAAAGACAACACAAACACAAGACTACATCAACCTACTACCAAGCTCCACACACCTACTCCATAGGCCTTTTTCCCTTGCCCTCATAGCTTTGTTTTCCCTTTTGGGCAGTCCTTCTCTTGTCATCAAAAGAAGTCTATTTTCTTGGGCAAGCCAGGCCAAGAACCTGTTTGTGAGGTCTTTCTTTTCTTGGAGCAGGCCACTTCATGTTCTGAATAGCTGTTTCCAGGGCTTGAGTCAAAGCATGTGGAAGCTCTTTAGCCAAAGATGAACCAGTAACAACTTTCTTCTTTTTGGGCTTTTTGCTGGTAGTACTACCTGCATCAGTTATGGTAGAGTTGGCTGCACTCATTGTTGATGAAGCTTCTTGGTGTCCCATCCATTGCACATGAGGAGGAAAATAGTCTGACCATCCTGGATCTTCAAACTCAGAATCAGAGTAGTAACTTATCTCTGAATCTGTGGTACCCTCTGAGTCTGAAGAGATGTTCACAATTGCAATGTGACTCATTGTGCTTACTTGTTTTTGTTAAGAGAAAATATGGTGTTTGCAAGTTGTTGATGAAGTTGCTTTTATAAGCAAGGTAAAGGTAAATGGGCATTTAATGAAGTGTATTGAAGTTCACTTACCTTGGTAGCTTTGGGATTTAATTTGGGGAGCTGGTTATTAATAAGGGTTGACTTTCAAAGATATTTTGGTCAAATGGTCAACATTCAAGATTTTTAGTGGGAAAGTACTTTGGTTAATATACTGTGTGAGCTTATAACGGAAAGTACTGCTCCATATTCGATGGAAAGTACTGCTTGGTGGTATTAAAAGGGTTCGCTGACGTGTCAGATACTGTTCCAACGGTCAGATTTGCGGCTAACAACCTTTCGAAAGATATGGGATATTTACTTCCAAAAATAACGGTAAAATCATTAATTAACCGTGATTTTTTGTAATCTTATCCTTATATAAACCTCATATCTTTTCCTTTTATTCACCTTTATTAACTCATACCTACTTTGCATCGATCATCACTTTTCTCACTCTAACCCTAATCATCATGGCTAATCGACGTACCAACACCAAACACAACATGATCGCAAACCTTGAGAAAACCCAAGAAAACCTTGATTTTCATGGTATTATTGATTTTCTCACTGGTACCAACATCTGTTACTCCATCCTTGTCAACCCCGAGATTATTGGACCCTGGATTCAAGCTTTTTGGGATACAGCCACGTCACAGCTTGAAGACAGAAAGGATATCATTACTGCTACAGTTGCTGGGTGAGCTATACGTGTTACAGAAGCTTCAATCAGGGAGGCTTTGTTATTTGATGATGAAGGAGGCTCTGTTTTATTTGGGAAACAAGAAGTTTGGAATACACTCAGAGATATTGGGTATGAAGGTTCTTTGACTAAGCTTACTTTTCAGAAGGCTATGGTTAGTCCTCATTGGAAATTTCTTATTCATGTTTTGCTCCATTGTTTGAGTCCAAAGAGTACTGCTTGGGATCAGTTCAGTCATTCCATAGCTTCTGCTTTTGTTGGTCTTATTACCAATCAGCCTTTCAATTTCTCATACATGATCCTTGAAGGTATGCTTACTCATATTAAGGCTGGCAAACCTTTTCTTATGTATCCTAGGTTTGTTCAATTGCTTTTAGAGAATCCACTAGATGGTATACCTAAACCTCAGGATTATGTACCTACCATTAGGATGCCACCTAAAGTTTTCACTTTTATGTCCAATAAGGGAGTTAATTTTTCGGGTAGGAATATACCTCTTAATGCTTATATGTTAGAGGTAGCTCAAGCTGTTAGGGATGAAGAAGACAATAGTGGTTCTGCACATTCTAATAATGATGCTCAATCTGATTATGCTGAGCATTCTGCTTCAGTACATACCCCCACACCACCTATTGTTTCCCCTCAGCATGTTGTTTCAGGTGAAAGGACTTCATCAAAAAAAGCTTCTTTGGATACATCTGTTTCTGCTCAAGGTACTTCTCCACAAAGTACTGATCCTCAAGGTACTGCTTCAGAGGATACACAAGTACCTACTCCCAATGATTATACTTCCACAGGTGGGCTTCAAACACCTGGAGGAGATGAGGGAATGGCTGGTACTGAGAGTACTTCTGATTTGGTTCAAGAACTGGAGGAGATGAAGTCAACTGTTAATGCTCAAGCTGCAGAAATCAAAAAGCTAAGAAAGAAGTTCAGAAGATTGAAGAAATTTGTCTGGCCTCTTGTTCAGAATTTTAGGCTTTATGTGAAAGAAAAGAAGCAGTCTCAGAAGCCAAAATCTACAAAGAAGAAGTCTAAGTCCAAGAGGAGGCATAGGAAATCATCATCTATCAAATTGGGGAGGAATCAGGATGATAATTTGGATAGATTTGATGATATGGTTCAATATTCAGAAGAAAAGAATGATCAAGATGAAAATATTGCTCAAAACAGTACTGAAAGAAAAAGTGGTGAGACAGAGCAAATTAATCTTGAAGTTGAGCATGAGGATGTAAAAAGTGGTGATACAGAAGAAATTGATTTAGAAGGAAATAATGTTCAAAGTACTTTTGTTGAAAATACTGTTGTGCAAGGTACTGCTGAACAAGATATTGCTGTTATTGGAACTTCTGTAGCTGGACCTTCTACAAAGCATTATGAAGATGAAGCTGGTCTTTCCACTTTTATACAGCAAGGAGAAGAAAGAGTACATACTGCTAGTGATGATGAAACAATTGCTCACGTTATGATGAATTTAAGGAGACCTACAGGAGGAATACACATCTCTGAGCTTGCACAAAAAGATGATGAAAGTACTTCTGAATCAGAAAAACTAGATCCAAAAGATAAAGGGAAAGGGATAATGGTTCAGAAAGATATTAAGAAGAAGAAGAAGAAATTTTCTATTGCTCAGATTAGAGAATTAGAGACTGTAGATGATTTAGAGCTTGCTAGAAAGCAACAAGCTGAATATGATGCTGAGTATTTGGAAGAAGTCAGTAGGCCAATTACAAAGAAGCCAATGACCAAAGCTCAGGAAAGAAACTGGATGATACAGTTCTTGAGAAAGAAGGGATACAGGAATTTGCATTTGAAAAGGTATCCAGAAGTAAAAGCTCTGGGGGATAAAGTACAAGAAGATATCAGAAGAGAAGTAGAAAACTTTGTGCCTATGGAAGTTGATAGAAAGAAGAAATTAGAAGATATAAGGAAGGAACAAGCTGAGCAAAGGAGATTGAAAAGAAAGAAATTAGCTGAGGATGATAAATTATCAAAAAGGCTGAAGTTAGTTCATGAAGATACAGTTGATGAACTCAGAAATTATTTTAGAGTTGTTGATTTTGAGAATAAGAAGATTGAAGATTTTGGAAAGAAGTCCAAGATAATCTCATTTTCTGTTGTTGAATCAAAATAGGGAAATTATTTTATGATCCACAGAGAAGATGAAAGCTTCACACCATTCAATATGTTATGGGATTTATTGCACTGTATCACAAGGGCAGATCTTTATGACTTATATGTGCAAGTGCAGACATACTATGCAGAGATTGAAGCTTCAGGAGTGGGATTAGTTTTGATTGGAGACTTATTTACCATCTGGGATACTGAAGAAACAAGTGTTGATCCTCTCTGGAATGATCAAGAGAATTGGGAAATAACAAGATGGAGATTCTTTGAGTCATCAGGAGTTCATACACTAGAGATGGAAAATGGTACTATGATTCACATGTTGGCTGAGAGGAGATATCCATTGATTAGAGAAATCATGCTCAGAATGCTGGATCATAGTATGGAACTTGAAGATGAATCTGAAGTAGCTTTGGATGTTATCAAGTTATTTATCAGATGGGTCAAGTCTGAAGAGTAATATTGCATAATACTGGTATGATTTGTTTTGTAAAATAAAGTATTTTTCAAAGTACTGCAAAAACAAACAGTACTTTATCAAAGTATTGCTTGCTGATATAAACCAGTATAGGTTCTTTAAAATAAAAATAAAATGTTTTGATGTTTAAAAGAAAAGAGGATTTGAAAAGAAACACATGGTGTTAGTATTTATACTGCACAACAAATGGTAATCAACTCACCATGTTTAACAGACACGAAAGAGTTTGACTCATCATGAGGGTATGGCTCTGATGTGATAATCAAATCCGTTGATGGTTGATAGTTTACCAAAAACTAGGTTATCAACTCACCATACATCCAAGTGATCAAGAGTTGGCTAGTCCATAGAAAACGGCTCATGGTAAAGACATATCAAATCCGTTGATAGTTGATGATTTGCTAAAAATCATAATTTTCAATGATTCACCTCTCACAGGAGTTAACACACCTGGAAGTGATGAGAATAGTATGAAACTTTTAAGATTTGATGATCTTTGTACCAAAATGTTGCTGAGAAGATACCATGGAAGATATGATGCTGATGAAGAGTACTTTGACATATGACAGATAGAAGAAAAGGAATAAAGAAACAATAAGAGTACTTTGACATATGACAGATAGAAGAAAAGGAATAAAGAAACAATCTTTCTGAATGATTAAAGATTTGAAGATTAAAGATAACAAAGAAACTTGAAATCAAGCAAGTAGAGTTCAAGTTAGGGGAGGATTGTTGGGATATAAAATATCAAAGTACTTCTGGATGTCAAAGTACTGCTGCATGAAGAATAAAAGTCAAAGTACTGCTGAAGAATAAAGTCAAAGTACTGCTGTTATTGAAGAATTCTTAAAGTACTTCGAAGGAAACAAGGACTGATGTGCAATATTAGATAACGATTAATGTGTAATATTAAACGAATATTCTAGAATTAGTTAGGGATAATGACTTGTCGTTCAAGGATTACATGTTGTAAACCGACTTAAGGTTATCTATATAAAGAGCCTTAAGAGGTATTAGTTGATATAAGTTTTACAATTCTTAGATACGTTTAGAAGTCGATCAAAGTTAATAGTTAGGGATTGTTAGTGAATCTGTGTAACAAAGCAGGTTCAAAGTTTGGTTAATATAAAAGTTCTTCTTAAGCTTTGTGTTAATAGATTCGGCATACTTTACAAGGTAAAACAGTGTTTCAATATTAATAGTGTTGAGTTTACTCAATATTGTTAAACCCTTACAAGCTACAAAGTAGTTTGGACAGAGTATATCGATCCAACACATACAACTAACCATGATATAGAGTGACAGACCACTCTTATAACTAATAAAAGGACCGAACTAGAACGCCTAATCAATAAAATTAGACATAATTCAAGTAGACACTTGAGTCTTCAAACGGCATCCTAGAAGTCCATATCATAACACGATAGCATCACCTTTTATATATCAGAACATGACGAGCACTCAAAGTACAATGAAAACGCTAACTTCCAATAACCAACCCACGAGGACCTAATGATCAGAATTTTGTCCAAGAAGTAGATCGGGAAAACATAGGGTAGACAAATGGACCTTACTAAGATCGTGCAAATCAACAGCAGGTCCAACTATTCAATAACATGGTCATCAAATTGAAGTACCATTCACAAATTTCACACAACGATTGGTTAAGGACTCTAAAACCACGGATAGAGCAGCAAGTAAACTCGCTCCAAAGGTGTATGTTGAAATGCAAAGCCGAACATCAATAAGAATAACCAACTTCCACAGCAGCATCTTCAATCCATGGCTGCACCGAAGCAACAACCAATATGTAATCCATGGTTGTACCGAAACATAAAATATCCTCACAAAACTGTCCCAAGAATGATACAGTAGCAGCATCAATCCATGATACAGTAGCGAAGAAATAGGGTTATAAACAACCCTTACGTCCCAACAATCACACGACCATACGGCAGCATCCCAACACCACCAGGTATGGACATATAACATGAACTAGTGTTTTGGATAAACCCTAGTCACCATGAACGTGCATCCAAGTTCCCATGTCAATCTCTCCCATAACCCACTTACAAAGACAATCATGAAACAACCCTAAAAGGGTTAACGATCAGGTAATAAAAAACCCTGGCGAGGGTTTACATCTAAAGGCCATAATTGAATCAAGTAAAAACCAAAAAAGGTTTTATAATCGTTCAGCATGTACCAATATACATATACTGGTGATTAACATAACGAAACCCTAATAAGAGTTCCATTCAATGATATGCAGCAGCCTCATACATGTACTTCACCATCATGCATCGAGTGATAATAAAGAAACCCTGGTAAGGGTTTCGCAGTAAGCGCATCACCATCACAAATAACAAGCAATCAAGAAAAGAAGATAGCAGCGATTAGGTTTTCCTTGATCAACTGAAATCACCAATAAGATGAAGAAAACCAACACCCTAAAACCGATTGCATATCAATTAATGAACAAGAACAGGATCAAACGAACCTGAACCCATAAATTAAATAATAGAGAGGCGGTGTAGAGGGTTATGGACGGAATAGTAATAGGGAAGGGGCGGCCGGATTCTCCATGGGGAGAGAGTTTTAGGGTTGCTCTTGATTCATTTAGTTTGAGTTTAGTGAGGAGTCATACCTCACTTGTCGTTCAATCCCAAGTGTTATTCTGCAAACACTTGGGTATAATTCTTTGATTAACTTCTAATAAGAATTAAACATTTGAAAAATATCTTATCTCTTATCTTTACGTTTTTACTTATTGTTAATCATTTCTATCTTTATTCATGCCATGGAACTTGGTTAGTTTAACTCTATAGTTAACATTAACCAAGTAAAAAGGACTAACAGTCCCACTATTGAAAGGTAATTAAATGTTTGTCGTAATTATACAATTTATTTCGTCTAACGATTAACGGTTTTTGAGATATATCATTTTAAAAATTAGTGAGAGGGTGTTTAATTAAAAGAGTAACCTGCAAAAAATGTCCCTAAAGTTTTCCAAAATTGCGAAAGTTGTCCTTAAATGAATAAAGTGCAAATAATGTCCTAACGTTTCGACTTTTTGCGAGTTGTGTCCTTCCCGCATTACTGTAGTTGCAAAAAATGTTTTTGGACAAACACTCGTTAACTTTTTCACGTTAGTCAAAGTCAAAGGCCTGTGAAATGACTAATCTACCCTTGTCTTCTTCCCCACTTTTATTTTCTTTTGCACCACCACCCTTACCACCACACAACCGGCACCACCACCTCCGCACAACCACCCTTTACCCTTCATCTTCGTCTTCTCCAATGACCAAACCCAGATTCTGGTGACCGGAAAAGATGAATATGATAGTTTGCAATAAAAAGAAAGAGACTATAGTATTACTATACTATTATCGGTTGTTAATTTTCGTTATAAAAATCTCTATAACCTCAGCTTGTTCTTGTCTCGAGAACCATTCAAAATTCCTTCTCAAAATATTTATATCATCAACTAATGTCAATAACTCAATAACAATGTGTAAGACATACATTAAAAATATGTACAAATGCCTAAAATAAAGTAGCATAAGGCATAATAACTTGCTAAATACATTGGAGACATGAGCCATAAGTTAGTGACATTTCATTGATGGGAAATTTACTAAGACTTCAGATGATGCTCCAACAACTCAAACCAACCTTGTTCAACATCATCGTCATCAACAACAGCTAACGGGGCATTCATATGTATAATAATAACCTCTTGAGGTAACGTGAACAACCATCTCCCCAATCTCAACACCCTCACCCCAAACACCCTGGTACTCTCTAACAACCTATGCAACTCCTAAAAATCTTCTGGTAAATAATTTTCACTTACATAAGGATAATTAAGCATAGGTTAACTGGATCTGGTATAATAAATGAAAATGAAAATGAAAGAAATAATTGCATGGATGAGAGTTTATTAGGAATAGTATTTATACATAGTTGTGTATGTTTTTGTGTGTGTGTGAAAGTGAAGGTTAGTTTACCTGATCGGAAAGAAATGATTATTAAAATATGGTGGTGATACGGCGAGGGTTATGGTGAGGGAGGGTGTGGTAAGTTTAGAGAAAGAGTGATGAAATGAATTGTGGCCTTTGGATCTGTCAAGAATAAAAAGTACGATTACATTTCATATTGAATTGCGATGTGATACCAAAATCCTTATGACATTTCATATGTACTAATATACAGTATATAAATATAAAAAGTATATTACAAAAGAAAAAAAAAAAGAGACCGGAATTTAGGTTTGGTCATCGGAAAAGACGAAGATGAAGATTGAAGGGTAAAGGGTGGTTGTGTGGTGGTGGTAGTAGAGGGTGGTGGTGGTGTTGCCAGTTGTGTGGTGGTAAAGGATGGTGGTGCAAAAGAAAATAAAAGTGGGGAAGAAGACAAGGGCAGATTAGTCATTTCTCACGCCTTTGCCTTTGACTAACGTGAAAGAGTTAACGAGTGTTAGTCCAAAAACATATTTTACAGCTACAATAACGCGAGAAGGACACAACTCGCAAAAACCTGAAACGTTAGGGACATTATTTGCACTTTTTTTTTCGTTTGAGGACAATTTTCGCAATTTTGGCAAAGTTCAGGGATATTTTTTGTAGTTTACTCTAATTAAAAATGGGTAGAAAGTGATAGAAATAGGGATGAGCGCGGTACCGGTCCCGTACCGAATTAGTGATACCGATTTTTTCGCGAGCATAAATTAGTGGTACCGGTATCGTACCGTACGGGATTCGGATACCTGTACCGAGAAATCGGGTTTTCCCCATTTTTTTGGGGAATTTCCCGATTTGGTACCAGTCCCGTACCGAATTAATGGTCCCGATATTTTTTCACCTTATTTTGTAGTCCCGGTACCGTACCGTATATCGGGAATCGGTACGCTTTCGACATGGTTTCGGTTTGGTTCTGATTCGGTTTCGGGATTCGGGTCGAAATGCTCATCCATAAATAGAAGTGAGTGTGTTATTTTGGCTATAAATAATTGGCTAAAGTTGATTTTATTGTCAAATATATAAAGTACGAATAACTTTTTCTTTTCTTAAACTTAAAAAACTTAAAAATGTGTAATGCGTTATAATCAAAGTAACTTTTTAAATTTCAAATTCTTTTACACATAGGCTTAGTTAAAAATGGTAACAATATCTGTCACTAATTTAATATATTATTTAATCCTCCTCAACTTTTATATTTTCTGTTTTTATCTGGTTAATTTTTTCCCAATGACAACAAATTGAACCCGCAAAAATCACGCAAAATTAAAAAATTTGCAAGTATAATAATTTGCCGCAATATAGTGTCATTTTACGTGATTATTGGTAAATTACTTATACAACTTATATCTTTGTTTCATCCCCAATATTTCCTTGATTTTATCTGAACAAACTTTTTTTTTATAATATCTTATTCTTACATCATGTGACATATTGACAAGTCAAACATTAGATTGTCAAAAATGTCACTTGTTGTATAAATATGAGGATCTCCTTGTAGGTATTTTTGATTTGATGTTTTGTCCTTCTACCCCCTTGGTCCTCCTCTGTTTACAGACAACACAATTTTTTATTCGTTTCTATTTCATATTTTCTGTCAATTTTAAGCTTTTAACTTATTAAACATTATATTTTCTCTTCCGTACTTTCAGATTTACAGTTTTTTCAAAAAAAAAAAAAAAAAAAAAAAAAAAAAAAAAAAAACGTAAAAAATATGAGAGGTATCGGTTTTTATTTATTTATTTTTTTGTTTTTTTTTTTGTTTTTTTTTTTTTTTTTTTGACGTATAACTTGTCCCATAAATATGTGACACATTGCTCTCTGCCTCTTCTCGCACACCACAAGCGCCAAAAGTCGTTAGCCGCTGCCCTAATTCATCAAAAAAATCAATCAATCTGTAAGTTATAAACTGTAAGCAGTAAGCTTTAAACTTAATTTTGTTAACATGAGGTACAATCTATATCTTTTTTTTAATAATAGCGTTTAGTAAGTTAGATGTTAATGTAATTATAAAATGTAAAATGAAATAAAAGGACATATTGATTGTTTCAATTATATCTCTAAAGAATACAAAGGAAAGATGTATTCCCGAGTCGTTTTTCCAACGAAGTGTGAATGAGATTTCGTGATTCGATTCGTGATAGAGTGATTTGAATAAAGATATATATATTGAATTTTGATATTACAATAACAAAATATAAACTACAAGAAAAGATATCGAGCGAGCTTTTGGGAGTCATAAAAGGTCATTGGGGAATTACAACCCACGTGCTTTCCATATCAACCCACTACGAAAAATCATGTATTGTTGTATCATATTACATAACATGATATCAAAAGATCAAGAGTTTGCAGTTTGTGAATTTAACGAATTGTACGTTTCTCCACAACCGAATATTACACGTATTTGGATCGAATGATGCGAGACACATTGAAGGAAAAACAAAGAACTTCGGGATAGGAGAGTGCACGACAAACTTCGATACGATATCGTAGAGCATTTATAGAACCTGAACACTAAATTGTACTTTTTTAATTTATCGTTATTTTTAATGTATCCTTTATTTTTATTTTTATTTTTATTTTTACGTTTTTAATGTATTTCTTTAATTAATGAAATTTTAATTTTAATTAAATGTGTTAGTTTATTTAAATAAATGAAAAAAGGAAATATATATATATATATATATATATATATATATATATATATATATATGTGTGTGTGTGTGTGTGTGTGTGTGTATGTGTGTGTGTGTGTGTGGGGGGGGGGGGGGTCCAAGGGTGCATGACGGCACCAAAAACTGGTGTTATATGAGGGAGGGGTTTTTGGTGTTATGGTAAATTCTGGTGTTATGGGGAAATGTGCTGACATGGTAACACTTTTCCCCACGGCACCAGCAAGACGGCACCACAATACCTAGTGCTCTAAGAGCATAAGGTATCTTAACACAAGGTGAAACTTTCACCCACTGTCATGTCAGCGCCATATCATCTTTAACCTTTTCACCTTTAACAAACAAAAATACCCCTTATCGTCACTCAACCTTAACTAAACTTTAACTCAACTATTTTCAAATTCAACACCTAAACTAAAACTAATACTTCATTTACTAAAAAACATAACATTAATTCTTAAACATATTACAATACATATATATATATATATATATATATATATATATATATATATATATATATATATATATATATATATATATATATATATATATATATATATACATACTAGCTTTCTAAGCCCGCCTGATGGGCGGGCATGACTTATTAATATCGGTTGAAATAAATAAGTTAACATAAAATAAGATATAAACGTACCAATTTTTATATTGAATGCATTAAAAATAAAAATAAATGAAAGTTACAATTATAGAATAATTAAAATATACAAATAGTATTTGATCTAAACTCAAATGCGAAATAAGTTTTTTTATACACAATGTTTGTTGTTGATTTTGCGTAATTACCATATGTATCACAATAAAGAATTTTCAATCCATTCTTGCTCTTCACTCTAGAGACAGCCACATAAAGTTGGTCATGGGTGAAAACTTTTTTTTGGAGAAACCGCCCAACTTGTGATAATTTTTGGGCTTGACGTTTATTAACAGTAATTGCAAAACACACCACAACAGGGAATTGCCTACGCTTAAGTTTAATTGGACAAAAATTATGTTTGTCGTTCGATCCTTATTCCACAATGCAATGGCAGCTGCACATATTTTAAACAACTTTAGATGAACAAAAATCGTAAGGAGATAACAGATATAATGACACCTTCTTTCCATTTTTTCTCATCAGCAAGGACACTAATGGTATTTCCAAGTGCAAGAAGACCCTTGTTAATATGAACTATGGTTCAATAAATGAGAAGTTTGTAAGCTTTAGTATTTTTAAAGAGAATGGTCAGATGGGTTGGGTAGTGGGTCAAACCTGACTTAAGTTAAACTGAGTCTTTTATAGTAAGGGGCGGGTCGGGTTGGGTTGATCACATTTTTCCATTTTTATTTATAAGCAGATACAACTTGGTTGCATCGATCCGTTGAGATAAAAAAGAAACCCATGTCGACCTATCCGTATATTAGATCTCTAATAATAATCATCATCAATTCATCATTATGCACATTATTTTAAACGCATTTCATTTTAACATGTTCTTTTGGCTCTTTCTGATCCAGCAAGGTTTTTTGTGGTAGTTGTTCAAATTATTCTATTACTCGAAATGTAGCAAACCCAGGGGCTGCCAAACACACGCATACCATTTTTTCAATACTTTTTTCAACAATAGACAATTTATACAACCTGTAAATTCAAAATGTAGCAGTTTCTGCTATGAAATAAGTAATTTTTAAATGAATGTATCAGTATGGTTATAACAGCTCACGATATGGTGCATAAAGGCATTCCAGCTCTTCCCTGCTTTAGTGTGGCCCCAGCATCTAAACCTTTTTTCTGAAATCACAACATAAGCCACATGCTCCATCGGTCATCACAGTACATGTGGCACGTGCGAGAGTTACCTGGTCACCAACAATGTGTGATGAATATATACAGAATTTTGTAAACAATCTTATTGTTCATTCCAAAAGAAGCGTTAAGGAGAATACTGAGTCATCTGTAGTAGCTGCACCAAACATACAATATATTTAGCAAATCACTTGATTTGTTTTGATTCACTAAGTAACATGGTAGCCGTAGCAGCTGTCCAAACTTCATGAATATATGTATATATTTTATGCCGAGAATTCAAAGAGCACACATAAAAAGATAACTACATACCTTAACACTCACAATGACTTTAGTTATGCCTATCTTCACTCTTGCTGAATCATTTGCCTGATATTAAACATATAAACGTTTATGACCAGCTTATACATGTAAAATTGTTTTAAGATTTTGTTCGGGAAAAGCCTTTAAAAAAAAAAAAAAAAAAAAAAAAAAAAAAAAAAAAAAAAAAGATTTTGTTAGGGAAAATGTATACTTGGGCAATGACGGCAGTTTCCACAACAAAAGGGCGATATGTTAATCTTTTACGACCATTAGTACGAAGGTCTTGAGCAATTCCTCCTTGTATAAAGTGCTTTTCGCTAATACACAGACCCACCATTTCTAAAAACCATGCATAAGACCCACCATTTCTAAAAACCATGCATACATAAACTGGTTGTGAAATAATCCACAACCTAAGATATAATCATCACAATATGAAAGACGCTAAACAAACAATGTGAGAACACAGTACATTAACATGAGCCATCCCAAATAGCAACACATCAGGGCAGTGCCAAAGAGGATATTCAAGCAGTGATCGAACAGACTTTGCAAGGCCTGTCTATGCTAGCTGGCACAACACCTCTAATAGGTCGAGGCACAACCATGAATGAATTGCATGGCCAGGTTGAAACTTATGACGATTGACAGCATCAACATTTGTCTGGAACAACGGGTGTAAATACTTGGATTCTAAAACTCAATCATTCTTAGAAATAGTAAATATAGATCTTCATACCAATTGTCTTTTGCAATGTGTAAAGATAAATACTTCAGGTGGTGCAGAAAAAGCATATATTCCCAAGATACAATAACATAATAACTAAGCTCCCCATATAACGTGAAAAACGTTAGGTCGACTTTATTTAGAAGAAATGTAAAAACGTTAAAATGTGTAATACACCCAATGCTATGAGCCTTTTCGTGGAGTACTAAAAGCATGTAAAACACGATTAACTCAGTGTCAGTTGTATCTTTGGATATGTCTAGGCCCAAGTTAACTAACAAATCGAAGTAATAAAGTAATACTGTAATGAACTCCTTTGAATCAAAAGACAAAGATATACACTATACGAATTAAAAGGTCTTGCAATATTACAGTAAACTAAACCTCGCTGCTGGGCCACGACTCGACATCTTCGTAGTTCATAATTTTATACCAGCTTATTACTTTGATAAAAAAAAAAAAAAAAAAAAAAAAAAAAAAAAAAAAAGAAAAGAAAAAAAAGAAGCATACTTGCTTTTTACTACTACGTATAAGAAAGTAGATCAATTTAAACTTTGATGACTCCATATAAAATGGTTTTAAACAGGGTCTGTAAACTCAGTATGTTAAAAGAAAGAGTAGTTCATTTATTACGTATCACTACCATTAGAACAATCAATTGGCTGTTTATTTTCGAATATACTATACGATAACTGAAACAGGATTGCCGCAATCCAAACACTTAAAAAGTGCTTATTTCTTTTCTAAAATGCAATAAATAAATAGGCACTTAAAATCTGCAATCTCATACACCCTCTTACTTGATAACTTATAAATAAAATAAGCAATAAGCAGATAACCAGGTTTAATAAGCATTTGAGAACACTTAGCATGACTTTCTAACAATTTGGCCTATCTGTTCACAAGTTAATGAGGGAACACAAGTTAAACAAACACTGTTTCTTGCCTTGAGCCATTTGTATCTAAGCATTGATAATTGGCTTGGTATCCTTTTGGTTATTCCCCCTGCATGATTAACCTACATAAGATAATTCTTTGTAAGATCATGACTGCATGAACTCAAGAATGGATTAAATTGAAACAGCTTTTTGAAACATGTAATAATTAACTTTGGAACAGCTTACCACCACCATCAGTTAGATCAAAAAATTCTAAACTTTCTTCACCTTTGGCGCCACCCTGATAAGAAAATAATGATAAAAAAGCATTGGTTGTTAGGGGTGAAATCTAACATGAAGCTCGTCAGCTAACATGAACTCGCTGTTTAATAATCCATAGGGTTTAGTCCACTGGAATAAGTTATTCAAAAAGTAAATGCATTCCATAAAGTGTATTTAGCATAATAATTCAAGAAAATGAAATCCGGAATTATCATGAACATGCTTTTCAATCCATACATGAAATGATTGACCTGTGATAAAACCATTTTAGATACACATCGGATTATCAGTTCTCTAATTTCGATGGCGATAATCTTGCACATGACAATCACAAAAGGCTTCATAAAGTCGGAATGAAGTAATAACCTAGACTCATATCAGAAGAAACATAGGAATTCATATTGATCTTTGTAGGATGATTAATGATTTCAGTACTCCTGCAAAGTTGATAATAGAAGTAATCTTATTAACTGTAAGACGATGTTTAGGTGATCAGATCATATTGACTTGTTAACCTTACCTCTGATTTGATGACTAAGTAAACGGAACAGAAACATCAGTAATTCGGTTGGGAAAAGATTTTGATACTGTAAAGTTATAGCATTAGATATGAATATGAAATAAAAGCTTTGTGCTTAGTTAGCCTTTTGTCCTTTTTTTCTTTTGTGCAAATTTATATATAATTTTTCTCTTTAAACTTAGTACAAACAACAGTAACAACATAACTGGTAATTGTATAAACTTGATTTATTTAATTCCAACAATAGTTTAGCAAACAGTATATATGTTCTACGGATAATATTTATCAATTTGCATTAAGTAATCTAAATTGGTTTTTCTTCTCGATGGTGGTGAAGGATTCAACATAGAAGAAGAGCTACCGAAATCAGAACCTAGAGATGTTTCACATGCTGGAGGGGTCAACACAGAACACAGGCGTCACCATTTATAAAGTGAAATGCCATTCCTTTTTCAAAAGTTGAATTAAGCTTTACTCGGCTACCTCATTCGAGTCACACACCCCATTTGCCATTCCTGACCAGGCCAATCAATTTGGCGTACCTGATGCGTTTCCCTTCTGCTCTTGTGAATACTCTTTCTAAGATTCAACCTACAAAACATCATATTTACAGGACATCATACCATAATTAGTGAAGTGCATCGTAAGAACACCATAAGTAGGAAGTTTGTATTTTTTTCTTTCTAAGAATGGATCTGTTTTGACCCGTTACTTAACCTGACCAACCCGTTTATTTTGTAACGTAATATAAAACATAAGCAGCCAAAGGCATACCTGTATACCAAGGGTTTCAATCAGGGTCAAAGATGATCACTCTATCAGGACTCGTAAGATATGCGAGAACACTCGAGTATCGGGCCCTCTCCTAAAACGTCACCCCAACCCGCTGAACTTGTGTCAATTACACCTTTACTCTAAAGTTCGCTTCGTGCCCACTACAACATAAATGGAGCATATAGTTTTGTTAGTCTTTTTTAAAAGGCGTAGAACTGTAGAAAAGAGATTTTAGCTTTGACTGACCATAACCTGATGAGGCTAGTAAGGCTTGCTTTTGAGCAACTTAAGTTGCATCCATCACTGTATCTGCAAATTGCTTAGTAAAATTAACCGTCAACGCTTTTTAAAAAGTATATATATAGAAGAGAGCTTAAATAGTACTACTTACTAACGGCATCAAGAGAAGCTAGAAGGACCTCCCCGGTAACCATGCTAAAAAAGGTCTTGCCTGCTTGATAACTAATCACAGGGCCATGAACTTTTCTCTTCTTCCTCATAAAATCGTAGCTACCCTGACTTCAGTATATACAAAATAATCTTTAATGTATTCCGGGAGAAAATAACCAAAAAAGAGTAACGGATACTGATAATAACTAAAGATGAATGTGTATACCTGCAAAGCCATTATAAGCCTGCAACTTATTAACGTTAATTAATATAGACAAATATGGCAGAATGACATGAATCTCAGCTGTTAACCAACAACCAATACAATATCAAGATAACAAAAATGAATAAAAATCAAAACTTGAACCACCTATGTAGTTCCACATGAGAAATGTCTTATGGGTGATGATGCATGATTTTATCTCTTCATACAACTCTGCACACCCTGACAATAAAAGATACAATTAGTCGTTTTTATGCCAACTATATTTCAATCATTATTACAAATGTTAACTCTTTTCATTTACGTTAGTACTAAAAACTTTCATGCTCTATAACTGGAGTGTTTGCCTTATTTAAGATGCAACTAAAGTGTTTCACATATTAGAGCTAAAGCTGATAAGCTTACCAAACTATAAGTCAGATATAACAAAGTTAATATCCTACGCTCTAGCAAAACAATAGATACAATTTTTTTGGTGTGTAACTTTATATCTCTGGTGACGCATTTACATATGCCAAATACTCTGTTAATTGGCCTTATATACCTTTTATTATTAGGCAATATACCAAAATATTATGCTCACTCGAGAATCAAAACTCAGAAATTAAAAAAGGGCAGTGAGGTTATCTTACTATTGTGTATGTTCTAAAAAGATTGAGTTGCCCGTGACAAAAATAAAGAACCTAGCTCAAATACATTCTATGCATAAGAATAACAAAGCTTCAGAAATACAAAAACCTTGAACCAACTCATGCAATTCTCTGGATGATGAATGAATGATATTAGGGTTTTGATAAAAAGGTAACTTCTTCACCGTCCTCAAACGTGTTTACAGATTGATGAAGGGACATGGATAGTTGCAGTGATTTCTCTTATACATCTTATTTGATATGTTTAGGGTTTTGATAAAAGGATTAAAACTGAATTCAATCTTTTTAAATGCGCATAATATTCCAATTAATTGTATTTGGATTAGCAGTAATAATTAATAACAAACCTTTAAAGATTTAGACTTGCAAGTTATAAATCAAAAGATCTGTTGGTCTACTGGTTATATGTGAGTTACTCTTTCTAAGAACTCAAGGTTCGATCCTATATGCTGTCATTTTTTAAATTAATTAACACGAATTTTAGGAAAACATTATGTGGAATTTAAATAAATGTTGACGTGGCATTATATAATTTCGAAATAAATTTAAAAAATACAAAATAAATTATAAAAATTGCTTACATGGACAGAATGTGATGACATGGCTGATGACATGGCTGACATGGCTGATGACATGGCTGAAATTGAATTACTGGGCATTGACTGGACAATGACTGAGCATTTCCTTCAAATGCCTCCTGTTATATATAATGTAGATATATATATATATATATATATATATATATATATATATATATATATATATATATATATATATATATATACAACGAAAAAGAAAAGAAATAATAAAAACAGTGCAGTTTTGTGCTCGTCACGATACATTTGTTTCGCCCGTTTAAGGATATCCATCTCACTTTCCCCACTTTTTTCTTCCAATTTTGAACGTTTGTAATACGCGTTGAACTTTGTGCAATCACGGTTCAACATTTTCCACTTGCCTTGTATCATATCCTTGTTGTGTTTTTGAAAATTGAGTCTATTGAACTCATTTATTACCCGTTGCCAAAACGTATTGCGAGCTTGTTCACGCCCGGCAAGCGGATCCTCGGTAGCGGCTACATAACACTTGGCAAGTAATTTTTCCTCACTTGATTGCCAATGTGTATTGACGAAGTCAAGATTTTCTCCATCCTCATCGATTGGTTCGGGGTCTTTGGATTTTTTTGAACTTTTGTTTACCACCACGTTTGAATGGCTTTGGTGGAGACGTAGGTGTTTATAAACGAAAATTCAAATTCAAATCAAAATCCAAATTCTAATCATAAACTCATTTACAAACCAAACGGATCCTAAGTGATGAAGATTAGTGTCAAATAAGCTAATGAAAAAAGATGCTCACTGAGGTTACTCACTTTGATTTACAAGGATCAACTAAAATTCTCATGATTATTTTCAGATTTTTATGTAGTCAATCAACGACTAATATTTTATCTTTTACCAGTGGTTTTTCTTTTTGGCAAATAAAAAGAACAATAAAGTTAGGGATACATACTTGCGTACTTAGGTCATATTTAGTAAGGCATTTTTGAGAGCTATTAGCTTTATATTACAAAATTAATATCATTTAAAATAAGTAGCTCCATTTAGATACATCAACTTCAATATTTTATTTTAAGTAGCTCCTAAATGAAAAGCTGATTCATAAAGCTTTTACAATTTTTTGGGTTTGTTAAAACCCTAAATTACTGATATACCCTCCAAGTATTACAACCTTTTCAAAATTATATGATTAACAATATTTATGCATACAATCAAAACTATTATAATAATAAAAATAATAATACAAATAATAAATAACATTGGATATGTTGTGACACTATGTTAAAACTACAATTTTATAGATTTGTTAAAGGATATGATTAACAATAGTGATATATATTGAGATGTCATTTGAAAGTTTAAAGAAACGGCAAAAAATACTTGGTAAAATGCCTAATTTATGTGTGCAAACTCAAATTGATGTTATTATGGCATTATTTGTTGTGCATAGCTATATTTGTAATCGTGATGAAGAAGATATGATATTTACTACGGTCGAGCAAAATTCAAATTACATAACACGTGATGAACTTCACGATGTTCGTTGCCATCAAAACTGAAAATGTCTCTCAATGAATATCTAGAAGATTAAACAAATCTAAAATGATATTGCTACATCAATATAGAATTGCATGTCGTCAATGACTGTTACAAACATGTTCTCTTTAAGCACTATGGTTATTATTAAAAAAAGGAGTTTATTATTTTTAGTTTTCGCATTTACTTAGAATTATAGATATATAGCGTTCAGCCAGTGTTGTCAAGGTAATTTACCGGGATATGCCTTCTTTGTTGGGTGGGGGGCTCGGTATCAAAAAGGTACACGGACTTGAGATGGTTCCGCCAAATACCATTTTTTTTTTTTTTTTTTTTTTTTTTTTTTTTTTTTTTTTTTTAGTGTGTGTGATTTCACATACCTTTATTTGACCAAAATCGAACCAAAAAGACAAAAAAAAACCGATCAATAAATGACAAATATATGTGTTTTTGTGTTTGTGATTGTGCAGGTACGAATATTTTAGAAAATAGACAAAAATCAAGCAAAAACAACAAAACCGAGCACGAGAAATGAAAGAGTGTACAAAATCCGAGGCCGGGGAAGATTTTACCAAATTGAAACATAACAATGCTCAAGTTTTCAAGTTTAGCCCTTGGAAGTATTTTGCAACAATGGCAAAAGTGGTCCTTGTACTTTTAAAATTTACAAAATTGGTCCTTGTAATTTTAGCCTAAAAATCCTAAACTATACTAAAACTATTATCCGGTCCAAATTAAAAGAAACTAGTCCAAATCCAATCCACAACCAAGCCCAGCCCAACCCCCATTTTATTACCCATCTAAAACAAATAACCCAAAACTTTTACCCAAACCCATTAAAAAAAAGAAAAAAAAAAAAACCCAAGTCAAACCCTCTTTTTAACCCTGGTTAAAATAACTCCCAACCTGCTATTTTTACAATTGGTTACTGTTCATTCACCATCTCTACAATTACCCTGCTCTCCCTGAGCTTTTACCCGTACTTAATATGCTTCTAAAAGCCTCTAACATAGCAGAGAGTGTTACATCATGGGAATAACAGCATGGAGAAAGGGGAGCTTTCTATTGGATGGAACTCCATGAAATATGATCCAAGGGTTGTAATTGATGGGAATGATCAAAGGTAGAGAATTGAAGGCCTAGAGGGTTCCAAACCCTAGGTTCCCTTCTTCTTCTGTGGCATAAATAGGATCCCTTAGTCTCATTTGTGGGTGTGTAGAATTTTATTAAGTTTTAGCTTATTTTATTCTTATTGTCATTAATTTTCTGTAATTTCCATTTCATATAATTCAGTTTTCTTTTCATTATTTGTCTTAAATTCAATTTATGCTTTCAATAATGTTTTGCTTTAGTTAAACTAGACAAGCTTTTATCTTTGTTTCCATAAGCTCTTATAAGCTTATTATAGCTTTTAAGAGCTTATTATCTTTATTTTTGTTCCTTATCTCAAAAAACTAAAAAAATAAGAAAAACATCACAAAAAAAAAAAAGTTAGAATGGTTGATTAAGCTTTCACAAGCTCTTTTCCTGTTTCTACAAGCTTATGTAAGCTCCTTATAGCTTATTGTAAGCTTGTAATTGTTTTAAATCTATTTTAATCTCAGTAAATCCAAAAAGCCAATAAAAGTCAAACAAGCCCAAAGGAATATAAGCTAGACCTGGAAGAGCTTATAGGGGCTTATTATAGCAGCTTGTAGACTATTTTAATACCCTTGTTTAGAGCAGAGGGTTCAATAAGTTCCTATTTCTATTTTTCAGCTTGTTTAAATTGCTTATTTGCTTAATATTGATTATTTACTTATTTTGCAGCTTATTTGTCTTAATTTAGCTTAATTATGCTTCTTATAACTTGTTTATACATTTTTGTTATTAGTCTCTAGTTGATACTTTGCTTATTTCAGTTTTTCTCAAAATCCTCAAAAAAAATCCAAAAATATGCTTATTCTGTTTTAGCTAATTAGAGTGCTTATTCTCAGTTTCATTTGTATTTCAAGTGTTTATTACCGCTTAGTAGACATTTGTTTTCCAAAAAGCTCAGCTTAAATAGTCCTATTATTTGAAAATCACAAAACAGTCAATAGTTAAGGGGGTGTTTGGGATAAGAGATTTTTCTGTGTTGAAGTCTTTTTGGTAAACTGAGTTCTGCTTGTTCAAGCTTATTTGAGTAGTTAAGTAGTTTTATAAGTCTTTCCCATAGTTTTTATAAAGTTTATAAGCCATTGCATCAATTCTCAAAATCACTTCAATTCTAGTTGTATTGATCAGATTTTATAAAGTCATATGGATTTAGTCCTTTTTTATGTCACTTTTTAAGTCAACACAGTCCAGCTTATTCATGGCTTAATTTCACTTTTCAAAAATAATTGTTTTACAAAAGTTTTTCATTTTTACATTATATATAAGTTGCAAAAAGAAAAATTAAAAAAAAAAAAAAAAAAAAGTGCAAAACCAGGGTTTGAACCATGGTCTCTACACTCACAACACTAACACACATAACCTAACCATACGTGCCCTTGGGTCTTTTCTGTTAGACTACTCCTTCTTATTTCTTTTATCATCTTTTTACCTTGTTAGCTTATCCTAACTGTTTTGTTTATTTTTACTTATCTAGAACTGCTTTTTTCCGTTCTTAATTTTCCTAGTTTGCTTATAGTATAAAGTAATTTCCAGAAAAGTTTCATAATTTTTCAAAGTGTTTTAATATTTTTAATATTTTATTTAGTTAAATTTAGTATTTAATTCATAAGAATTAAAAGAAAAGTCAAAAAAATATTTTTCTTATTCCTATAATTTTCTTTTATCATATACGACATAGGAAAAATATAATTACTTATTTAGGGTTAGTTTTCTTTAAATTTGCTTTTCAAACTCGGGATTTTCCCGTAAGTTTGCGTTTTTAGGTAAAAGTTCACTTTTTCCAAAACTTTTTTTAGCTTATTTGATTTAGGTGCTTATAAATTAGTTTTCTGAAATTTTTTAGAATTTTTCATTTAAGTTTGTTATTTTTCATCATTTATTTCCTTTTAAATAGTTTTTAATTCATAAAAAATAAATATAAATCAGAAAAATATAAATCTTTTTTCTAAAATTCTTTTTAAGTATATAGGATTGTTCTTAAATTTGAGTTTTTAGAATCATTTTTTTCCATTTTAAGTTTTTAAGTCGCGTTTAGATCCCGTTACGTTACGTTATTCACCAAATCAACACTTTAGTAATAAGAAAAAAAAAAGGTGATAGAATCAATGTTTCGCGTTTTTTGTCAAAAGCTCGACCAGCGAGAAAATGTTTTTGGCCGAAGCCCTGTCTTTTTACGACAAGTTCCACAACCACACTAACAAGTTTAGAGTCAGTACTAAGCACAATCTAAATTGCTTACCTTCAATGGTTTAGACTTGTCGTAAGGGACTCCTCTGGGATTTGCAGCAGCCAAAATTGATGTTCTAGCATTTAATGTTGTTTGTATTCCTGCTTTTGTAATACTGATTGTTTGTTGTTCCATAGCCTCATGAATTGCGACCTTTGTAATTCACATGAATATGAGATGGTGGTACATTCACATATTGCATATGCAGAACAAAAATGTAACAATTTAGGTTCCAAAGGTGATGTGGTTACCTGATCTCGGACATCCATTTTGTCAAATTCATCAATACAACAAACACCATTGTCAGCAAGCATAAGTGCACCAGCCTGAAAACATAAAAAAAAAACAGCCATATCAATATTCACAAGTAATAAGTGACAAATGTATAAGCTTTTACAGCCCAATAACCACAATGGGACGTGAGTTCTGTCTAGAATAACAAAAGAGTACCTCAGATACAGAACTCTCTAGTTTCTGGTTCTTTTGCAACAGTCGCAGTCAATCCAGCGGCAGATGAAGATTTCCCAGATGTGTATAGAGGTCTTGAAACCAAAGTAGTTGTGTACCTTCAAAAGAAGAAGAGTAAATGTCAAAACTATCATTTTGTATAAAAATGGTGTTCTGTACAAGATGCTGCAAAGGATGCATACTTGAGAAACTGAGACTTAGCACAACTGGGATCCCCAACAATACAAACATTGATGTCTCCCTGAAGGTTAATTCCTTCATGAGTAAACTTGTGGACCCCACCCAAAAGCATAAGCAGGATTGCTCGCTTAATGTCTTGATGACCAAACACAGTAGGAGCAACACTGTCAACAAGCTTGTTGAAGAAGTCGGGAGTATTTCTCATTTGTCTAACCTCAGCTAACTCCTCGGACTACAAAAATATAAGATAAAAGAGAGAACAATGGATTTAATTACACACTTTACACAACCTGTAATTTCAAAATGTAGCAAGTCTCATGTATGAAATAAGTAAAGCATAAAGGTGACAGAAGTGTAACGAGCAGGTTGTGTAACGAGCCAATACATGTACTTTGTGCAGGCAGCTCCAAACTTCAACAATTTGTTACTAATCAGTGTATTGACTGGTTAAGAGAATTATATTGCTTACTTAATAATCTAATGTTTTGATTAAAATAACTAGGAGGTTTTATGCTTAAATAAGACACTTTTACCCGTTAGAGGTAAAGCACAACCTGTTCACACATAGATGGGTCAAAATCCCTACCTCTACATCTAAACATCTAGTAACCGACATGTCAGAAACAATTCAATGTAAGGCACAGTAGCTAAATTCTCAATGATTCAAAATCAGATGAAATCTTTTGAAGGATGACTAAATGAATCTTATAAAGACCTTTGCTTTCATTCAACTTTTCTATGGCACTAGACTCAACACTTCCAGTTCAGTTCAGTTTCAAGATCACCTTGTGTTGATTTGTAGCAATCGATCATCCCTCTATAGTCTAGCCACCACCAGCCATAGCATGTGACTCAGCTAGGCTTGCCCTTAGATGGCCTTTGCAAACTAAATGAAATGATTAAGATTACTGGCGGTAGCGAGTTGCCAATCAACCAAGAAGTTGTGGGTTCAAGTCACAACTGAGACAATGCGATATTCGGGTGGGTGTGTGAATGCGCCTTTCAAAATATAAAACTACCATGGAACGTGGGTATTATGTATAAGTATAGGTGGATAAATATATTTTAACCTTTTGCAATGCATATATAAACAACCAACAACATACCTTATATGGTGTTTCTACTTCAACGGGGAAGTACTGAGCAATTAAAGGTTTGATTGCTCTTGAAATCTCTTCTGATGAATAATAGCAAGTCACTTCGATTGGTAGCACTCTTAAGATAAACCTGCGAATCTATGAAAATTTTAGTCAACTGATGATGATAAATTGCATCTCATTTATTTGATCAGTGTGGTGTTACTCTGTATTAAGATCCTGATGATGCAATGCGAGAACTAAATGCGACACCTTAAACTTAGCATGCACTTCATTTGACCATGTGATACCGAATGATTTGGATCAGATAATCATGATTTATTAAAACTAGCTATAGAAAATAGTTTTTGGATGCGCTTCTGTTGTGTGGAGTTATTATAATCCAATAGCTAATACACACACACAAGACATTTTGTGAGATAAGAGTAAAAATCACTAAAATTAGGGTCAAAGGGAAAGTAAATACATAGCGTTAGCTTGACCTTAACTGTTTTACTGAAGTTGGTACGTAACTGATTATTTGAACCCTAAATAACCAGTTTATGTTTAATACACAGTCGAAAAGAAACTGATATTGCTACTTAGAGTTGTAAAATTAAGCAGGTAATTAGTTCCAAACGCAAATCCAAACACCCATTTATATGGTATTTATTTATGTGAGTGATGTGATATGCAAATAATTGTAAGAGAATGTCAATTAGGATACATATTGATGAAAGC
Organism: Artemisia argyi; assembly: GCA_030686995.1. NCBI lineage: Eukaryota > Viridiplantae > Streptophyta > Magnoliopsida > Asterales > Asteraceae > Artemisia > Artemisia argyi. The sequence goes on from CM060687.1 coordinate 91,122,215, forward strand.
TGACCTAGACATGTGTTTTCTTGTTGCAGCAGCAGTGGATATCATACGGTGGACAATTTTTTTAGGAGTTGGGTCTTCATCCCTCTTGCGCATTTGGACAAAGACTACACCATTGCAGCCAGTATCAAGATAGTTGAAACGCCTCTGTTGCACACAAAACAGGAACTTGCTAAGCATACGCAAGATGAACTCTGTAGTCTAAAAGCATGTCTGACCACATCCTATTACCAAATATCAAAGCGATGCAATGATCTTAGGATATTTAACTCCACCCCACAAGATGATAAAAGTTCATCTTAAAATCAAATATGGTAATATTAGGTGATTTACATAAAAAATCAATTCACCAATCCAGTTAACTCAAATTAGGCTTGATTAATGTGGGTCCCAAAAATATAAAAATGAACCATTTATAAACAGTGAGTTACCTCCGTCCTTCGATAATGAGTATATAGATCTTGAACAATATTCAACAACAGCAAGCGGATTTTTTGCGTCTGAGATGCCGATATCCACAATTGGTTCCTCAAGTATGTCTTCATTTCAACCTCCTATTACCAAATTAATAATATCCAAATTAGTAATCTAAAATATCCGGAATTATTTACCAAAGACACACAGAAAAATTAATACCATGTGATCCTTTTGAGGTTCTGAAATTTCCAAAGACATTGGCTCAGGTTGATCCTCTACATCTTCCCAAAACTTTCAGTTGATTGTTTCGGCATCAAAACATCCTAATTCAATTAACAAAATCCAATCATTATATGAAATCAACTAAATTTAAACAACGAATCTTCACTGTTGTGTGGCGAAATCAGTACCTCAGGGATACACTGCTTCTTGTTGGCGATTTGAGCAGCAAGTTTCCTTTATTATAAGTAAGTAATTCAGTATCGTATACAAGTCCAACAATCATAAAAAGGATATGGCTAAGATTCAAAACTAAATATTTCACAATAACGGGTCAAGGTCAATTTTTACCTTGTGATTGGCCTATGAACTTGTAAAGAAGCCCACCTGTTCACTACACAAGGGTAAAGCTGTGCTCCTCCTTTTTGATTAATCGAACCCAATGCTCTTCGGTTATGGCTAATTTCAACCCCAAACTTCAGATTTACCATGTGGCTGGGTTGATATGTATGTCCATGTGGTTCCCACCAAAAATCTCAGGTTTTTCTTTTCTTTCTTTTCTTTTCTTTTTTTCCTTTTTTTTCTTTTTCTTTTTCTTTTTTTTCTTTTTTTTCCTTTATTTTTTTTCCTTTTCTTTTTCTTTTTTTTTCTTTCTTTTTTTTTTCCTTTATTTTTTTTCTTTTTTCTGATCACTTAACCACCTTAAAAACATACACTTTGAGGTTATTTATTGTAACCTGTTGTCTGATGTAAGAGAATCAGCATGCCTTTCAAGTACGAGGGAAGTTTCAGAAAAATCATCAGTTGGTGCATTGCCAACTGGAAGACAACGTGCACCCATGCATGACCAGGCTGATAAGGTTGAACGGGTTCTAACTACTTCTTGTCCAACACTTTGAGCACCCTTCATCACTACCTACAATTTATCAAAAAAGAAACAATTTTGAGCATGTAAAACAAAAGGTTAATCCTTCTATTATTAAATGTACTTTTGAGCATGTAAAACATTTTAACAATATAATTTCTAGAGTAAATAACAGTGTCCTTAGTCGATACTATTTGCATCCTAATTGCCCTGTTCGCATTGACTTTTGGTCCCTCGCCATTTAGCCTTGAGTGACCAATAGAAATTATTTGCACACTTGAGAGACCAAGAGTCAACGACATATTCCGTAATTTTCACCAACTGATGAATTATGTAATTTACTCTGATTTCTATTTAAATTGTATTCAGACATTTGAAAGTCAGGTGAAGACTCTTTCCCCTAATCCATCCATGAATATACTTTTTTCGCTAAGAAAGCCTCTACTGGTCGGGCTACTCCAATAATTACTTTTTTTCTCGGTTCTTGACAACAATTACTTTTTAAATTAATCTAAAAAATTAAAGAAAATTCTAGTGTTGGCAGGTGGACATACCATAAACAAGGTTATGATAATTCTACAAGGCCCGCTAAAGAAACAGATTGCTAAGGTAAATAAAGACAAAAGGTTTATAATGATAACCTCGTTGATCATCGCTAAATTCCTTGCAAGGAAAGCTTTGTATCGCTGCATAAACCGGCTTCTCATTGGCTTTGCTGTTCTGAGCCATTTCTTTCCACCACTCCATAATAGCCTTAAAACTTTTTGCCATTATCTGCGTACAAAAGATAGAAACAAAATTAACTGTCTGAGTTTTGCAGTCAACTTTATATAGAGAACAATAGCAATAATAATATCCTTGGAAACCTTCAATGCGGTTCTGACAAGTTTCTTCCACATGAAGCGCCTCATCATGATTTTCAAGGTGTCGGTCTTCCCTGACACATTTCCTCTCTGAAGTTTGTTTATGACCCAAGAGCTTATGAAAATTTATCTGTTACTGGTATACAAAAAAGAATGTTTTATTAAGCTAAAACCTATTTGTCTTTAACGTATTCTAACTTTACCCAAGAAGATGATGGTAGTACCAGATTTCTCGACAATTAGTTGGGATGATAGGAAAACCAAAAAAATGATCACACCCCCATCACTGCACGCGCTTTTATATTCAAGTATATCACTAACTTGCAGAACCTAAACATAGGAAAACACGAATCATGACAATACAAACTAAAATCTAGATAAGGGAGTAACACATAGAATAAAGGTATAATAACAAATATACTCATTTACTTATCATCAAATACTCCAAACACAATCAGACACGCATATATATATATATATATATACACACACACACACACACTATAAGCATAAAAACATCAGTTAAAACATTAAGTAACTTAAGACACGTGGCATATTGATTGGACAAATTGACATGTGGCATATTGTTATTGTTAACTGTTAAGTAACTTAAGACACGTTCCATTTGACCTACCCTTAGGTTGAATGGCAGATACGTCACTTGAATGATGGTCAGCACCAAAATCATTAGCAAAAGGAGCGGTGACATCGTTATTTGGTGCATCCACATCAGCATCAGTTTTATTTTCTTCGGTTTCCATCTTGGAAGTTTTAGTCACCGTCTCAGGCCCGTTTTCTTCTGTGTTTTCTTGGTTACTTTCTTCTTCACCTTCGTTGAGCTCGGCTGACTCATCTACCGTCTCTGTTGCATCCTCTTCATTGTGATCTATAACATCTTACTGAATCATGTCAATATCATCACCAGGGATCCACATCAGGAGCATCAGGCTTTATTCCAGTGGGTTCAGCAAATGCCTCGTCTTCGTCTATGTTCAACATTGTATATACTGTCATCATGGGCCTGATCGTCATTTTCTTTTTTTTTTTCTTTTTTTTTTTTTTCTTTTTTTTTCACTTTCCTTTTTTTTTTTTTTTTTTTTTTCATTTTCATCAGGTTTTTTTTTTCCTCATTCTGTTTGTTTGATTCATCAGGATCTAACTCTAGTGCTTCATCACTTGTGGTTGCATCATCTTCCTTAGCTCTAAGCTCTTTGATAAAACTGCTTCTTCACGCTTTTGATGCACCCTAACGATGTGAGAGGCAATATGGAAATCTGTCGTAGCATGGGTCATCAATCATGACATATACCAGGTCAAACCTTGAAAGGATGGCAGGAGGAAGAGCAACTTTGTACTGCAATATGATGTCAATTTGTTAGTGTATCCGAGTAAGCAAGTAAAATAATTGATCTATGATTTACAGAACAGGTGGCAATTTCAACCTGTTAACTTATGAATGTGTTAATTGAGTTATGTTTTATCTCCAACTCTTCAAACATGTATTATTTAGAATTTAGAATAACTTCTTAAACTATTTCATGAATACAAATAGATGATATTTTTTTAACCAAATTGACACTTTAGTAATAAGAAAAACTAGAAACAAAAGTGTGATAGAATCAAGCCCACTAGCAAGTTTAGAGTCAGTACTAAGCACAATCTAAATTGCTTACCTTCAATGGTTTAGCCTTGTCGTAACGGCCTCCTGTGGGATTTGCAGCAGCCAAAATTGATGGTCTAGCATTTAATGTTGTCTGAGATGCATCACAAGAGCTTGAGTCACCCGCTGAAAGTACTCATCTGTTATAACAAGCTTCTTAGCTCCAGTCACCTCTGCGTTTTCTGTGCAAGACAATCAGTCTCAGCATTGAATGAAAACAAAATTCCAGATATACTAATAGTAATAGAGATGGCTGGATGGGCAGGCATGCAGATTATTAGGTTTAAACAGGTTACTCTTTAGTACGGGTTGACCAAGACACTTTATTGTCCATTTTTTTCAAAAATATTAACGCACTCATTATGATAACATACACAATAATGTTCCAACAACAATTTTCCAAAAATTCAGAAGTTTGCATGCATTGCATGCGTTAGCTAACTTATTCTATTAGACCAAACCGTTTGAGATAAACCACAATGCAAGTTAACCCAATAATATGTAAATGGGCCAATATAGACTAGTTTGGCAAGATAGATAAAGACCAACCTGGGTGCTCATTGGTCATATCAGTGTCTGCACCACTTGGTTGTTCACCATTGCCACCAATATCACCATCTTCTTGATTCTCTTCCTGAATATCATCTTGGAACTTGGTCAAATCAATCTCAGTTGATTCCACACTGCAGTTTCATATACATAATTAGTGACATTTTTTAGTGGGCTATTTTACAACTATCAACAAACTAAACATGCCTGATTACTGATGTTTTTAGGAGTCTTGTTGCTAGACAAACATGCCTTGGGTGGACCTGAAACACAGCACACAATTTAGAGCCAATTCATCAAATTAACACTTTAGTAATAAGAAAAAAAAAAAGTGATAGAATCAATGTTTCGCGTTTTTTGTCAAAAGCTCGACCAGCGAGAAAACGTTTTTGGCCGAAGCCCTGTCTTTTTACGACAAGTTCCACAACCACACTAACAAGTTTAGAGTCAGTACTAAGCACAATCTAAATTGCTTACCTTCAATGGTTTAGACTTGTCGTAAGGGACTACTCTGGGATTTGCAGCAGCCAAAATTGATGTTCTAGCATTTAATGTTTCTTGTATTCCTGCTTTTGTAATACTGATTGTTTGTTGTTCCATAGCCTCATGAATTGCGACCTTTGTAATTCACATGAATATGAGATGGTGGTACATTCACATATTGCATTTGCAGAACAAAAATGTAACAATTTAGGTTCCAAAGGTGATGTGGTTACCTGATCTCTGACATCCATTTTGTCAAATTCATCAATACAACAAACACCATTGTCAGCAAGCATAAGTGCACCAGCCTGAAAACATAAAAAAAAAAAAAAAAACAGCCATATCAATATTCACAAGTAATAAGTGACAAATGTATAAGCTTTTACAGCCCAATAACCACAATGGGACGTGAGTTCTGTCTAGAATAACAAAAGAGTACCTCAGATACAGAACTCTCTAGTTTCTGGTTCTTTCGCAACAGTCGCAGTCAATCCAGCGGCAGATGAAGATTTCCCAGATGTGTATAGAGGTCTTGAAACCAAAGTAGTTGTGTACCTTCAAAAGAAGAAGAGTAAATGTCAAAACTATCATTTTGTATAAAAATGGTGTTCTGTACAAGATGCTGCAAAGGATGCATACTTGAGAAACTGAGACTTAGCACAACTGGGATCCCCAACAATACAAACATTGATGTCTCCCTGAAGGTTAATTCCTTCATGAGTAAACTTGTGGACCCCACCCAAAAGCATAAGCAGGATTGCTCGCTTAATGTCTTGATGACCAAACACAGTAGGGGCAACACTGTCAACAAGCTTGTTGAAGAAGTCGGGAGTATTTCTCATTTGTCTAACCTCAGCTAACTCCTCGGACTACAAAAATATAAGATAAAAGAGAGAACAATGGATTTAATTACACACTTTACACAACCTGTAATTTCAAAATGTAGCAAGTCTCATGTATGAAATAAGTAAAGCATAAAGGTGACAGAAGTGTAACGAGCAGGTTGTGTAACGAGCCAATACATGTACTTTGTGCAGGCAGCTCCAAACTTCAACAATTTGTTACTAATCAGTGTATTGACTGGTTAAGAGAATTATATTGCTTACTTAATAATCTAATGTTTTGATTAAAATAACTAGGAGGTTTTATGCTTAAATAAGACACTTTTACCCGTTAGAGGTAAAGCACAACCTGTTCACACATAGATGGGTCAAAATCCCTACCTCTACATCTAAACATCTAGTAACCGACATGTCAGAAACAATTCAATGTAAGGCACAGTAGCTAAATTCTCAATGATTCAAAATCAGATGAAATCTTTTGAAGGATGACTAAATGAATCTTATAAAGACCTTTGCTTTCATTCAATTTTTCTATGGCACTAGACTCAACACTTCCAGTTCAGTTCAGTTTCAAGATCACCTTGTGTTGATTTGTAGCAATCGATCATCCCTCTATAGTCTAGCCACCACCAGCCATAGCATGTGACTCAGCTAGGCTTGCCCTTAGATGGCCTTTGCAAACTAAATGAAATGATTAAGATTACTGGCGGTAGCGAGTTGCCAATCAACCAAGAAGTTGTGGGTTCAAGTCACAACTGAGACAATGCGATATTCGGGTGGGTGTGTGAATGCGCCTTTCAAAATATAAAACTACCATGGAACGTGGGTATTATGTATAAGTATAGGTGGATAAATATATTTTAACCTTTTGCAATGCATATATAAACAACCAACAACATACCTTATATGGTGTTTCTACTTCAACGGGGAAGTACTGAGCAATTAAAGGTTTGATTGCTCTTGAAATCTCTTCTGATGAATAATAGCAAGTCACTTCGATTGGTAGCACTCTTAAGATAAACCTGCGAATCTATGAAAATTTTAGTCAACTGATGATGATAAATTGCATCTCATTTATTTGATCAGTGTGGTGTTACTCTGTATTAAGATCCTGATGATGCAATGCGAGAACTAAATGCGACACCTTAAACTTAGCATGCACTTCATTTGACCATGTGATACCGAATGATTTGGATCAGATAATCATGATTTATTAAAACTAGCTATAGAAAATAGTTTTTGGATGCGCTTCTGTTGTGTGGAGTTATTATAATCCAATAGCTAATACACACACACAAGACATTTTGTGAGATAAGAGTAAAAATCACTAAAATTAGGGTCAAAGGGAAAGTAAATACATAGCGTTAGCTTGACCTTAACTGTTTTACTGAAGTTGGTACGTAACTGATTATTTGAACCCTAAATAACCAGTTTATGTTTAATACACAGTCGAAAAGAAACTGATATTGCTACTTAGAGTTGTAAAATTAAGCAGGTAATTAGTTCCAAACGCAAATCCAAACACCCATTTATATGGTATTTATTTATGTGAGTGATGTGATATGCAAATAATTGTAAGAGAATGTCAATTAGGATACATATTGATGAAAGCTGACCTAGACATGTGTTTTCTTGTTGCAGCAGCAGTGGATATCATACGGTGGGCAATTTTTTTAGGAGTTGGGTCTTCATCCCTCTTGCGCATTTGGACAAAGACTACACCATTGCAGCCAGTATCAAGATAGTTGAAACGCCTCTGTTGCACACAAAACAGGAACTTGCTAAGCATACGCAAGATGAACTCTGTAGTCTAAAAGCATGTCTGACCACATCCTATTACCAAATATCAAAGCGATGCAATGATCTTAGGATATTTAACTCCACCCCACAAGATGATAAAAGTTCATCTTAAAATCAAATATGGTAATATTAGGTGATTTACATAAAAAATCAATTCACCAATCCAGTTAACTCAAATTAGGCTTGATTAATGTGGGTCCCAAAAATATAAAAATGAACCATTTATAAACAGTGAGTTACCTCCGTCCTTCGATAATGAGTATATAGATCTTGAACAATATTCAACAACAGCAAGCAGATTTTTTGCGTCTGAGATGCCGATATCCACAATTGGTTCCTCAAGTATGTCTTCATTTCAACCTCCTATTACCAAATTAATAATATCCAAATTAGTAATCTAAAATATCCGGAATTATTTACCAAAGACACACAGAAAAATTAATACCATGTGATCCTTTTGAGGTTCTGAAATTTCCAAAGATATTGGCTCAGGTTGATCCTCTACATCTTCCCAAAACTTTCAGTTGATTGTTTCGGCATCAAAACATCCTAATTCAATTAACAAAATCCAATCATTATATGAAATCAACTAAATTTAAACAACGAATATTCACTGTTGTGTGGCGAAATCAGTACCTCAGGGATACACTGCTTCTTGTTGGCGATTTGAGCAGCAAGTTTCCTTTATTATAAGTAAGTAATTCAGTATCGTATACAAGTCCAACAATCATAAAAAGGATATGGCTAAGATTCAAAACTAAATATTTCACAATAACGGGTCAAGGTCAATTTTTACCTTGTGATTGGCCTATGAACTTGTAAAGAAGCCCACTTGTTCACTACACAAGGGTAAAGCTGTGCTCCTCCTTTTTGATTAATCGAACCCAATGCTCTTCGGTTATGGCTAATTTCAACCCCAAACTTCAGATTTACCATGTGGCTGGGTTGATATGTATGTCCATGTGGTTCCCACCAAAAATCTCAGGTTTTTCTTTTCTTTCTTTTCTTTTCTTTTTTTCCTTTTTTTCCTTTTTTTTCTTTTTCTTTTTCTTTTTTTTCTTTTTTTTCCTTTATTTTTTTTCCTTTTCTTTTTCTTTTTTTTTTCTTTCTTTTTTTCTTCCTTTATTTTTTTTCTTTTTTCTGATCACTTAACCACCTCAAAAACATACACTTTGAGGTTATTTATTGTAACCTGTTGTCTGATGTAAGAGAATCAGCATGCCTTTCAAGTACAAGGGAAGTTTCAGAAAAATCATCAGTTGGTGCATTGCCAACTGGAAGACAACGTGCACCCATGCATGACCAGGCTGATAAGGTTGAACGGGTTCTAACTACTTCTTGTCCAACACTTTGAGCACCCTTCATCACTACCTACAATTTATCAAAAAAGAAACAATTTTGAGCATGTAAAACAAAAGGTTAATCCTTCTATTATTAAATGTACTTTTGAGCATGTAAAACATTTTAACAATATAATTTCTAGAGTAAATAACAGTGTCCTTAGTCGATACTATTTGCATCCTAATTGCCCTGTTCGCATTGACTTTTGGTCCCTCGCCATTTAGCCTTGAGTGACCAATAGAAATTATTTGCACACTTGAGAGACCAAGAGTCAACGACATATTCCGTAATTTTCACCAACTGATGAATTATGTAATTTACTCTGATTTCTATTTAAATTGTATTCAGACATTTGAAAGTCAGGTGAAGACTCTTTCCCCTAATCCATCCATGAATATACTTTTTTCGCTAAGAAAGCCTCTACTGGTCGGGCTACTCCAATAATTACTTTTTTTCTCGGTTCTTGACAACAATTACTTTTTAAATTAATCTAAAAAATTAAAGAAAATTCTAGTGTTGGCAGGTGGACATACCATAAACAAGGTTATGATAATTCTACAAGGCCCGCTAAAGAAACAGATTGCTAAGGTAAATAAAGACAAAAGGTTTATAATGATAACCTCGTTGATCATCGCTAAATTCCTTGCAAGGAAAGCTTTGTATCGCTGCATAAACCGGCTTCTCATTGGCTTTGCTGTTCTGAGCCATTTCTTTCCACCACTCCATAATAGCCTTAAAACTTTTTGCCATTATCTGCGTACAAAAGATAGAAACAAAATTAACTGTCTGAGTTTTGCAGTCAACTTTATATAGAGAACAATAGCAATAATAATATCCTTGGAAACCTTCAATGCGGTTCTGACAAGTTTCTTCCACATGAAGCGCCTCATCATGATTTTCAAGGTGTCGGTCTTCCCTGACACATTTCCTCTCTGAAGTTTGTTTATGACCCAAGAGCTTATGAAAATTTATCTGTTACTGGTATACAAAAAAGAATGTTTTATTAAGCTAAAACCTATTTGTCTTCAACGTATTCTAACTATACCCAAGAAGATGATGGTAGTACCAGATTTCTCGACAATTAGTTGGGATGATAGGAAAACCAACAAGATGATCACACCCCCATCACTGCACGCGCCTTTATATTCAAGTATATCACTAACTTGCAGAACCTAAACATAGGAAAACACGAATCATGACAATACAAACTAAAATCTAGATAAGGGAGTAACACATAGAATAAAGGTATAATAACAAATATACTCATTTACTTATCATCAAATACTCCAAACACAATCAGACACGCATATATATATATATATATATATATATATATATATATATATATATATATATACACACACACACACTGCAAGCATAAAAACATCAGTTAAAACATTAAGTAACTTAAGACACGTGGCATATTGATTGGACAAATTGACATGTGGCATATTGTTAAGTAACTTAAGACACGTTCCATTTGACCTACCCTTAGGTTGAATGGCAGATACGTCACTTGAATGATGGTCAGCACCAAAATCATTAGCAAAAGGAGCGGTGACATCGTTATTTGGTGCATCCACATCAGCATCAGTTTTATTTTCTTCGGTTTCCATCTTGGAAGTTTTAGTCACCGTCTCAGGCTCGTTTTCTTCTGTGTTTTCTTGGTTACTTTCTTCTTCACCTTCGTTGAGCTCGGCTGACTCATCTACCGTCTCTGTTGCATCCTCTTCATTGTGATCTATAACATCTTACTGAATCATGTCAATATCATCACCAGGGATCCACATCAGGAGCATCAGGCTTTAGTCCAGTGGGTTCAGCAAATGCCTCGTCTTTGTCTATGTTCAACATCGTATATACTGTCATCATGGGCCTGATCGTCATTTTCTTTTTCTTTTTTTTTTCTTTCTTTTTTTTTTTTCTTTTTTTTTTTTCACTTTCCTTTTTTTTTTTTTTTTTTTTTTTTTCATTTTCATCAGGTTTTTTTTTTTCCTCATTCTGTTTGTTTGATTCATCAGGATCTAACTCTAGTGCTTCATCACTTGTGGTTGCATCATCTTCCTTAGCTCTAAGCTCTTTGATAAAACTGCTTCTTCACGCTTTTGATGCACCCTAACGATGTGAGAGGCAATATGGAAATCTGTCGTAGCATCAGGGTCATCAATCATGACATATACCAGGTCAAACCTTGAAAGGATGGCAGGAGGAAGAGCAACTTTGTACTGCAATATGATGTCAATTTGTTAGTGTATCCGAGTAAGCAAGTAAAATAATTGACCTATGATTTACAGAACAGGTGGCAATTTCAACCTGTTAACTTATGAATGTGTTAATTGAGTTATGTTTTATCTCCAACTCTTCAAACATGTATTATTTAGAATTTAGAATAACTTCTTAAACTATTTTATGAATACAAATAGATGATATTTTTTTAACCAAATTGACACTTTAGTAATAAGAAAAACTAGAAACAAAAGTGTGATAGAATCAAGCCCACTAGCAAGTTTAGAGTCAGTACTAAGCACAATCTAAATTGCTTACCTTCAATGGTTTAGCCTTGTCGTAACGGCCTCCTGTGGGATTTGCAGCAGCCAAAATTGATGGTCTAGCATTTAATGTTGTCTGAGATGCATCACAAGAGCTTGAGTCACACGCTGAAAGTACTCATCTGTTATAACAAGCTTCTTAGCTCCAGTCACCTCTGCGTTTTCTGTGCAAGACAATCAGTCTCAGCATTGAATGAAAACAAAATTCCAGATATACTAATAGTAATAGAGATGGCTGGATGGGCAGGCATGCAGATTATTAGGTTTAAACAGGTTACTCTTTAGCACGGGTTGACCAAGACACTTTATTGTCCATTTTTTTCAAAAATATTAACGCGCTCATTATGATAACATACCCAATAATGTTTCAACAACAATTTTCCAAAAATTCAGAAGTTTGCATGCATTGCATGCGTTAGCTAACTTATTCTATTAGACCAAACCGTTTGAGATAAACCACAATGCAAGTTAACCCAATAATATGTAAATGGGCCAATATAGACTAGTTTGGCAAGATAGATAAAGACCAACCTGGGTGCTCATTGGTCATATCAGTGTCTGCACCACTTGGTTGTTCACCATTGCCACCAATATCACCATCTTCTTGATTCTCGTCCTGAATATCATCTTGGAACTTGGTCAAATCAATCTCAGTTGATTCCACACTGCAGTTTCATATACATAATTAGTGACATTTTTTAGTGGGCTATTTTACAACTATCAACAAACTAAACATGCCTGATTACTGATGTTTTTAGGAGTCTTGTTGCTAGACAAACATGCCTTGGGTGGACCTGAAACACAGCACACAATTTAGAGCCAATTCACCAAATTAACACTTTAGTAATAAGAAAAAAAAATGTGATAGAATCAATGTTTCGCGTTTTTTGTCAAAAGCTCGACCAGCGAGAAAACGTTTTTGGCCAAAGCCCTGTCTTTTTACGACAAGTTCCACAACCACAAGTTTAGAGTCAGTACTAAGCACAATCTAAATTGCTTACCTTCAATGGTTTAGACTTGTCGTAAGGGACTCCTCTGGGATTTGCAGCAGCCAAAATTGATGTTCTAGCATTTAATACAAACATTGTATATACTGTTTTAGTCCAGGGATCCACATCAGGAGCATCAGGCTTTAGTCCAGTGGGTTCAGCAAATGCCTCGTCTTTGTCTATGTTCAACATCGTATATACTGTCATCATGGGCCTGATCGTCATTTTCTTTTTTTTTTCTTTCTTTTTTTTTTTCACTTTCCTTTTTTTTTTTTTTTTTTTTTTTTTTTCATTTTCATCAGGTTTTTTTTTCCTCATTCTGTTTGTTTGATTCATCAGGATCTAACTCTAGTGCTTCATCACTTGTGGTTGCATCATCTTCCTTAGCTCTAAGCTCTTTGATAAAACTGCTTCTTCACGCTTTTGAAGCACCCTAACGATGTGAGAGGCAATATGGAAATCTGTCGTAGCATCAGGGTCATCAATCATGACATATACCAGGTCAAACCTTGAAAGGATGGCAGGAGGAAGAGCAACTTTGTACTGCAATATGATGTCAATTTGTTAGTGTATCCGAGTAAGCAAGTAAAATAATTGATCTATGATTTACAGAACAGGTGGCAATTTCAACCCGTTAACTTATGAATGTGTTAATTGAGTTATGTTTTATCTCCAACTCTTCAAACATGTATTATTTAGAATTTAGAATAACTTCTTAAACTATTTTATGAATACAAATAGATGATATTTTTTTAACCAAATTGACACTTTAGTAATAAGAAAAACTAGAAACAAAAGTGTGATAGAATCAAGCACACTAACAAGTTTAGACTCAGTACTAAGCACAATCTAAATTGCTTACCTTCAATGGTTTAGACTTGTCGTAAGGGACTCCTCTGGGATTTGCAGCAGCCAAAATTGATGTTCTAGCATTTAATGTTGCTTGTATTCCTGCTTTTGTAATACTGATTGTTTGTTGTTCCATAGCCTCATGAATTGCGACCTTTGTAATTCACATGAATATGAGATGGTGGTACATTCACATATTGCATTTGCAGAACAAAAATGTAACAATTTAGGTTCCAAAGGTGATGTGGTTACCTGATCTCTGACATCCATTTTGTCAAATTCATCAATACAACAAACACCATTGTCAGCAAGCATAAGTGCACCAGCCTGAAAACATAAAAAAAAAAAACAGCCATATCAATATTCACAAGTAATAAGTGACAAATGTATAAGCTTTTACAGCCCAATAACCACAATGGGACGTGAGTTCTGTCTAGAATAACAAAAGAGTACCTCAGATACAGAACTCTCTAGTTTCTGGTTCTTTTGCAACAGTCGCAGTCAATCCATCGGCAGATGAAGATTTCCCAGATGTGTATAGAGGTCTTGAAACCAAAGTAGTTGTGTACCTTCAAAAGAAGAAGAGTAAATGTCAAAACTATCATTTTGTATAAAAATGGTGTTCTGTACAAGATGCTGCAAAGGATGCATACTTGAGAAACTGAGACTTAGCACAACTGGGATCCCCAACAATACAAACATTGATGTCTCCCTGAAGGTTAATTCCTTCATGAGTAAACTTGTGGACCCCACCCAAAAGCATAAGCAGGATTGCTCGCTTAATGTCTTGATGACCAAACACAGTAGGAGCAACACTGTCAACAAGCTTGTTGAAGAAGTCGGGAGTATTTCTCATTTGTCTAACCTCAGCTAACTCCTCGGACTACAAAAATATAAGATAAAAGAGAGAACAATGGATTTAATTACACAATTTACACAACCTGTAATTTCAAAATGTAGCAAGTCTCATGTATGAAATAAGTAAAGCATAAAGGTGACAGAAGTCCAACCGTGAACTTTGGAGTGTCGCCATCTTCAGCATCTCTCTTTCTATTTCATATATCTGTATCTCTTCTGCCATCACATATCTAAATAAAGGATCACAGTCATAACCCGTGTAATAAAAAAATATATATATATCATCTCAAAGCAGGCAAAATATATAGTTGCCAAAATAAACATTGAGTTAAACTGAAAACCTGCACTAAATTGGCGATAAAGGCAAGCTTATAAGAAAGGTCTCTAACTCCCAACGCCTTAAGACCTTTAACACCTTCTTGGACACTGCCACTGTTACTGCGCTGACCACCTTCTCTCCGGCTGCCAACGCCAAAACGACAACCACAGTGCGGGTAAAAACCACCCTGCAAAAGGAAAAAGAAAAAGTTAATCATCTACTTATCGCCATATTCATAAGAAACAAAGGTAACCATTAAGTTCAGTTCAAATGACATAAATATCATGTCTAAGAATGACATCTAACGACCTCGGAATCGATCCTGCAGGTAGACGTCTCCTGCATCCTAACCCTCTGCCAATCAGCAAACTTACTCTCTTGTCGAAGAAGTGACCACCACCCTTTGTTCGCACACATAGGATTCATACATATATCATAGGCTATCCACGAAAACAAGAAGGATAGAAACATTAACCACAGCACAATTCCCCAAACAAAAGGAAAAAGAAAATCTACATATTGCCAGGACCAGCAAGATCTGGTTTCCCAACAAGATGTTGGTTCAGTAGAACATGTTAAACAAGAAAAGACGCATCTACATCTCCATCCAACAATAGCCTAAATATTATTATGTCCCACCTCTAAACAAGAAACAAATGTGTACCTTGTCTCTACAACAACAAACCAACCCTCTGTCTCATCCCATCAATTATGAAAAATAAACATCAAGATTCAAAAATAAACAAGAAACCAACCCTCTGTCGATCTTGAACCCAAAAAAAAATAAAAAAAATAACGGAATATCAAAACCTACCATGTAATACAGATCTTGAAGCCGAGAAAACATCACAAGATTCAAGAAGGTGGTGGTGGTATGTTCCCAGTATCAACAAGATTCAATTCGTGGGTTTATGAATAATTGTATTTTAGAGTTGTTCAATCGTGGTGAATATGATGTGTGTGTGTGTGTGTGAAGATGATGGTGATACAGTGGTGAAGTGGTTATGGTGATTCTTGTTAATTTAGGATTGGTACTAATGAAGATGTTGGTGAATTTTTTTTTATGATTTGTTTAATTAGGAGCGGGACTAACGTTTCTTTATAAAAGTTTAGGGTGTGGGCTTATATGGGCTTTGTTTGGAGGAGCTTATGCGGCTTAAATTTCTAAAAGTACGGTGTCTAGTTTTTAACAAAATTTTGGCTGCGAATGATTTTCTTTCGACAAACTCTATTTATAGTGTTATGGAATCATTTTCTGATGGCATGGTTACAGCAATGTATAATTTAAAACAAAATCCAGTATCCAAATAATTGCACCTAATGGCAGTGGTGTATCATTTTCAATGATATAAATGTGATTATTTTTCTCTATATGTAAGGTTTAAATTTAATTGTTTCGACAGTTGAGCATAACTTCAATGGTTACATTAGTTTATATATGTAGTTTTATCTATTTTTTCCAACAATTTATGTTTTTATGTGTTTTTTCAATAAAACCATTATGAGGATCCTTATAGCCTAGACTTGCAACAGCCACAACGGTCCCAAATTTTTTTTTTGATGAGATTCGAATACACCTATTGGTGCGTGGGATTCAATTTTACGTCTCATTATATCCATTATGAATGTAAATCTATTTCATGTCTTCTCTTACAAGTTTTGTCATATTTTTTAGTACTTGGGCTTATTTGAAAAAGACATCCCGTATCTCGGTTCCCTATAATTCAAATCGTTCATTTTCAACGTTTCATCTTTCCCGGTTCCCAATAATTCATTTTTTTATTTTACTATAATTCAAATTATTCACTTTCAACTTTTCAGCCTTCCCGGTTCGTGATAAATCAAATTATTCACTTTCAGCCTTTTTTTTTCTAATGTATTCACTTTCAACAACTTTCCTTAAACCCAACTTTCCCGATTACCTATAATTCAAACTCTTCATTTTCTTCTTCTTTCTTAAGTTTTCAGCTTTTCGTCGACAACCTAAATCACCAAAGTAAAAATTGTTTAAACCGTTAATTTTCTTTCTTAAGGATGGGTTAATCATTGTAATTGATATTGAATACCTCTATTATTGCTACATGGAAGCTTTCAGTTTTATCTCTAGTGCATAGCAATGCTTCATTCAAACAATAAAATGCAGCAACTGCACAATGTGAAAGTTAATTAAACTAAGTTAACTTAATTGAATATTCACATAAACATTATATATACACTTCAAAAGAAAGTAGTTTGCATATATGACTTGGAAAATAAGCATTGTGAAAGACACTGTTGGTTTAGCTTGTTTTTGTGGTATGTTAGTTTATTGGCGTATTAGAACATATTATCCCCAATTTTAGCGTTTGGGTAAGCATATTTTCTTATGCTTGTGTCTTATTTCTGCTGTTTATGTAAGCTCATTTTTTATCGGTGTTCCAAAATGGGGAGCAGTGGAGCAACACAACGAGCCTCTGTCAAAAGTCTTACGTATTGGATATGGATTGAAGTAAATTAGAAAACTTGGTCGAGGGTAGGCTCACAAATATAGCACTAACATAGGCCATTAAGATTATATGTTTTGACAATAATAATGACAATGACAAATCATAAAAGTGCGAACATACTACATATTGATCCAAGTGCATTTGATAAATTCTAGAAACTCCCCTCTAAGACGAATTTCGTCAAACAGTTGGTGTACACTCCCATTCCCAAAAAAAAATCAATTTAAAATCACCCAAGTAATCAACCCTAAAAGATGAAACAAACAATCGACCACATATACAATTCACGCTTAACAAATGCAACACAAAAGAAAAATCTAATTTCAGTAAATTAATGAAAGTAATTCAAAATTTATCAATTAAATGAAAAGAAATTTCTAAGAATACCTGGTCAAGTTCAATGAATCCTTCAAAAAGATTTTGAACTACGACCACGTAAAGTCAATAATACAATTCATGTATGTATAATTTATAATAATAAGCCATAAATCAATACCAATTGCGTACCTTTATTTGCAATGTTGATAAATGAAACTAAAGCATCCAAAAACAGATGATATAAAAGAAATGTTTAGTGGTGTATCATTATTGAAGTAAGTTACCAGAGAACACACAGTCGATTAAAAGATGGAGTCGATAAATGTAGAGTTTTGTGTTATGAGGGAAACTGGGCATTGGGTTTTTGTTGTGTTCCGCTTTTTATCTTTCTTTTTTTCAAGTTTAGTCTATAACTATGAGTAAATAACTCCTACGTACATGTGTAATTTTACTTTTTTTCACAACAAATATACAAAATCGAATTTAGACATTTTTTGTTCAAATAAAGAAATATTGAGGTCTTTTAATTATAATTCTTAAAGAAGTGGAAACAAGAAGAGGGGATATTGTAAAAATTCATGTTCCAGAGATACTTTTTAAGGGAGAAGAGAAGTGATATGGAATGTAAATCATGTGTAACTCCCACTCCTAATCTTCCTCCCAAAGTTGCCTACTTAAGTAAAACTTTGGCACCCAAGCATCAGTCTCTGTCCACATATGAAAAAGAGTTTATGGTAGTGGTGTTAGCTTTGGAAAAATGGAGGGGCTATCTCCTTGACAGGCACTTTAAGATAAGAACAGACAATTTCAGTTTGAAGTATTTGTTGGATCAGAGGTTGTCAACTCCTTTTCAGACCAAATGGCTACCTAAGTTGATGGGTTTTGATTATGAGATAGCTTAGATTTGGAGAGAAGTAAATCACAAGCCTGTTTAACTTTTTTTAATCACCAAAATACCCTTTAAACCTAATATAGATCCTATATATAAGTCGACCTTTTTTTTTATCAAAATCAATTGTAGCAGTTTCACGACCCACCTACAGGCTACCCCTATCATTTTCTTTTAACAGGTAAATTCATGATAACACTCCTCGTATTTATTTCTTTGACATGCTTGTTAATCATGTGTTTTTTATGACTAGATGTATACTAGTATGTATTGTATGTTTTCTAGAAAGAAAAAATCATTGTTGTATACAATTTCCACAGTAAAGTTAATGTAAATTATGTTATAAATATGTTGTAGTATGCTACTGTAAGGTTTTAACAAAAAAACAAGAAACCACTGTGATGGCTATTGATGGAGCTTTTAAAATAAATATATAAGAAACCACTGAGATATATGGAGCCATTAACAAAAAAAAACCAATGTGGTTTACTTGTCGCAACTTAGTTTTTTTTTTTTTTTTACTTTCATGGTATATATTTTTCATAGACTAGTTTTCTTTTAAACATTGACATATAACAACCAGATCATTTATACATATAACAGATACAATGGATAACATGTTGATTGAGAGAATATTCACTATACGACGTGTAGTTAGAGCTCGATAATTAGCAGCATTTCATTTGATTGTGCTATTGGTAGCTTTTGCTACATGTCGTAGACTTAACCACATGAACCGTGCTAATTTGCCTACCAAAGAACTTACTTTACATCAATAAAAATGTGAGGGAAGAGATGTTACACAACCTCTCAACAAGTGGTAAATGTCGTGATGTTATCCGTATGAGCATGAACGCTTTTAGAACATTGTGCGATATTTTAGTGCATCATGGTAGTCTTCGACCAACTCAACGTATGTCTGTTGAGGAACACGTTGCTAGATTTTTTCACATTGTAGGAAATGACTTAAGAAACCGTTTTGCATCTTGGATTTATCGTCGCTCCGCGTCAACAACTAGTAGGTCATTGCATAGAGTTTTAAGAGCAATTATATCCTTAGAAGATCGTTATTTTCATCAACCTACTGGTCAAATTGTTCCTAAAGAAATCCACGAAAAAAAAGGTTTTATCCTTATTTTAAAGATTATGTAGGAGCAATTGATGGAACACATGTCCGTGTGAGAGTACCTAATAAAGACGCTGCAAGATATCGAGGTCGTAAGGGATACCCAACAATCAATGTCTTAGCTGCTTGCACATTTGACTTAAAGTTTACATATGTTTTAACTGGTTGGGAGGGTACTGCATCGGACTCGAGAATAATGAAAAATGCCCTCACTAGAAATGACAAGCTGCTCATTCCGGAGGGAAGGTACTATTTGGTTGATGCGGGTCTACCGCATAAAAGTACACTAATAACACCTTATAGAGGTGTGAGATACCATTTAAAAGAGTACTCAACCCGTGCACCTGAGAACGCACGAGAGCTCTTTAACCTTCGCCACTCATCATTACGAAATTCTATTGAGCGAGCATTTGGTGTACTTAAAAAGCGGTTTCCTATCATTAGGAGCACAACTGAACCATTCTACTCTTGTGCAACACAATCACACATATTTTTGGCGTGCTGCATCCTACACAATTTTTTACTTGAAGTAGATAGTGACAAAGATCTTGAAGAAGAGGTGATACAAGAAATTTTAAATGCACCACAATATGAAGCTCGTCATGATCCGAGGGAAACAAGTGATGCCAGTTCGACAGGAGAGTAACTACGCAACTCAATTGCAAATGAAATGTGGACCAATTACTTGTTGTATCCAAACAATAAAATTGATATATCAAAATAGTTTCTTTATTATTAATTGTAGTACCTGGATTTGAATTTTATTAATAAATTAATATTTGAAGTTTTTATATTATGTAGTAGGTGTTAAGTTTTTTATTCTATTGCAACATGTTATCATTAGTATTCTATTGCAGCTGCTTATCCAAACAATTAACTTTTTTTAGTTGATGTATTCTATCATAGTTAAGTTTGTGATTCTGTTGTCTTATGCAGAAGCTTATCATGGGCAAAAAGGATGAAACTAACGACAAAAATGATGAAATTAAGGAAAAAAAGCCACAATTTAATTGGAGCGATGAAATGGAGTATGCATTTATTCAGCCTATGATCACACAACAAAATAAAGGCAACCGACCTGGTGGAAATTTCTCTTCTGAGGCATATACCAATATGGTGAATGAGTTTAGGCAAAATTAAAAAAAAAAAAAAAAAAAAAAAAAAAAAAAAAAAAAAAAAAAAAAAAGATTTTACCAAAGCTCATTTAAAAAATCGATTGAAAACAATAAAAGAGCACTTTTCTCAATGTTATGATGTATTTCGAGGAACTAAATTGGGTGGGTTTTCTTGGAACTCGACGACCTAACTAATGGAAGCAGAAGAAGAAGTATGGGAACAATTAATTCAAGTGTCGACTTTATAAATTCACTCATTATGGTATTACTATTATAGGTGACGCCTTGGCCAAACTTGTTAAAAGTTCATGGGATACAAAATGAATGAATTCATGGGATACATATGAAACATGGAATGCTTATGAAATATGCACATAGATATAATGACCCTACCTTTCATAATGAGTTGTAAAAAAGAAGCTTGGCTATGCATATCACATAGTACACACTAAAATAACTTTCATGATGCTTGTGTACAGTAGAGGCAAACGGGGTGGTTTGAGTAATGGGTCAATACAAGTTTGGATCAAAACTGTAAACCACTTATATTATTAGTGTTACTTTTGATTTCTATTGTCATTAGGACAACTGATTGTTTGGAAATATATTAAAATGTGTTGGTTAGAATTTAAGTGAACGAGTTAGTTACTAAACTATATCTACATGCATTTTTTGCATGCGTAGTATGAACCTCATCAATAAAACAAGAGATACTGGCATGTTTTTCAAATTTTACTTTATGTCATTGCTTCATATGCCTTCTTGTAGGCCTTTTTAACCACTTACATTATTATTTGTAGTATCATGAACTGATATTATAACTTTTTTTCTAGGCAAAGCTTCAAGCTGCAATATGGAAGACCAAAAAAGTTTCAAACTACGACGACCTATTACTACTCTTTGCTAAAGATAGAGCATCAGGTTTTTCTTCTGAAACCGTGAAGGAGAAAACGCCAGGGAGAAAAAAGCTAGAGAGAACAAGAAAGCCGGCATAAAAATATAAACAATTGAAGACATGGATGAGTTACTAGCTAACAATGAAGTTACGTATGGAAATCTCATCAACCTTTATGATATTCAAATGGGATCTCCCACACCTTTTTCACCTGAGCAAACTTCGAATGCATCCAATTCTAAGGGTAAAAAAAGAAAACTTGAAGTAGAAGAAGACTCCAATTCAAAGATTATGGGTACTGTTCATGAGGTGGCTGATGCAATCAGGGAAGGTAATGTTGTTTTACAAGAAACTAATACTATATTGGATAGAGCTTTTCAACGTGACTATAGAGGTGGTGAAATCCATAAAGAATTGGAGCCATTGGAATTGGAACCCGATGTATTTTGTAGTGCTCTTATTTTTTTGGCTGACAATCCAAAAAAAGCACGGCTGTTATTTAGTTGTCCTCATGACATGCGGAAGGACGTACTAGAAAAGATGATGGGTTCAAGCGAATAATTGTGTTCAACTGCATTTACATTTTTTTAAGTTATTTAGTTCTTTATCTTGGACTATAATCTTTTTCTTAGACTATCATCATTTTCTTTGTTGCAGAATTTTTAATAAGTTTTCTTATGATTTGGAACATGTTTTTGGTTTTACTTGGACAATGTATTTGTTACGGTTTCAAGTAATTTTGTTATTTTCATTAACATATAAATCATTATGTATCTTTGTCCTTTGGTCAACAGGAAAATCGTATGGTATTGCTTTGTTAGCTGGGCTTGCAGAAAGCGAAGTCTAAAAGTTAGACTATTTTGACTAGCAAAATACTATTCACTTCGATGCTCAATGTTATGTGTTTGTATTTAGTTTTTATATTTCTAGAAAGGGTATAATAGTAAAATTACTAACTTTCTTTCCCTTTCTTTCCAACTCGGGAACACAAAAAAATTATATTTCTCTTTCCTTTCTTTCTAACTCGGGAACACAAAAACGAAAGCTATTATCACTTCTTTCCTCTTCTGTTTAGCCTCTCCCTCCCTTTTACACCTTCCCTTCTTTCCTATTAAAACTAAGGAACAGAGTGTGGAGCACTATGTATCATGTGATCAGATAACACGTTATTGGTATGTCATGCCAGCGCCACATCATCCACTCCCAATAACACACCAATCACTCAAACACCCCTCCCTCATAACACACCACTAACACGTTATTGGGTCCCACTTTTTACATTTTATTTTCTTTAAAAACAAACATAATTCATTAAACATAAATTGAAAATTCTCTCTATATAACAATTCGCTATGGACCAAAATCCAAAGCTATAAAATAATGTTATTTGAAGACTTCTCATACGTATAAAATAATACTATTAGTCTAGATTTTTTTATTCCGGATGTATAAACTATCAATATCCAATTACTACAGCTACTATTACTCGGAAATAAATTATTTTTAGCAAGGTTGCAAAAATTGTGAATCGGTAGTGAGGCGGTCGACCACCTTGTAGCTTGTAATCGGTCTAGGCGGGATTAATCGGTGATTAATCGGATTAGCATTTATGGCAAATTTTGGGTATTTTCGGCGAGTTTTATGTATTTCCGGCATTATTTTTGATAAAAAAAAAACATGTAATAGATTTAAACAGTTACTATAAGTGATCAAAATAAAGTTTACATTGAGTTTTGGGCACTTACGGCAAGATTTTTAGGTTTCCGGCAAGTTTGACCACCATTGGCCGCCATTGATCGCTGTTGACCACAGTTGACCTTTTTGTTAGACCCAGTTACATAAATCGGCAAGGTTGGTGGCCCTGTAGCGCCTAGGCGGTGATTAATCGGTCTTGTAGACCTTTTTTTGCAACACTGGTTTTTAGGTAATTAATTATTGTATTCGGTAATAAAAGTCCATTGTAATGCGATCCCATTTCCACAGTGGAATTTCTGGTTGCTGGAGTAGGCCTGAAGGTTTCTGGTATTCGACTTTTACCTTAGAGCAAGTAAGGCATTTACTAACATAGGTGGCAATGTCGGCTTTCATATTCGGCTACCAATAAAGTTTCTTGAGATCCTGGTACATCTTATCAGAACCTGGGTGGATGGAGTATTTTGACTTGTGTGACTCGTGCATGATTAACTCCCGTATTCCTCCATACAATGGTATCCAGCTTCTATCCTTAAAGAATAACGCTTCGTCTGATCTCTTTACAAAGCCATTTGCATTCTCCGGTGTTACACCTCGCCAAGGCGGAAACGCGAGGGTGTAACTTTATGGATATCATCACAACACCTGGTGTCTATATAGAGAACAACTACATGCACAAAAATAGAGCAAAGTACAAACACAAAGTGTTGTAACAATATCCCAAAACAAAATAACCAAAACAAATTCCGAAACAATACATAAATCCAAACATAGATGATAAACCACTTTCAATGCAACTAGGGTCTCGTCTAATCACATCCTTCTATCTTATCCTTAGAAAGCTCACTTGAAAATTATGCTTAAAACGTCAACACAATGTTGGTGAGATTCATAGGTTTAAGACTCATACACAATAGGCAACCGATTTACTGTGATTATAAAACATTGTTGGATTTATAGTTATCATACAAGCTACATGTATTCACAAGGCAACCAACACACATAAAGGTAACCATTTGGACGGAATGTATCCACCGATCCCATTACATCATCAATTAGGTCGCATGCGCGAGCAACAGGATAAGCATCCTCCCAATTGAATCCACGTCACAACATTCGGGCCGGAACATGACCCCCGCTCCCAACATTATCATCACATCATTCACATATAGCATTCATACGATAACATTATAAGTCCAAGCTTTTAAACCACACATAATCACATTAACTCAAAACAATTAACACAAACATCATTCGCATCCTAAGTTTAAAACAAAGTAAAAAGTGGGACTATGAACTCACCTCAAACTTTGCAGCTTCCACAAACACAAATCACAAATCTATATCACACAAAATAAGTCCACGTTACACATGGCCAAGCTAAAAGCTATAACCCATGTAATACACATATGATGGATGTCTAAGGTTTATATGACCCACCATGGATCTCCTAGACTCCATACTAATCACCACCAAATACTAATGCTCACTAATCCCTTGCACTTATAAATCAGAAAACGTAGAATTTTAAGGTACATTCGCCCACATGAAATAATAACACTAAAGGCTTAACAACTCACACCAAAAATTTACCATAGTCTCTCATAAGCATACAAGCTAATCCCACAAGGCCATGGTCTAAAAACACACACAGGTACCTTCATAAAATCAAACTTAAAAACTATTCAGATTTGGATCTGAACGCACACCAAAAAGTTTTAATTAAATTAAAATACTTCTACAACTTTTTATCGCAAATCCTTCGCGTACATATGAAACTTAACTCAACAAAAAAACCCTAATTCGTTTCTCTCTCTCTCTAGGTTCCAGCGGCCACTTTTTTCTCAATCCGGCCATAAACCAAACACAATCGTCTGCTCTACCCTTCCTGGGTATGCAATAAGATTTGTGGATTGTGTTTAATATCTTAGATGTGGCGGCTGGTGGGTTGTTTGATTTTCCGAAACCCTAAATTCACTTTTTGTTCAATCGACTGCCTTTAATGGTGGTTCGCTTCTATTAGGGTTTCGTTAATATGTTTTAGGGCGATTGTGAATCACTCATGTCGGCTTGGTTTTCTAAATCGACTCTTTATATATAGTCGCTGCTGTTGGTTTTCTATTAGATCGTATTCCAACATATGTTTCATGTCGGTTTGATTTATTCAATCGATTTTTGCTATTGGTATGATCTGGTGGCTTATTGTTTGGTCGACCTTGTAAGTAAAGACTATAAAACCTTTTTGGTTTTTAATTGGTGGTTGACGTTGGTATGGGTATTTGGTTTTGAACGCTGAATTCATATTCATCTTGAAAGTAAACCCGTGTTAGGGTTTTGTTGTTTGGTGTGGAGGTCTAAGCTTGTACGCTGCACGTTAACCCAAGTTAGGGTTTATTGTTGCTTGAATGTTCGTGATCATCGTAGGTGGTTATGTACATGGGTTTGGAGAGATGTAAGTTAAGTTTTTGGGTAATCTTATTCAAAAACCCTAATCTGATTGCAATGACCTGGGCACGTTTATGTTTTATTTTCTGGTCATGAATGGTTTTTTTGGACGTTAGGGTCTGATTAAACCTTATTTGATTCGTATCTTAGCAAACCAAAGGCGCGTTGGGATTCAATCTTTGGTTTGTGATACGAGGGATCTGTAAGTTAGGGTTATTATACCCTATTATTGGTTCACTGATTGATGTATCATCATTGGTATGCTGCTGGTGTTAGTCTCACTGTAAGTTAGGGTTTGTTCGTGGAACTTTATGCCTCGATCTGCTTGTATTTGATGAGTATGGATGATAAGGTTTTATGTAAACCCTATTTTTTATCCGGTTATTGTTCGATTTGCATAGTCCTACTAATCTATTATGGCAGAGGTTGGATCGTAGGGGTGTGATTGTATTGGTCGCTTATGGTGGCTGATTGGAAATCGTGCTCTTGCAGGATTTGTATGAACTTCCTCGTATCTACTAAGTACACATGATGCTTATTGTCTATAATACGATGGGAATGGTGGAGGTTTTGTTTGTGGTGTTCTTTGCTACTACAAACAGATTATATGTTGAAGATCGCTTGGATGTTTCTACGTGGATTCTTCATGGAAGTTAAGGTGGACCGCCATAGTGATATAGAAGGCTCAAGTGCTTTTCTTGTGTAGTATTGTTAATTTGTATGTACTTTCGTCATTATTGGTAGGTTCATTTTATTGTAAGTTATAAGAATGGTGTGTCATTCTTATATTCGAGTTTGTAAGTGTCCTAAGGGACTGAGGTGAGGGATATCACCCTTATCCTATGTACCTCAACGTTTTTTGGAGTAATGAATTTTACCGGGGTGAATTAACCCTTTTACCCAAAAAAAAACTTAACTCAACCAAAAGGGCTAAGCTAAATCTCACTTTTTCATCCATATCTCACTACCAAACTTATGACCTGAATCTGTCCCGGTTTTACAGCTTTGACACCTTAACAAAGAAAAATCAAAAGATTAACTTTCGGACTTCGAAATCAATCATGGCCGGAGTTTTTGGAAAGCTCTTTCATTAAACTTCAATTTAGACTAAAATTTTGTGATCTAACTCATCACCATCTGTTAAATACCTTCGAATCTTTACATCACTAATTTTCTGTCCAAACCCTAACTCAATAACTAGCATGTTTTACGCTCAATTCTCTTCACCAATCATCATAATATAATCATTAATTGATCCCAACATGTTTTAATTACTTAATTTACAGAAACTTACAAACCCTAGATACATCATACTTAATATTACATGAATTCGAATAATTAATCAAACAATTGAACATGTGTTTTAAGAATTTTACATTGATTCTTGATTATTGCTTCACAATTATAAACCCTAATTTTTTCTTCTTCCTTTGCCTATCTTGAATGACCAAAAATCAAAGAAAAAGGGATTTGGGGTGTTTTGGTTTATTTATATATTAATTATGGATAACCCTTGGGCCTAAGAATCATATTTGGACTCAAATTGGGTTTCCTTTTCCTTCCCTACACCATATTCGGCCGCCCCTATAATAATATATATATTTTTATTAAATTATTTATTACACTCAAAACCTCATACTTTTGATATTTTATAAGTACCCATAACTAATCCTAACGTTTCACGCGATAAACCTTAGTTTTTGCGACAACCCGAGAAATTATCATTTTCAAAAATAAAGTTTCCAAAAATAGATTTTCACTCTTTATAAATGTATAACACACAAAAACAAACTCCTCGTAACTTGCTAACGCTCAAAAACTTGAACGAAGACTCGTTACGCAAAAACACAAAAACACCAAAACTACGCAAGTCATTTCTACACCACAAAGGCGATCAAAATGAACTTATCTAAATATCAACATTACTCACTCACAAAAACAACACCACTCAAAGGGATTTAGTACTAAAACTCACCTATATCACACATATATCACTTCAATCACCTAGAACACACCAAACAAACGTCAACCGAGTCAAGACTATCAGTTACATCCGGCATACCATAGATTTTCTCACTTGGTCGGTTTTCTTCCTTGAGTGCCTCAACCTGAGCCTCGTGGATTTTTGATGGTAAAGGTGAACTGATCGTCATTCCTAATGACCTAACTCTTAAAGGCTTGAGTCGCTCCTTCCGGCTAAGAGCATCAGCCACAACATTGTTTTTCCTGGACGGCATTTAATTTCACAATGATAATCACTGAGCAATTCCAACCAACGACGTTGTCTCTTATTGAGCTCCTTCTGCTCAAGTATATATTTTAAGCTCTTGTGATCTGTGAACACTGTACACTTAGTACCGTAGAGATAGTACCTCCAAATCTTGAGTGCAAAAACTACGGCACCTAACTCTAAGTCACGAGTGGTGTAATTCTTCATGTGGATCATGAGTTGTCGAGATGCGTAAGCTATCACCTTCTCGTTCTGCATTAATACGGCTTCAAGCCCTTTGTGTGATGCATCGCAATATACCACAAAGTTATCGATCCCTTCCGGTAGTGCCAAAATCGGCGCACTACAAAGCTTTTGTTTTAATGTCTGAAAAGCAAATTCTTGTTTCTTTCCCCATTTGTACTTCTTGTTTTTCTGAGTCAACTTGTTCAAAGGTCTGGCTATCTTCAAAAAACCTTTGATGAACCTCATGTAGTATCCGGCTAGTCCTAAGAATTGACGAATTTCTGTAGGATTTGTCGGGGTAGCCCAATCTCTAACAGCCTCAATCTTTGTAGGATCAACTTGTAATCCTTGGCTATCGATTACATGACCAAGAAATTGCACTCTTCGAATCCAAAAATCGCACTTTGAAAATTTGGCGTACAATTTCTCTTTCCTGAGTAGTTCTAAGATTATTCTGAGGTGTCCTTCGTGCTTTTCTTTGTTCTTCGAATAACTCAAGATGTCGTCTATGAATACAATCACAAACTTATCTATATACGGCTTGCACACCCTATTCATGAGGTCCATGAATATTGTAGGTGTGTTGGTTAATCCAAACGACATTACTTGAAATTCATAATGACCATATCGAGTTCTAACTGCGGTCTTCGGCACATCCTCCTTTCGAACTTTGAGTTGATGGTAACCTGATCTCAGGTCTATCTTTGAGTAGAACTAGAGACTTGCAAATGATCAAATAAATCGTCAATCCTCTGAAGTGGATAACGATTCTTCACCTTTAACTTGTTCAGCTCTTGATAGTCTATGCACATTCTGAAAGATCCATCCTTTTTCTTGACAAACAAGACCGGTGCTTCCCAAGGCGAGGGACTCGGTCTAATGAATCCTTTGTCTAGAAGTTCTTGCAATTGATTAGACAACTCTTGTAATTCAAATGGTGCTAATCGGTAAGGTGCTCGTGTAACTGGTGCGGCTCCTGGCACCAAGTCAATTTGAAATTCTACTTGTTATGTAGGCGGAATTCCTGGTAAGTCTTTGAGAAAGACGTTTGGAAAATCACTAACAGCTGGCACGTCTTCAAGCCGTTTCTCTTCCGTCTTCTTTTCTGTTATATGTGCTAAGAAAGCATAACAACCTTTCTTTATGTACTTCTCGGTCTTGATACATGATATGATGGTAAGTCTAGTGCCACTACGTTCACCACGAATGATCAAAGTTTTGTCGTCGTAAGGTAGATGAACAACTTTTTCATCTCAAATGATTCTTGCACGATGCATGGATAGCCAATCCATGCCGATAATGACGTCAAAACTTCCAAGTTCTACGGGTATTAGATCTATGTTGAATGGATGATTTAAGAAATTGAAAGTGCTACCACGGATAATGGTGTCGGTGTTAACTAAGTGACCGTTAGCTAATTCTATGTTGTAAAGAGTGTCTAAAGTGGTTGGCATGATGTTAAGTAAGGGTGCAAACGCTAGAGACATAAAACTTCTATCGGCTCATGAATCAAATAAAACTGATGCATAACGATTATTGATGAGGAACGTACCCGTGATAACTTTCGGGTCCTCCTTGGCTTCTTCTCCTCTGATCACATAAGCTCTCCCTCGAGCCGTTCCACCTTGGTTCTCGTTCTTCTGGTTCTTACTTTTTAGGCAATCACTCTTGAAGTGTCTAATTTCTCCACAACCATAACATGTCACTGGTGGTTTCTGATTTTCAACCATAACTGGAAGTCTACAGTCTTTGGTATTGTGACCGGCCTTCTTATAGTTGCCACATGGATTTGGGCAACGGCCTGGGTTATGATGACTTTGACACTTTTCACATTTAGGTAGATTATCTGTGTAACCCTTCCTTTCAGCTGGACCTGCAGCATAGGCCTTAGCAACTTCTTGTCTCTTAGGTGGTTGTTGAGTAGCATTGCCACCTTGGTTGTTGTCCCATCTTCTCTCATTTATGTTGTTATTGTAGTTGGAGTTGTTGTTATAGTTGTTGTTTCGGTTATTGTTGTAGTTGGAATTGTTGTTGCGGTTGTTGTTGCTAGCAGTAGCTTTACCTTTCACTACTTGTACCATAAGCTTCTGAGCCATTCTGATAGCTTCATCGAGTGTTTGTGGATCAAAAGAAATTACATCACCTCGGATGCTTTTTGGAAGTCCTCCAACGAAATTTTCTAGCTTTTTCTCGTTATCTGGACCATAGTTGGACATAGTGCGGCCAACTCTTGAAACCTCCTGCTGTAGGTCTCGATATCATCACCTATGGTTATCAACTCATAAAATTCCGTTTCCATTTTCTTCACCTCAGTGCGGGGACAAAGCTTTTTAGTCAAAAGCTTCTTGCATTGATCCCACGTGAGCTTGTAAGCATTTTCCATACCAATAGGCTGTGCATAAGAATTCCACCATGACATTGCGCCATCCAAGAGTGTATCAGTGGCAAACTTTACCTTGTAGTCATCTGGATAATTGCATAGAAGAAATACAAATTTTGTCTTTTCAAACCAACGGATCATAGCAGTGACCCCTTTCGTGCCTTTGAATTTGGTGGGATCGTCGTTCTTAACATCCTTCCATGTTCATTTGCGAACTTCAGGTACTCTAGTACCATTAGTAGCCCGTCTGGAAGCTTCGGCTATTTCCTCTTCAGCAGCGGCTTCAGCAGCTCAAGCAGCCACGGCCTCTCGTTCAGTTTCTAGTGCTGCCGCTATACTATCCGCAACAAGTTTTCGGATAGCATCTTGTGTCATAGCTGGAGCGGATTTAGCTTTCCTTGGTGGCATAATTCTTCACAAATAAAAGATAACAATAATGAGAACTCATGAATGATAATAAAAAAATTATTACATTACATGAATATATACAACCACGACAAGTATAATTATAGTGCAATCACAACGAGAAACAACTACAAAATATCAAAAATATAATCACAACACATGAATACATAAGATGAAAATTTCGGCCTACATGGAGCGATATCATAGATAGCACAACCATACCCATATAGTAGAGTCAACACTTGATACAGTTGTTTGTACAACAACCAAAAGACAACAAGTTCTTTAAACTATGTCACACACCTCGTGACTAGGATAATCATAGTAAAAGCTAACATAATACAAGTCAATGTCTAGGCATCTCCTGGTGCTTCTCCTAAACAACTCTGTAGGTCTCGAATCTGTGCTAAAAGACTAGTAACCAGAGCTGTAAGCTCACGGACCTGAAGTAGAGTAGCCAATTCTCTGCCCTCAACAGTAGCAGTCCTATCACCTAACGCTGCTAGTCCCTCCTGAGACATCTCAGCTTTGTCAAATAACTCCGGCATCTCCTGCCTCAACTGAGTAATGTGCTAACGGTCCACCAACTGTCGAATCTCCAATCCCTGATACAAAACGTCAATGGAAACCCTACCTAAAATCAAGCCCTCAACCTCCTTCTCCATACTCTCAAGTCGGCTCATGACAATCTCCTCAACATGATATCTAACCCTATCAATCTAACCCTGCTGGTCACCTATCTGTGCATCAAGTGTAATAGCAGTGGGTACTCTAAATGCAGCAGTTCAAGAAATCTCCCAAATAGTGTATCGAGCAGGTGGTAAAGTATCTTGAGTCTCAGTAGTGTGTGGCCCTGTAGTGTAAAGTCGTGCAAGCTTTTCAGGAGGCACATCCGATAAGTGAGTGGGGTCTCTAGGGTGTGAAGGTGAATGAGCAACAGTGGGTGGTGGTGGTGGAATCTGAGTAGTAGGTGTAGCTAATGGTGTGATAGTAAAAGAATGCACCCTCTTACGTGCAGTCTAACGGTTCTTGCTATGACTACGGAATGATGAAGTCTGCCCTAGATGAACATGATGAGGCGAAAAGACCACTTTTAGGGGTCATTTAAGCCCGAATTCGTGTTTATTTGACCAAATATTGCCCTAAATCATTCCTTTTGTCATTTTAGGTACTTTTTTAGAGAAATCTGGAAAAGGAAGCATTTTGGACGTTTTTGGAGCATAAAAGTGAAGAAAACGGCAACGTCTTAATTTTTCTTGCTGGGAACAGTACCTGACGGCATCAAGGCTCTCCACATGACGGCGTCAAGAGTTACAAAAAAGGTGGATGTGGAAAATACACGTGACGATCCAGAGAGTTTTTGTGCATTGGAGATGATGGCGTCACCTAAGGCCGTCAAGTACCAAGTATTAGTGACGGCCCAGAAGAAAATCCTACATGACGGCGTCACAAGTAGATCTAGGCAACACGATTTCAATATGGCGGCGAGTTGACGGTGTCACAATTTAACACATGACGCCGTCACCCTGAAAAATCTATATATAGTTTTCCAAATTTCATTCATTGTGTGCAACTTTTGACGGAAAAACCCTAGGCCGAATTTTACAGATTTTTCAAGGGTTCCAACCCCTTGAATCTTTCATGTTCAATTAAAGATAAGTATTCTTCCAAATCATTCAATATGTATATGTGTTGTTTGATTATATCTTACGCTTGTCTTCTATTTAACATGCCAGGCTAGATTTTCTTATGTTTGCTTAGATGTAGTGAAACCTAGATGTTGATTATGGGTTGATTGCTTGTTTATAATTGTTACGGATGATTGTATTCGATGTTAGGCTTATGAAAACTGGCATACTTCCATTGGTAACTTGCTTGAATGTCTTAAGAAACATGATCGGAGGTGTACTATGATATTTGGTCGTATTTAATGCGTAGGAGAATTCTAATGATCCTATGTTAGGAGCTTTTAACGGCTCAACATAGGAGTGAAGTAGGATCCTATGGAGTTAGGGAATAAATATTATACACGACCCTACGACTAGTATTAAGGAATATGACCCGTCATCCATGTAATTGTAACAAGTAATTAACCTGTAAAAGATATCTAGGGAGTAATGAAATCTAAGTAAACACGTTTTCCTCATTATTGTCACCACCACACTAGTATAATTAGTTTTATTTTCATTTCTGTTATTTTAATTTGATTGCTTCTTAGTTTATTGGGTTAGTTGGCTAGCAACTAATTCCGACCACTCCTTCAAAACCATGATTTTACTTGCTTTCAGAAAAATATAAAAATACAAAAAGAATCACCCCTCACCTCTAGACTTAGTTTAGTACATTTTCTAATCCTAGCGACACTATTCCTGAGTTAAACGATCAATCCCCCGGTACTTGTCACTATACTATACTACAACGATCAGGTATACTGTCTGGTGGGGGTTGTAAGCTTCTCGAGATCCCTTGAGAGGTAAAACCTATTGCGAGGGCGCAATTCCCACGTATAAAGTTTCTAGCGCCGCAGCCCGGGGAATAGTTATTGTCTAGGTTAGGATTTCTTTTTATTAGGTCTACTTGCTAGATTCCTTTCTAGTAAGATTTTATTTTTATTTTTAGGTTTTCTTTAGTCTATCTTATTTCTTTGTTTCCTTTGTTCGTAAACTATCTCGATGAATTACAATAGCATTGATCGTTTGATTCCTGTTATTCGTGTTTTTCATCATAGGAACTTCGAAATGCCCGACCCAATCCCTTTAGTGGAGAATGAGAACCCACCTAACCTCTCACCTAACCATCACTTTGACAATAATTCTGAGATGGAGGAGTCTCACCATGATGATGACCATAGGGCTAGCCCTTTTTACTATTCGGACTCCGATGAGGACCTAGATGATGGTGACGTAATTAATGAGGATAGGATGGAAGATGAAGTGGACCCTCTTAGGTATGTCGACCCTAGAACAAGGATTGAGAATGATAGCTCATTTAATATGCAATTTCCTTGTAAGATTGGATTTAGGAGCTTTGACGCCTGCCTCGACTCATCTCTACCAATGAATATAATCTCACCTAGTGAATACAATAAAATTATGGTAAATGAGTTAGAATACAAAGGAGACAATATTATTGCCAGGGCAATGTCATTGCATGTGTTTGTAGGAAGCTTTGTTTATCTTGTTGAGTTCATGGTTATGGAGAATCTAGGAGAATTTATCGATAGTAAGTTAACCCAAGTTGTGTTTGGGAAACTCTTCAAAAGGTTAACCAACCTTGATGAAAAACTTATGGAAGGGTTAATTATATTCTCGGATGGGGATGAAGATTTTGTTTACCAAATTCCCCGTGCACACCCTAGGTTCAAGGATTTTGATACGCCCCGAGCTTTATGTCATGTTACATTTATTTAGGATATGTGTTTGTGTCGTATTAGGAAACAGTCATTGTTTAGATATATCTTTATGTTTGACTTGTTTTTCAAGCTAGGGTTATTCGGTTATATACACCGAATCATTATTATGAATAAATCAATCAAGTTTTCAGTCAATAATATTCTAGTTCTCCAATTTTTTTCTTAAGGAGCCCGCGCTCGCTTGAAGTGGTGCCTTATCCCGATACAACCCCTAACTGGGTCGTATCAATTGGTGCTTTCATTGAGAGCTCTCGTTGGGAGGGTTTTTAGTTAGGGTTCCAAAAAAAAAAAAAAAAAAAAAAAAAAAAAACTGTTCACGAACACTATTCACGTACTGTTCATCAAATCACTATTCACGCACACTTTGTCGGAGTTACTGTTCATCGGCTACTGTTCATCGCGGGTACTATTCATCAAAAAAATTTTTTTTGAGTTATCAATCGGTTGAGTATTATTCATGGCATTAGGCGGCAGCGATCAGGACGCGGAATACGCACTCTCTAAGCTCTTGCAAATGGGTACGGTGGCCGAATATGAGAGTGAGTTTGTGGTACTTGCTAATCGAGTAACAAGGATCTCAGAGTCTTTACTTATATCGTTTTATATCTCCGGACTTATACTAGATCTACAATGTTTACTCTTACGGTCAAATCCCAAAACTCTAGACGAAGCTTTTTCATTGACCCGTGCGGCGGAAACACGCTTCGCGAACCTAGATATTTGGGAATTTTTGAGGTCCCATCCTTTAACTTTGGGAGAAGACTTCTTCAAAGCTCGTATCACCGAGGGTCGTTTTGAGACAATTGCAAAGGAAGAGAAAGAGCACATCATTGAAAAGAAAATAGATGTCATTCTACCACTAAAGGGTGAATTTGCTTCACCTAAGGCTGAAGGGTCATTGAATGCTGATGAGTATATTGGAGTTGAAGAGGTTGTGGGTGGTGGCGAAGCGCTTAAGATTGGCGAGGATGAGTTGAATAGTGTGATATCGACACTTAAGGATGAAGGTGATGAATTTGATAGTTGTTTAGATGAAATAAATTTGAATTTAAGTGAGGAATTAGCGGACTCTCAGTTTGCATATTCTTCGTATCACCTTGAGGGTAAGGTGATTTTTGAAGGAGTGAGGAGTGTTACGACATGGGTAGCGGAAGGCGGAAGAATTATGTTGTGTTATGTCCAAGGTAGTGGAAGGCGGAAGAGGAAAAAGGTGTTGGTTGTGGTAGCGGAAGACAAGAGAACTATGGGAGTGGAAGATAGGACTAAGATATGGGATCCCGGAATCAAGAGAAATTTTTCAAGACCACACCTTGAGGACAAGGTGATTTCGAAGGAGTGGGGAATGATACGCCCCGAGCTTTATGTCATGTTACATTTATTTAGGATATGTGTTTGTGTCGTATTAGGAAACGGTCATTGTTTAGATATATCTTTATATTTGACTTGTTTTACAAGCTAGGGTTATTCGGTTATATACACCGAATCATTATTATGAATAAATCAATCAAGTTTTCAGTCAATAATATTCTAGTTCTCCAATCTTTTTCTTAAGGAGCCCGCGCCCGCTTGAAGTGGTGCCTTATCCCGATACAACCCCTAACTGGGTCGTATCAGATTTCTTTATGGAGAAGTGTAATAGGTATCCACCCCTTGAAATGCTAAGTGAAAATGATAAAAGGAAAGGTCTTAAATATCCTCATGAAAAGAATAAAAGATATTATCGCGGATGTTTAAAGCTAAGTGATGACTATAAGAAAGATAAGGCGACTATTAGATGGCTCACCCTAGGATATGTGAGCATAAGCGACACACGATAGCCCATGACTTTGAGTCTAGCTACAAGACTTGTAAATAAAGAAAAACGTTTCTTGTGAGGCAACCCATGTTTTGTGTGATTTTTAATTGTTTGATTGTTATTTGCTTCCGTATGCATGCTTTATTTTTATTATTGGTAGGTCATGTTTCAAACTAAATTGTGAAAATGCCTTATTTTGTCGTCTTAACTTCATATAAAGGTATTTTGCAAAAGATAAGTGTAAGGGGAAACCCTAAATTTGTTTCTAAGAACAAAATTGATCATGATTCGCCACAATCTTAAATGAACATGTATATTAGTATTTGTTAGAGTCAAATGCTTGTATCGAGTCATAATGATGTTTTGCAGGATTTTTCAGGAAGTAGGACATAAGTTTTTCCAAAATTTTCCGGAAACTTAACGTAACGATTTCTGCAGGTCACTTCTGACGGCTTCAGGAGTTAACTCCTGACGGCGTCACGCTGTCACGTGTAAAATTCTAGAAATTTTGCGAGTTTTGTTTTTCTAACGGAATCTTAAAAGTTTTTGTTAATTCTTTAGTTTTATAAACTCCAGGAAATCTGCAAACATCCATTCCACAAGCATTATATCTTACACTGTTTTCTAGGATTTGTTAGTATATATAGATTGCCGCCGATTTTACGCGAGGTTGCCTTGTTCGTTTTCTCAGGTTTAACAGGTTATATATGATAAGAAGATGATTTATATTTCTGGAAGGGAAGTGATGCGTAGGGATTGCACCAGGCTTTACCTCTCGAGGGATCTCGAGAAGCTTACAACCCCCACCAGGCAGTGTACCTGATCGATGTAGTATAGTATAATGACAAGTACCGGGGGATTGATCGTTCAGCTAGGAATAGTGTCGCTAGGATTAGAAAACCTAAAGACTAGGTCTAGAGATAAGGGATGATTCTTTTTATGTTTTTATATTTTATGAAAAGCAAATAAAAATCTCGGGTTTGAAGGAGTTGGGCGGAATTAGTTGCTAGTCAACTAACCCAATACTAAGATGCAATCAAAATAAAATGCTAAAAATGAAAATAAATAAACTAAATTAAACTAGAGTTGTGAGCAATATGTGGGAGAATTGTGTTTACTTAGGTTTCACTACTCCCTAGATATCTTTTACACGTTAATTACTTGTTATACTTGCGTGGATGACGGGTTGTATTCCTTAATACCATTCATGGGGTGGCGTACTTACTTCCCCAATCCTATGAGCGCCTACTTCACTTCTATGTCGAGCCGGCTAAGAAGCTCCTAACATGGGATCACTAGAATTTGCTCATGCATTAAATACAACCAATAAAACCTAGTACACATCGGTTCATGTTTCCTAAGACGTTCAAGCATGTTACACAATGGAGATCTGCCAGTTTTCTTAAGCCTAACATTGAAATCATTCATCCATTACAACCATAAACAAGTAATCAACATATAATTAACATTTAGGTTTCATTACATCTAAGCAAACACAAGATAGATCTAGCATAGCATGTTGAAATCACGACAAGCATAAGATATATTCAAACAACACATAGACATATTGAATGAATTAAGAGAAGACTTATCTCAATTGAACATGAAGGGATTCAAGGGGTGAAAACCCTTGAAAACACTGTAAAATAAGACCTAAGGTTTACAAAGTTCGGCCCTAGTTTTCTCCACACAAGTTCCTCTTTATGAATGAAAAATAGAAAACTATATATAGATTTTGATAGGTGACGGCGTCAAGAACATATGTCTGACGCCGTCATCTCGCTGCCAAATAGTTTCTCGGACTGCCTAGATCTGGGTCTGACGCCGTCATGTATACTCCTTATGTAGGCCATCACAAAATAAACTCTTGGCGCCCTTGTTGTGACGCCTTCAGGTTTGCACTGGGTCGTCATGGATTTTACTCTTGACACAGTCATGATCTTCCTCTTGACGTCGTCAGGTACTGTTCTCAGCATGGAAAATTAAGTCTTTGCCGTTTTCTTCACTTTTATGCTCCAAAAACGTCCGAATTGCTTCCTTTTCTAGAATTCACTCCCAAAGTACCTAAAATCACAAAAGGAACGATTTAGGGCAATATTTGATCAAATAAATTCAATTCCGGGCTTAAATGACCCCCTAAAAGTGGTTCATTTTTCACCTCATCATATACCCTTACACTTGAGATTTGCTTGTCCTCAAGCAAATGCGCTTTTATTCTAATCAAAATACAAGTTAGGGGTCATTTAACACTAATATAAAAGTTATTACAACAAATAATCGTTCTACTAAAGACCAAAGACAAGCACGGAGGTCATACACTAGCACCTCACAAATAGTGTTTAGATACTCACATCTCTCGGGTGTAATAAAGTATATATCACAATATGGAAATGGAAAACATCTCTCACTACCTGTCATAGCAACATAGATTACAATAGGCTTGGGAAAGGATCAAACCTCCACCACATGGCGTAAGCACCTAGGATAAACTATCAAAGAGGTCTTTTAAAGGGCTGTAACGTTAGGTGTAGGGGTATGGAATACACGGTTTTGTTGGATATAGGCAGTCTATACTGGTGGCGAGTTAATAATCTTGGTTAATTACATGTACAATATGGCGTTGCTAAGCCAAGACTAGACTCGACTTAAGCTAATAAATCAAAAAGGACAAAAAACATAAAATGAACATAGAATGAAAAGGATGGTAGTCCGTATGTTTTTTTTTTCTTTTTCTATTTTTTTTTCTTTTTCTCGATTTTTTTTTTTTTTTTTTTTTTTTTTTTTTTTTTTTTTTTTTTTTTTTTTTGCATACACTTTTACCCTACCATCCCAAATAATAAATCATAGGGAATGAACATTCCCCTTACACTTGAATTTTTACATACTTTACAATAAACTAATCTAATGACTCGAATTATGAAAATCAAAACACTTGGAGTACTTTTAAGATTAATGCACATACGGGGGTAATATATGATGTTCTTCCCCATCACTCCATAAAATAAGTACTTTACCCATGAGTCCCAATCGTCCC
The DNA here is from genome assembly GCA_030686995.1 of Artemisia argyi. Classification (NCBI taxonomy): domain Eukaryota; kingdom Viridiplantae; phylum Streptophyta; class Magnoliopsida; order Asterales; family Asteraceae; genus Artemisia; species Artemisia argyi. Next base: position 91,161,262 of record CM060687.1, read on the forward strand.
AAAACAATATGTACATGGATATGACTCGACTTAGCAACTATGTAATCAATTAGATAATTAACTTAGGGTTTAAACAAATAACAATAATGCACTAAAGATGAGTGCTTACACGGAAGGCTAAGGCGATTTGGGTGTACATTTAAGTGGGGTGTAACAAATTCTTCCTTTAAGTAAGATGCTTAAAGTTAGAAACGAAAATATAAGCTCGGAGGGGTGTACTAGGGGTTTCGTGTACTAAAAATGAGTACAACGCTAAGGTGTGGGAAAAATTAGTTGACTTAACTAGCCTAGTAATATGACTTAAATGGTCAAGTAATTATGATACGGGTTTAACACAAGGGTGATCCTAATGCCTCTTATCATGTAGTAAATCCTACTACACGAATGTAGTTTCACTAGCGGTCTTGGGATGCATCACTAACGCAAGTTCTAGAATCTAAATGCTACCGGTACACTCATAAGCACTAATAGTAAATGCTTTTCCTATCAAATCTAAAGGCGAACCTCACATATTTGGGTGGAAAATTTTTCTGAATAGTACGGTTTTGTGCTAGTCATACAATCTCCTATCCATGAGACGCTTGCTATGGCTAAAGTTTCACTCCTAAATGTTGTAAAAATTTTAAATTTGGCGCTAAAATTACACTAACAAGTATTTCTCATAGTTTTATTACACATCTACTATCAAACAAACAAACTCAAGCGAAAGTGTATCTGTAAGGTATCATCATTTTACCCTCCCCTTACACTTAGGATGAACATTGTCCCCAATGTTCAAGTAAAGAATGTAAAAGTGAAATAAGTAAAACGAATGAAATCAAATACTCCCCTGATTCGCTCGGTATGGATAATAAGGTGGCCAGGTTAGATCTTCCTCCAAGAAAATGAACAATCAAAGCTTCCCTTCCAGAATAATAATCATCTTCTTGTCATACATAACCTATAAAACCTGATAAAACAGACAAGGCAAGCTCGCATAAAATCGGCGGCAATCTACATATGCTAATAATTCCTAGAAAACAAAATAAGATATAATGCTTGTGGAATGATGTTTTCAGATTTTCCGGAGATTATAAAACTGATAATTCAACAAAAACTTTAAGACTCCGTTAGAAAAACAAAACTGGTAAAATTTCCAGATTTTTACACCTGACGCCGTCAAGAGTAAACTCGGGACGCCGTCGGAAGTGACCTGCAGAAATTCTTATGTTAAATTTCTGGAAAAACTTCGTCCTACTTCCTGGAAAATCCTGCAAAACATCATTATGACTCGATACAAGCATTTGACTCTAACAAGTACGAATATACATGTTCATTTAATATTGTGGAGAATCATGATCGGTTTTGTTTTTTAAAAACATATTTGGGGTTTCCCCCTTACACTTATCTTTTGCAAAAATAGCTTTGGATGAAGTCAAGACTAGGCTAAACAACAAAATAAAGTATTTTCACTATTTTAGTTTTGAAACATGATCTACCAACAATAAAAATGAAGCATGCATATGGAAGCAAATAACAAAAAAACAAAATTAAAATCACACACAATCATGGGTTGCCTCCCAAGAAGTGCTTTTCTTTATTTACGAGCCTTGTAGCTAGACTCAAGGTCATGAGTTACTACGTGACCTCATCATCAAACGTTACATCCTCCTCACTAATCATTTCATTATTATTTTCTTGATAATGTTTTACACGTTGTATGTTAACAGTAAATTCTCTACCTTCATCGTCTAATAACACAACGGCTCCAGTTTTAGAGGAACTTTTCACCGTAAATGGTCCATGCCATCTAGACTTGAGTTTCCCTGGAAATAATCTTAACCGAGAGTTGTATAATATGACTTTGTCCCCTTTTGAAAATTCCTTGGGTTTCTTAATTCTTTGGTCATGCCATCTTTTTGCCCTCTCTTTATATGTAATGGAGGACTCATAAGCTTCTAATCTAAGCTCATCAAGCTCGTGTAATTGTAAGAACCTATTGGTTCCTGCAATTGTATAGTCTAAATTACATGCCTTAAACGCCCAATAAGCCTTATGTTCTAACTCTACTGGCAAGTGACATGCCTTACCATACACCATGCGAAACGGGGTCGTTCCAATGGGTGTCTTGTAGGCGGTTTAGAATGCCCATAAGGCCTCGTCGAGTTTAAATGACAAGTCTTTTCTATTTTGACTAACCGTTTTTTCTAGTATTCTTTTAATAGCCCTGTTTGTATTTTTGACCTGGCCATTGGTTTGTGGATGATAGGCGGTGGAAAACCGATGGGAGACCCCATACCTCCTCATGACCTTTTCCATTTGCGCATTGCAAAAGTGGGTCCCCCTATCACTGATGAGGGCTTTAGGAATCCCAAATCTAGCGAAAAGCTTTTTCAGGAAATGAATAACCACCCTGGCATCATTGGTCCTAAGGGCTTGTGCCTCTACCCATTTGGAAACATAATCGATGGCAACTAAAATGTATTCGTTCCCCCCTGAAGATGGAAAGGGTCCCATGAAGTCAATTCCCTAGACATCGAAGACCTCACATACTTGTATAAAATTCTGAAGCGCTTCATCTCTATGTGATATGTTCCCAGCCCATTGACATGCATCGCATGCCTGTACCATTTCTTTGACATCATGGAAAATTGTGGGCCAATAGAATCCCGCATCGAAAATCTTTCGGGCGGTCGTGCTTATCCCATGATGCCCTCCAAAGGGTTGATGAGGCGAAAAATGAACCATTTTTAGGGGTCATTTAAGTCCGGAATTGAATTTATTTGATTAAATATTGCCCTAAATCGTTCCTTTTGTGATTTTAGGTACTTTGGGAGTGAATTCTGGAAAAGGAAGCATTTTGGACATTTTTGGAGCATAAAAGTGAAGAAAACGGCCGTCACGTGTTAACTTGTCAAAACTTGCGCGCGGAGTAGCTGATATTGTTTTGGTCATAACTTTTGCATACGAACTCGTATTTAGGTGATTCAAAAGCCCACGCGAAGAGGACGAAGAGATCTACAATTTCGTGAAAAAATGGTCATGACGGCGTCAAGAGAAACAAGCTGACGCCATCAAGATGGGCCGACAGAAAATTAGCCTATAAATATAGCAGCATAACTTCACTTTTTGTAAGCCCTAAACCCTAAGGTCAATTCCTGGGTTTAGGTAGGTGTTTTTCCAGCAACTTAGAGGGTTTCAATCACTCCATAAACATCATGTATTGGTTTTATGATTCTATCTTAATTATGTTTTCCATTATCATTGTTGTTTGCTCTTCTTTGATGATGATTTGCTAATTCACCTTGTGTATACTTATGATTATGTGAAACTTGTATATAATTGATTAGATCTTATTGATTCCTTGTTCATGTTTGTGTCTATCTTCATCAATTAGGGTGTGACACTTCGATAGGTCTAATTGGTTTAGTTTATAATTCTTGATTCCTATTGTCTCTTGTTTAATTGAATGATTTCAATGTTAGGCTTAAGAAAACTGGCAGATCTCCATTGTGTAACTTGCTTGAACGTCTTAAGAAACATGAACCGATGTGTACTAGGTTTTTATGGTTGTATTTAATGCATGAGCGAATTCTAGTGATCCCATGTTAGGAGCTTCTTAGCCGGCTTGACATAGGAGTGAAGTAGGAGCTTATAGAATTGGGGAAGTAAGTACGCCACCCCGTGATTGGTGTTAAGGAATACAACCCGTCGATTAAAACAAGGTATGACAATTCAATAGGTAGAATTGGATAGCTAGCAAGGAGTAACATATCATGGGTAGACATGCTTCACTTATCTTGTAGAACCTTAGTTTAGTTTTCTTGCACATTAGTTTAATTAGTAGCTTTTGGGTTAGTTGATTAGCAACTAATTCCGCCCCTCCTTCCAATACCTGAGATTTTTACTTGCTTTTCATAAAATATAAAAATACAAAAAGAATCATCCTTCACCTTTAGACCTAGTTAGATTAATTTCAATCCTAACGACACTATTCCTGAGTTGAACGATCAATCCCCCTGTACTTGTCACTATACTATACTACAACGATTAGGTACACTGCCTGGTGGGGGTTGTAAGCTTCTCGAGATCCCTCGAGAGGTAAAGCCTGGTGCAATCCCTATGCATCAAGTTTTTGGCGCCGCAGCTCGGGAATAGTTATTGTTTAGGTTGGAATTTATTTTGATTAGGTCTACTCATTAGATTCCTTTTTAGTGATATTTTTATTTTTTTTATTTGCTTTCTTGTAGTCTATCTTTTTCTTTGTGCCCTTTGTTTGTGAAACCATTTTCATTTGTCTCCATGGCGGATGAAATTCTATTCAGATCATTAACTATAGAGGAATAATTAGTTTACTTGGATCGATTTACCTCCTGTTGTTCCAATGAATTTTTAAGTGATCTTAGATATATACAAGAGGAGATGGGTGTAAAGTTAGATGGGTTTGATGAATTTTATAAATGTGTGTTTTCTATTAGACGATCATTATAAGGATCAATTCCTTTTAGTGAGACCCTTTGGTTGAATTTTGAGAAAAGCTTCCTAACCATAACCCATAAGTTCAACGAATTGGTGGATTCGTATGAGCAAGATGACCTAGTTTCTAAGAACATGAACTTAGAATCAAACCAAGATTATGATATGGTTAGTGTTGAACTACCTAGTTGCTTGAGCGGGATAGATTTCACCAAAACATACGACACACATGAGGTTAGAGTTGAGCCACCTAGTTGCATGTCATGGTTGTAGGGATCTGTTCCTTGATAGATCACGAGCCAATAGATTGTTAGCCAACTAATGTAATCACTAGCTAGACTAAATTAGATAATCTCTGTGAGCTTGTTATTATGCGGAATATAAAAACAAATGTATACTAAACTTGATCCTCTATGGATCGATAATATTAATAAAACTTCGTACTAAAACTTGTATCTATTACAATGACCTAGGGTTCCTTATATACTAGTGGAAACCCTAACCTTTCTTACAAGAAACGAATAATGAAAAAATAATAAAAGATATTCTATATATCTTGTCCTAAAATACTTAAGTTATATCCACGGTTAAACTCTATCCGTAGGATCTATGGTCGTCCGCAGGAACCAATCATCAGCAGAAAGTCACTAAGCTTTCCGCAGGAACCTGTCAGCAGTATCTGTCAGTAGTATCTTCAACAATTCCTTACAATCCTCCCCTAATCTTGAATTTGACACAGTTAAGTTCAAGATTTCTTGATAGATCGCCAATAACATAAACCAGAGGATTGAGGATGAGCATCAGCAGCAAAGAATCTTCATAAGCATAATCTCTATGATCAGCAACCAATTAAAAAGCACCATTATTTGCAGCAACACAAGACTAAATGTACATCAAAACATAGAAGTTTCATACTATTCTCATCACATCCAGGTGTGTTAACTCCTGTGAGAGGTGAATCATTGAAAATAATGGATTTGATGTCTCTTTACCAATAGCCATCACTACTGGAGTAGCCAAATGTTCAAAGGTACACTGATAACCACATGATTTTTAGCAAATCATCAGCTATAAACGGATTTGATATGTCTTTACCTGTAGCCGTTTGCTCAGGACTAGTCAATTATTGATGAATTATCATCTTGGTCAATTGAATACCAAATATGGTTTTCCACAGCCTTTACCACAAGCCATATACATGTGGGTTAGCCAATTATTTGGAATCCATAAAGGAAAAATCCATGGTCAATTGACAACCATTTCAACTACTCAGCAACAAAGCATGGGTGAGTTGAAAACCCTATGGTTTTGAGCAAACCATTACAACTATCAACAGATTTGATGAGTCTTTACCAAAGTTGTACCCTTTGGACTAGCCAACTTGATGATGGAATAGTCAACATCAGATAAGGTGATAACCAAACCTGCAGATAATAAATACAATACTTTACAACAAAATGTTTTTTTTTTTTTTTTTTTTTTTTTTCCCTAAACTTAACTACAACTGAAAAGACAAATAAAAAAAATAAACAACACAATACCAAGATCAACTTATTGCAGATATGAATCCATTTGAATGCCATGCTTGGTTGCTAGTTCCTTCTTGGTCAAGATACTTCTTCTGATGAACCTTACCAATTGTTCAACAAGATGAAGATCATTTGCAGTCATATCCAGAGGAACTGATAACTTTGTCTCCAGCATGAGATGCATTACTTCCTTTGTGATAGGATAAAGAACATCAGCCCAGCAATACAAGGTCTTACCAGTGGTTGTAACAATCATATGAACATTAGGAAGTGGAAAGAACTTCCAATATTCAACCACCCATGTCTTTTGACCTTTCCAGACTTGAAACCTTACACCAGAATCACCTTTATAAGAATCACACAAAATCTGCAAATCACCCATCAAATACATTCCAATGTCATCAGGAGAATGAGTTTGATAGTACTTGGTAACCCAATCATAAAGTGAGAGAAGATCTTGCTTGTCCACCATATGTAAGATCTGACTCAGAAACAAGAATGTCTTAGTAGTTCCATCTTGTCTAGTTATGACATTCACTTTACCTTGACCTAGCTCAGAATCAACTAGTTCCCACTTCACAATTTTCTCCCATACAACAGGGTCTTGACCATCATCTGAAGCATAATCAAAGAAAGTAGTACTATCCTCTAAAGGAATATCTTTTGGAGCCTTTCTCTTGACAGCTTTAGTCTTTCTCCTAGTACCAGTAACAGGAATAGAAGGACCATCAGCAGGTTCTTCTTTAGGCACTTGTGTGGAAGTATTAGTAGGAACATCTGCAGAATCATCATCATCAGGTACCTCAATTGGAGTATCTTCTGAAGCATCATGGGTAACATCATGGTGAGCTTCAGGGGTATCATGATGAGATTCAGCAGTATCAGGATGAGAACCAGAAGGAATATCATCCATCTGAACATCAAGAGTGTCATCATTCTGAGCATCAGGAGTATCATTCTTCTGAGGCAAAACTGAAGGAAGTTGCACATTCTCCTGACCACCATGAAAAGACCCAATAGACTCAGCAGGTTGAGCAGCAGAATCATGAATCTTTGCTTTCTTAGCTTGAGGCTCATCCAAAAGTCTTCCTCTAAACTCCAACACATCTGGAACCATTATACTAGCAGAATGATGATTGGAAATGATCTTGTCATAATAGTAGGTCAACTGCTGATCTGAAAATCCCCAAACCCTCTTTTGAGTCCAACCTGACCCAAACATAGAACAGCCCTGGTTTTTCACAAAATTCCTCATATATTTCTTGATTTCATTCTTTGTCCAAGGTCTTTCTTTTTGATACTTAGCTTTAATCTCTGCCGCTTGTTGTCTCAGTAATCTTCCTCTTTCAAGCATCATCTGAACAAAATCCGGATTATCAACTCCAAGCTCAGATTCATCCAAATGAGGTTTGGAAGCAACCTGTTCAGCCAAATTCTCCCATTGTTCAGCAGTAAGATTCTTAGCTATCTCATCAAGCTCCTTCTTTCTTTCAGCAGGCAAGGTGGTAGTATACTGAGGTCCCATCTTGTCCAAATCATCTTGAATTTTCCTAGCCAATGCTTCTAAAGCTTTTAAATCCAACTCCTCTTTAGTAACTGCAGCATCCTCTTGAGCTTGCAGATGTGCAACAACATTCTCACTAATTTTTTCATAAGCAAGTTCTTCCTTCTGAGGAGGGACAAAACTCTTAGCAGAAGAATCATGAGGAAGATCAGCTGGAATATCTACTGATGGACCAGGAGTGCCCACTTCTGGCAAGGGATTAGAAAAAGATTCCTTTCTTGAAACATCAGCAGAATTCTTCTGAATAGGAACATTAGCAGACTTCTTATCAGCAGAATGCTTCCTTCTGACATAATGAGCAACACCAGCAGACTTCTGTTCTCTGAATTCCTTGGAAACACTTACATCAGTAGCATGAACAACATCAGCAGTTCGAGCAACATCAGCAGTTGGAGCAACAGATGGTTCAGGTCTGATGTCAGCACTCTTCTGAACACTTTCCAAAGTAGTAGCAGCAAGAAGTTCAAGGCCTTCTAAATCAATGTTGTCAGATGCTTTAGTAGAATCCTCATCTGAATCATACACTACACCTTGTCTCTTTCTTTGCTTCAGCTTACCCTCCAACTTCTTAACTCTTCCAATTAGAGTCAGAACAGCACTACTCAGATTCTTTTTGGTGAAGTTCAGATCATTCTCCAATTTGTCCACCTTTAGTACATACCTGTTCAACAAAGCTGATACAGAAGTGAGAGTAACAAGACCTCCAGCTCCACCAACAGGGATATCTGTGGTATCGGGAGCATCATTGGTCCTGTGAGAGGAATTATCTAAATTTACATCTACATCTACATGTACATGATCCTCAAATTGAGGTCTCAAAGGACTGAGTGAAGGAAGTCTTGTAAATTGTGGTGAGTTTACAGGTTGGTCAAAGCCTAAATTCTTATTGGGCTCATGCTCAGAAGAATTGAAATCAATTGGTGAATGTATAGGTGTGGGTAGCCTTGGAGAGAGTGGAGGCTGAACATCAGAAGCAACTGAAGCATGTGCATCAGGAGCATCTTTAGTTCTTTCAGGAGAATCCTCTGGTGCTTGAGCATCAGGGGAATCCTGACCACCAGCAGCTACATCAGCTGCATCTCCATCAAGGGGATTGCCCACCGGGGCATCAGCAGCTACATCAGCAGCTGCTCCATCAGGAGCATTGCCACCAGGCAACATAGCTGGAAGTAAGGGTCTTTGTACACCAGTAAATTTAATTTTCATTTGGGAAAACAACTTTTTAGACAAACCCTTAACAGGCAAGTGAGTGGGGTCATTGGTCTCAATGTCTAAAATGATTTGAAGAAACCTAGGATACATCAGATATTTAAGTTTTGTATCCTTAACATTTTCAAGCATAGCATTAAAGATATACCTAGAAAAGTTAAATGTTCTTCCTTGAGAGAGACACACAATAGCAAGAGCAATGTCTGTAGAAAACTGATCCCATCCACCAGACTTAGAACCCATGCACTGAAGCAATGTGTGTGTCAAGAACCTCCATTTTGGACAAAATAGATTCTTGTACCATGTTTTCCCATCACCACTATACCCAGCAGCCTGAAGCCCTCTAAGTATGTCACTCTTAGGCAAATCAGTCCACCCTCCTTCATCATCCAACTGTAGTTTGGTCTTGACCAAAGACTCAGTAACCACATATTCTTCCCCATCTATGACAACAACAATCTCTGGTGGTCCATCTTCAATAGTCCTAGTTTGTGCCGTTTCCCAAAATTGTACAACAAGAGACTCATGAATAACATCCGGGTATTGGAGCAAAGCATATCGAATCTTGGACCTTTGAAGAAATTCCATCATGCCCAAATAATCTTCATCACCCTTTCCACGACCAAGAAAGGCATGTTTGTTATGATCTGCTTTGAAATATAGTTCAGCCATTGATTGAAAATTAGAAATTAGGGTTAGAAGTTCTGAAAGATGTTGAAATGGTTTTGAAAATTATATAGTGAGAGGGAATCAGTTAATTTGGGAGTGGGATATGCACGTCTTTGGTAAATATGGAAGTTACCAAACGTGGAATGAAACTGATGTGAATTATTGAAAAGAAATCCTTGACCAATAATCAACTAAGGCAAATCCCTATTAACTGACTCATCCGTAGAAACCAAATCAAACGGCTGAAAACAAATGGTCAATCCACAGAAAATAGTCAAACGTTGACTATGGTCAACAGATCCATCCGCAGCATCACTCAGCAGAATATACCCTTCAGTGGAAACCAAATATCTTTAACAAAGATCTTTTAATTCAAAATTCAAAGATCCCTTAATTATCTCCAAACTGCCTCGCATTAGTGGTAATAAAGACACGCGGTTGGGGGATCTTATAAATAAAGACTAATTATCCCCAAATCTCTCAACTTCAAATCAAATCCCTAATTTTTATATCTCCAGCCAAAAATACATTCATGGCTTCCAATCAACCCATCATCAACCTTGCTTCGGACTCATCAGATACTTCTGACTCACTAACATCTCCACCACCATGGAATATGCCAACACGTCCTCGTGGTTTCACAAAGGAACAAGCTAAGAAGAAGAAACATGATGTGCCTGCACCATGTTCATCATCATCTGAAGATCTTCCACCCTATCCCTCTGAGATTGATGATCCTGAGTATCAGAGAGAGTTGGAGAGAAAGTGGAATGAATTGGAGAGTGCAAATCGTGTTCCCAGTCCTGATGAGTCTCTCATCTTCTTTACATCTTCTGATGAAGAAGATGATGAGAATTATGAACTTTACACTCCTACAACCTCTGATAAGCCTCAGTCCTCTTGTCCAAGAAAAAGAAAAGTGAATCTTCCATTGCCAAAGACCAGAAAGATTGTACTAGGTCTGCCCTATCCTCAGTGGCAAGGACTCTTCAATATCAATAACAAGGGCAAGAAGAAGGTTGTGGATGGCAAGGGCAAGGGCAAGGGCAAAGTAGAATAGGGACTTTGTTGTTTGTCTTTCACTTTCGTTATCTTGTATTGTACCTCTAAAGAATCAATAAACTTTGCTTTCGTAAATATTGATTGTTTAAATTCTTATGATTAGCATTCCCCTGAACAAATTAAACTTGAATAGGCCATCAGCAGGAACACACTTTAATAACAAGATAACTAGTATCAGCAGCATGTTGGTCAAACCATTGACCTTCATCCGAAGAATTCAATTAAGTGAACAACTTGCACACTTAGTAATTGCTACTGACTCAACTACCTCCCATTAACTTACATTAACTCGCAGTAAACTCAAATCAGTTCTTTAAAAGAAGTCTTCAGTCATAAATAACTCACCATTCCACAAATAACATATCCCAAAGTCTTTCACACATTTACACCATGAAGCCATCTCCCAATGTCATTGAAATTTCTTCTGATTCATCAGACTCTACTTTTGACATACCTCAAATACAAAGATCATACTACTATTTGAATGAAGGTCCTTCAGAGTTATGTCTATCTCCAACCTCATCAGAGGAAACTACTGAAGCTGAGGAAGCACCAGCTCCTCTAGCTATGGTTGTCCCTGACTTCACCCTTATCACTGCATTCTTAACAAGTGAAATGGAAAGAGTTTGTACAGATATGAGAAGAATCTCTGTCCCTGAAGAGCCACAGTCCTCAGTCAGAAAGAAGGGTCCATTGAAGGTGGTGCTTGGTCTTGCAGCTCCCAAACTCTGGAACAAGGACATGCAATCAAGAGGAATCCACAAGAAGATGCCATACCCAAAGGACTTGGGTAAAGGGAAAAGAAAGATGGATTAGGCTGTTTCTTGGGGTGTGTTGGTATGTTGGTGGTTGATTGCAATTTAGGGATGTAGTGGTATGATGGTGGTTGTTTATTTTGTTGATGTTTTATGTATTCTGTGTTTCTTCTGATGACTGATCTTGATGTACCAAGCTTGCCACAAATGAATAAAATTCACTTTTATGTCTTTACATCTTATTCCACTGACTGTAGACCATTGAACATCAGCAGGAACATGACCTGAGACCATACATTTACACAAAACACAAAAAAAAAAAAAAAAACACAAAAGAACAACCATAATATTGTACAAGATTAGTAAAAACCTAAAAAAGAAAGTTAGTAAACCTAATAATCTACATACATAATAAATACAACATGTATAATCCTCCCCTGAGGCATATGCCTCCCCTGAGGCTTATGCCTCCCCTTAAACATTGCATTCAAGGGTTAACCATCCCAATATTGACAACCAGGTGATTAAACCCAGGTCCATCAAAAGCTTTTGTTAACAAATCAGCCACATTATCATCAGTGTGAATCTTAAGCACTTGAATAGCTTCTCATTTGCATCTTTTATAAAATGGTGCCTAATTTCTATGTGTTTAGTTCTCTGATGAAAAACAGGATTCTTAACAATGGAAATAGTACTTTGATTGTCAATGTAGATTTTAGTGTTCATAAAGTTAAACCCATAATCCAACATCTGATTTTGAATCCAAAGTACATGACCACAGCAATTGGCAGCTGCCACATATTCTGCTTCAGTGGTAGAAGTGGCCACAATGGTTTGTTTCTTGCACTGCCAAGAGATGAGTCTTCTTCCCAGAAATTGACAACCTCCTGTTGTGGATTTCCTATCCAAATTAGCTCCAGCATAGTCACTATCACTGTAAGCCTCCAACACAAATGGTGAATCCCTTGGGTACCAAAGGCCTAGTTTGGGTTAGCCCTTGATGTACTTGAAAATTTTCTTCACTGCATTTAGATGAGAAGTCAAGGGAGTGACTTGATGCCTTGAGCAAGCACTAACAACAAAAGTATGTCAGGCCTCGAGGCTGTGAGATACATGAGTGAGCCAATCATGGATCTATACAGATGAACATTAACAGCCTCATCTTGCTCATTTGGATTCTTAAGCTTGGGTGGTTCATATGGAGTGGTAGCAGTCCTCAAAATTTCAAAGTCAAACTTTTTCAAGATATCTTTAACATATTTCTCTTGATGAATAAAGATCCCTTCAGGGTGTTGTTTGACTTGTAGCCCTAGAAAAAAGATTAATTCCCCCATTGCACTCATTTGAAATTCACCTTTCATTAAATCTTCAAATTCCCTGCACCATGCTTCCTTTGTGGATCCAAAAATGATGTCATCCACATAGACCTGTACTAGAATGATGTCCCTGGAGTTTTTCTTGATAAAGAGAGTCTTATCAATAGCACATCTTCTGTATCCATGCTCCAAAAGAAATGTAGACAATCTAGCATACCATGCTCTTGGTGCTTGGTGAAGTCCATAAAGTGCCTTGACAACTTTATAAACCTTCTTAGGATTGTGGGGGTCTTCAAAGTCCTGTGGTTGAGTAACATACACTTCCTCTTCTATTTTGCCATAGAGAAAGGCACTCTTGACATCCATCTGATAGACCTTAAACCCCATATATGAAGCAAAGGCTAAGAACAGTCTAATGGCCTCAACCCTAGCCACTGGTGCAAAGACCTCAGTGTAGTCAATACCTTCTTCTTGTCTGAAACCTTGAGCCACCAATCTTGCTTTATTTCTTACCACAATACCTCTGACATCTCTCTTGCATTTTAAGATCCACTTGGTCCCAATTGCAATCTTCCCTGCAGGCAGATCAACAAGTACACAAACATCTTGATTCTTGAATTGTTGCATCTCTTCCTGCATAGCTTCAACCCAACTAGGCTCACTCAAAGCCTGTTTAATGCTTGTGGGTTCAACTTGAGACAAGAAACAAGCAAACAAACAATACTTTTGATCTGTGTGGTTGTCTCTCTTCTGAGTGGATACATAGGTCAAAAATGCACATTGCCCAAACTTGGTATTCTTAATAGCACTCCTGGTGAGTACCATAGCATTTGGATCACCAAGTATATTATCTTGTGGATGTATGATGTTGATCCTTTTAGTTGGAACAGGATTCACATCAATGGAGGTATCAAGATTGGTTAAGGTAGGAGCAAAGTCTTCATCATAAGAAGCTAATTGAAAAATACCATCACTTTGCTCAACATTAGCAAGATCTGAGGGAGTAGGAAACCTGCCAAAAGGTTCATCTAAACTTGTGGAAACAATAAGTGCAGCTGAACTAGGTTCAGCAGAATCTCCATCAGCAGAATCTCTAGTTGCATCTGCTGAGGTATCAGCAGAACTGTGTTTTCTGCTTTCTTCAACAGCAGCTTGTTTTAAGAGAGCTTCAGTGTCTTGAGCAAATTCAAGACCAAGTCGTTTAGCTTCCTCAGCAGCTGCATGTTCTTGCTTTTTGAGTCTAGCAAGATCTTCTGCATATGTTGAATTTTCCACATCATCAACAGATTTGGCATCAGAGGCTTCTTTGGTAGGAGGATCTGCTATCTTGATTGGTAAAGTTGTTACAACAATAGTGGGTTCATCACTGTCTGAATCACTGTCTGAATCATCCTTTAGTGTACCTGCATTGTTAGAAGATGACACTTGTATACCTGCAGATGGGTTAGCTGTGTGTCTAGCATACCCCAAATAATCAGTAAGGTAATCAAGGTCAAAATACCATTCATGACCCTTGCCCTGTACATTAACATTATCCTCCAAAAATTTCAGGTTAAGTGTCTCTTCAATCTTCTTTGTAGCCAAATTATAGACCCTATAATCCTTGCTATGTGCTGAATAACCAACAATATAACCTTCAGCAGCTTTTGCTTCAAATTTGCCTAGATGATCACTTGTATTAAGAATGGTCACCTGACAACCAAAAGGTTTCAAGTTTTCAATGGTAGGCTTCTTCCCTGTCAATAGTTCATAGGGTGTCTTATTGTGAGGTCTAGTAATCAACACCCTATTCAATACATAACAGGCAGTACCAACTGCCTCAGTCCAAAACATGGTGGGAAGCTTAGAGTCAGCAAGCATAGATCTTGTAGCCTCTATAAGGGTTCTATTCTTCCTTTCAACAACTCCATTCTGTTGTGGAGTCGTAGGAGTGCTATAATCTCTTTTAATACCCTTTAAACCACAAAGTTCAATGTGTTTGGCATTTTTGAACTCTGTCCCATTGTCACACCTAATACCTTTAATCTTCTTGTTAAGTTGATTTTCAGCTAGAGCCATAAATTCTTTGAGTGCCTGAAAGGTTTGATCTTTAGTCACTAAGAAAAATGTCCAACTGAATCTACTGAAAGCATCAGTGATCACAAAACAGAAGTACTTATGATCAATACTTCTGATGGATGTAGGACCAAAAAGATCCATGTGAAGCAGCTGCAATGGTTTTGAGATTATGCTCACAGTGGTAATGGCTTTATAAGAAGCTTTGTGTTGCTTTCCCTTGTTGCAAGCCACACAATTATGCTCATTGGTGAAGATCTTGGAAGGAAGTCCATGAACAAGTCCATCTTTAGCAATTTTGTTGATGACTTTAAAATTAACATGTGCCATCCTCCTATGCCATCTTGTAGATTCATCCAAGGATGCTTTAGCCACCAAGCAAGTAAGATCACCTTCTGGCTTGACATCATTCAAGTCAAAGGTATAAAGGTTATGGTTTCTTGGAGCCTTAAGTAACACAAGATTATCATCAGGCATTTGGAATTCAGGTGAAAGAATGAAACAACCATCTTCAGTGAAAAGCACAGGAAGCTTTTTGTCACAAATTTGTGAGACTGAAAACAAATTGAATCCTTGAAGCTCCTTCACATAGTAGACATTCTCAAAATCCACCTTTGGAGTTCTAATGGTTCCTTTGCCAGTAATCCTTCCTACTCCACTTCCAAACCTCACAATGCCTCCATTAAAAGGCACAAAATCATCCAGCTTCTCTTCATTACCAGACATGTTTCTTGAACAGCCACTATCAACAATACCTAAGTCTTTATTAAGAAGAGGATGTTCCTACAACAAAGAAAGTTAATATACAACAACAACAAATATATAGAGACTTAAGTCATGAAAGACTTTAGCCTGCCCTGTGAATCATTCTGATGAACCCAAGATGATGAGTTAGATCCACAATTGTTCCTGGATTCCCTGTAGTTAAATGGTCTTTTATATGTCCAAGAACAATCTGCTGAGGACTTTTCAGCAGAATCCCAATTACCCCTTCCCATACTCATTGGGTCAGTATATGCATACCAATGATTAGCACCAATAAAAGGTTGAAATCCATATCTATTTCTATTGGTATTCATACATCTATTGTTAAAAGCAGACCTATTGGAATAAACAAGCCAATCAGCAGGAGTGGAATACATTCTGCTGACATGAGAATTGGCCTGTGAAGCCAGTGAGGGTTTGGTATTAGTCCACTTATGTCTAGGTCTATTGTTAACAACAGAAACACCCATCCTCTTTTCATGAAAATCACAATCCTTAATTAAATGCAACTTGCTACCACAAACAAAACATTTCTTTTTCTTATAAGATTTATTAAATCCAAAAGATGTCTTACTAATCATAGAATTATTCAAACAAACATCAGAAACAGAATTGTTTTGTAAACACTGAAAGGAATTGTTTTCATAAGAAGTAAATAACAAGTCTTCAGAAGAGGCTGCTTGATAAAGAACTTCATCAGCAGCAACTTCAGAGTCCACAGACTTGTAGGTTGACTTGTCAGAAATCTTTGTTAAGGACTTGGGTGAGTCTGACTTGGTCTTGGAATCACAGCTGGCATAACTAGAGGTCTCTGAGGTCTTGTCCCTGGAAGAACAAGAGACATAAGTGTTAGAATCATTACTAGAGATACTTCTAGTGTCAGGGGAGTCATTGATCCTAATGCCAGTGGTTTCCTTTGATTCTGGTGAGTCAAACTTATGGGATGTGGGTTGAGGGGTTCCTATGGATGGACAGTCTTCAGACTTATTTGGCAAGTCTTTAGACTTTTTGCCAAAGAGATGGTGTGAACCATCAAAGTCAGAAGTTTTGGTAGTAGGCATAAAAACACCTCTGATAGGTCCTGGTACAGCATTCATTCCCCCTTCCTTAACATATTTTATGGGCTTTTGAAATTCTAGGATAGGTTCAGGGTCAAAAACACTGGATATATCAGGGTAAGTTAACTCCTCTGGATCAATATATTTATCATACCCTAAAGGTCTTCTAGACCTAACAGATTGACTACTATCAATTAGTTTTTCTAAATGTGAAGACCCTTCTTGCCACTTCTTACGACCAGCTACTTCTTTAGTCAATTTCTCTTGTAAAACATCTTTCTCAGATTGAATTCTAGCTTTTTCTTTTTCAGAAAATTTCAATTCATTGCTAGCACATTCTAAATCTCTACTTAAAACTCTAATCTTTTCCTCATAAGCCAATTGATTTTGTTGAAACCACACCTTTTGTTGTTCTAAAGTTTTAAAAGCTTCTTTGTAAGTTGCAGCTTCAATAAAACAAGCATTATATTTTGGTTTCATATCATCATAAGCTTCTTTTAGAGTTATATATTTAGAATCACAATCACAAGCACAAGTAGATACCTGAGGAGAGATTCCCATGAGACCAAAGCTATCATCACAACTAGCCATGCAGGAGATTTGAGGAGAGTTGCTTGTATCATCATCATGCTCATTCCAGTCCACACTAGTATCAATAGCAGTGATCAAGGCCTTTGATTCTCCAGCTTCCAATTCTTTCTTCTTGTATACTGAATACCTGGTACTGGCTTCACCTTTCTTGGCTGTGCATTCTCTTGCAAAGTGACCAATTTCTCCACAAGCATAACACTTCACCTTCCTTCTATCAAACCTAGCTGCATCTTTACCTTCAACATTGAGCTTTTTACCAACCTTTTGCTCAAATCGTCTCACCTTGAGAGATAGCATAGCCATTTGCAACTTTAAGTCCAATTCTTCTAAAGCAAGTTCATCAATCTGCTCAAAATCTTCATAAGCTATTTGTTGCTGTTTATCAACTTCAGCAACAAATGAATGAAGTACATCTTCCATCACATTGCTAATCTTTGGATGAGTTATTGGATTAGCACTTGAAAAAGACAATGTGGTCATTGGAAGACTTTGGCTTGGAGTGGATGGACTTGAGTAAACCTGTGGTGTTGGGGATGGGCTTGCATAGGTATGTGGCATGTAGTTTGAGTTAGAACTGACAAATGCAGATTGTGAAGGAGTAGTTGCATATGGAGAGAATCCCTTTATGTCACCTTCCAAAGCTCTGAGTTTGTTGTACAAGTCATCAAAGCTGAGGTAGTCCAAGCCACCTTTGGTTTTTAGTGATATACTCACTTGAGACCATGAGGGAGGTAAGGCTCTTAAAAACCTATAGTTCACTTCTTCATTGTCAGGTCTGGCTAGAAGTTGGTTTAATTGACTCAGAATCTTCTGAAACCTGTCATAACCTTTGTGTAGACCTTCTTCTTCAGTAATCTTGAATTCTTGGAATTCTAGCTTCAACATACTCTTTCTCATCCTTTTTGATTCTTCATTCCCACCAAATCTGGTTTTTATGGCCCACCAGATTTCTCTTGGATCAGTCATGGAATGAAAATCTCCCATGTGGTCATCAGGGATTGCCTACAGCAATATGGTTCTTGCTTTGTTCTCCCTTTGAACGGCAAGAATTTCTTCAGCAGAAACAGGTTCCAAAATAGTGACTTTACCAGCAGCATCAACACTTTGTTTTTTAGGACGACAACCATTGAGTATAACATTCCAGAGGTTATAGTCAACACTTGCAATCTAGTTTTGCATCTTCATGGCCCAGATCTCATACTCATCCTTCCTAAGAAAAGGAAGTTTTGCATTGCTGTTGGAGAAGGCCACTTGTTGTAGTTGTTGAGTAAGAGAGCCTGCTTCTGAGAGAACAACATCACCGCCTGGTTTGTCTCCCATTGGTACTGAATGAATAGTTATGTGATTGTGTTGTGTTTACAGAGAGTATCTAGTGGCTCTGATACCACTTGTAGGGATCTATTCCTTGATAGATCACGAGCCAATAGATCGTTAGCCAACTAATGTAATCACTAGCTAGACTAAATTAGATAATCTCTGTGAGCTTGTTATTATGCGGAATATAAAAACAAACGTATACTAAACTTGATCCTCTATGGATCGATAATATTAATAAAACTTCGTACTAAAACTTGTATCTATTACAATGACCTAGGGTTCCTTATATACTAGTGGAAACCCTAACCTTTCTTACAAGAAACGAATAATGAAAAACTAATAAAAGATATTCTATATATCTTGTCCTAAAATACTTAAGTTATATCCACGGTTAAACTCTATCCGTAGGATCTATGGTCGTCCGCAGGAACCAATCATCAGCAGAAAGTCACTAAGCTTTCCGCAGGAACCTGTCAGCAGTATCTGTCAGTAGTATCTTCAACAATTCCTTACAATGGTTAGGCACTACCATAATACAAGATGAACACATAGGTGATATTGATGTGATGGAAGAGATAGTAGAAAACCCAAGCCCACTAAGTACCCCACAAGTCCTACCATCATTTGAGGCACACACACCGCCCGTGACTTACCCGGAAGAAGTAGAAGTAACTTTAGGAATTCCGATAGAAGTAGAACCCTTGGACCAGGCACCACTAGAGGATATAGGTTTGAATACTTGTAGTGATAACCTTACTCCTAGTTCTAGGGAATTTCCTAATGTTGATGAACCGGAACCTCAACCTTTACACAACTTTCCATCCTTAGATATACATCTAGGAGACAAAAGAGGAACCGACCCACCCATCAACCAATATTATCCGGGTAGTTTTAGGATGAAGGAAGCCATTCACTCACCCCCTTCACCTCACGTGGCGTATTTCCACCTTAAGGGTGTGTATCGCTACTTCCACCCGCACTTAATTCAAAGTGTAGGGAAAACCTCCCCTATTTCCATTAAATAAGGGTAGAGTCAGGCTCGTGACTCGAACAAAAAGAAGCGCTTATTGGGAGGCAACCCAAGCTTTATTTATTTATTTGTTTGTTTGTTTGTTTATTTGATTTTATTTGTTTCCGTATGCATGTTTTATTTTCGTTGCTTGTGGATCATGTTTCAAAGTAAATTGTGAAAATGCTTTATTTAGTTTTTAACTTCGTCTTAATTGCATATAAAGGTATTTTTCAAAAGATAAGTGTAAGGGAGATCCAAATTTGTTTATAAGAACGAAATTGAGCATGAACCACAACAATATTAAATGGACATGTGTATTAGTACTTGTTAGAGTCAAATGCTTGTATCGAGTCATAATGATGTTTTGCAGGATTTTCTAGGAAGTAGGACATAAGTTTTTTCAGAAATTTTCCGGAAACTTAACGTAAAGATTTCTGCAGGTCACTTCTGACGGCGTCATGAGTTTACTCTTGACGGCGTCATGTGTAAAATTCTGGAAATTTTGCTAGTTTTGTTTATACCGGAGTCTTAAAGTTTTTGTTAATTCTTTAGTTTTATAAACTCCAGGAAATCTGCAAACATTCATTCCACAAACATTATATCTTTAATTGTTTTGTCTCTATTCCTAATTCTGGAATTACATCTAGTTGTGAGTTTTCTTTGTTCGGATTGATGCTTTGGGTTTTTGTGTTTGTTTTCTCAGGTTTAACAGGTTATGTTTGACAAGAAGATGATTTATATTCTGGAAGGGAAGCTTTGATTGTTCATTTTCTTGGAGGAAGATCTAACCTGGCCACCTTATTATCCATACCGAGCGAATCAGGGGAGTATTTGATTTCATTCTTTTTACTTATTTCACTTTTACATTCTTTACTTGAACATTGGGGACAATGTTCATCCTAAGTGTAAGGGGAGGGTAAAATGATGATACCTTACAAATACACTTTCGCTTGAGTTTGTTTGTTTGATGGTAGATGTGTAATAAAACTATGAGAAATACTTGTTAGTGCAATTTTAGCGCCAAATTTAAATTTTTTTACAACATTTAGGAGTGAAACTTTAGCCATAGCAAGCGTCTCATGGATAGGAGATTGTATGACTAGCACATAACCGTACTTTCAAAAATATTTTCCACCCAAATATGTGAGGCTCGCCTTTAGATTTTATAGGAAAAGCATTTACTATTAGTGCTTATGAGTGTACCGGTAGCATTTAGATTCTAGAACTTGCGTTAGTGATGCATCCCGAGACCGCTAGTGAGATTACATTCGTGTAGTAGGATTTACTACATGATAAGAGGCATTAGGATCACCCTTGTGTTAAACCCGTATCATAATTACTTGACCATTTAAGTCATATTACTTGGCTAGTTAAGTCAATTAATTTTTCCCACACCTTTAGCATTGTACTCATTTTTAGTACACGAAACCCCTAGTACACCCCTCCGAGCTTATCTTTTCGTTTCTAACTTTAAGCATTTTACTTAAAGGAATAATTTGTTACACCCCACTTAAATGTACACCCAAATCGCCTTAGCCTTCCGTGTATGCACTCATCTTTAGTGCAATATTGTTATTTGTTAAACCCTAAGTTAATTATCTAATTGATTACATGGTTGCTAAGTCGAGTCATATCTTGTACATATTGTTTTGGGACGATTGGGACTCATGGGTAAAGTACTTATTTTATGGAGTAATGGGGAAGAACATAATATTATTACCCCCATAGGTGCGCTAATCTTAAAAGTACTCCAAGTGTTTTGATTTTCTTAATTCGAGTCATTAGATTAGTTTATTGTAAAGTATGTAAAAATTCAAGTGTAAGGGGAATTTTCATTCCCTATGATGTATTATTTTGGATGGTAGGGTAAGAGTGTATGCAAAAAAAAAAAAAAAAAAAAAAAAAAAAAAAAAAAATCAAGAAAAAGAAAAAAAAATAGAAAAAGAAAAAGAGAAAAACATACGGACTACCATCCCTTTTCATTCTATGTTCATTTTATATTTTTGTTCTTTTTGATTTATTAGCTTAAGTCAAGTCTAGTCTTTGCTTAGCAATGCCATATTGTACATGTAATTAACCAAGATTGTTAACTCGCCACCAGTAAAGACTGCCTATATCCAACAAAACCGTGTATTCCATATCCCTACACCTAACGTTACAACCCTTTAAAAGACCTCTTTGATAGTTTATCCTTGGTGCTTACGCCATGTGGTGGAGGTTTGATCATTTCCCAAGCCTATGGTAATCTATTTTGCTATGACAGGTAGTGAGAGATGTTTTCCATTTCCATATTGTGATATATACTTTATTACACCCGAGAGATGTGAGTATCTAAACACTATTTGTAAGGTGCTAGTGTATGATCTCCGTGCTTGTCTTTGGTCTTTAGTGGAACGATTATTTGCTGTAATTACTTTTATATTAGTGTTAAATGACCCCTAACTTGTATTTTGACTAGAATAAAAGCGCATTTGCTTGAGGACAAGCAAATTTCAAGTGTAAGGGTATATGATGAGGCGAAAAATGAACCGTTTTTAGGGGGTCATTTAAGTCTGGAATTGAATTTATTTGATTAAATATTGCCCTAAATCGTTCCTTTTGTGATTTTAGGTACTTTGGGAGTGAATTCTGGAAAAAGAAGCATTTTGGACATTTTTGGAGCATAAAAGTGAAGAAAACGGCAAAGTCTTAATTTTCCTTGATGGGAACAGTACCTGACGGCGTCAAGAGGCTTTTTATGACGGCGTCAAGAGTAAAAGTGGTGACGGCCCAGAAGAAACGTGAAGGCGTCACCCAAGGCCGTCACGTGTTAACTTGTCAAAACTTGCGCGCGGAGTAGCTGATATTGTTTTGGTCATAACTTTTGCATACAAACTCGGATTTAGGTGATTCAAAAGCCCACGCGAAGAGGACGAAGAGATCTACAATTTGGTGAAAAAATGGTCATAACGGCATCAAGAGAAACAAGCTGACGCTGTCAAGATGGGCCGACAGGAAATTAGCCTATAAAGATAACATCATAACTTCACTTTTTGTATGCCCTAAACCCTAAGGTCGATTCCTGGGTTTAGGTAGGTGTTTTTCCAGCAACTTAGAGGGTTTCAATCACTCCATAAACATCATGTATTAGTTTTATGATTCTATCTTAATTATGTTTTCCATTATCATTGTTGTTTGCTCTTCTTTGATGATGATTTGCTAATTCACCTTGTGTCTACTTATGATTATGTGAAACTTGTATATAATTGATTAGATCTTATTGATTCCTTGTTGATGTTTGTGTCTATCTTCATCAATTAGGGTGTGACACTTCGATAGGTCTAATTGGTTTAGTTTATAATTCTTGATTCCAATTGTCTCTTGTTTAATTGAATGATTTCAATGTTAGGCTTAAGAAAACTGGCAGATCTCCATTGTGTAACTTGCTTGAACGTCTTAAGAAACATGAACCAATGTGTACTAGGTTTTTATGGTTGTATTTCATGCATGAGCGAATTCTAGTGATCCCATGTTAGGAGCTTCTTAGCCGGCTCGACATAGGAGTGAAGTAGGAGCTTATAGAATTGGGGAAGTAAGTACGCCACCCCATGATTGGTATTAAGGAATACAACCCGTTGATTAAAACAAGGTATGACAATTCAATAGGTAGAATTGGATAGCTAGCAAGGAGTAACATATCATGGGTAGACATGCTTCACTTATCTTGTAGAACCTTAGTTTAGTTTTCTTGCACATTAGTTTAATTAGTAGCTTTTGGGTTAGTTGATTAGCAACTAATTCTGCTCCTCCTTCCAATACCCGAGATTTTTACTTGCTTTTCATAAAATATAAAAATACAAAAAGAATCATCCTTCTCCTTTAGACCTAGTTAGATTAGTTTCAATCCTAACGACACTATTCCTGAGTTGAACGATCAATCCCCCTGTACTTGTCACTATACTATACTACAACGATCAGGTACACTGCCTGGTGGGGGTTGTAAGCTTCTCGAGATCCCTCGAGAGGTAAAGCCTGGTGCAATCCCTACGCATCAAGGGACCAGAATGAAATTCCCTCATAATCCTTACTGCCTCACTCTCCGAAACACAACGTCTTATTATTTGGTCAGGACACCTTCGGAACAAAAATGGTTCATCCCAGAAGTAGTATTTTAACTGAGAAAAGAACCTTTTCCTTTCGTACCTAGTCAGGTGTTCTGGAACGAGTCTGCTTGCGAGATAGTTGGCAAAATCGGCGTACCAAGGCTCCGAATCAGTTATTGACATGAGTTGTTCGTTAGGAAATGAATCCCGAATCTCACTTCTATCGTGCTCATCCAAGGGGTTTTCAAGACGAGATAGATGATCTGCGGCCAGATTTTCTGCCCCCCTCTTATCACGAATCTCAACATCAAATTCTTGTAACAACAAGATCCACTGAATTAGTCATGGCTTAGCATCTTGCTTAGCAAAAAGATATCGAAGAGCCGAGTGATCAGTGAAAACGACTGTCTTTGAAAGGACAAGATATTGCTGGAATTTTTCGAATGCGAACACCACGGCTAACAGTTCTTTCTCGGTGGTAGAGTAATTCTCCTGAGCGGGATTCATGGTTTTGCTAGCATAGTAAATAGGTTGGAACAACTTGTCACGCCGTTGGCCTAATACAGCCCCGACAGCGAAATCGCTAGCGTCGCACATGATTTCAAACGGTAACTCCCAGTTGGGTGTAATCATGATTGGAGCTTGTGTGAGCTCCTTTTTTAAGAGATCGAATGCATCCTTGCATTCTTGGGAGAAATCGAAAGGAGCATCCTTCATTAGCAATTGAGTCATTGGCCGAGCTATTTTGGAGAAGTCTTTGATGAATCTCCGATAAAACCCGGCGTGTCCCAAGAAGCTGCGTATTGCTTTAAGAGTCGTGGGATATGGTAACTTAGATATAGCTTCAACTTTAGCTTGGTCCTACTCTATCAAATTCCCTGAGATCTTATGTCCTAACACAATCCCTTCTTTCACCATGAAATGACACTTTTCCCAGTTTAACACCAAGTTGGTCTCCTCACAGCGTTTAAGCATTTTTTCTAGATTAGCAAGACAGCGGTCGAAGGAGTTTCCGAAGACCAAAAATTCATCCATGAAAACTTCCATGCTGTCTTCCATAAGTTCATGAAAGATTGCGGTCATGCATCGTTGAAAAGTGGCGGGGGCATTACACAGCCCAAAAGGCACTCTTTTGTAGGCGAACGTTCCATAGGGGCAAGTAAACGTGGTCTTTTCTTGGTCCTCAGGTGCTATGGGAATTTGAAAATACCCTGAGAATCCATCCAAGAAACAATAGTACTCGTGCCCAGACAATCTCTCTAACATTTGGTCAATGAATGGTAAGGGAAAGTGATCTTTCCTCGTGGCATCATTGAGCTTTCTATAATCGATGCATACCCGCCATCCAGTAACCGTTCTTTGGGGTACCATCTCACCCTTGTCGTTCTTAACTACAGTCATTCCACCCTTCTTAGGTACAACCTGTACAGGACTAACCCACGGGCTATCCGAAATCGGGTAGATTAATCCTGCATCCAGAAGTTTGATGACTTCCTTCTTTACCACTTCCTTAATGTTGGGGTTTACCCGCCTCTGGGGTTGCATGGTAGGTTTATAATCTTCTTTCATGAGAATCTTATGCGTGCAAAAAGTTGAGTCAATCCCCTTAATGTCGGCTACACTCCATGCAAGCACCCCCTTATATTTCTTTAGGACCTCTAAGAGTTTACCTTTTTGTTCATGTTTGAGGGAAGAGTTTATGATTACCGGCAGTTGGTCCTCTCCCTGAAGGAAGGCATACTCTAAATGGTTAGGAAGTTCCTTAAGATCAAGCTCAGGGGGTTCGATAATAGAAGGCTTAAGCTTGTTTTCGGGGTTTCGGAGCTCTAGATGCTCCGTGATCTCTTGCCTAGGGTAGAAGGAGACTGCACCAACATCCTCAATCTTTTCCACCTCCAACAAGGGAAGAAAACTCTCATCCCGTAACCAGCCTTCCTCGATCTGTTCATTAACACAGTCATCAATGACGTCCGTGAGTTCATCGACCTCTCCAATGAAATAGAGCCGGTTAGCTGCTTTGAGAGAGAGGTCCATAGTGTCCTTAATATCGAAGGTTAAGCTATCGGTTCCTACTCATAAGGTTAACTTGCCGTCATGAACATCAATAACTGCACGAGCGGTGGCAAGAAATGGTCTCCCTAAGATGATGGGTACCAAGTCATCCTCCTCCATCTCTAAGATTACAAAGTTGACCGGAAATTTGAATTTCCCAACCTTGACTAGCACATTCTCGCATATCCCTACGGGGTATTTGACTGATCTATCGGCTAGTTGGATGTTCATATGGGTAGTCTTTAATCCAGAGTATCCTAGTTTAAGGAACATAGAGTGAGGCATGAGGTTGATACTCGCCCCCAAATCGGCAAGAGCATTCTTTATTGATAGAGATCCTATGGAGCAAGGCAAGGTGAAGCTGCCTGGATCGTCTACCTTTTTTCGTAGCCCTCGATGGGTCACCACTGAACATTCTTCCCCCAGGGTCACAAGAGCCTCGAGTTTCTTTCAGTTAGCAAGTAATTTTTTAAAGTATGCGCTATACTTCGGCATGTGATAACAAGTATCAAGGAAGGGTATGGTGACTACTGAGTCTTTTAGATATGACAGGAATCTTTTATTATTATTCTCAGTTTTCTTGTTTTTTAATCGGGATGGGAATGGGATTCTCGTAGGTTGGTTAGGCGGGGTTGATGGGGAAGGGGTCGCCAAGGGAGGTTGGTTGGGAGCCTCGCTGCCCACATTATCCTCCTCTTCACGAGGCTTGTTTGGATCGGGAGTGATGGGGGGCGAGCTCGGGTAAGGGGGTCCTTGGTTGTTGTTCCAGCTCGAGTGGTTATCCCGAGCATGGGATCTTTTTGGCTTACTGATGGCATTTCAAGGTTATCGGGGGTGGAGTTAAGCTTGTTGACCCATTCTCCAATGTCATTCTGCTGCTCATCAACAAGTTCATTAAGACCTTTTAATTGTAAGCCCTTTTCTTGAGTGAAGTGACCAAGGTCATCTTCAAAAGTGCTCCTGATTTCGAATTCAGGACCTTCCTCTCCTTCTTTTCTTTTTACCAGATTTCCCCAGAGGGTGTAATCTTCGTCTTGGTAAAAAGGCAAAAGGGAGGGATCAGCATAGATGTCACCTCCTGACAAGCATGCATGTTCAGTCGTGGTTTCTCCTCTACATTCCTCTACCTCATGCGGGCCCCCACAGTAGTCGCAGATCAAGTAAGGATTTGAAAGTTGTTTAGGTAACTGCGACCCAGCTAGGTATTCCATTCTTTTGTGAATTTTTCTTAACCGATCTGAAGATGTTGAAATGATTTCAGACATGCTGACAGTCGACTCAGGTTCATCCCAAGTGTCATCCTGGTCTTGAGCATATTCTTCAATCCTATCCCATCCTTCTTCGGCACTAAGATTGCCTAATCTCCCTTTTCTAGAATTGTTGATTCCGTTCAGATCATTTGAGGAGACATTGTCGTAGAAGATTTGGACCAAAAGCCAAAGTTCGATGCCATGATGGGGAACTTGTCTTATTAAATCCTTGAATCTAATCCACGGTTTATGGAAGGGTTCGTCCTTCCCTTTTCGGAAGCGGAGGATCCTATCTCTAAATGCTGAAGTTTTTCCAGGTGGAAAGAACTTCTCATAGAACTTGGATATGAGTTGTTCTCATTTGAAAATAGATTCAGAAGGGAGTTTATCATACCATTCTTGGGCTTTTTCATAGAAGGTGAAAGGGAAGAATCGTAATCGGGACATATCTCTAGTAGCCCCATCCGTATGGAGGGTGTCTACTATTTTCAAGAAGTCCTTAATGTGTTGAATCGGGTCATCATCATCTAATCCACAAAACTTGCACACACTTTGGACAAGCCAAACATCGGTCGCATGCAAGACCTCATTGGTGTGTTCGTTTGGGTAAACAATGGCATTTGAGAAGCCACGAGGGTTTGGGGAGGAGTAGTCCTTAAGGCTCTTAGGAGTGGGAGTTGCGGGGGTACTCATCTCATTGTTGGGTTGGGAGCTAGGGGTTGTAAGGTGATTTTCTAAATTTTCTTCAGAAAGAGGTGCATCAAAATCGATGGCTATGCTAGATGGTTCAGGTGTTGAGTGAGATCGTCTTAACCTACGCATTTCTCTATCGGGTTCCGCATAAGGCAAGACAAGGTCTCTAGCGGAACTACAACTCCTAGTGATTCTAAGGTTAGAGAAATCGTCATTTGCCATGATGGCAGAAGTTAAAGGTTATGAACAAAGACACGAAGAAATAAGATAGACTAAAGAGAACCTAAAAATAAAAATAAAATCTTACTAGAAAGGAATCTAGCAAGTACCTGATCGATGTAGTATAGTATAATGACAAGTACCGGGGGATTGATCGTTCAGCTAGGAATAGTGTCGCTAGGATTAGAAAACCTAAAGACTAGGTCTAGAGATGATGGATGATTCTTTTTATGTTTTTATATTTTATGAAAAGCAAATAAAAATCTCGGGTTTGAAGGAGTTGGGCGGAATTAGTTGCTAGTCAACTAACCCAATACTAAGATGCAATCAAAATAAAATGCTAAAAATGAAAATAAACTAAATTAAACTAGAGTTGTGAGCAATATGTGGGAGAATTGTGTTTACTTAGGTTTCACTACTCCCTAGATATCTTTTACACGTTAATTAATTGTTATAGTTGCGTGGATGACGGATTGTATTCCTTAATACCATTCACGGGGTGGCGCACTTACTTCCCCAATCCTATGAGCGCCTACTTCACTCCTATGTCGAGCCGGCTAAGAAGCTCCTAACATGGGATCACTAGAATTTGCTCATGCATTAAATAAAACCAATAAAACCTAGTACACATCGGTTCATGTTTCCTAAGACGTTCAAGCATGTTACACAATGGAGATCTGCCAGTTTTCTCAAGCCTAACATTGAAATCATTCATCCATTACAACCATAAACAAGTAATCAACATATAATTAACATCTAGGTTTCATTACATCTAAGCAAACACAAGATAGATCTAGCCTAGCATGTTGAAATCAAGACAAACATAAGATATATTCAAACAACACATAGACATATTGATGAATTAAGAGAAGACTTATCTCAATTGAACATGAAGGGATTCAAGGGGTGAAAACCCTTGAAAACACTGTAAAATAAGACCTAGGGTTTACAAAGTTTGGCCCTAGTTTTCTCCACACAAGTTCCTCTTTATGAATGAAAAATAGAAAACTATATATAGATTTTGATAGGTGACGGTGTCAAGAACAAATGTCTGACGCCGTCATCTCGCCGCCAAATAGTTTCTCGGACTGGCTTGATATGGGTCTGACGCCGTCATGTATACTCCTTATGCAGGCCGTCACAAAATTAACTCTTGACGCCCTTGTTGTGACGCCTTCAGGTTTGCACTGGGTCGTCATGGATTTTACTCTTGACGTCGTCATGATCTTCCTCTTGACGCCGTCAGGTACTGTTCTCAGCATGAAAAATTAAGTCTTTGTCGTTTTCTTCACTTTTATGCTCCAAAAACGTCCGAATTGCTTCCTTTTCCAGAATTCAATCCCAAAGTACCTAAAATCACAAAAGGAACGATTTAGGGTAATATTTGATCAAATAAATTCAATTTCGGGCTTAAATGACCCCCTAAAATTGGTTCATTTTTCGCCTCATCAGGAAGCTTTGAATATTCATTTTCTTGGAGGAAGATCTAACCTCGTTACCACACTTTCCACACCGAACGAATCAGGGGAGTATTTGTTTTCATTCTTTTACTGATTTCACTTTTACATCCTTTAATTGAACATTGGGGACAATGTTCATCCAGTGTAAGGGGAGGGTAAATGATGATACCTTATAGGGTACACTTGCACTTGAGTTTGTTTGTTTGATGGTAGGTGTGTAATAAAACTAAGAGAAATACTTGTTAGTGTAATTTTAGCGCCAAATTTAATTTTTTTTACAACATTTAGGAGTGAAACTTTAGCCTTAGCAAGCGTCTCATGGATAGGAGTTATATGACTAGCATAAAACTGTACCATTCAGAAAAATTTTCCACCCAAATATGTGAGGTTCGCCTTTAGATTTGATAGGAAAAGAATTCATTATTAGTGCTTATGAGTGTACCGGTAGCATTTGGATTCTAGAACTTGCGTTAGTGATGCATCCCGAGACCGCTAGTTAGACTACATTCGTGTAGTAGGATTTACTACATGATAAGAGGCATTAGGATCACCCTTGTGATAAACCCGTATCATAATTACTTGACCATTTAAGTCATATTATTTGGCTAGTAAAGTCAATTAATTTTTCCCACACCTTAGCGTTGTACTTATTTTTAGTACACGAAACCCCTAGTACACCCCTCCGAGCCTATCTTTTTGTTTCTAACTTTAAGCATTTTACTTAAAGGAAGAATTTGTTACAACCCACCCCAAATGTGCAACCAAATCGCCTTAGCCTTCCGTGTATGCACTAATCTTTTGTGCATTATTGTTATATGTTTAAACCCTTAGTTAATTATCTAATTGATTATATGGTTGCTAAGTCGAGTCATATCTTGTACATATTGTTTTGGGACGATTGGGACTCATGCGTAAAGTACTTGTGTTTTGGAGTAATGGGGAAGAACATCAAATTATTACCCCATATGTGCATTAATCTTAAAAAGTACTCCAAGTGTCTTGATTATCCTGATTCGAGTCATTAGATTAGTTCATTGTAAAGTATGTAAAGATTCAAGTGTAAGTGTAACACCCTAGGCAAATCCCACATCGGCTGTGGCCTGGAGAGATGCTGGGCTCATAAGTTGACATTCGCCTTACAATGACACAACGCGTTTTGTGGTCTACTGCGTATGGGGTGCTTAGGAACTGGCAGTTAAGCGTGCTCATGTGAGGGTAGCACTGGTATGGGTGACCTGCCGGGAAGTCTTCAAATGAGGCCACAAAAACAAAGCCGTGAGCCTGCGGGCAAAGCGGACAATATTGTGGTCTGCGTAAGGCGGGGTGTTACAGTAAGGGGAATGTACATTCCCTATGATGTATTATTTCGGATGGTTGGGTAAGAGTGTATAAAAAAAGAAATCAAAAAAATCAAGAAAAAACAATAGAAAAAAAAAGAAAAGAGAAAAAAACATACGGACTACCATCCCGTTTCATTCTATGTTTATTTTATGTTTTTGTTATTTTTGATTTATTAGCTTAAGTCGAGGCTAGTCTTAGCTTAGCAACGCCATATTGTACATGTAATTAACCAAGATGATTAACTCGCCACCAGTAAATATCGCCTTTATCCAACAAAACCGTGTTTTTCCATATCCCTACACCGAACATTATAACCCTTTGAAAGACCTCTTTGATATATTATCCTAGGTGCTTACGCCAAGTGGTGGAGGTTTGATCCTTTCCCAAGCCTATGGCAATCTATTTGCTATGACAGGTAGTGAGAGATATTTTCCATTTCCATATTGTGATATACACTTTATTATACCCGAGAGATGTGAGTATCTAAACACTATTTGTGAGGTCCTAGTATATGACCTCTGTGCTTGTCTTTGGTCTTTAGTGGAACGATTATTTGTTGTAATTACTTTTATATTAGTGTTAAATGACCCCTAACTTGTATTTTGATTAGAATAAAAGCGCATTTGCTTGAGGACAAGCAAATCTCAAGTGTAAGGGTATTTGATGAGGCGAAAAGTGTACCGCTTTTAAAGGGTCATTTAAGCCCGAATTCGTGTTTATTTGACCAAATATTGCCCTAAATCGTTCCTTTTGTCATTTTAGGTACTTTTGGAGAGAAATCTGGAAAAGGAAGCAATTTGGACGTTTTTGGAGCATAAAAGTGAAGAAAACTGCAAAGTCTTAATTTTCCTTGCTGGGAACAGTACCTGATGGCGTCAAGGCTCTCCACATGACGACGTCAAGAGTTACAAAGGAGGTGGATGTGGAAAATACACGTGACGATCCAGAGAGTTTTTGTGCATTGGAGATGACGGCGTCACCCAAGGCCGTCAAGGACCAAGTATTAGTGACGGCCCAGAAGAAAATCCTACATGACGGCGTCACAAGTAGATCTAGGCAATACGATTTCAATATGGCGGCGAGTTGACGGCGTCTCAACTTAACACATGACGCCGTCACCTTGTAAAATCTATATATAGTTTTCCAAATTTCATTCATTGTGTGCAACTTTTGAGGGAAAAACCCTAGGCCGAATTTTACAGCTTTTTCAAGGGTTCCAACCCCTTGAATGTTTCATAAAGATAAGTATTCTTCCAAATCATTCAATATGTCTATGTATTGTTTGATTATATCTTATGCTTGTCTTCTATTTAACATGCTAGGCTAGATTTTCTTGGGTTTACTTAGATGTAGTGAAACCTAGATGTTGATTATGGGTTGATTGCTTGTTTATAATTGTTACGAATGATTGTATTCGATGTTAGGCTTAAGAAAACTGGCAGACTTCCATTGGTAACTTGCTTGAACGTCTTAAGAAACATGATCGGAGGTGTACTACGATATTTGGTTGTATTTAATGCGTAGGAGAATTCTAATGATCCCATGTTAGGAGCTTCTAACGGCTTGACATAGGAGTGAAGTAGGATCCTATAGAGTTAGGGAATATTGTACACGTCCCTACGACTAGTATTAAGGAATATGACATGTCATCCATGCAATTGTAACAAGTAATTAACCTGTAAAAGATATATAGGGAGTAATGAAATCTAAGTAAACACAGCTTTCCTCATTATTGTCACCACCACACTAGTATAATTAGTTTTATTTTCATTTCTGTTATTTTAATTTGATTGCATCTTAGTTTATTGGGTTAGTTGGCTAGCAACTAATTCCGCCCACTCCTTCAAAACCGAGATTTTACTTGCTTTCATAAAAATATAAAAATACAAAAAGAATCATCCCTCACCTCTAGACTTAGTTTAGTAGATTTTCTAATCCTAGCGACACTAATCCTGAGTTGAACGATCAATCCCCCGGTACTTGTCACTATACTATACTACAACGATCAGGTACACTGCCTGGTGAGGGTTGTAAGCTTCTCGAGATCCCTTGAGAGGTAAAACCTGTTGCAAGGTCGCAATTCCTACGTATCAGAACAGTAGTATTAAGAGGTGATGGAATTGATGGATAGGTACAACGGGTGGTGTAGGAGATATAGGTGGAGTAGGAGTGACTTCACCCTCCTCAAAGGGCTCGGTCTCAGCATCAGATGCTCTGAGTCGTGAGTCTGCTGTAGAGTCAACTGATGTCAAAACTATAGTAGGAAGTGGCAAGGTATTCTCCATGTCGGAGTCTGAAGTAAGGTCAATGATGGGCTGGGTGTCTGAAAAAATGATTTTGTGACAATTGATGTGAAATGAAGTGAATATCCCGCATAATATATATATATATATATATATATATATATATATATATATATATATATATATATATATATATATATATATATATATGTGGTGCTTACGAAGGTGTAGTTATAGTTTAGGGTCAATGATGCATCCTAATTCTCTATAACCTTTGCTTTGATGCCAATCTGTCACACCCCCAAATGCATGATTTGCAGCGGAATGGAATAGCTGGGGCAAGAGTGTTTTAGCATCACATCAACAGTTATATTGAACGACCTAAAGTGTCTTTTTTTTGGGTAAAGGGAAGTAATCCTGCACCCTGGTAAAATATATTAACCAAAACATTGAAGTACAGGATGAGAGTGAGTCCCTCATCTCAGTCCCATAGGACACTTACATGCAAAAACAACTAACCAAACCAACTATATAAGAATGACAGGCCATTTTTATAACAAACACAATAAAACAATACGACCTATGACGGCCTTTAGGGTGACTTTCAAATCCGTGAGCAAGAAAATCAAAATCATAACCATCATAGGACTTCAACTCATCCATTAAACCAGCTCCCGGAAGGACTTCAGGCATACAAACTTCATCATCATCCAACGAACCAACTAAAGAAAAGGATGAACTTTCCTTCTGTGTAGACACATTATGGGTCTTAGAGAATTGATCCCACAAACTTCCATTTCCACTTTTCGTAGGTACAACACTAGTAGAGACTTCACATACGGTATCCGTCTTGTCACTATCATGTGGTACCAACGCCACCACCTTGCTCGGACCAACATCACCTATTAACATACCTGAAGTAACACCAAAAAAATCATCCTTTGAAGGCTGATCCAAAGGAGCAGCCTCCAAATTACGTTTAGTATCATTTGCCTTCTTCTTAGTAGTAGGTTTAGAAACAGGTTTGTATTCAAAATTAGCCTTTGGTTCGAAATACCGAGGCCTTTGATTAACTTTGGCAGCCTTATTCCCAACCTTATCCAAGTGAACATGCCGATTATCACCAACATCTTTATAAGCCGAATCTGAGCCCCTAGTAGCCGGTATTCTCCTACGAGGGCAAGTAACGTCCTCATGGTTAAAAACACTACATTTAGAACACCAAGATGGCCACCATTAATATTCGACTTCAAGAACTTCCATATAATAACCCTTGCCCTGAGGCAAGGGTATTGTAACCTCAATTGATTCCAAAACAGCCCTTTCAGCAGATAACTCAATGAGAACCCGTGCATAAGAATAACTACCCCAAGGATTATTACACATGGCTATAGTACCTGCATCCATACGTATAATATGACCAAGCTGTTGTGCAATCAAACCAATATCGACTTCAGAATACGTAATAGCAGGTACATTATGAATAAGAACCCATACCAGTACCTTTGTAATGTTCTCCCTCTCCAACCTAGTATAAGGATCCCAAATCTTCAAGAAAATAGGATTCGATTTGATAAACCAAGGCCCATACTCAAGCACCTTATTCATACCCTCTTGAGTCTTGAATTTGAAAAGGAAAAAATCATTACGCAGCATAACATACTCGAAGCCACACTTACCCCATGCATGCTTAACATAATCTTCAACAATATGAAAAGCTAAACTTTGCCCAAGGAAATAGCCGCATAACGTATTAACAAATTTAGATCTCATAACGTCAACAACGGCTAGGGGAATAACTTTAGCACCACCAATATTACACCCATCAGCTAGCCTATCACCATTATCCTTAGACGTACCAACAGTTGCAGCCCCAAAAGAATCCGGTTCAACAACATTCGTAACCTTAGGAACATTAGTTTTAGTACTAGCAAAACTTACCCCTTGATGTACAGCAATGTTCGAATCAGAATCAACGGGAACATGATCATTAGGAAGAGCAAAACTCCCCGTTTTTCCACCCAAACTTGCACTTTTCAAGATAGACTTCAATGGCTTGCTATCATTAATAATAACCTTGCCATCGATGTTACTAATTCTAGCAGCCAACCCACTAGTCTTCTTAGACTTTTTACCATTCAAAAACCCTGATTCCATCACTCTATAAACCCACGTACAATCAACTTACAGCAGCAAATCCAAGCGCATTTGTAAGAGAAAACGAAACCCAAGAACAGGTTACTAGCAAATCAGACGGTACCAAACCCCAAAGAAGAGATTTGTTTAACATTAAAGTCTAAAATCACCAAACACACGATCGAATATAAACCAAACCCTAACGAGTTTAGTATAGAATTAAGCACCAGCAGATAACTTGCGCACAAAGTAAAAACGAAACCCTAAACATAGAATGGAATCTTTAACCAAAACTTGATTAAATATATGCAGCAAGAACAAGATCGACCCTATATAAAAACCCTACAAGTCCTCTCCCTTTGGCGATTTTCTAATCCCTAACTGCCTAAATCATTTTTCACCTTCTTCCTTCCAATTCTTGTGTTCTTTGCAATGATTTGATTAGTTTTAGTGATTACCATTCGTGTTATTCATTATTCTGATCATTATTGCTGCTTGATTCACATTGATTGCTGGTTCTTGGTGTTTATTTTTTAGGGTTTAGTTTAATCGACCTTGATTTATCCCTTATTCTACCTATTCGTTATTCATATAAATCTGCCTAATCAGATCTAGTGAATCGTTTTTTGTTAGGGATTAAATCAGATCTAGTGAAAACCCTCCCTCTCTAACCGACTTAGTCCAAATTAGCCCTATTTTTTACGGTTTTTTTGGTTAAATCGTTTTTTAGGGTTTTCTAACTGCTGTTCATTATAAAACCGACTTTAGGGTTTTTTATTTAACCTAAGTCGGTTTTATTATCCTTTAAGATCCTGGGTGCATTGAATCTTCATTTATTTGGATCTACAATTGGTTATAATCGCACCTTAATTATATTTAATGTCGATAGCTTCTGTTGCGCATTTTTTGAATCAAGTTCTGTTGATTAAAGTATTTCATTCAATCGATCCCCACTTTAGGGTTTCATATTTAGTGTGCTACAGATTCTGGTGCTTAATTCCAAACTGAACTCGATTAGGGTTTGGTTTTTTGTCAGGTTGCAAGTAACCCTTACTAGGGTTTTCTGGTTTAGTCAAGTGCACGTGGTTTTGGTGCTGTAAGTCATACGTGGTGCAAGTGGGTTTGGAGAGATGGAATCGGGGTTCCTTAATAACAAGAAGTCTACTAGAAGTTCTGGGTTGGCAGCTAGGATTGATAATATTGAAGGCAAGGTTATTGTTAATGACGGTAAGCCATTAAAGTCTATTCTTAAAAGTGCAGGCTCGGCTGGAAAAACGGGTAGTTTTACACTTCCTAAAGATGATGTTTCTGGTCCTATGATTCCTACTGGATCTCCCGTTGGTTCTGAAATCAATCCTGCTGTACATGATAATGTAAATCATGTTGGTTCTAATTCTGATGTTCCTAAGGGCAATAATGTTGTGAAAACTGATTTTGGGGCTGCTCATGTTGGTACGTCTCTGGATATGGGTAAAGGACTAGCAAATGGGGTTAAGATTGGTGGTGCTAATGTTGTCATATCCTTAGCCTTTGTTGATTATATGCGTTCAAAATTTGATAATACTTTATGTGGCTATTTCCTTAGGCAGCGATTAGCTTTCCCTATTTTGAAGATTATGTTAAGCATGCATGGGGTAAGTTTGGCTTCGAGTGTGTAATGTTGCGTAGTGATTTCTTCCTTTTCAAACTCAAGACTCAAGAGGGCATGATCAAGGTGCTTGAGTGTGGTCCTTGGTTTATTAAATCGAATCCTATTTTCTTGAAGACTTGGGTTCCTAATACAAGGTTGGAGAGGGAGCAGATTACTAAGGTACCGGTATGGTACCGGTATGGGTTACTATTCATAATGTACCTGCAATTGCGTATTCCGAGGTCGGTATTGGTCCGATTGCACAACAGCTTGGTCATCTTATACGAATGGATGTAGGAACTAGAGCTATGTGTACTAATCCATGGGGTCGGTATTTTTATGCACGGGTTCTAATTGAGTTATATGCTGAACGGGCTGTTTTGGAATCAATTGATGTAGCTATACCCTTGCCTATGGGTAAGGGTCATTATATGGAAGTTCTTGAAGTCGAATATGATTGGTGGCCATCTCGTTGTTCTAAATGTACTGTTTTTAACCATGAGGATGATTCTTGTCCTCTTTGGAGGAAATAGGCCGCTAGGGGTTCAGATTTGGCTTATAAAGATGTTGGTGATAATCGGGGAGTTCACATGGAAAAGGCTGGGAATAAGGTTTCCAATGCCAATCAAAGACCTCGGTCTTTTAAACCAAAGTCCAAATTTGAATATAAACCTGTTTCTAAGCCTACTACTAAGAAGAATGCCAAAGATACTAAACGTAACTTGGAGGCTGCCCCTTCGGACCAGCCTCTTAAGGATGATTCTATTGGTGTTGCTTCTGGTGTGTCAAAGGGTGATGATGGTCCAAGCATGGTGGAGGTGTCGGTACCACATGATAGTGAGAAGACGATTACCGTGTGTGAAGTCTCTACTAGTGTTGTACCTGCGAAATGTGGTAATGGATGTTTGTGGGATCAATTCGCAAAGACCCATAATTTGTCTACACAGAAGGAAAGTTCATCCTTGTCATTAGCTAGTTCGTCGGATGATGAAGTGTGTATGCCTGAGGTCATGCCGGGAGCTGGTTTTCTGGATGATTTGAATTCTTATGATGGTTATGATTATGATTTCCCTGCAAATGGTTTTGAGAGTCGCCCTAAGGGCCGTCATAGGTAGTATTGTTTTATTATCTTTGTTATGAAAATGGCTTGTCATTCTTATATAGTTGGTTTGGTTAGTTGCTTTTTGCATATAAGTGTCCTATCGGACTGAGATGATGGATACACCCTCATCCTTTGTACTTCAATGTTTTTTGGTGTAATAAATTTTACCGGGGTGAATTAACCCTTTTAGCCAAAAAAAGATCGACCCTATATATATAAATAAGTGAAAACCGACTTATAATTAAAAGATAATTAAGGTGCGATCAAGGAAACAATATGGCGGTTTAAAACCCTAACTAACGATTCACCCAAATTCGACCTTAATCCTTAAAAATTAAAGGATGTATGGCAGAAAAATAGGAAAAAAATGATTAGGGATAGGCTAGGGAAAAAATTCGCCACTTAACGACCTAAAGTGTCGTTTTGAAAATACATCGTTTGATTTATTTAAAACATTTAGAGTACATAATATAGGTCCCAAAAGGTTTCTAACATTTTAGAAATAAGTTGTTATATCAAACGATTACACAAGTGCATGAAATTCAAAAGTGAGATGCGTCATTGCTACTCAATATAATGACTTCATGTATGCCATGCGGGAAATGCCTTAGTTACTTGAAAATACATTGCTAAAACGTCAACAATAATGTTGGTGAGAAATCATTGGTTTATGTAATGAATTGAATGTACAATAACCACAAGTATAAAGTGAAATGACAATATGTTGTAAAATTGCTACATTGGCTCTTAAGCTCATGACCCCGAAGCTAGACTAAATGTGAACGCCCCTAACCGAGTGTTTACCAAGCACTCAAATATGATTCAAATGAAACGCGTTCGTAGACTAGTTGGCGCTACCAACCCGAATGGAGGAGTCACCCTCAATAGATCTATTCACTCACTCTAGCTTACTTGCAATTAACTGTTCATGATAAATTGGGGACTTAGTAAGGTAATGATGTAACTTAAGCAATGTAATGAATTTGACTGTAACAACCCACAAAATCTCATCACTATCATTCCCATTACAAATACCTATAGTAGGTATTTCACAGGTAAATTTTTGCTTTTTATGTGCATTCATTACTTGCATGACTCTCTAGACCTACTCACGTATCCACACAAGCCAAATAACTCAACACTCACATCTTATAAACCCCTAGTATGTCAAGCATAAGATCACAACAACACCATAATAAGTAATCTACCAATCTAACACACTAAACATATCATAAAACCCTAATGAACCCTAATTAAGCCCTAATTAGGTCTATGTGCTTACTAAACCCTATATGCTTAACTAAACTAGTTTGAAAGTGTCCAAGGCTTAAGTATGAGTTACATTACGAACATTAGGATACCTTAGGACCCTTAGGCACTAGTATAACCCATTAGAACTTAGGTACAAGTCCCTTAGGCACAAAACCATAACTAGGTTATAACTTCCTAAAATTAGGTCTAAACTATCCCAAAACTTCACCATAAGCTACCACCACTTAGTATAAGCCTCTTAGGACCTAGGATTAGTCATTAGGCACTCATAGGACACAAATCTAGGTATTAAACCCTAAGCTAGACCCTAATCTCCCACTAAGCCAAATTAGGATAAACTAAACATAAATTAGTTAAAACCTAAACATAAGCACCTAAAGCACCTCAACCTAGGACCCTAGCACCTTAGTCATGCTTAGCACACACCCTAGCACCTCTAAGCTAGCAAGTAAGGAGGTGGATCACCACCTTGTCACCTCATTCTTACCGCAGCTTCATAACCACCACAAACACCCCAAACTGCCTGTTAGCCAAGCCTTGTCACTCCATAGCCTTCCTTAGTCAGCTACTAGCTTGTATGAGTCACCTCCCCCCCCCCTTGACGCCTCCTCCTTGCTTTGCTTGCTCGCTACTCCTCGTTGCCTTATAAATACCCGCGAACCTCACACCATTTCAAAAGCACACCTCTTTTCTTCTTCACCTCAAAACATTCTGTAGTAGTAGTAGTACTTGAGCTATAGTAGGCCTAGGAGTCAAGCAAAGCAAGCCAAGGACCCTTGTCGAGTTGTTTTCCCATCGCTAAAACCCTAGAACCCTCGTTAGCCCTCCCTTTGGACACGTAAGCCTCTAATCTAGTTTCTATAGCTTTAGTTTAGTCCTAAGATAGTATTAGATTGTCTTAGATCCCATTAGGACCCTTGCCTAAGCCTTGATCACTAAAACTTGCTAGTTTTCATTTTTAAACCCTAATATGAGTCGAATACATTTTTATATGCTATAAGTCCTTTCCATAAGCCCTAAGCTAGTTTAGATAACTTAGATAAGCTAATATTAGTTA
The DNA here is from genome assembly GCA_030686995.1 of Artemisia argyi. Classification (NCBI taxonomy): domain Eukaryota; kingdom Viridiplantae; phylum Streptophyta; class Magnoliopsida; order Asterales; family Asteraceae; genus Artemisia; species Artemisia argyi. The sequence continues at coordinate 91,201,156 of CM060687.1, forward strand.
AACAAAATCTAGGAAACCTTTTTGTTTCATAAAAATATAGTTTGCATGGAATTAGGACTATTTTTGCAAAGTTTTCCATGCATAGGGGTATATGTGGTAAATTCTGAAAATATTAAGTCTAGGGAATATTTTTGACATTTCTTAGAAGTTATATGCATAAGGATCCTATTTGCAAAGTTATAAAACCCTAGGATAAAAAGTTAAATAGTTATAAACTTAAAAGGACTAGTTTTGCTAAAGTTATAAAGTTAAGGGTATAGATGGTGATTATAGAAAACTTATAAGTCCAAGGGTTATTTCTGTCATTTTCTCAAAACATAGAAGTTTAGGGACTAATTGTGTCAAGTATAGATAGTTATAAGTATAAATAATATAAGTATTATAAGTTTAGGGTAGATTTTGTAAATATATAAACTATAAGGGTATAAAGTGAAAATATTAAAGTTAGAAGCATAACACAATAGTAGGGAGCTTCATGTGAGGAGTACTATGTGGATATTTCATTTTGACGAGTTTGCTGGGTTTACGATTTAAAGTGTCCTGGCTCCTCAAACGATTATTGCATATACTTCTAAATTATGATGGCCCGAACGGTGTTATGTTATAACTAAACTCTAAATAAACATATAACTCAATAGTAAGGGGCTTCATGTGAGGAATATTAACTTCTGAATTATGATGGCCCGAACGGTATTATGTTGATAACATAATACAATAGTAAGGAGCTTTATGTGAGGAGTCTTATATTTCTGAATTATGATGGCCTGAACGGTGTTATGTTATACCTAAAACTCTAAAAACCCTAAGAATGATTACTTAAGAAACCTAAACTAAACAACTAGAGCTTGACATACATCCAAACCTACAACGCACCAGGATACGTGAGTAAGGCAGTCTAGTTCCCGAGTCACTTTTTGCATCAATTAGATTTCCCTAAGCTCAGGTGAGTTTCGTAGCCTCACATCTTTTTAAACTTTCACTCTAAATGCTTTACAAACCCTGTGAGGGGGATACATGTTACTTGCTTTACTTAAAACCTTTTTCTTTGGTTGTTGCACGAGTAAACTATCTGCCACCACTACATAACTAAAATTCATGAATCTAATCGTTTGGGATATTTTACATACGCGAACGCGAATATAGTTGATAGATCTATTGGAGTTTGACAACTCCCGTTGATACTACATCTTTCTGGATGGTATCAATAAGTACTATATTTGAACCCACTGAAAGATTAACTTTGGCAAAGTTATCCTTCCCGTCCCCTCATGGTTGGTCTGCAGATCCCATGACCCAGACTGTTAACGTGTGGTTCATGAGCTTAGTGCAACACACCCCACTCTTGATAATTATGCATGCATCAAAATTATCACACACACAACATTTTCCTAGATGGGTGTAACAACGGAACCCAGGGAACTTGTATTCACTAACACTTAAACCTATGACTCTCACTCAACACCTAGTGTTGACTTTTAAGCATGTATTCTAGGTATATCACTTCTACGGAGATATGGTAGAAGGAGGCACTAAACTTGGAGGACTTTCAAACCGGTTATTAGTCAAACATAACTTAACACCTAGACTTTGGGACCTCATCAATAGTAAAAGTATATCTTTTACTATAAAAACTCTGATAATTAAATGAATGATAACTAAATTTCTAAAAACGTCTCTTTTCGAGTCGTTTTCTATTACTGTAACTGTGATTCCATGAAGTAATACCCCAATCCTAAATCCGTTGCGAACCTTGAAAATAGGGGTGTTACAGATTGGTATCAAAGCTTCAGTTGTAGAAAACAAGGTCAAAACTAAACTACAACTATTTTTCCTAAAACAATTAAAACTTTTCATATGCGAAGAAAATAATTTGGAAGATTTATGAAAATGGCCAAGTGGCCTCGGAAAGTTGTCCATAAAACAGTGTGTATTGAGAGTTAGAGAATAAGCTCAATGGAGGAAAGCTTGTTAAATTATCTAAAAGTATTTAACATTGACATTTTTCCATAAGTGCCTAGATTAAGAGATAGTTAGTCGTGTAGTGAGGTGTTCAGCCAAAACTGCTATTTTTGGGCAGTTTTCGGGAAAGTTTGGATGGTTATAAGTTACTTGTTATTATTCCGATTTCAAACGGCTGGACATTTTGAAAAGTAGGCCAGGAGAACTAACTTTTATTCAATGATATTATTTTTCCAAAACTGAGTCCATCAATGAGAAAAACGGCTTCCAACATGGTTACCCGGAAAGGCTATCAACACTTCAGAAAATATTCTAAGTGTTTGAGCTGGTGATTATTTTATAGGTTCGTCGAACTTCAAACGCTCGTATCTTAGTAGTTATAGGTCCATTTCTTATGTTCTCTATGTCCTCGGATTCATGGTAAAGTGAACTAGTGGATTTTTAATGTGTCAGATTGTCTCGTTTTGTTTAACACCTCGTTTTAACCACAGAAGGTCGCTTAACAGCTTGTAATATTTTCAGAAAATACTTTTCGTCGTTAAACTTGTTTCTATCATATCTTTTTCGTTATAAGCTCGTTTTTATCCATTCAAGCGGCCACAGTTTCATTTTTGAGATTATTTCCTGATTCTTTAGTCTTAAATTACTCATGAATCCCTTGTCTTTCTAGTATTTATAAAAATGGACAGCAACTTTTTATATTGTTTCAAAAATGATATATTTAGTTTATTTCTTGTTCCAATCCACTTCCAAATCACCACAAAACTAATCTAAACCTACCATACACCTTCTTAGGGTATCATGGGTTCCTAAACATCTCCAATCAAGCTAGTTTACCAATAACTCTCTTATAATTAATTTTTAGCTCATAATAATTATAAAAACATATATAGAGTGGTATAAATTACATATTAACTTGCATGAGATAACAGAATGATATGGACATTCTAAAATCTTTGTAATATTATGAAAATTAGCTTGAGACACTTACTTGAAGGATTAAATGATTTTTAAATGATAAAAACTAATTACTCCTTGAGTTTTTATTTCAAAACACTAAAAGGAAGTACTAATGACATTAGAATACCACTTGATCTTGTAAAATTTGATGTTCTTCTTCGTCTTGCTTGGTCGATCAAAACAAGAGAGAAAGGAGTGTGCTTATATTTTCTTTGATCTTGAGTTTGCATGTAATAGTGAAGTTAGGTGATTTTAGGTATATATAGTGGAAGATTTAAAAGGGGTAAGTGTTCCCTTGGACACTCAAAACCGGCCACCTAAGTGAGGTAGTGGGTTTGTATATTTTTTGTGTATCATTTGTTAAATTAGGAGTTATTTGATGTATATTATTTGTAGTTTTAGTGTTTTTGGGTACCAGGTTTAATAGAAATAAATTTTAACAGGACTAAACGTGACATAATAAAGTCACAAAATTTATAAAAATATATTTGTATAAGTATTGGGTGTGTTGTTCATAATCATTGATCGCTTGTTAATGTTTATTTTAAGAATTAAATAAACGTAAATTTAAATATGCAACCTACGAGTGAAATAGTATGCAAATGTTGTAGTGATGATATGTAGACTAACTCTAGACTATGAAATAATGAATGATGTTTCATGATTACGCGGCTTAACCCTCACGGTTACGCGAAATGAATACTAGTAAACCTAGTTTACGTGAAATGATGAATAATGAAGTGAATAGTGATTTGAAAATGACCTGAATTTACGAATTGTGACAGTTGTACTATGGTTATGTTAAAATTAATTTGCTACTTGAACTTGATAATCACTAGAATTCATTAAGAAGATCTAGACTCCGCAAGATCTTAAACATCTTATTTATGCTACCTAATTTTATTCTTGAAATTTTCATACATGAAATAATCCGAACTATTATCTTGGGATTGCCATCAATTCTTCTCTTTATTCCTTAGCCTATTTAGAACCTAAGGATATTGTTCCGCCAAAATCCTTTAAAATCTCTTAAGATTTTAAAGCAAAGCTAACATCTCTACCAACATTAATGGTAAGCGTACACTACACACTTCTGTTCATCAACATATCAGATCATTATCTGAACCCCATTATAAGTCAGCATGTAAAACTTCATAGTAACATGTTTCTTTCAAACACTAGTTGACATAGACATTATACGATATTGCCTTCATCCTGAAACTACCTAAGACATAATCAATTTTGGAAATGGTTTGGATAACCACTTGCCATTAGCTAAACCTCTATACAACAATAGTTATCACAACATTGCAGACTGCATGCCACACACTATCGTCCAAAAAGTTACAAAGATGTAAGGCGCTAACTTTCAAAAACTCCATAGTAGGAATTAAGGTTTTGTTGAAAGCCTCGATACCATAAGTTATGATTCGTTTTGAGAAATGGGAAAAGCCAAACTTAAGATATATTGGACTCTATAAATTTTAGCAAACCCTTCAGATTATCAACTTAAGCCGGCACCAAAAACTTAGAATGGTACATAACACATTCTATGACTAGAAATTGGGAACGAAAATATTAGAATTCGCCGCATATACCCACACTCTCTCCTAAACACTTCAAAATTAGATAACACACACTGAATTTCGGGACGAAATACCCGTTAAGGTGGTAAGACTGTACAACTGGCATTCTCAGGTCATTTTTCAAATTTCACTATTCATCTCGGGATTTTACTATTCACTTTTACTATTCATTTTCACTATTCACGCTCATATTTTTAATTCTCGTAAGATAAACTAATTCCACAATAACATAAAAGTTTGACACTCGTCAGGTCAGTTTCATAAAAGTTATTAAGAAGCTATGTCTTAATTTACGTTTTGGTTCAAATGCCATTTTAACATCCCATGCATAACGAAAACAGACTTTGATAATTCTTATCGTATCAAATTAATTTATAGTTCGCTCACAATTAATTATGGAATTTTTAAAAATTAAGTTCAAATGTTACCAAAAAGACCCCGTGACTTACAAAACTAAACTTGCGTTTTAAGCACTTTTACTTATCTGCAACCTTAGCCTATACCTGCACCACATTTTCTAAGACATTATAAGCTTTCACATTTTTAGAAAAGTCAACATATTTTCCCTCCTACTTTGACCATAAAATCATTCCTTGATTTTATAAATCATTCATTGATTTTATAAATCATTCCTTGATTTTTTTCCCTTCTTACGTTTTACGTTTAACGCATTTTAAAACTACGTTTCTAGCATTAATAGCGTTTTCGCGACCCATTAAACTTATCACTCATTTTTATAAGATACTAATGAGTATATTGACAAGTTTAATCATTTCTACAAGTTTTATATTTTTAGGATACCCAATTTTAAGTTTCGTGACTTAACGGCATATAGTTAGCGATTAACGGGACCAAAACTCACTCCGCAAATCAAGATAATATCAAAATAACCAACCAAGTCATCCATATAACCATATGGACAAAATTTATGCACATCATTAAGCATTTTTGGCTTGGTGATGATCCTTGAAAAGTTTTGTGGTCAAAATACTTACAAGTATAGAATTTCTAGGTTTCATGTGTTTATATTTTGAACCATGTATTAGTATAAACCTAACCTCCTCATCCTAGTATTAAATATAAGCTCATTCCTCTTCGTTTTAACACCAAAAATCCATCCATATGTATATTTCAAGAGAGATTCATCTTTGATTTCAAGCTACAAAGTCTATATCATTGTTGAAGCTCTTGTAAAGTTTCACATGATCCTTGTACTAGTTTTCTCATTTCTTTGGTGATCTCCAAGCCACACAAGAAGTGTTTTTAGTAGAAGATGTCAAGTGTTTTCCCAATTCATCTCAACTTAGTATCAAGAGGTTGAAGAATTTGGAAGCTAGGGTTACTAGTTCTTGTTCTAGTTCTTGAATCCTTGATTTCCTTTCTTCAGAAAGCCAAAAGTTGTAAGCACATAACCATCACCATAATTTTATGATTACATGCTTACTATGTCCTAATATGTCAATTACATGCTATATGTGTTCATTTTATTGAATTCATGATGCACTAGGTCTTAAAAACAAGTAAAAACCCTTACATGTTACCTTATGTTATCAAACAAGTAAATTAGTCAATTTATACATATTTTTTCCACAAAATCCATGCACTTAAAACATAGATATATACCTACTGTTGTAGACAAGATCAAAATGAAACCATAGCAATTTGAATCACCCAAAACGAGTACACGAGTGAAAAGATATGGCTAAAAGAAGTTACCAAAACTTTGCGGCAAAACTGTCCCAAAGTTTATGTGACAGAATCAAAAATCACGCAAAACGAGGCATTTCTGGTCCTGTTCATCAAAAAGTTAAAACAGGAAAGTTGTCCGGAACGACATTTTCCTTTAATGGAAAAGAAACTCGAGTCATAAAAACGCACGATAAAGGCTGTGCAGTGCGTCCTTTTTAGAAAAACTATATATATAAACTTGTAATTCATAAGATTTTCACTTGTGAAAAACTATTTTTCTAATAAAATTTAAAGTTTCACATATGAAAATGTCACACCCCCAAAATACCTGAATGGCAGCGAAATTGAATACCTGGGGGTGACTGTCATAGCACTATAGTTACAGTTATATTGAACGACCTAAAGTGTCGTTTGGAAAAATACATCGTTTGATCATTAAAACATTCAGAGTTTACAAAAGATAAGTCCCAAAAAGGTGTTGCAAGTTTATGAAAAACAAGCTCAATCCAGATCAAACGTTTCATAAGTGCAGGAAATATACATATGTGAGACGCGTCGACTCCGCGACTCCATGAAGGTCCAAATGCATGCTAGCAGGAGCTACCTTAATAACCTGAAAATACATTGCTAAAATGTCAACACGAATGTTGGTGAATTCCATAGGTTTGTAAGTTAAATCGTATGTACACTAGCCATAAGTATAAAGTAAACCGACAAAATGTCAAAAATGCTACATTGGCTCTTAAGCTCATGACCCCGAAGCTAGACGAAATATTGTATTGGCCCCAAAGGAGTGTTTACCAGACACTCAAATAGATTAGACATGAAATGCATCCGTTATTCCGTTGGAGCAACCCAAACACGGATGGAGGAGTCACCCTCAATAGATCTATCCACTCACTCTCGCTTGGCAATATAATTAACGGTCCATGATAATAAAGGGGACTTAACTTGGTAGTAAGTCAACTTAAGCAATGTATGGAATTTAATACTTGGGCATGTACAAAAATAATTGATGCAATGTATTCTCCCCCGTGGGATTTGAAATCAAAATATTGAATTAAAACGGGGCTATGAAAAGTCACCTGAAGTGATAGTACAATGTGGTGAAATGATCGGGACAACAAGGCGCGAACACTAGCCGCAACCTAAATGAATGAATATGATCTACTTTTGATCATGAAATGATGTAGTGAATGTTCATGCACATGATACCTATACCACTCGTAACTTGAAAATACTTGTTATTGTCAAAGTAAGGTATTTTCCATACTTAGGAAAAATAAGTCCAACTAGACTTATAAAAACTTGTCGTAATATATCGTATATAAAATGTTAGTGTTATATTCCTCGTTTTGAAAACCTTAAAATAACGTCAATTAGTAGTATAAATAAGCTTTGGGTCATAGATACTTTATTGGTTAAGAATATAGCTCTTTAACAATATTTCTAGAAAATATAGTATTTAGTACGTAGTTTATTATTTCCAATTGTAGCTGCCAAAATAATATAGTTTCGTCGATTTTGAAACGTGTATATCTTTGTCGTTTTAAGTTCATTTTCCTCGTTCTTTATATCCACGGATTCGTCTTAACATGTATTAATATATTTTTGATAGCTCGGCTCCTCTAGGTTACGCTTAACGCCTCTCTTTGTCCGTCGAAAATCGTCCAACAGCACGTTAAATTTTCAGAAAATAGTTTTCGTCATTAAACTTGCAAAAATCATATCTCCATCGTTATAAACTCGTTTTAATCCGTTCTTTCGTCAAAAGTTTCGTTTTTGAAGGTATTTTCTAAATCTTTGGTCAAAAATTACCCACAATCTACTGATTTTCCCACGCTTTTAAAATAAGGACAGTAGGTATATATATATAGTTTCAAAAATTAATTATAGGGTTTCAAACTAATTTCAACTTCAACCAAATCACTTTCAATCACCACAAATCTAGTCTAATCTTACCATACACCTTCTTAGGGTGTCATGGGTTCTTAAATATCATAAATCAAGTGGATCTATCAAGGATATACCTATTATCCATTTCTAAGGCTTAAAAGATATAAAAGTTTAAATAGAGTGGTATAAACTAACATATGCATGTAGATCTTGTATAAAAATCATATGAACATAATTAGAACTTGGTAAAATTATGAAAATGAGTTTGACATACTTACTTGCAAGATTAGAGAGTTTTTGATGAAAAATACTTAATTATCCTTGAGGTTTTTATTTCAAAACCTTAACTAGGATACTTTTAGGACTTGTAAAATTACTTGATCTTGAAAAATCTTGGTTCCTTGCTTGTTGTTTGTTATTGGATGATCCAAAGGAAGGAGAGAAAAGAGGAGAAAACTTTTGCTAGTTGTTATGTGAAATACATGTATATAGGAAGTAAGAAAATATCTTGTATAGTTTTATATTATTTCCAAGACAACTAGTACAAGTATTAATGGGTGTAAGTATAAATTTTCAATGTTGTAAGTGATTGAAATTGGGGGGGGGAGGGGGGGGGGGGCGGCAAGTCAAGTAGGTGGATGGATTTGTGTAAGATTTTTGGTAAGACTTTGGTGTATCATGTAGATATTATTTGTTTTAGAGGATACCGGGTACCAAGTTTGCTAGAAATAAATTTTAGCGAAGTTAACCGGGACATAATAAAGTCATAAAAATTGTGATAATATGTTGGGTACAAGTATTGAGTGTTTGGGTGATTATTGTTTAATTTCTACGTGTGCATGTGTCGTCCCTAAAGTTTCGCCCGTGTGCATGTGTCGTCCCTAAAGTTTGGTCTGTGTGCATGTATCGTCCCTAAAGTTTGACCAATTTGGGACGATATATGCCCCAAAAGGACGATATTTGCCCCAAAAGTTTGCCACAGGGACGATTTTTGCAGTTTCAACAGTTCTGGGATGAAACATGCAAATTGGCCAAAGTTTAGGGACAATTTTTGCAATTCCCTCATTGTAATGATATGTAAGCCATTTCTAGTCCATATGAAGTGTCCCTACTAATGATGCATGAATTCGCAGCTTAACCTGACCGGTTACGCGAATGTAAATATTGACGATGCATGAATTCGCAGCTTAACCTGACCGGTTACACGAATGTAAATATTGATGCTTGAATTCGCAGCTAAACCTAACTGGTTACGTGAATTTAAATATCCTTAAACTAAATTTACGATGAAATGAGTGATGCACGTGAATAGTGTTTTCTCTCCGGAATTGAATAGTGTCATGTGAATAGTGAAAGTTTTGAACGCTTCTCGGATTCTCAAACTGACACAAAAAACGATGAATAGTAAAATGATGAATAGTATCTGGGGAATAGTAACTTTCCAATATGAAAGTGAAATTTCGACATCTGAAAAGGGATCCGAAATTACGAGTTGTGACAGTCTTCCCCTCTATAAGGAACTTCATCCCGAAGTTCAATTTTGGTTGGTCTCTTAAGTATATTCGGTAAAAGACGTGGATACTTGAGTTTCATTTGGTCTTCCTGTTCCCAAGTAAATTCGGGTCCTCTTCGAGAATTCCAGCGAACTTTCACGATAGGAATTCGTCTTTGCTTCAACCGTTCGACCTCACGGTCCATGATTTCTACTGGTTCTCCTACCAGGTTTAGGTTTGTCATTGGGTTCGATTCCTTCTAATGTAAAACATGTTTGTGTAATCCTGCTACTTTCCAACAAGGCTCAAGTCTGAGGGTTACTGGCCTACTCTGTCTGAAATATTAAACAGTCCAGTGTACATCGAGTTTAACTTCCTGGATTTTTCTGAATGGTATCATACCTTTCCTAGGCAGAACTTTTAACGTGATCTTACCACCACCTTGAAATTCTAAGGGTTTACAACTTATCGACTTGTAACTGATTCTTGATTTGCAGGAAATTCCTGGTTATTTCATGAGTGCTTACAGGAATAGTGAGTTTGGCTTTTTCCGCGTTCGGTCCGTCAATAGATGATCAGCGCTTCTTGAGGTTTACAATGTGATATGGGTAATATATGTTGCTGAACTCTGCCAGAACTCAAATTTGTATGTCAGCTGGTCCATTCTAAAATGAATCTTAAATGGTCCAATATACTAGAGTTTCAATCTCTCGTGTTACCAAAATTGTATCATGCCTCTCCAAGGCAAAGCTTTCAACTTAGTTCATTCTCCCACTTGAATCTAGATGGTTTGCTGTTCAGGATACCCAATCCGCATGATGTGCGTCATGCACCAACCTAACTTCTACCAGTTTCTCGTTGCTTGTAACTGGTTCTTGACTTGTGAAATTTCCTTTGTTGTTCCATAGTTTAGTTCTAGACCAGTGAATTTAACTTTCCTATTTCGGTCTGTAAATGGGTAATTGGTACTTCGACCATAGAGTGCCTCAAATAGTGTAGTCTCTACGCTCGTGCGATAACTATCGTTGCAACGAATCTGATTTATGATAAATGGTTAGTCCAACCATTTCTAGAGTCAATCGCTCACTCTCTGAGCATATCTTTCCTATGTTTGAATTGTCCTCTCGATCTGACCATTGGTCTGACGATGATAGGCGGTGTTTACATCTAATCGGGGTTCCGAAGGAAATCTTAAAATGATTGCTAGAAGTCTGAGGTGATTCAATCACCTTTATCAGGAATAATTGAAACGGTTACAATGAATCTGGTGACTAATTCTACAACGTTATACTTTTCGAAAAGGGCGTTATACGAGGAAGATAGAATATGGGTAACAATTTTGATTCCTTGTGTTTTGGTCTAATGGATGCTACTACATATGTTTTTCTTTGCCTATTGTGTTTGGTCTCTATTACTGACGTTTGTAATTGTTGTATGGTGTCCCTCCTAATCTCCTTCATCACATATTCCAGTATTCCTTATTGTCAAATCACAAAGCCCTAAATGCATAAGCGATGTAGTATGGTGATTGGCTTTCAAAATTTATCTCGCGATTTTGAGTTTTTGGTCGAAATCTTTTTCTAAATAAACGAATTTAGAAAATGGAGCAAATGGTTTACTAAATAATATCTTTCTTGGTGATTCAAAATTCAATAGTTATGAAATGTGACGCGATTTTCAAACATGTTGTGAATAGGACTGTTTACTAAAGTTTGATGTTTATATATATTTCTCATTGTACAATGGTTCTGCTAAATATTGACAAAGAAAAAATAAAGATCGTACTTTTTCAAAATAGGCAATTCAAAAATTATTTCCTACGAGATATGTGATTTGTATAAACGCAATTTTTAAATCAACTTCCTTCAAAAGTGAAAACACTAACAAGGATAGAATAGTAGGATAGGTAATGTTCGCATAAATGCATAGATGTCTAACGTTCGGTTCCTGATATTGGAAGATGCCTATTGGTGGGTATTTGGAAAAACTACAAGCCTAAGTATTCAACCAACTTAAGTCCTGAAATGGTTTATCGTTGAAATTGTCATCATGTTTGGCAAAATGAGGGTGTCCGTTAATACTATGTCGATGAATGTCTATTTTATTTCCACATGAAGCTAGGGAGATATGCTTGGGCCTGATGCCTCTCTTGATGTATAGGTGAGGTTATCTAGAATTTCTTGAGGATACAACGCCTTAGGGGAATCTATATTGATATCCATAATTCGAATCAATTGTTCTTTGTGAAAACTCACTGCAGGGAAGTTTGCGTATAGATGAGGCCATGCTTAATTGAAATGCTTTACAGTATCGGTTAAGAGGCTTGGTTTATCCCTATAGTGTTGCTTAACGTACCTTCACTTTGTATTCGATCCTGTAACTCAGTCTAGCTAGTACCTTTGAATGATAGTATTGGACAACTAGGTTAGAGATGGTGGTTCGGATGGTCTCGTGGTATCTTAGAATTGTCATTAAGTTATGAATTTTCTTACTGTATACTTCTAATCTAGGTTAGTGGTTCTGAAATTCTTTCATTGTTTTTCTTGTATCGAGGAATCCTCCTAGTGATTGATATGGGAAGTCTCTCCTAGGGAAATCAATAGAAAAATCCAACTTAATGGCCGAGTAAGTGACAGGTGGGGTAAGTATCTAGGGAGGGTTTGTCAAAAAGAGATGTCTAAGAAATTGTTTATTTGTTTAAAATGCTTTTGGATGAAGATTGTTATTATTAATCCTTTAAAAAGCTAATTATTTTCTTCATGGCATAATCCTTCCTGAATTATACATAGGTGATCAGGTTATGTTTAATTGAGGACTAATGATGCGATACTGGATTTTGTCAAAATAGCATTATTTTTCTCAAACGTTTTAGATGGTGTTCAACGTTTTGTTATGAAGAATGGTATTCTAGATATTTCTTTTCAAGGTAACATAAAAATTGTTTCGCGTAATAATAGGAGATACTTGGTGTAATGACGGAAAAATCAATTTATAAGGTGGCAATATAATAGCTTATTTTAAAGAGTTCTGAAAAAAAAATTTCCCCATATGATAGTAAAATCGTTTGAAGTAAAATTCGTTGAATGCTTTATTGGATACATGGGTGAATCTTATGGTATGGTAATAGTCTACTAATCAACTTATTTAAAGAATGTAAGCATCTTAGTTCATAACAGGGCAGTGGTTTATGATTATGAAGTGGTCGAGAATATGGTAGTGATATTGAGAGCGTGAAAGATGAACGTAGCTTTAAGGCATCTACAGTCAACTGAAGGGGATAGTCTATGTGTTAAAGGATATAGGGCAGAAATTGGTGCCAATGATGCGAAGTATTCAAGAATTTATACTAGGTAAAGATCGCAGGTTCAAATGCTTAATCCCTCTAGGCATGACTAAGATGTATAAAGAATGGAAATTGTTGTACGGGTGGTCTAAGTCAAGTAGATACCACATCGAATGATGTTTGATTTTTGCCATGAATGAAAACTGATTGCCTTATGGTCAGGTGAAACTTCTCGATATCCTTTCATGAAAATGAGGTCTTGTCCCAATGTGTCTAAGCTATATCGATCTCCGAAAAGAATATAAATTTTGTTGAGTAATTGTACCTTGATCTTTTAATCCAACGAGCTTATACTAGCATGAGGGTCTTATAATATGAAATGAGCGAAAAAGTCGTAATTTGAAGTAGTGGTGTTAAGGCATGGTGTATCAATATTGGCAATCTCTGGTAGAGGGGTTTCTTTCGCATCTAAGGTCAAATAGTAAGTAGGTATAGTGGTTGCTTTCGAGATTCCTTCATGAGTTATGCGTGTTCCTTCTTGGAGATATGCTTTCTAAAATTAACAACATTTATTTGAGTGAAACATTGTGAAATATGGTCATAAATGTATTTTGGAGTGACTTTATTTGAAGTTTGTAATGAATATAGTTATGTAAAAGATGTGACTACGAAATATTTTGTATTTTGATAAAAATAATATATATATATATATATATATATATATATATATATATATATATATATATATATATATATATATATATATATATATATATATATATATATATATATATGTGTGTGTGTGTGTGTGTCTTTGGAAAAAGGGAGTTCAAGAAGATTGTTGCTTAAACAAAAATGAGTTTTAATCCAACCATTGAAAATCAATAATTTGTCGTACTTCGTAAGGTTTGCAAGAAATCTTTTTGTTTGTACAAAAATTTAATTTGACTTTGACTTACTTGAATTGTTATTATCTCCGAAACACGAAAACTAGGGCAGTCACTTTTGTCTTGGTCAACATGACCATTTAATCGTAAAGACATCATCGTCTTTATTAATCCTATTATCTTACTTGCATCTTCCCAAAGTTGTAATTACATGTCAAATCTACTAATGTGACCACCTTGGTCGGTAGAGTGTTGCTAGAGTGACTAATGATGTAATTATCGACTTAGAATGTGGTGTAATCAAACTTGATAATGAAGGGAGAGTTGTGATGAGTTCCATTATGATGGTATAATACCGTTCAAAGCATCTTGTTGGTTTATTGTGTTATGGAGGTATGAGTCGATAATATCTAAGATAATATAGAGTCCTTGTGATAGATGCCACCCTTGGGCGATTTGTTGCAATTCTTATTGTGTTTGTGAGGCTTGTGGTATTATTCAGAGTGTATCGTCCAGACACTCGTGGGTAATATCAAATAATTAGAGATCATCATCTAACGATGAAGAGTAGTAGGTTGTCAAGCAGTAGAGGCTCTCAAAATCTCACCAACCTCAAACCTATAAGGTGGTGTAACGTGTGGTAGATGGTAATGGTATGTCAAATAGTGGTTGCTTCTTAAGCGGCCTGTCATATATGGGTGTAGGGTATCTGAGATGTGATGGTGTTGGTGGTGCTTTAGATGATGAGAACAAAGTTGCTGACGATGAGATCCTAGTGGTGAGTTAGGAGACGATGGTGATAATAGTGAATGGAATACTACCCTCTTTCGCGCTATCCCGCGACATCTAAGAGGTAAAACTGAAGTACGCACTATGGGACGACCAGTAGTGAAATAAGTAGCTGACGGTGGTGGTAGTACCTGAGTAGTAAGCGCCCTACTAGTGAAGGAAAGAAAACATACTATCTCCCTTGCAATAAGCATCCTAATAGGTCCATTAAGATTAATTCTAAATACTCTACCAAACGGTATTCTATGTATGGGCTGAATAATATGAAAACCCTTGTTCCTATAACAAATCAATGGTGCTAATGGTAGTGTAAGTGCAACTGGTGATACAATGGTAGTGGAAGATGACAAGGCATCTTCAATGTTGGAATCCGATGAAAGGATGACATGGTGGGTATCTGAAGACATGTCACTTGTGAATCAGGTCAATATAATTATATATAAGTATGGGTACAATTAACTCGCACAGTGTGTGCATGAAAAAATATGTGAAATGAATAAACACTTATGATGAAATGATGAGATGCTATGATGATGTGGTTATAGTCTAGGGTCCAAGATACATCCTAGTTCGCTATAACCTTAGCTCTGATGCCAATCTGTCACACCCCCAAAATACCTGAATGGCAGCGGAATGGAAAACCTGGGGGTGACTGTCATAGCACCACGGTTACAGTTATATTGAACGACCTAAAGTGTCGTTTGGAAAAATACATCGTTTGATCATTAAAACATTCAGAGTTTACAAAAGATACGTCCCAAAAAGGTGTTGCAAGTTTATGAAAAACAAGTTCAATCCAGATCAAACGTTTCATAAGTGCAGGAAATATATATATGTGAGACGCGTCGACTCCGCAACTCCAAGAAGGTCCAAATGCATGCTAGCAGGAGCTACCTTAATAACCTGAAAATACATTGCTAAAACGTCAACACAAATGTTGGTGAATTCCATAGGTTTGTAAGTTAAATCGTATGACACTAGCCACATGTATAAAGTAAACCGACAAAATGTCAAAAATGCTACATTGGCTCTTAAGCTCATGACCCCAAAGCTAGACAAAATATTGTATTGGCCCCAAAGGAGTGTTTACCAGACACTCAAATAGATTAGACATAAAATGCATCCATAATTCCGTTGGAGCAACCCAAACACGGATGGAGGAGTCACCCTCAATAGATCTATCCACTCACTCTCGCTTGGCAATATAATTAACGGTCCATGATAATAAAGGGGACTTAACTTGGTAGTAAGGCAACTTAAGCAATGTATGGAATTTAACACTTGGGCATGTACAAAAATAATTGATGCAATGTATTCTCCCCCGTGGGATTTGAAATCAAAATATTGAATTAAAATAGGGCTATGAAAACTCACCTGAAGTGATAGTACAATGTGGTGAAATGATCAGGACAACAAGGCGCGAACACTAGCCGCAACCTAAACGAATGAATATGATCTACTTTAGATCATGAAATGATGTAATGTTCGTGCACATGATACCTATACCACTCGTAACTTGAAAATACTTGTTATTGTCAAAGTAAGGTATTTTCCATACTTAGGAAAAATAAGTCCAACTAGACTTATAAAAACTTGTCGTAATATATCGTATATAAAATGTTAGTGTTATATTCCTCGTTTTGAAAACCTTAAAATAACGTCAATTAGTCGTATAAATAAGCTTTGGGTCATACGTACTTCATTGGTTAAGAATATAGCTCTTTAACAATATTTCTAGAAAATATAGTATTTAGTACGTAGTTTATTATTTCCAATTGTAGCTGCCAAAATAATATTGTTTCGTCTATTTTGAAACGTGTATATCTTTGTCGTTTTAAGTTCATTTTCCTCGTTCTTTATATCCATGGATTCATCTTAACATGAATTAATATATTTTTTATAGCTCGGCTCCTCTAGGTTACGCCTAACGCCTCTCTTTGTCCGTCGAAAATCGTCCAACAGCACGTTAAATTTTCAGAAAATAGTTTTCGTCGTTAAACTTGCAAAAATCATATCTCCTTCGTTATAAACTCGTTTTAATTCGTTCTTTCGCCAAAAGTTTCGTTTTTGAAAGTATTTTCTAAATATTTGGTCAAAAATTACCCACAATCTACTGATTCTCCCACGTTTTTAAAATAAAGACAGTAGGTATATATATAGTTTCAAAAATCAATTATAGGGTTTCAAACTAGTTTCAACTTCAACCAAATCACTTTCAGTCACCACAAATCTAGTCTAATCTTACCATACACCTTCTTAGGGTGTCATGGGTTCCTAAACATCATAAATCAAGTGGATCTAACAAGGATCTACCTATTAACCATTTTTAAGGCTCAAAAGATATAAAAGTTTAAATAGAGTGGTATAAACTAACATATGCATGTAGATGTTGTATAAAAATCATATGAACATAATTAGAACTTGGTAAAATTATGAAAATGAGTTTGACATACTTACTTGCAAGATTAGAGAGTTTTTGATGAAAAATACTTAATTATCCTTGAGGTTTTTATTTCAAAACCTTAACTAGGATACTAATAGGACTTGTAAAATTACTTGATCTTGAAAAATCTTGATTCCTTGCTTGTTGTTTGTTCTTGGCCGATCCAAAGGATGGAGAGAAAAGAGGAGAAAATTTTTGCTAGTTGTTATGTGAAATACATGTATATAGGAAGTAAGAAAATATCTTGTATAGTTTTATATTATTTTCAAGACAACTAGTACAAGTATTAATGGGTGTGTGGACGTATGGTCCGGACTGGGCCAGGAATGGGCCAGGCCCGGCAGACAGCGGCCCACTCTATGCCTAAACCCTAATTCATGCCTTATAAAAATAGGGCTGGGATTCCATTCACAAAAGAAGATAACAGGTTACCCTAAACCTAACTATTATATGCTACCGCGCATCAATACTAACTTGACCATCGGAGGTGGATTCCGGGGCTACGGCCTCGGGTCCACTCCTAACGGGTTCTCTTTGTTGACAGGTCTACTCAGGGCTCGAGAAGATGACTAACGGCCCAAGGAGAGTCGTTGAATCAGTCCGCGCCAGATTATGTATCAACAAGTTGGCGCCATCCGTGGGACCACAACAAGTTTTGTGCTCTCATATCACCGGAAAGCAACCACGAGTTCAAAAGCCGGTAACTTTAAAACCAAAACACAGTTATTAAATTGGTCAACATATACACCAACATCACAAAGTTATATTGCGTAGCATATATTTTCTAAAATTTATATTGACTTTGTTTGATATGTTGGAAAAAACAAGTTGCGCAGTATTCGAATTTGTCCAGATGCGCACCTTAAATACTCATAACAAAACCATTAAGTTCTGTTTTTCTCAATATTTTCTAAAAATTAAGAAAGATACAACAATATTTTTTGCATATCTTTTAGATCGATAAGATTTGGTATCTTTTAAATATTAAGAAGATTTTATATAAATCTTTTAACTTGGTAAACACGATTTTACCTATAGCCGCACTAAGTCCGCACGACCGGACCTACTTTATCTTTTAACCGCGAACAACGCAGTCACGATAAATCTACCCGCGTTAGGCCATGCGTCCGGAAATCTTCACAGATTGGCGCCATGAGTGCACTGTCAAATACAGGCACCACGATGCTAGTCAATCGCCATGAGCGCACTGGACGAAAACCGTGGTCATCTGCGATCATCCACAAACGTTAGAGTCTATGCGGTCACGATACATCCATCTGCGTCTGTACGCGCGATTGAAACTATTCGTCGCGGTCACGGTGTGTCCATCTGCACCATTGTTTTTATAAAAGAAAAAGATCAATCAATCGCCATGAGCGCACTGCGTTCGTAGATTAGCTACGTGCTACTTCTCTTATATAGTTTGTAAAACCTTGTTAGGTCACCATTTATGTAAACACAAGTATAAGAAAGATAGAAATAAGATGAGAAGGAGAGATGGTTGATTAAGACAATATTAGAAATAGAAATGAAAGAGTTTGCATAGAATAATGAAATAACCAACATGTTAACTAGTTACATAAGACTAGTATATATAGGGAAGGAGTAGGGCAACACTCCCTTCCTCCCTGTAGAATATACATAATCATAAGCTCGTATGGTGTAGCATGTATGGATCAACTAGTGTAGTTTTAGAGAGAGAGATTAGAGAGAGAAAGATATGGGAGCCTTTTCTAGAGAGAGAAACAATGTGTGTATTAGCTTGTAACTAATGAAAGGTCCAACCCTCTCCCTTGGGTGGGAGAGAGTATATATACTACAACTACTTGGTGCTCCATGAAACGAGCTGTAGAGTGAGCTGACAGAGGGTAAAGACCCGACCCACTCTACGAATACTATTTACATATTTAACTACTAATAAACTACGTACTAACTAAAATAAGGATAATTCTACGAGCTACGTAATGCTTAGCAATACTTGGGGTGACCGAGTCTTTAACTGAATAATCGTATTCCTAACAATCTCCCCCTAAGGGAGGTCACCCCAGAAGATAAGTACTGAATTCTTGCATGCATGAAATCTTGTAGCTCGTAGACTTTGATTCTTCAAACATGTCTTTGTACATTCAGCAGCAGGCTCTAGATGACTTGTTCAATGAGTTGGATGATCTTTGGCATTACTTCGAGTTCATCATCCAACTGAGTATCTGCAAGTCATCTTTGAGTAGTAATGTCTCCATGTGATTTGAATTCCTTTGAGATATGTGATCTTTGAGCTTCTTTGAGATCATCAGCCAAAGTAAATCTCCAAGCTCATCCATAGTAGTATCGCCTTCATGTGATGTAGTGACTAAGGACCATCATGCTCACACTCTTCTGTATCTGGAGACGTTGCATTGGAGTTTGTGGATTAGGAGACCTTTTCATCAGAGTTGCGGAAACGTTGTTAGTAGTCTCTCAACATTTGTTGTAGCAAGTCTCTCATCTTCATTGATAGTGTGGAGAATGTGTGAGCATGAGGTATGGATTGACCCGATTCAGCTGGAAACTGGAGCCATCAACGCCATCTTTATATGTGTCCCTGAAATAAAACAGTTAGCAATAAAGACAGAGAACGAATATGGCTTTGTCATTCGTTCTGCGAGGATAGACTACCCTCCGGTTTTGTGAAAACTGACCTGTGATCAGGTAGAGTCTCTTTTAAAGAAGACTCTCCTTGATAGGAATTTCCAGCTTGTAGTAATGAATTTTCCAAAGAATTCACGTTGGAATCGTCATACTAAGCATGTTCTCATACCGGAACGTCTCAAAGCAGACAGCACGATAGAGTGAATCGGTGAATGAATATTCACGGATTGATGAGAAATAGATTTATAGAAATCACTCGTGTGTCCTATGACAAACAATTTTTGAGACACAACGAGAGTTTTGTATTTAGAATCACATTTCCATCAAAAAATACTTTTGTTTGAAAGATATTGTACACAATCAATGTGCTCGAAAGATTAGTTGGTGAGCACATTGAGAGGTTTTAGCAAAAGTATCCGTCAATCCATATCCTGGAACAAGTTTGATTCAATTATGAATCGCACCATCGTTGCTTTCCAGTTGTCACTTGATCATTGATCCAAGATGGATCTCACATGTCACCTACCAAGAGCTTGAGTGATGTTCGCTCTAGAAGGATTTCCATCTTCATTGTGAATATTTTCATATCACTCGGATGTTCTGGCAATACCACAAGGATAATGCGTAGGACTCTAAATATTTTATCTTATTTTCCACATTGTGTGAAACAATAAGCATATTTGGAATGTGTCCTATCGAGATTTATGGATGATCTCATGGCTCTAGACTCAATAGTGCGTTTTGATCCGCTCCTGGAGACTGGGGAGGCGTCTCCTGTTTTAGGTATCAACATAGCTCGCAATGAGCGGTCGATACATTGCACAGGGTTCCCCGTGAGATTGAAACAAGCTCTTTTAAGAGAACTTGAGTGGTTGGGAAGTTTGGTGCAGTGCGTCACTGGGTCCATGACGTCTTGTCTTCAATACCGGTGTTACCTTAGTAACCGCCAGTAGATTATGAATTGAACCCGGTTTCTGCCCTAAGGTTGAATATATGGAGGGCTATTTCTTATCACCCTTTCTCATTATATTTCTTTTTCATTCTTCAACCCCTTCAGTGCTTACCGAGACTTCACCACTAGAACCTTGTTGGGTTTGTTCCGGTCCTAGCTCTATCTCAGTCCGCACTCTTCCCTTTCTCACTTTGCTCCTTTTTTCAATCATTCCTAAGGACTTCTATTCTATCTAGAGATTGTCCCTGGGAAGATCCTTCCGGTACTGGTGGATCATGGGAACTTATACCTAACCTTAACCGTCCTTATAACTCCATGCATAAAGATAAATGGTCGGTCTTAGGTATTGCTTCCACAAACGCCTTTTGCTCCCCCTCAATATGTGCATCGATATTCGAAAGTGTTTAGCACATATGTGGGAGCCTATTATTGAGTACAAAAGATCACTTTTGATTATCAGATTTCATATTTAAATCACATTCTCTCCCCCGATCAAAAATTTCAAATCTTTCGAGATTTTTGATCTCAATTGATTTAAATAATTTAGAAAACGTTTTTGGGAGAGAAATGCGGTTAATTTTTAATGTTTTCTGATAAAAGGAACTTTTTCTTGCTCCCCCTCAATCTGTGAGGGAGGTTGATATGTGTCAGATTCGATGAGTTTACAAAAGATTTGAAGTTTTAACGAAAACTCTTTGAAGATGTACTCATTCTGACACATAACCATCACAATTGTTTTGTTGCTTTTGTACAAAGTGGAGAGTTTTGATGATACATAAAATTTTGAGAAATCACTCTCCCCCTCAATCAATGACGGATGTTAAAACTGAGATATTTTCATAAACTACTAACGTCATTGATTGAGTGAAAATTTTATCAAACTTTTGAGTTCAATTTGATTTTCAATCAAAATCTCATGGTACCACCAAGTTTTACACAAATACTTTCCGGAAAAATCATAGAAGAGAAAGTAATTGGCGATAAAAAGAAGACTTCTCTTCTTTATCAAGAAATAATGCACTGAAACGTACATTAGATCGAGGGTGCATGAATATAAAGTAATTCACGCTCGGATGAACGGCACCCTTTACTAGGAACAACCGTCTTTTTGGCGACGTGTTTTCCTCATTTTTGAAAACCGGGTTGCTATATGAAGAAATAGCAAACCATAATTTTGAAGTCCGGGTTGTAGCCTGAAATGACTACAAGCCATTTTTTTTTTTGAAGAATATTTAGAGAAACGACATGTTTTAGAAAGAAAAACTTTATTTGAAACCGAAAAACTCTTGCTCAAGCATATGTATGTTTCCGTGTCATTATTGAATGACATTTCTAGAAACGTACATAATATTGATTACACAAGAGACATGTCGAGAGAAGAATATTTTTGGATTTTTATGATTTTTCTGATTTTTATGGGTTTTATAGGTTTTATATTTTTCTATTTTCTTTATGGTATAAGATATATACAAGGATATGTGAAGCAAAACCATTTCTCCTCATTTTCTTCCTGAAGACGTTTGAGAGATACTGGCGAAGGACTCTTCATTCCAAAGCGCTTAGGAGAATCCATTTCCCAGGAGAACCTTTGACAGTGTATCAAACCATACCCTAGGCGTCTGTTTTAGGCCAAAGAGAGTCCTTTTCAGACGATAGACATGGTTAGGACGATCAAAATATACAAATCTTTCCGGTTGACTGAAATAAAGAACTTTATTCAGCTCGCCATTTAGAAATGCAATTTTCATATCCATTTGATAGACCGTCATGTTCTGACTTGCAGCACTGGCGAGAGATATTCAGATAGCTACAATACGAACAACCAGAGCGAAAGATTCCTCTAAATTAATGCCTTCCTGTAGACCATATCCCTTAGCAGCAAGCCTTGGCTTGTTCTCAGAACGACATAATGCTCATCAAGTTTCACTTTGAAGATCCACTTAGAGCTATAATCACTGCACAGTCTGGAGGTAGTACCAATTCCCATACTTCAAGTCGATCGAAAGTGCGAGCTTCATCTTGCATCGCATTAACCCAACAGTCTTTAGAGATAGCAGTCTTGAAATCTTTGGGTTCGAATTTGGATAGTATGGAACTATAACAGCACCACAAGGCATGGGTGGTAAGTTTCCTTAGTGTGAACACCGTTTGAGAAGGATATCCAATAATGTTGTCAATCGGATGATCCTATATTCATTTTCTGAGATGTTCATGTGGATGTAGGTAGGAACATGAAGAAGCCGTGTTTGTATTCCCTGAAGAGGATGTCTCAGAAAAAGATTCATGAGCAAACAGGTTTAGTACGGAGCATCTTCAAGAGGAGCTAATGAATTCACTTCAAAAGAATTGTCGACTGCAGTGCCTTGATGAACCGAAGGAGATTGAAGGTTTGACGATGATGGTGAGTAACTTGCAGATTGAGCATCTTGATCAATTCAAAGAGACATTGATGGACCATTTGAGTTGTACAGAACTGGAGCAGCGGCAGCTGGTGGTGTAAGTGAATCATCAGTAGGTGTCTCGAAGTATTCATCAAACGTTTGGTCAAACTATATCTTCAAATGCTCACTTGTAGGTGGTACATAGGGTACATGCAGGAGTGGGATTCTGTACAAGACCTGAACTGAATGGTTCAGGAGACAAAAGTTTAGACGCGGGTCCTGCACTGATGTGTACAGGAGCCATATGCTCAGTCAGCTCAACGAATGTGACGTGAACGGTATCCAGGATATATCGGGTTTATTTGTTGTAGACTCGGTATCCCTTACTATCTGGAGCATAACCAACACAGAATCCAATACCAGTTATAGCTTATAACATTCCCAGATCTTGACTGTCATTTTGTAGGGTAGCATAAAGCATCAAACACAAATAGAGAGGAGAGATCCGGTTTCTTGCCATATATCAGCTCATATGGAGTTTTGTTGTGAAGAGTATGTATCAAGTATCGGTTTTTGGTGTAACAGGCTGTAGCAATTACTTCCGCCCATAGGATCATCGGTGCCTTGGAGAAGTAGAACGAGTTGTTTGTTGATAACCTCCGTTCCATTGTAAGTCCGAATGATTCTGACGGTTATGTGAGTCTTGCTAGCAGTTGTTTGATGAGTTTTCTGATAACTTCAGTAGTCACGTCCTTGGTTCTCAAAAACTTTACCCATGTAAACTGAGAGTATTCGTCGACAACAATGAGTACACATTCCTTCCCATTTATACTCTTCACACTTATTGGTCTGCCTGGGTCCATGTGAAGGGTGTAAAGAACATCCATGTTGGTGTTGACAATTTTGGGTTTGTGAGTATGCTTCTTTCGTTTACCCAGTTAACAAGCCGAATGAAGAAGTTCTTTTTCGAACTTTAATCTGGGTAAACCTCATACAAGATCATTATGAGCAAGATCATAGATGGTACCAAAGTTCAAGTGATTAAAACTTTGTTGCCATAGCCACGATTTGTTCTTAAGGTCTTTGAGAGAAGGTAAATAGGAGAGGACCGCATCACGTCTTTGATAGAAAAGGTGTATAGATTTGTGCCATGACAATCTTTAAGAAGATCAATACCATCCAATTCTCAGACGAAGCATGTGTAATTTCTGAAGGCAATCTTCAAGATCGGAATCAAGATATTGACCAACAGAGAACAGATTATGCCTAGGTCCTTCCATGTAGTATACCCAGGAAATTAGCTGTCACCAGAAACATAATCTCCATAACCTATAATTACCCCAAAATGGTAGCTCCCGAATCTAACTGTCCCGATAACCTTATTCACGAAATTCTCGAGCCCTGAGCGATCCCCAATCATAGGTTTAGAGCAGCCTGAGTCCAAATATCAAAGGACGAAATGTACGACCTGCATTTGGAAACAGACGAGAGCAGAAAATTTGGAGCGTCAGATCCCCAATTAGAGTTGGGTTCCAGTTGGTTAGTGCAAACAAGTTCTGGAGCTATTAAGACCTTAGGTGCATTTGTTTCAATGGTGGAAATATCACTAGTAGATGCAATGGGCCTAGTTAAAGGACATTGGGTCTCCAAAGGGAAAGTTCTACCAGTTGGCTTCCATTCCTTAATAGGCACTACTTTAGAGTTGGGTATCCTAGTTAAAGGGCACTGTTCTCCTAAAGTGAATTTCCTTCCTGTGGGCTTCCATTGATAACCAACATTGGCAAACAGTTTACCTGTTGCTTTCCAAATTTGCTTACTTTGTTTAGCTCTCCAAACTTTCTTAACTGGGGTTTTGTTAAACGACTTCAGAAATTTCTCAACACATTTATCATGATTACTCGAAATTATGCATTCATTACATGTTTTGCAACGTGAATTAGGTTTTGAATTATGACTCATTTTGCACAAGTTGGACTTAATGTTCCTCATGTGGTCGTCTACTTTCTTTTTAGGAACACTTTTAGCAGGTGAAGTCCTATAATTCCTTCTATTTCTCTTTGGTTTAGACTCTCTAGCTTTAGTGTTACTATTTACTCCTGTAGACGGACTAATGGGAATTTTAGTCTTTTTCACTTCCGGTTGCTGAACATGTTTTGATGTGTTGGGATCTGAAGTTTCCAAGGGTACCTCAAAGGTAACATGCTTGTTCTTAGTCATAGATGATGATGCAGTAGACCTATCTCGCTTGCTATCAATTTTAGGACATGTACCAATAGCATATTCTAAGAGTTCCTGAGATCTATTAGTGAGAAAGCAGGCACCTACAATAGCATCATCAAGTGGTTTTGCTATCCTATCCTCTTCAATGGTTTCATGAAGCAAATCAAGGCACTCCTTAAGATGTTTAAGATAGTCACTATGAACCAACTTATTATTCCTAAGGGGAAGAGGAATATACACAGCATCACAAGCATACTTCTTACAAGCAGAAACCTTTTGAACAATATTATCACAATTGATGATTGGCATTTTCCCTTTTGCCAGAGTCTTTAGATTCTCAATCTCTTTAAGCAAAGAAGTTATCTTTTCATTGTTTATATCACGTGTGATCTTAATTGAATCGTATAACTCTTTGTAATGTTGTTTGACTTTTGAATTTTCAGCACGAAACCAATCATTTTCATGTTGCAATTTATTGATGTTATCTTGAATTTGAAAATTCTGAGAATCTATAGACTGTGGTTTTTGGGTGCCAATCACATCACACTTGTTTGACTTCAATTGGGCAATTTGGACCCTCAGGTTCCGAATCGTGTTAGTGTGAGCTTGAATCTTTTCATCACGTTTGGCTAATTCAAAATATGCATCAAATTCAGGAGCATCCGAAGATGTCTTGGCATTTGAGATTTTAGTACTTTCTTCTAAATGTTGATACTTTAATTGCAAATTAAGATTATCAACCTCTAGTTTTGACAAATGTCTGACCATGTTATCATGGTCATCGTTTTGAACTTTCTCACGCAATTTTAAATTCTCCCCCTCAAGCTCAACAACACGATTCTAGAGAGCGGTCAATGCAATAGACATCTCATGAAATTGGTAGGCAGATAACGTAGAATCAGTAGCAGTATAAAATACGTCCTGAGCAACACATTTAGTAATCAAATTCTCATTCATGATGAGAATATTTTTCCTCGCAACTTCACTGCATTTAAGATCAATTGCCAATTGTTTACCCTCATTTTCCACATCATTAAAAACCTTTTTCATTTGAGTCACATCATCATTAATGGTATTTTTAAGGCCCTCAAAATGTTCTTTGAGAAGTTTGAAAAATGGCATGACTTCAGTTAGGTAACATTGTTTTGTTTGCTCAAAACCTCTTTCCCCTTCAGTAATACCCGTTGGTGTTATTCTCTTTTTACATGTTTTATCAAAATCAACGAATAATTGACCAAGGACATATAAGGCAATTAGTGTATTATTTTGTGTGGGGAGAGTGAAAGGTACAAGGTGCCTAGGTGTGTTCAGGGGGTAAGCAGTTGGGTGAGCAATTCTAAACATAGTGCGTGTGTTACCTACAACTCTTTCAGCTTTCAATTTTTCTATGTTTATGTTCCAGAAGACTTGCTCTGGAGTAAATTTCTTTTGTGGGACAAAGATAGCTAATTGATTATCTTCAGAATAATCATAATTGTACAAGATTTTATTAGCTATGCACTGGGGATCCCTTAATTTCTCAGCAAGTTTTTCTCTGGTTCTATCTTCAATCTCATTGCCCTCATCATCAGATGTAGCATCAGGAGGGGCATGATTAGGCTCAAGCATAATGTTTGCATCATATAATGCCGGTTGTGCACCTATACCGCTTCTAAGGAAATTGGTTTTTGGCTTAGTAGAATCCTTCTCACTATGATCATCACTCAACTTCCTATGTTTATGCATCATTTGAGCAGTTTGAATGGTTTGGCCTTGCGTGTATAACTTATCCTCAAGTTTGTTTTTCAGCATTTTAAGACTAGAGAAATCATTTAGGAGTTTTGTTTCCTTCTCTTTGAAATCATGTTTGAGTTTGTTTAAACCTTTTTGAATCTCTTGTTTTTGTTTAACAGTTTGATCCAATTGTTGTTGCAAAGATTGTAACTCCTTTTTCAATGTTTCTCGCTTAAGATTATTTTCAGATATATATGCACGCATTTGCCATTCCATGTTCTGCTCACGTCCAGTGAGTTCAAATCTAGCACGTTGTTCGTACATAGCCACTTGATCCTTAAGGATATTAAATCTAGTGGTCAAGGAGTCATCAGGGTTATAGGCAGTGTACTCATGCACGACACAATCATCTTTTAAAACAGAAGATGCACTACATTGTACAACAGACACTTCATTGTGTTTCATATGTTGTTCACATGGGTCAACATTGCTATTTCCCATGTCAACGACATCTGAATCGACATTGTTTGTCGGTTGTACTTTGTTAGGAATCTTTTGTTCATCAACAATGTTACACAATTCGAGTACCCTAGCACATGACACATGTTCTTTTACCGGTCTGATATCTGCATCCACATTACGTGTAAGAGTCATTGAACTGTTCGTTGTGTCAAGCTTTTCAGTCTCTGATCCTCTGCCTTTGATGATAACTGACCCCGCATTCGATGCTTTGCCCGAATCCACACTACCATCACATGGTTGCCCCCGACATGCCATCACTTTGTCTTCATACTTGTGCTCGTGCTTTGATCTTTCCATAATGTACTCTTTCACATTACCCATGAGTTGGAGTAGTGTGACTCTGAACACGTCAACTTCAATTCCCGTATGAGTGGCAAAGCTCTTTTTCGTCATTTGACTCTCATGATCATACTCCTCAGTGAATCGTGAATCAATGAACGCTTGGAGTTGGTTGTTGATCACACAGAATGCAGCCATAGATCTATCTTCAGAAAATTCACCCTTTTCAAGTTGTTGTTGAAGTTGATCTAAGTGTAGAGTCATTTTGACTGTGAAAGTCTCAACATTTTGACCAAAGAGTGTTTCGAATGCACGATTGAAACCTCCCAAGTATCCAGGTTTTGCAAAGAGAACCTTGAGATGTGAATGGAGTCATCGAAAACATTCAATGCGACTATTCTTTGCATTATCGAGCAATTTAATTGGCTGATGAAGCACATTATCATTAGAATTCAAGCACGAAGGTTCCATAGCAGTGATTGTATGTTAATTAGTTGTAATTTGGTGAGGTTGATGCAAGTAGTTACGGTGAAATTTTTGGTCAAAAAACTTAAAACCTCAATAACTTCACTCCGGAGGTGATTTGGGCCTCGAAAAATTCGTTTCACGACTTTGTCATGAAACCTCACAATATTCAGCCTGTTCCGGACGTTTTGACAGCTAATTCGCTGAAAACGGAGTTACGGTTCAAAAGTTATGACCGTTTGAAGTTACGACGTAAAAAGTCAACTATGGTCAAACAGAGTTAACCGCAGGACCAGGCAAGGTAACCGCAGGAAAGGTAACCACAAGGTGAGTTAACCACAAGATGAGATAACCGCAGGAAGTGACTAACCGCAGGGAGTAACTAACCGCAGGGAGCAACTAACCGCAGGGAGCAACTAACCGCAGGTAGCAACTAACCGCAGGGAGTTAACCACAGGAGAGATAACCACAAAGATTTAACCGTAAACCACTTAATCACAGAAAGCTAACCACAATGAGCTAACCGCAGACCACTTAACCGCAGAAAGCTAACCACAATAAGCTAACCGCAGACCACTTAACCGTAGACAGCTAACCACAATGAACTAACCGCAGACCACTTAACCGCAAGAGCTAATCGCAGTATACAAAAATCCAAATCTGTCACTTTCCTTGCGATTTGTTTGTATTCCCAAAATAGTAATCGCAGCAAACTAACCGCAGAAATCAGAAACTAAACGCAGATAAGCAATGTAACAGTAGACTTAACCGCAACTATGAAATACGCCCAAAATCAAGTCCAAACTTCAAATAGATTAAAGATATGGTATAGCCAACTGAAACACAATGTTCAACTAACACCTATGATCATAAAAGTACATCACTAACATGTCAAATAACACAAGAAAGATCAAACCATGATGTTTTCAAAGAAAACTCTTCTAACTCACAAAAACTACACAAAACCACACCAAATCCGATTCTACAAGGCCCTAAGATGAAACCTTGGCTCTTGATACCAATTGTAGAATATACATAATCATAAGCTCGTATGGTGTAGCATGTATGGATCAACTAGTGTAGTTTTAGAGAGAGAGATTAGAGAGAGAAAGAGATGGGAGCCTTTTCTAGAGAGAGAAACAATGTGTGTATTAGCTTGTAACTAATGAAAGGTCCAACCCTCTCCCTTGGGTGGGAGAGAGTATATATACTACAACTACTTGGTGCTCCATGAAACGAGCTGTAGAGTGAGCTGACAGAGGGTAAAGACCCGACCCACTCTACGAATACTATTTACATATTTAACTACTAATAAACTACGTACTAACTAAAATAAGGATAATTCTACGAGCTACGTAATGCTTAGCAATACTTGGGGTGACCGAGTCTTTAACTGAATAATCGTATTCCTAACACTCCCTATCTAGTGAATGAAATGGGCTTAAGGCCCATGGGCTTGCTACATAAGCCTTAAGTTAAAATAAACATACAAGCCTTAGCAACCTATTACAAGTAAATGACCAAGACTTGATAAATAGTAAAACTACGTTCCCAACAATCTCCCCCTAAGGGTCGGTAATCAAGGTTGCTTGACGTCTTCGTCTTAATCTTTGACTTTTAATGCTTTAGACGTCTTCTAAATCATTCATCGTTCTTTGTTCTTAGTAGATGTAGTTGTGATCATCTTATTACAAAATATAATGACCGAGACTTGACTAAAATACAAAAGTATGATCCCAACAATCTCCCCCTAAGGGTCGGTCATCACGGTTGCTGGACGTCTTCATCTTTGTCTTTGACTTTTGACTTGTATAACTTTAGACGTCTTTAGATGAATGTACTTTGCTCTGAGTCTTTGTTCTTTGGTGATAGTGTAGTGATCATGTTATGAGGTTGTCTGCCGTTCGTCACTTCCGTGTCTGTGGTGGTTGTCCGCCATTCCAACATGCTCATACATCTTTGAACTTTGACTTATACATGCACGTAGTTCCCTTTCTTAGACATAAGATCTTTAGTCTTTATACTCTGTAGATTCTTCTTTTTGGCGTAGAATCTTTCTTTGAACTATGTGTTGCACAGATCTTTGAGGGAGCTTTTAGATGACTTCAAGATGCATGTATGAGCATGTGGAATCCATCTCCATGGAAATGATGTGTCCCTACATGTAAACAGTTAGCAATAAAACATCCGGTACTTACAGATTAGGAATTAGAGATCGTCAACAGCATAGTGTGAAGACTCCTTCTAACCCTTATCAAGGCCGTTCCCAAGTCAGATACCCCCGAAGGAGCTTACGAGACCTACTAAGTAGCTCAATGACTGGGTGAGTCGCTGGGGATCACTCCACGACTGTAGACCACTATGGAACCACCGCGAACACTAAGCGTAACCTGTGAAGGGTTACCGAAGTGACCTGCTGTCAG
Source organism: Artemisia argyi (assembly GCA_030686995.1). Taxonomy (NCBI): domain Eukaryota; kingdom Viridiplantae; phylum Streptophyta; class Magnoliopsida; order Asterales; family Asteraceae; genus Artemisia; species Artemisia argyi. Next base: position 91,231,724 of record CM060687.1, read on the forward strand.
GGCTGTTTGATTTTGACCCTGGCAGGAGTTTCCATTCAATCATTGAGAAATACTTATGTAATTCTCTCATAAACGTTCTCGGCATATTGCTAAGATCTGCGAAGGACTTGATAATTTACAACTGGTGTCCATTGAAGTAGAACCCCAGTTGTAGAAATACTAAGTGTTCCTAAGAGATCTTTGATGTATCTCATGGCTCTAGACTCGATAAGTACACACTTAGGTTTCCTATGCGGAGACTAGGGAGGGGTCTCCTGCTTCAATATCAACCATCTCTAAGAGATAAGTCGATAGATTACACCTGTTCCCCGTGAGAATGAAACAAGTTCTTTTAAGAGAACTTGAGTGGTTAAGAAGGTTTAGTGCATTGCGTCACTGGGTCCATGACGACTTTATCTTCAATACCGGTGTTGCCTTAGCAACAACCAGTAGCATACGAATTGACCCGGTGTCTGCCCTAAGGTTGAACATTTGGAGGGCTATTTCTTTTCACCCTTTTCTTTACTTTTCTTTTTAATTCTTCAACCCCTTCTTTCTCCTTTCATTCTTTACTCCTTTTTTTTTCGTATCATACCTAAGGACTTCTAGTTCTAACTATGGGAGATGTCCTTGGGTAGATCCCTCCGGCTCTGGCGGATCATAGGACGGTTATTCCTATCTTAATCACCTTATAACTCCGACAGTAGCCAAGAAACCTTTGATTGAAAATCTCTCAAAGTGTTAGTGATAATCAAATATTTTGGTTAACACTTTGAGAGTTTTGTGTACACTTTTAAAGGGCTCCCCCTTCACATGTGCTCATAAGTATTAAATAAATTTGCACATGCGGGAGGAGCAAGCATTTTGAATTGATCCACTTTCCGTGAACAAGACCGATTCGAGACACGCTTACATTACTAGATAAACTAGCTTGAAGTTATTACCCGGCCTGGTCAAGTCCACATAAAGTTTCTTGAAATGGTATATTTCTACTAAGACAAATCCTTTTCGAGACACTCTTACGTGGCTAGTTAGAGAGTTCCATTGTCAGCTTTTAGGTGACAACTAGCTCTGGTAACTAACTTGATGTCATTACCCGTCGAGGATAAGTCTTTTCGAGATTACTAACTTTAGTTTCGTCAATTCTTGGGTCAATCTGAGTCTAGCTCGCATGAGATTTGACTTTAAGCAACTTTGAACTTTCATATTTTAATCACTTTTCTTTTCTCCCCCTCAAAAATAGCATATAAGATGTTGTTTTTGAGAAACATTTGATTAAAATATGCTTTTTGAGTCTTATGGGGAGAAATCAACAAGAACTTTTGATTTTGAGAACGATGAGTTTTCAAGTGCTCCCCCTCAACAAGTGAACACATATTGAGGTGAAATACTTATCTTTTGAGCAGAATTTTGAAAATCAGAAAATGTTTGATTAATTCTACTCAAAAGTAAGAAGCATTCGCTCCTTATATTAGGATTGGGGCACTGAAGCGTACCTCAGGGTCCTTTCAGTACAAGTTCGGTTTGTGCACTGTAATGCGTACACAAACCATTAAGCATGATTTTGACAGAACATTTTATTTTTGGAAATACTCCCCCTCAAAACTCGCATATGTTTTGAGAATTCTAAACTTTTTAAAGTTTGAGGGAAGGAGTCTTCTTAAAGCAAAATTCTGAAAGATTTAGAAATTTCAGTTTGAAAAATTCTTGATTAAATTTTGCTTCAAGGTAACTAAAACTTTATACACTGAAATACTCCCCCTCAAAACTAGCATATGTTTTGACATTTTTAAACTTTGGAGCGAATTGGGGAGTAAAGATTTGAAAAAATCTTGAGCAAAATTTTGAAAAGTTTTGAAAAAACCTTTTGAAAAATTTTGAATAAATTTTGCTCAAGATTAAGAAGTTTTAGATAAGCTTTGCATGAGAACTTCTTCTTGTTTTCAAGGATAAGTGCACATTTGGTTTTAAAGAATGGTTTAGCAAGACACTTTCCTTTATTTGAAACCCGAGTTGTACACTGAGATGTGTGCACAAGTCGATGTTTTTAATACAAAATTAGTTTTCTTTTAACAAAATACTCCCCCTCAAATAATGAAGTTTATTCGAGAGATAGTCTTCTTGAGCAGAATATTGAATCGTATTTATGAAATACTTTTTTGAAAAATTCGTGAAATGATTCTGCTCAAGGTTTTAGAAAACACAATCAAGTATTATACAACAAAGAATTCTTGAATTTTAAAACTCTTTTACTATTGAAAGTTGTTTGAGACCCGGAGTCTCTCTTTTGAGTTTTAAGATCTGAAGAAGAGGATTTACATCTAAAGTTGAACCTCAAGGGTTCTTTTTGAAGATTTGTTTTTGTGATGAATGGAAAACTTCAGGTGTTTGGGATGCCCAAATCAGAGTCATTCTTTAATCGTAGCCAAAGCATTCCAGATTATGAAAATTTGAAAAATTTAGGACAACTTTGCTTTGGTCTTCACACTTGCTTTACCGGTGTAAAACAATAGTGTAGAGTTTGGAAAAATTTGTTTCTCACCATTTTGGATCCATTTACCAGTTTAGCCTTTAAACACATTTTGCCCTTTGACCTCAAAATATGTTCCATAAGAAACATTCTGTCGAATGTTGAAATTTTGACTTTCAATGGGATGACATGTACTGGCACACAGAGAAAATGCATCAGGCACAAACAAGTATACGGATGAATCAAGAAACTCATTCTAAATCTACCAAAATGCTCAGAATTCTCAAATTAACACACAAGATCACAGATTAACCCATCCTATCACTCGAGATTTTCCAATTATGATAATGGTTAGGAGTTATGATTAGAGACATTGCACGCATTTTAGCATCATAATGCATGAATATTGTACAATTAAACATCCTAGTAGCAGCAAAGACATCGAAATCTTAAACCCTAAATCACTTGATTTCAAACCTATGTTGTTTCTAATCGTGCAAACACACCAATCGAGCATACTTTAGTGTTCTCTAAAGCTATATGAGATAATTAATTAGACTAAACACATAAAAAAGAAATGCCCAGATCGATAATTACATTAACCTTAGTTTCTAATTATGCCTTTTTGACCGTTGAAAACACTTGAAACATTTAGGGAACGATTAGACAACAACCATAAAGAAATTTGAAACTCACAATTGTGGATAAAATCGAGGAAAAAATCGTTAGTCTGATTCGTTGAGGTTTTAATCATGTGTGCAACTTTTGAGAACATGTGTGAAAACATTGATTAGAGCCTGTTTTATTTTCCTTGCAAGGTCCTTTTATCTAAGTTTAAGACTTTTGTGAACTTTACACATTAAAAGGTTAATTACTTTTCCATTTGAAGTCCAAACTAGATTAATTTGGGATCGTTGCAGAAAAATTCCTTTTCTCCCCCTCGAATTAGCATATATTTTGTGAAACCTTTTTGTACAAATTTAATTCGAGAGATCATAGAATTTTTTGAAAAATGAGTTTTAATCCGAATGATGAAGAAACATTTTATCCTTGAAGAATAAAAGTTAGGTGTGCAAACTTCATGATTTTGTGAAACATTTTCTCCCCCTCAAAACATGTTCCATTTTGACAGTGTAAAGCAAAATTTGTTTTAATGGAGGAACATAGTTTTGAAGATTAGAAGTTTGTACAAGAGAAAGAAGATTCTTTTTGTATATTTTGTATTTTCTTAATGATAAAATATTTACAAAAAGAATTTGATGTTTGACTCTTTTAGGTTTTAAGAAAATTTTGCAAATCATCTGGAGTCAAACACCGCATACCAATATGGTGAACTAAATTAACAAACCTTGAAGGAGGTAATGCGTTTGTAAACAAGTCCGCCAACTGGTATTTAGTACCCACAAAATCTAATTCAATTATACCCTTCTCGACATGCTCTGAGATGAAATGGTAGCGGAGAGCAATTTGTAGGGCTTTGGAATAATGAATGGTGTTTACAAGAGATTGCAGAGAACGCACTTTGAGTCTCAGTACATTGAGATCTTATAACGACCTGAAAATTTGAAACGACATTTGAACATTTGATATAAAAATAAACTAAGATTTAAATCTTTGGTGCGAATTAAAAATTTCAAAGTATGAAATTCTATACCCTAAGTATATGTATAATTCGACACAATCTATTTTGCTAAGTAAATATTACACATTATAAGCAAATTGGACCTAGTCTATACCTCCTAAATCTTGTCACACGTCACATATAAGTTGCATAGACCAAATTTTTTAAACTATGTACAAATAAATACACTTTGAAGATATAATAAACTTATTACTATAAGTAAGACTCACACGTTACAAAGACATGCTAGGGCTGAAAATAATTTACGTTTAACACAACTTCACACATGCAGATTTAGTCTAAGTTATTTGAAATCTTTGAAGAAGAATAAGTCTCCCTTGACTCTCCCTATTAATCGGCAACTTCCATCCTTATATCCCATATTCCCCAAACCGAATTCATCACTTTTCACTCACAAGAAAACAACACTAAAACGGCAGCGTTAATTCTCGTCCAAGAAAAGAGTTCGAAGGAGGTGCTAAGGCAGTAGCAAGGTGGCTTATCGAGGGTGTGTTTGCATACAAAAGAGGGTTGGTTTTGGTTCAAGGAGTGATCGCGAGGGTGATAGGGTAGCTTGGTGTGATCGTGGTGATTCTTTTGGCTTGATCGTTGGGATTTAGCTTGTTGGTCTGGTCGTGTGTAGTGATTTGGATTCGATAGGCATTGGTTTCTGGTTCTTGTGATAATATCTGTTTTGTTTGATCCGATCCAAGGTATCTCTACATCTTTGTTTTCTATCCATTCGACACACTCATAGATGATCTAAAATATAAACATAAAACATGTTATACACTCATGATCTGGTCTACATGTTGAGGGTTTATTTCGTTAAATCTGTGAGATGAATCGCTAAGAAGATAAACTACATAAAATAATGAAAATAGGATAATATACATGTCGATCTGTATTATGTTTTCTTTTCGAATCGAATCTGATGTGGTTAAGTGTTGAGGTTTGTTTGGTGTCATTATGTGCATGCATGTGTGTGTCGCTTAATATGGCTGTCAAAAGAGTGTGTCGTGTATGGGTTTTGGTTAATCAAGTGAGGTCTAAATACAAAGTGTGCATGCATGTTTATTTTGGATTTGTTTTGATTCGAAATGAATGAAAAGGGTACCAATCAGATTTGAAACTGTGTTACAAAGTAAGTCGAATCGATTTCAGGTTAAAAGATATTAAATATATGTAGTAAAGTATAAGAGTAATAAGTATGCGTGCATGATATTGTGGGGTATGTCATTTGAAGCCAAATAAGTAAACGTAGGATGTATTTTTTTTAGTCTCAAGTCTAAATGGTGGGTTTGCATATGAAAAACGTATAATAAGCTAAGATATAAAAGGTGTGTCGTGGGTAAGCCATGTAATAGAATGCATACATTTAACTTGTGGTATATTGTGGTCGCGGTCTAAAAATGAGGTCGTAAATTTATTGTAGAACTTGTGAAAACGTTGAAGTCATAAAACGGTCATTTTGACATTTATTATATTTTAAACCTTGAAGTTAAATATTTGACATATTTAAATATTAAACCTTGATAATTAATATATATAATCTTAAACTTTACTAAATTGGCATATTTAACCCTAAACTACTATATTTGTCATTTTAATCTTTAAGTTTATTAAATTGTAACTTATAACCCTAAAGTATCGAAGTTACTAATTCGGAAACCTGCTTAAAATAGAAAGTTACTTGAAATGGTTGAAGGTTAGTAAATATGGAAAGTTACTATAATTGGCAAGTTACTAAAAACGGAAAGTCTCTAAAATTAGAAAGAAACTTAAAATGAGTAATGTGATTTAAAATGAGCTCGTGAATAATAAAGACGATCATTAATTCGTGTAGATTCGCTGAAGGAGTAACTTTCGATCTTTATGTCTTCTGATGTGTTTTGCATTTGCGGTTTAAGGTACAGATATTCTATCCCTTTTCAGTAGGGACTTCTCATGACTCTCTTGATCCTTGACACTGCTATGATCACTTTCGATATGCCATTGCTATGATCCCTTTGTTATGATCTTTTGATATGAGCTTATGATATGATCCTTCTGATATGAGCTTTGATATGATTCGTTTGATATGATTCAGTTCAGTTTGCTATGTTCTGTTGGATATGATATGATGATTTGATATGATATGATATGATTTGTTATGTTCTGATGCCCGAGTTTTTATTCTACTCATGGAGGTACCATGGGCGTGTCATTGAAGCACCAATGGCATGACACTTTCTGTGGAGGTGTGATTGATCCACGGCGTCCCCATTTGATATGATTATGATATGAGATCTCTTGGCCATTATTTGTGTGTATACTTGTCATATGAGCAGGTGTATATATATAATTTGTTTTGTAGGAGGGGGCGTATGGATGCATCCTAGGTATTCTGTTTTGTGTAGGGTGAATGTGAGTGTGTGCTTACACTTCTTCACGTTGGAGCTAGCTACTCCATTTGGTACTTAGAGGTCTCCCCTCTTTGTACAACTTATGAATTGACGGATATGTGATTATGTGATTTTGAGACCTATTCGAGTGGCTCTAGTAGGTCGGCTCGTGGCTTTCTTGTATTTCTTTGTGTCTATTCGAGTGGCTCGGGTAGACAAGCCTTTGTTGATACGTGCTCTATGATTCTGATTATGTTCCATTTGATATATCTATGATGCTTCGTTTGTTTGACTTATGATATTCGTTCAGTTGTTCGTTGATCTCTTATGCATTTGACAGATGACTTTCTCTTTCAACAGGAGTTTATGCTTTCCGTTTCATATGCTTATTTACATTTCGATTATCCATTTGTTTTGCTATATCTGTTCACTGGGCTTTTTAAGCTCAGCCGCATTTCTTTTCCTGCGGCAGGTTTTAGGTTGGAAGCTGGGTTTGGGTGCAGAGTGCATAGGAGCGTTAGTGGACTATCCCAATGATTAGAAGCCCATTTACATCTGGATTAGATTTGGATTTGGAATCGATTAGATTTTTGTTTAGTTTTGTATTCTCATTTTCATATAGAGTTCGTATTTCTTTTGTATCTTTAGAATACCTTTGTAACTTTATGTTTATAAGTCTTCCGCTCGCGTCTGTATGTTCTGATTTGGCACCATAATGTGACATTTTGACCCTTGTTGGGTTGGGGTGTTACAGATCTAGTCAGATACATGGCCGTAGTCCGTGAGCTAAGTTCTCATCTAACTGACGTGAGCATTAGAAAACAGACATGGCTATATACAAAGCTTTTGTTGATGACAGTGATGAACAATCCTGCTTCATTGACTGTATCCCTTTGTAACTAAACAAGATTTGTTGCGAATCATTGTGCCTTCTGCATCCAGCTTGTTTTTCCAATTCTATTTAATTCCAATGTTGTGTCGAAGGGTGATATTGGTAATAATCTCGCAGGTGAGCAGGATCCAACTTGCGTGTAGACGACTCAGTAATGTTAGGAATGAGTTGAGCCGATGCAAACGGGTTAAAGAACGCATAAAGAACGCCTCTGGGGTCATGATCTGCGGTTTGTGGAACTGATTTAGGTATGGAGTCTTCAACTGATTGTTGTAAGATGGACATGGTTTGTTCTGCTGTTGTTGAAGATGCAATTAGAGGACCGTCTCTCTCAACAGTAATTGTTGTTTGTTGAGGTATATCAGGTACTTGATGTTGATCAAGATGTGCAGCGGAAATTGGTGAGACCTCAGAAAGACGGTTTTCAATCGTATCATCAAACAATGGAGCAAACAAGGTTTCCAATTCTTTGCGGTTGAGAGGCAATGGTTCAGCCGAAGAGTCCGGAAAGTTAAGACGGTTGGTTTCGGGTCCTAAGCTGTTTTGCTCAGAAGCCATAACATTAAGCTCGGGTCCGAAACTGATTTGTTCCGAAGCCATTCCCGTTGAATCTGCAAAGAAAGAAACAAGAGACAAAACAGAGAACATGGAGCCCTAAGGGTAACTGGGTTCCAGGTGTTAGAAGCATAAAGATGTAGTGTCAACTATCTTCTTGACACTCGAACACACAATTCCGATGGTTTTCATATTTGTCTCAGCGGTTGATGCTGTGGAAATTACATTAGTTTTGGTGCAAATGTCAAAACTCTTTCCTGTAGGAATCCACCTAAGACCAACCGATTTGAGAATTCTACCCGTGGGTACCCACCTAATGTTAGATCTCGGAGATGTTTTCCTTTTAGATGCAGTGGGAGCATCACTTGGTTGAGAAAACCTACGTCCTATATTGATCCACTTCTTAGGTTTCTGACTTATGACTTTTGGTTCAACGGGTTTATCTATCTTAGTCGATTGAGCCTTTTCTAGTGAATTTCCTTTTTGAAGATATTTAAAAGCACAAACAACATGATTATTTATGCAACTACTCTTAGAAGCTAGCCAATTCCTATTAGTTTGTTGTTTACTCTTAGGTTTTGGTGTGCTACTACAAGCAGTGTTCAGTACTACAGTGGAAGGCATCACATGAGGTTTTGAACCTAGAATTCCATCCTTTTGAAGTAGCGCCTTTTTCCTAGCCTTTTCTAGATCATAGTTCTTGTACATGTCATATCTTCCATAAGAATCTTTACTTTTAATGCTCGTATTAGAAACTGTTTTCAAACTAATCCTAGATGAGCCAGGTATAATCACGTGTTGAGATTTAGCAGACACAGATGCATTTTCCTTAGGCCAAGAATGTGGAGTGACTGGTTTTGTCAAATTGGTTTTCTCAACAACTTGGGAGGCAAACCGAGATTTTGAAGATTTAGGTCTTTCAGATTTAAATGCAGTTGGTTGTCTAACCACTGATTGTTTTCTGTTTGTATGAGAAGGCGGTTTTCCCAAGATTGATGGTTTTGCAAACTTAGTATCCACACTCTGACCAGTCAGTCTTCTTAATTTGTTTTGCAATACAACATGTGCAAACACCTTTGCTTGAATTTGACCTTTTAAAAGCTCATTTTCTTTAACTAATGTATCCACACGTTTACTTTGTTCATTCAAAGATTGACCATTGTTGCCCGAATTTAGAGATTCGTTTTGCAATGGTCTTTTTGAGAAGAATGTTTTCAGACTCAAGAGTCTGGTATGACGTTTCAGTTATTAGATTATCGGGTAAGGACACAAACTGAGAATATTTGTCAGGACATTGAGCAACATTCTGGTCAACCTCTTCTTCATTACTGAAGTTAGGTTGCTTAGATTGTTGTATCTCATTTGCATGCATAATATGATCAACAGTAGATTGTACCTCAACCATCAGTTCTTTGGCAAAGTTGGGCTCGGAGTCATAAGTGGGTTTGATATTAGCAGAATCAACATCTGTATCATTCCCCAATCTGCTGCTGTCATCTTGCTCTTCCAAATTTTTATCCTGATAGCCTGTATAACCGACATCTGCAGTATTCCCAACAGTCCTTTCAGCATTCCTTCCTTGTCTATCAATTTTTTCACCTTGCACAACAGCTTGATTCCTTATGTTAGAAGAAGAACGAAGATGGTTGTTTGTTTTGTTGGAGAATTTGCTGAAGGTACGAGCAATAATTGCTAGTCCTTGATTCAGAATTTTGAAATCCTCATCGTCACCTTCATTGGAATTTGAATAGTACACTGCATCACTGTTGTCATATGGAACAAGTTGAGTTGAAGTCTGCTGCGGAGATGAATCATATTGGATCATGAGGTTTGAAGTAGCAGGTTGTGGATAACTAAAGTAATTCTGTTCATGAACATAATCATGATTTAACATTAACATCACATCTGCTGTATTGGCTTCCAAATCTGCTGTATTGGTTTTCAAATCTGCATATTCATCATCAGATGGAATATCTCTCATGACACTTTGCAAAATAGCATTGAGATTACCCCCTTCAACTTCCATTTGACTAAGTGTGGCATTGTATTAAACATTATCGTCAAAGAGTGGAGTTGAATCATAATCTTGAGCTTCCACATCTGCAATATTTTTCGTATATGCCAGAAATGCCATGCTTGGTTTGATAAGATCTTCTTCGTCATCAGTCTCTTCCATTGTGTTAAAGCATTCATAGGTTGAAGTCATCATGCATTTGCCTTTATCAGTAGACGCTTGTCTAAGCTTCACAAGATTTTGCAGAAGTGATTGCATATGATTATTTAGTGTTGCAGGATGGTACTGTGGAATGAAGATATGCTCAGGTGCATTTGGAGGAATGAAGAAGAGACCATTTGGAGTGTAACTTAAGGATCCATGGTCAACAGCTGGAGATGGTGGAGCAGGGAGAATGGTCTTTAGTGGATTCATGCTTAAACAAGATTCAAGAATTTGCTTCATTCTGATGTGATGAAGTTCTTTTGTATGATACATAGCTTCAAGATATTTCCACATTTCATAAGCACTGGCTTGAAAGTCCATATTCATGTAAATTGAGTTAGGAAGGGCTAGTGTCATGAACCATGCAGCTTGTTGGTCAGCATCGTACTGAGCAAGTTCAGTAGCATTCAAATCTTCATCAATTTGTGGTCTGATAATCCCTGTTGAGTCAACAAGAAATATCATTTTGTATGGACCATCTTGAATGGAATTAAGCATGAGATCTGCAGCAGGACGATCTGTGAGCCATTGTAGAAATCTCCGTTTCCAATAAGTATACGTTCCTGGTAGCAACATTGGAGGCCTTGATTCATTGCCAAAGAGCAGAATATGATCAATGAGGGAGCTGTGACTTTGTTGCTGATGATACTGTTGCTGATGAGAATATTGGTGAGGAAGGTAGTTGGAAGAAGGTACTAATTCTGATGACTGTTGCTGATGAGAATATTGGTGAGGAAGGTAGTTGGAAGAAGGTACTGATTCTGATGAATGTTGCTGATGATACTGTTGCTGATGATACTGTTGCTGATGATATTGTTGCTGATAAGAATATTGGTGAGGAAGGTAGTTGGAAGAAGGTACTGATTCTGATGACTGTTGCTGATGAGAATATTGGTGAGGAAGGTAGTTGGAAGAAGGTGATTGAGACATTGTAGATGACATTTCTCTCCCCCTTGATTGTTGCGTCGTAATCGAAATAATCAAACAAAATGTCACACTCAAGGTCGAAATAGTGATTTCTGGTTTTCCCTCCAAAATAATTTGAAAAATTTTCTCTTCCAAAATTTTGAAAATCACTATAAAATGCAATTCTAAGGTTATAGAAAAAATTTGAGTTTTAAAAATTTTGCCGCCAAATTTTACCGAAAAAATTTGAATTTTGGCCTAAAAAATTGAATTTTGGGCCAAAACTTTCACCGTTATACAAAAATTTAAATTTCGAGTAAAAATTGAAAGTTTAGTCTCCTGTAAAAATTAAATTTTACTCAAATTTTCCCGCCATTTTTTTTTTTTTTTTTAGAAATGAGTTAGAAGATAGAAGAAAGAGACTTGTGTGAAAGATGGATCTTGTAGAAGATTGAAATGCGCGTTCCTTTGGTTAAAGTCAAAATCCTTGGGGTAAGTTGAAATCTTACGCGTAAAACTGAAACTTATGCGTAGACTGCAAAGTTACGCGTAAGGTTGATCTTATGCGTAAACTATAAAGTTATGTGTAAGATTTTATGCGTAAGGTTCAAAGACCAAACAAATCTTTCAAACTTATCCAAGCTTGAAAGATATCCGTAGTCGAAGTATTCCACTAACTTATCCAAGCTAGGGAAGTACTGAGTCACCGATGCACGAAGAGAAGACCTTTAAAGAATCTTTTGTGTAGATTTCTGTAACTTACGCGTAAGATTTAATCTTATGCGTAAGATCTGACTTATGCGTAAAAACTTAGGCGTAGAGGCAACTTCTGCGTAGGATCTATCTTCTGCGTAGGATCTTTGGCGTAGGAAATAGACTTACGCGTAGAACTTATGCGTAGGAAAGCAACTTAGGCGTAGAAAGAGGGTTTTGACCAAAGTTATGCGTAGGAAAAGGGTTTTGACCAAAAGTTATGCGTAGAAAGTACAAAAAGTACTGTAGACAGCTTGAAAATCGTACTATTCACCAATCTTACGCGTAAGATGGTCTGATCCTCAAAAAATACAACTTTTTGAAGAAAAAAAGTCTAGAAATAAGGTTCTAATGATCAAATAACCTCCCCAACACTTAGAAAACACTAAATATGAAAGATTTTGCTACCAAAAACTAGTTTTCCAATATCAAAGAAGCTACCAAATCGTGAGAAACTATAAGAAAATGTGAGAAAAACATAAAAGATCAAAACTTTATGCAAAAACTAAGCTTCAAATCACTATATCAACCTTAAAACTTGTCCAAGCTTCAAGATTTGAGTGAAAGAAACAAAGAAAAATGCAAAAAGATGATGAAAAACCCCCTTAACACCACGTAAACACCAAGAACAACACTTCAATCTCTATTAGGCGAATGATACCACTTGTTAGGTCACCATTTATGTAAACACAAGTATAAGAAAGATAGAAATAAGATGAGAAGGAGAGATGGTTGATTAAGACAATATTAGAAATAGAAATGAAAGAGTTTGCATAGAATAATGAAATAACCAACATTTTAACTAGTTACATAAGACTAGTATATATAGGGAAGGAGTAGGGCAACACTCCCTTCCTCCCTATCTAGTGAATGAAATGGGCTTAAGGCCCATGGGCTTGCTACATAAGCCTTAAGTTAAAATAAACATACAAGCCTTAGCAACCTATTACAAGTAAATGACCGAGACTTGATAAATAGTAAAACTATGTTCCCAACAAACCTCACGATAGGTGTAATTCACACTACTACTTCTCTTATGTGTTACTTTAACATGCTATGTGCTATATATTGCTTCACGCTAATCTTTTACTTCATTATGTTTTATATGCTGCAATTCGCGGCATATACTTCTAATATTTGCATTGAGTATTTTTCGAGATTTAAATAACTAAGTTTAATGCTCCTACACGAGTAGCACCATCAAACTTGGGGGCTACCTGGGTATATAATACCACTGTTTCCATACAAGTCACGCAGGCATATTTGGAAGCAGATTGTACGTAAGAGGTATTGCAAGCCTGATACAAAGACGAATTTAAATATTCGCACCATCTGGCCGCAGGGGAGACGTCCTTTGTCGGTTTTAAAGAAGAATGTAATGTTCGCGCACAGCGCGCATCCTTGTCGCGCACAACGCGCATCCTTGTCGCACACAGTGCGCACATCTACCACAGAAGTACGTCTTCTGTCGCACCATGCTGCATCGCTACTGGTACAAAAGGTACGCCCTTACCCAGGATGCAACATACGAGATCCACCTTCACCATTGTGTGACAATCACAATCGCAATCCCAGTGCGCACTGTCGCATGTGGGCTGCGCCGTATGTTCCCTCCCATGTGCACACAAGTTGCGCACACTTGGGCCATGCCGTCATGGTTGATTGGGCCTACGCGGCCATGAACAGAACTTAAGTCTAGCATAACATAGCCATGCACTATGTCATACTAAACTTGGGGGGCTTGTGGACGTATGGTCCGGACTGGGCCAGGAATGGGCCAGGCCCGGCAGACAGTGGCCCACTCTATACCTAAACCCTAATTCATGCCTTATAAAAATAGGGTTGGGATTCCATTCACAAAAGAATACAACAGGTTACCCTAAACCTAACTCTTATATGCTATATCGCATGGAGACTAACTTGACCGTCGGAGGTGGATCCCGGGGCTACGGCCTCGGGTCCACTCCTAACGGGTTCTCTTTGTTGAACAGGTCTACTCAGGGCTTGAGAAGACGACTAACGGCCCAAGGAGAGTCGTCAAATCTAGTCCGCGCCAGATTATGCATCAACTGGGTGTAAGTATAAATTTTCAATGTTGTAAGTGATTAAAATGGGGGGGTGGGCGGCAAGTCAAGGAGGTGGATGGATTTATGTAAGATTTTTGGTAAGAATTTGATGTATTATGTAGATATTATTTGTTTTATAGGATACCGGGTACCGAGTTTGCTAGCAATAAATTTTAACGAAGTTAACCGGGACATAATAAAGTCATAAAAATTGTGAAAATATGTTGGGTACAAGTATTGAGTGTTTGGGTGATTATTGTTTAATTTCAACGAAAACCGTCGTAGTTATATTAAACTTACGATATTAATTAAATAAATTTCCAAAATACCGGGTAAATTAATAATATAATTTATATATCATTAAAATGAATATAAAAATATATTAGGATCATAGTCGGGAGTGTCGGACGTGTTAGTCACATTATTGGTCGCGTGTTAACGTTTATTTAAAAATAAACATACATAAAACGTCAAATATATTAAAAATATTAATTTGAATATCCTATGAGTGGAATAGTATGTAAATGCTATTGTAATGATATGTAAGCCATTTCTAGTCCATATGAAGTGTCCCTACTGATGATGCATGAATTCGCAGCTTAACCTGACCGGTTACGCGAATGTAATATTGACGATGCATGAATTTGCAGCTTAACCTGACCGGTTACGCGAATGTAAATATTGACGATGCATGAATTCGCAACTTAACCTGACCGGTTACGCGAATGTAAATATTGATGCTCGAATTCGCAGCTAAACCTAACTGGTTATGCGAATTTAAATATCCGTAAACTAAATTTTACGATGAAATGAGTGATGCACGTGAATAGTGTTTTTTCTCCGGAAATGAATAGTGTCATGTGAATAGTGAAATTTTTGAACGCTTCTCGGAATCTCAAACTGACACCAAAAATGATGAATAGTAAAATGATGAATAGTGATCGGTGAATAGTATCTGGGGAATAGTAACTTTTCAATATGAAAGTGAAATTTCGACATCTGAAAAGGGATCTGAAATTACGAGTTGTGACAGAAAACCACTTTCACATATGAAATTATACTTGTAATAACTATTACAATTTTCGAATCATAACCATAGAACTATGTAACTTGTGTTTGAAAAATATATGATTATTTTGACACTTATATATATATATATATATATATATATATATATATATATATATATATATATAGACAAGCGTTCAAATGAGAAGTCTAATTTTTGTGAGAACGCGAGAAGAGATCTGGACCATAGGATCAAGTTAATCTGATTTTGGGCGGAATGGCATTTTTGTAAATATTGAACGAAATTTTTAGGGGTCAAAGTGTATTATCCTCATTTGTTTCCACACCCCTAAACTTTATCCCATTTTTCTCTCCCACTTTACAATTATCACACGACACAAAATAGATCTGTCATCCGCCTTATCTCCGGCGTTTCTCCGTCATCTGCTTCATCTCCGGCGTTTCTCCGTCATCTCCTTCATCTCCGTCATCTCCGTCACTGCATCTCCTTCATCTCCGTCATCTCCGTCACTGCGTTTAATCTCTGTCATCTCCGGTATTGACTCCGTTATATCTAATTTCTTTTCGGTTACATAATTTCGTGATTAAATGATTAACAACTGTTTTTTCCGGCGTTGATTCCGGCGTTGACTATATCATTTATTTTTTATTTGATTTATTTGATTTATTACACATCTATTTTTTTGCACATGTGAAGATTATTGTTTTATTAGTTACTTTTTTTATTGTGAATATTATTTTTTTGCACATTTATTTTTTTTGCACATGTGAAGATTATTTGTGAAATTATTTTTATTTTTTGCACATATGCAGATTATTATAGTTTACGGATTAGGTGTTTTTCATTTTTAGATATGAAATTATGTTCGTTTGAAAAATTATCTTCACGAGTGAATAATATCATTAAATAATTAAGTTTTGATGTTATTAGAGGTTTAAGTGTAGTAAAATTTTCTTCACGAGTGAAGAATATCATTAAGTAATGAAGTTTTGAGGTTATTAGAGGTTTAAGTGTAGTAAAATTTTCTTCACGAGTGAAGAATATCATTAAGTAATGAAGTTTTGAGGTTATTAGAGGTTTAAGTTTAGTAAAATTTTCTTCACGAGTGAAAATGGAGGATCATGGGTATATTTGCTTCTAACTTGATTAATTGAACTTCTAGAGGATCATGGGTATATATCTGTTTAACATATGTAACTCCACGTTTTGACATAATTCATAAAATTGTGAACAGACACATAAATTCTAAAATTAGCAAAGAAATTTGAAAAGCTTCTGTTGTTAAAGTGATACATAGACATACACCGTAATTTGAACGACTTATATTAAGTCGAGACTCATGAGGACTAAAATATCTATGATGTCTAATGTAGAATGCATATTCTATATCTAAACATTTATTGTAGTTTAGGTCTATCTAAAACATTAAGTAATGATGCTTTTAGTTTATTAGAGGTTTAAGTTTAGTAAAATTATCTTCACGAGTGAAGAATATCATTAAGTAATTAAACTTTGAGGTTATAAGAGGTTTAAGTTTAGTAAAATTATCTTCACGAGTGAAGAATATCATTAAGTAATGATGCTTTTACGTTATTAGCAGATTTTTGGAATATTTAAGTTTTGTTAGAGTATCTTCGACAAAATTTTTGAAAAATGATAGTAATGATCCAGTTTATCAGCAAAATTTTCATTAGTTAATTATATTATTCAAACTGTTTTGTATAAGGGAATAGGTTAAGCTGCCAAAAATTTTGATATATCAAAATCAGAAATTAATAAAATAGTTTTGAAAGCAATAAAAGGCCATCAAAACATGATAAAAACTCTATAGCATGGTTGAATAAGCGTATGGAAGAATCCAAAGAATGGACCGTAAAACATGTCTTTTGCCAGCGTAATGTATGTTGTTATTTCATTAGTTAAGGATTGTAGTTGTTTTTAGTGTGTTGAGAATTGGCATTTAGCCAAGGACTGTAGTTGTTATGCTGGTTGTTCTGGTTGTTATAAGTGTGGTTGTTGTGGTTCTTATAAGTGTGGTTAAGTTTGTCAGGGTAATGTATGTTGTTATATTTTGTGGTTTCTGAGTAGTAGTATATTTGAGATCTGTTTTTTTTAGTTCATTAGGTAGTTGCAATCATATTGAGCATATAAGAGTTGGTTTGAATTTAGTTGGATTAGATTTGAGTAGTGTTTTGGTTGAGACAGTCAACAAATGTAGTGTTTGGATCAGTGTGGTTTGCTTGTCTCTTTGTTTGTTTTCAGAGACTATTGCTGGTTTAGTCATCTCACTTAGTCTTCACTAAGGCTTAGTTAAGTATAAAATCAGTTAGTCATAACATAAAAAGTCTAAATACCTTTTCATTGATCATCACAGTTAGTAGGCTTAGTCTTAGGTTGCATAATCTCATAAAGTTATTAAGCTGATCAAATAAGATATACATCGTAATTTGATTGTCAACTCAGGCGGTGTCCCTTATGCTGCTGCATATAATTTCTTAGTCAGTCAGCTGTGTAAACGTGGGAATGTTGGTCATGCAATGCAGTTAGTTTGAGAAAATGGAGGATCATGGGTATATTTGCTTCTAACTTGATTAATTGAACTTGTTAGAGGATCATGGGTATATATCTGTTTAACATATGTAACTCCACGTTTTGACATAATTCATAAAATTGTGAACAGACACATAAATTCTAAAATTAGCAAAGAAATTGGAAAAGCTTCTGTTGTTAAAGTGATACATAGACATACACTGTAATTTGAACGACTTATATTAAGTCGAGACTCATGAGGACTAAAATATCTATGATGTCTAATGTAGAATGCATATTACATATCTAAACATTTATTGTAGTTTAGGTCTATCTAAAACATTGGCTTCATTTCATTTTGTTAGTTTGTTAGTTACTTACCATGAGGGATTTATAGAATGTTAAGCTAATCAATGACTATAGTGTTCTCTATTTCAGTCATCATGTTAATGTAGTTAACTAATTTGGTATTTTCTTGATTTGCAGTGGCATTGTAGCTACAGTATTTGGAGCTACTGGTTTCGTTGGCCGTTAACTGGTGCAAGAACTTGGTTAGCTAAAGTATTTTCACATATTTTAACATGTGTGTAAAAAACCAGGCGGTCTGCTTATCTACTACGTCACACAACTAGACCAAACAGATCACATAATTTCATTAAGTAATGAAACTTTGAGGTTATTAGAGGTTTAAGTTTAGTAAAATTTTCTTCACGAGTGAAGAATATCATTAAGTAATGATGCTTTTAGTTTATTAGAGGTTTAAGTTTAGTAAAATTATCTTCACGAGTGAAGAATATCATTAAGTAATTAAACTTTGAGGTTATAAGAGGTTTAAGTTTAGTAAAATTATCTTCACGAGTGAAGAATATCATTAAGTAATGATGCTTTTACGTTATTAGCAGATTTTTGGAATATTTAAGTTTTGTTAGAGTATCTTCGACAAAATTTTTGAAAAATGATAGTAATTATCCAGTTTATCAGCAAAATTTTCATTAGTTAATTATATTATTCAAACTGTTTTGTATAAGGGAATAGGTTAAGCTGCCAAAAATTTTGATATATCAAAATCAGAAGTTAATAAAATAGTTTTGAAAGCAATAAAAGGCCATCAAAACATGATAAAAACTCTATAGCATGGTTGAATAAGCGTATGGAAGAATCCAAAGAAAGGACCGTAAAACATGTCTTTGTCAGCGTAATGTATGTTGTTATTTCATTAGTTAAGGATTGTAGTTGTTTTTAGTGTGTTGAGAATTGGCATTTAGCCAAGGACTGTAGTTGTTATGCTGGTTGTTCTGGTTGTTATAAGTGTGGTTGTTGTGGTTCTTATAAGTGTGGTTAAGTTTGTCAGGGTAATGTATGTTGTTATATTTTGTGGTTTCTGAGTAGTAGTATATTTGAGATCTGTTTTTTTTAATTCATTAGGTAGTTGCAATCATATTGAGCATATAAGAGTTGGTTTGAATTTAGTTGGATCAGATTTGAGTAGTGTTTTGGTTGAGACAGTCAACAAATGTAGTGTTTGGATCAGTGTGGTTTGCTTGTCTCTTTGTTTGTTTTCAGAGACTATTGCTGGTTTAGTCATCTCACTTAGTCTTCACTAAGGCTTAGTTAAGCATAAAATCAGTTAGTCATAACATAAAAAGTCTAAATACTTTTTCATTGATCATCACAGTTAGTAGGCTTAGTCTTAGGTTGCATAATCTCATAAAGTTATTAAGCTGATCAAATAAGATATACACCGTAATTTGATTGTCAACTCAGGCGGTGTGCCTTATGCTGCTGCATATAATTTCTTAGTCAGTCAGCTGTGTAAACGTGGGAATGTTGGTCATGCAATGCAGTTAGTTTGAGAAAATGGAGGATCATGGGTATATTTGCTTCTAACTTGATTAATTGAACTTCTTAGAGGATCATGGGTATATATCTGTTTAACATATGTAACTCCACGTTTTGACATAATTTATAAAAATGTGAACAGACACATAAACTCTTAAATTGGCAAAGAAATTGGAAAAGCTTCTGTTGTTAAAGTGATACATAGACATACACCGTAATTTGAACGACTTATATTAAGTCGAGACTCATGAGGACTAAAATATCTATGATGTCTAATGTAGAATGCATATTCTATATCTAAACATTTATTGTAGTTTAGGTCTATCTAAAACATTGGCTTCATTTCATTTTGTTAGTTTGTTAGTTACTTACCATGAGGGATTTATAGAATGTTAAGCCAATCAATGACTATAGTGTTCTCTATTTCAGTCATCATGTTAATGTAGTTAACTAATTTGGTATTTTCTCGATTTGCAGTGGCATTGTAGCTACAGTATTTGGAACTTGGTTAGCTAAAGTATTTTCACATATTTTAACATGTGTGTAAAAAACCAGGCGGTCTGCTTATCTACTACGTCACACAGCTAGACCAAACAGATCATATAAAAAAAAGGTACGTTACCAGAATGTGTCACAACTCGTAAATTCTGGTCTTTTCCCGAACTTTCACATTTACTATTCATCGGTTACTATTCATCATTTTACTATTCATCATTTTTGAGGTCAGTTTGATATTCTGAGAAGCGTTTTAAAATTTTACTATTCATAAAACACTATTCACCTCCGGAGAAAATTTGTCATTTATACGTGGGTTGCGTCATTTTTGTAAACGTACGATTATCAACCTAATAAACGCTATCTTATGAGCTATTATTTTAAATAATTGATCCGTCAATCCCAACTATGGTCCTAACACATTTTTATACTCATAATAATAATATAAAAATTTTATTATTAATTTACCCGGTGTTTTCAAATCAACTGTTACGTTTTCCGGTCAAAGCTTATAACTCCGTCAGTTTGCGATATTTCAACCCGATCATTATTTTAACTTCCGATTCTCATCAGGAATATTATTTTATAACTTTTACAACTTCATCGTATTTTATTTCACCTCGGTAACATTTATTTTTAGTTAACTCGGTACCCGGTATCACCTAAAACTAATAATATCTACCCTAACTACACCAAAGTCCACCAAAGTCCACCAAAGTCTTACACACCCCAACCCCCCTCCATTTTCAGCCCCCCCCCCCCCCCCTAAGTCTCCATAATTTATGGATCTTGTCTAATTCAATAATGCATATAACTTATATTTGACATATTCATTTCATTTTCCTAAAAACAACAAGTAAACTCTCTTCTCTTTTCTCTCTTTTGTGTGGATCGGCCAAGGAAGAACAAACAAGAAGAAACCATAACTTTTGAAGATCAAGTGTTTAATCATGTCCTAATCATGAACTAGTTGGGGTTTGGTGGTAAAAATCCCTAGGTTTCTTATACTTTTTCATCCAAATCATCTCAAATCTTTCTTGTAAGTTGTCAAACTCTTGTTCATAAATTCTTCATGTTATTTTTATCATCATATGATTTCCATTCAAGATCTACATGCATATGTTAGTTATACCACTCATTTATATATATATATATATATATATATATATATAACTTTTGATCCCTAGAAATATATTATAGTTAGATCCTTGTTAGATCCACTTGGTTTATGATGTTTAGGAACCCATGACACCCTAAGAAGGTGTATGGTAAGATTAGACTAGATTTGTGGTGATTAAAAGTGGTTTGGTTGGATTAGAAACTAGATTGGAACACTAGAAATGACTTTTGAAACTATATTTGTACCTACTGTCCTCATTTTGAAATCGTGGGAAAATCAGTAGGTGGTGGGTAATTTTTTACCAAAGATTTAGAAAATACTTTCATAAACGAAACTTTTGGCGAAAGAACGGATTAAAACGAGTTAATAACGAAGGAGATATGATTTTCCGAATTTAACGACGAAAACTAGTTTTCTGAAAAACTGCATGCTGTTGGACGATTTTCGTTGAACAAATAGAGGCGTTAGACGTAACCTAGTGGGGCCGAGCTATCGAAAATATATTAGTATATACTAAAACGAATCCGTGGATATAAAGAACGAGTAAAATGAACTTAAAACGACCAAGTTATACACGTTTTAAAATCGTCACAACTATATATATATATTTAGTCACTACTAGAAAATAATATAACTACGTACTAAATAATATATTTTCTAGATTTATTATTCAAGGAGTTTATTTTTAACTAACGAAATACGTACGACCCAAGGTTTATTTATGCGACTACTAGACGATATCTTAAGGTTTTCAAAACGAGGAATATAACACTAACGTTTTTATATACGATATATTACGACAAGTTTTTATAAGCCTAGTTGGACTTATTTTTCCTAAGTATGGAAAAATACTTTACTTTGACAATAACACGTATTTTCAAGTTACGAGTGGTATAGGTATCATGTGCATGTGCATTCATTACATCCTTTCATGATCTAAGTAGATCACTATCATTCATATTAGGTTGAGGTTAGAGATCGTACCTCATTTCTGTGTGTTCACTTTTGTCATCATAGCTACCGCACCAGGTGAGTCATAGCCCCACTTTTACTCTTTATACTTGTTTTAACTCTTTGGGGGAGATACATGCTCAACTACGTGCTTACTAGTATAAATACTCAAAACATACTTTCTTGATACTCAAAACATTTATACTTGATTGTTTTATACTTGATTGTTATATACTTGATTTCATACATACGTGATTGTGTTATACTTAACTGCGTTATACTAAACTGTGATTGTGTATTCTTGAGCAACTGAGACGTCCAATGGCCCAAGATTAAGTTGCTGGACACAACCATTGAGACATATATACATACTTCCAATGGCCCCAGATTAAGTTGCTGGGCACAACCATGGAGACTTCCAATGGCCCTAGATTAAGTTGCTGGGCACAACCATGGAGACATACATACAAACGTGAGGTCTTCGGAGATGAAGTGTAGACTCACGACTAATTGCTTAACTGTTGTGATAAACTTATATATGTTTTACTCATACTATATATTGTAGCAGTGGGTTGTAAACACACAGGTTACAAGGCTCTTATGGCGGGACTTGTAACTGAGTGGATTTACGATGCCTTTGCTGGGAAACCTTCATACATATGCATAAACTTTATTTGTTAAACAAACTCTATGAACTCACCAACCTCGTGTTGTCACTTTAGCATGTATTTTCAGGTTTTAACCTATGGCACGCTACAGGAGGTTTTGGCAGGGCATGGCACGGTCATAGAAGACTCTGATTATTTATATGGGGACCGTCTTAAACTATTTTAAGGGCCTACTTCCGCACTACTTTTAACAATGTAAATACAACATTTTTGACTTAACTATTTTATTCTAAATGATTGAAGTGAAAACCATTTTTGAACTTGTGTTGTAATACCAATTGAGTTACACCCCAGCTACACGTATGCTTCCGCTGGACCCGATTTTGGGGGTGTGACAGAATGCATTTTCATTCATTCAATAAAACTAGACAGAATATGTAATTAATCAACTGTTTGCATGCAAAGTATCCACAAAATTAGACCATACTTAGATTCCATTACATTATACCCCCATACCTAACAAGACCAACAAAAGACTATGCCCAAAAAACTAAATTTGTGAATACCAGCCAACAAAAGCTTAGTATGGTTGCCCATTAAGCCATTCTATGAACTTCCGGACCTCAGCTGCCCGGGTCTGTTTCTTCGAAACGGTTGCCATAATCTCTTTGATTTCTGCTGCTTCCTGGATCTGCATGTTTGTCAGTTCCGCAATGCTCATGACAGCAGAATCAAAAGGGAACAACTGTTTTAGCTCTTTAATAACAAAGTCCCTTTCAGCTATCCGAGACCGGATTTCTTGCCCTTTCTTCTTCAGCTCAAGCTCATCCAACAGCAAAATACTTTCCTCTCTTTTAAACTTTTCAATCATCATGTCCTTTACATAGCTTGACCCAGCAATAGCAGCAAGCTCTTTGCAAAATGGCAAGGGAGTTGTCATGGCTTTTTTTTTTCTTTTTTTTTTTTTTTTTTTTTTTTCCAAAAATTATGAGATAGTTGTGATTTTTCTGTGTTTGTGTGTTTAAATAGTACTTGAAAGTCTCTTAAAATTCGTAATTGCCTATTAATACAGCATTTAAAAGGCATCTTTAATTACAACTCTTGAGCCACTCCCCATGAATAGTTAATCATCATTGCTAATGCATGCATGTATCCTAACCTTTCACATCTCCAGCAGTTTGACTAGTGCATTAATGAAACAAAATATTCAATCATCACAAGCAAAACAAATAGATAGCAAAACAGATACATAGGTGTATACAACATGTTTATTTGGACCCTGTTATTATTTTGTAAATATCATTTTTTTCATCTGTTACAGCTGTGACCTGTTCCTATCTCTTCAAAACACAAAGCTGGTATTCTAAACTGTTCATATGGCTAATGATGGAAAAAGGAGGTGTTCAATCTGTGGAGAATATGTTTATCATGATGCAAGAAACTGTCCATTAAAAAAATAAGTTATATTATTATCTTTGTGTTACAATATGGATTAATTTTTTAAATTTTGCTTGAAACATTACAGAGCTACATTATGTATTTTTTTTTTTTTTTTTTTTTTTTTTTATGTAAATGTAATTGAATGGCTTTTTGAAATATTTTATGTTTTTAGTTATATCATTGGTTTTTTACATGATTTTATTTTATCACTTTCTATTGTATTAAAAATGTTAGGATCACATAATCTGTTTTAAAGTTTTAATATTTTAATTCTGAAAAATTAGTATTAATGTTTCTAATTTTTTTTTCACAAGTGAAAACATTTTAATATGTGAGAATATGTGATATATATATATATTTTTTTTCACAAGTGAAAATACTTTAACATGTAAAAAAATAAAGCTCATGTATAATGTAAACGTTTTACTAGTGAAGAAAGTTTTTAAAATTTAATGTTCTCACATGCAAAGAAAAATATATTGTATTAACTAGTGAAAAAAGTTTATTCACATGTGAATAAAAAAGTTTGTTCACATGTGAAATTTGTTTTTACATATCAAGAAAAAGTAAATAATGAAACATATCAGCAACGAAATCGAATTAAACAAAGCAAATTACAAAATCTTTAAAAAACATCATAAGATAAAACAAAAAATTAAAGTTATCAAACAATTAAACTAGCTGTCAATAAAACATAGTAAAAGTTTATTGAAATTAAACAAAAGAGGAGTTTATCGGCATTAGTTTTTGCCAAGAATAAACCATATCATCAACTACTCAAGTTCTAGATTACTTCAATTTTCTTCGTCATCTACAAAAATAAAAAACAAAATATTTTTTTATAATTAAAATAAATACAAATCAAAACATAAAAATAATAATCTTCACATAAAAATAAAAATATTTAATAATGGCTGAACATTAATTAGTGCAAAATAAATATATAATGCTTTAGCATAACATTATTTCTAACCTGATGAAATTACAATGAAATCCTTATCTTTATTAGCTTTTTCACCTGCATTAATTAAATTATTATAATATGTCATGATAATATTAGTTAATTAAGTTTTTTTTATTATAAATGCTTAAAAAAAAAGAAACTGTATATTTAATTTACCTTTTCTTTCTTCATTGTCAGAATATTGAAACCCTGGAAGAATATCTTCATTCACTAGAAAAATAAAAATTTTTTGGGAATATTTTATTAAATAATACTTGTCTGAATAGAAAAAAAAAAAAAAAAAAAAAAAAAAAAAAAAAAAAAAAAAAAAATTCTTCATTGTCAGAATATATTCATTCACTGAAAATTATATATATAATTTTTCTTACCTTTAAAGAAGTGCAATTTGGAGTCTTCATTATACTTGGAAACATCACATACTACTGTTTCCAATGAATTATCATTATCACTATCTTCATCTGTTTCCAATAAATCATTAAAAATATTAGTTAATTCATGTTTTTAATTATAAATTATTAAAAAGAAAAACTTTATTTTATCGATAAATTTTTCTAACCTATAATAACATCATCATGTTTTGAAGCTTCTTTAAAATCAGAAACATCACAATAAACTTCCCAGAAACCAGCATCAGAATGTGTTTTTGAACCTGTGTTATTAAAATATAAATATTATTTTCACTACCAAAAAAAAAATCGTATTAAAATTTTCACATGTGAATATAGAATGAATATGCATACAAAGATATGGCCGCATATCTTCACAAATTGGATTTTTATCCTTACACCTCCTTGCTATTTGTCTATCATTTTTAACTATAAAATTATATAAAACTTCAGAATAATAATATTAAATAAATATATTAAATAAACTATATATAACATACCATGTTCACCTGATTCATTGTCTTTAGTAGTTGTATCTACAATAACAATAATATAAAATGTTAATTATAATGTTTTTTATTAAAATATGAATATTGTTTAAAATACAAACATGTAGAATGACATTTTCACATGTGAAAAAATATTTTTTCCACTCAAAACCTTAGTAACAATATAAATATAAATAGATTACAATAAATATTAAAAAAATAAACGAACCTTTGGAAGCCATTAATAACAATTTTTAATCACAACTGATTGAAAATGAAAATGAAGATTAAGCAAACTAGGGTTTCTGCATATGAAAATGAAGATTTAATGACATTGTATTTATAGTGTTATTATCTCATGGGCTTGGTTTTTGTTGGGCTGAAAAAAGGGATGAAACTTAAAAAAAGGCCCTACTTAAGTCCATTTTATATTAACTTTAAATTACTATTTATTACTGTCATAAATAATTTAGAATTTTGATTCAATAAACACATTCATAAAAAATTGCTTAGCCGGTTTGATACTGCTGCTGCTGATGGGTTACGATGCACTTCGGAGGGACAGTATAAGGATGGTCTTATGCTGAATGCTTTGAATGATCTGCTTGAACTGGCACGTGAAGCGAGAAAAGAGAGGCTTGGGCATGTGTCTACAATGGAGCAGCATGGTTGATGTGTTTAGCTGTATGTTTCGAACTATGTTTAGTTAACTGGTGTGTGTGCTGTGGTTTGGATTTTGATATTGTCGATTGTAATTTATTATGTTGATGAATAAAAGTATCAGTAATTGTGGTTTGGTTAACATCAAAACAAATGCTTCATGGCTCTCGGGATAATTAAATTATAGGAAGAGGTGGAAGTTATATAATTGAACACAACCATCTAATATTTAGTTACACCTTCATCTAGTAGCAAATGCAATCATAGCATTTAACATCCTACCATAATTTTGTTCTTAAATTTAAGTAATACAAAGCAACAGATCTTAACGTAACATAACATAAGGATATTGGCAAAATGATCATATAAAGTACTATCCGCTCCTGCATATTCTTTTTTCCCTTCATCTGTTGAACGACTTCTAGAAGTTCTGAAAAAAATTTGCATTTCAATAAGAATTTAGTTATCAGCAGATGAAATAAGCTACAATTAACTTATATTAGAAAAATAGAAAATAAACTTTTTGTTATAATATTCACCTCATCTGGCAGTATAGTTCGTAGTGGTTCTATACTTTTTGAAGAAGCATAAGCTGAATTCTTTCTTGGTCTACCTCTTTTACGTTTCATTACTTCACTTGTCTCACCAACATTTTGTTTTTCTGCTGTAACTTCAAACATTAGGGGCATCTAGATGTTTGATTTGATTTGCTAATACTCGACAAATATTATCCTTAATATGATACACATTCGTTTAAACAATATTATATTTGATACGAGTTTCAATTATCAAGAGCAAAATTATACAAATCAATCTCTAGTGCAATATTTTTTAGTTTTTTTTTAAATTAGTGACTGCTTAATTATTAATATACCTGTAGGAGCAGCATCTTTATCGTTATGTTGTCCACCCCTTTTTCTCCCCTTACAACCAAGTGTTGTTTCACGAACCACTGTTTCTTTAGCAGCTTTGTTACCTGTTTTTTTTTCCTTTTTTCCTTATACTTTCATCAACACTTCTATACTCAGCATCAACATTTTGATTACCATATTTAGCTGAAGAAGCAGCATCTTTACCTGTTTCTTTTCTACCTCTTTTCTTCCCCCTTTTGTTGATTTTTTGATCAGCATTTTTATCCTTTGTAATTCCTTTTTGTTCTCTAATTGATGATCTTGTAGTACGTTTTTTAGTTGAAACATCTTCAGACACTGAATTTTCAATTTCAATGTTGTTAACATTTTCTTCTATATTCTGAATGTTGACATCATCTGTTTCTGAAACAATTTAAAATTTTATATATAAATATAAAATTCTTTTTTAGATTCAATTTCATACAAAATTTTTATGTAACTAAAAAAGCATCATATGTAAGTTAAATTATCTACAGAATCTCCTTAATTATGAAAATAGTTGAAGCAGCAGCAGCATCTTTACCTGTATTATTTTCATGTTCACCAACATCATTATTTGCAGCAGCCAGAGTTTCTTCTTCAGCAACATCATTTACATCATTTCCAAATGTGTAAACAATTTCAGGTATTGGATTTTCATTCTCAATGTTTTCAACATTTTCTTCATTATTATTAACGCTTAAACCATCTGTTTCTCTCGCACAATCTTGACTTCTGATTTCTGAAAAAATTAAAACTTTTGTACATAAATATAAAATACTTTTTCATATTCTTTTTTATAATTAATGAAGTATTTTATATAACAAAATAAGCAAACATAAATAATAATTTTTAACATGTGCAAGTTATTGTTTTTCACATGTGAAAGTATTACAAAATTTTTTCACATGTAAAAGTATAAAATTTTTTCACATGTGAAATTTTTTTTTCTTAAAACTCAAGCATAATAGACAGAATACTCAAGCATTTTTACCTGTATTGTTTTCATCTTCAACAACGTCATCATTTTCACCAACATTATTTACATCATTTTGTTCGTCTGTTTCATCATCATTTTGATTATCTGTTTTTATTAA
The DNA here is from genome assembly GCA_030686995.1 of Artemisia argyi. NCBI lineage: Eukaryota > Viridiplantae > Streptophyta > Magnoliopsida > Asterales > Asteraceae > Artemisia > Artemisia argyi. Next base: position 91,260,065 of record CM060687.1, read on the forward strand.
ATCATGTGAACATTTTTAAATATCAATATACAAAATGTACTCTAGTTTTATAAAATATTTAAAATGGATATATTACTAACCTTTATTATTCACATCATTACAAAAGATATCATCAAATTTTCCTTTCAATTCCTTTATGTTTTCATTGTCAGGAAACTTTCTTATTGATTCATTTAAAAACTCGTTCAACTTTTTCTTCTCTTCAATCAACAAGAATATTTCTGATTCTATTTTTTCTTCTGCAAGCTGTTTAACAAAAACAAATTAAAGTTTATACACATGTAAATTATTATTTATTGAAGCATATAACATTAAATGTTTTTTTCACTTGTGAAAGTGTTTTATACAAAATTTTATTTAAAAAAGTACCTTCGACTCTAAGCCACTCGTGCATATATCCTCTTGATTTGGTAATAAACCAAAACCTCCAGCTTCAAGTTCTATCTTCTCTCTATACTTCATGTAAACCGATTTCCATTCTGTAATAGCTGGCCTTTGGCGAGAAACAGGAAAACGATCACATCTAGTTGAATCTAGATATAACAGCTGCATGATAAATATTTATATTAACATTAAATTCATTCAAATGATATATTTTTCATATTTTCTTTGTATATTAGTAATGAGTACTTACTATCATGAAAGTGATTGGACCGATGAAATTCCTGGATAGTTTGTTATCCCACTTGCGTATACTTGTTGCCAAACAATCTATTATGAACTTGCACCAATTTAAAGTTTCTGCTCTATCAAGTACATTATCATTTACTTTCTTCAAAACATTTAAGCAACATGCTCCTGAAGTTTCACACACCCCCATAGTATTTGCAAAGAGCATCATAAAGTTCATTTTAAACATCTTCCCACAATCTTTTGTTCCAACTATAACATCCATGATATCATTTGGGCGGACGTCATTTTTTCCAGGCTTACTTTCAAACTGTTGAAACCAATCTTTCAAGAAAGGATCATCTGCATTTCTTTCTTCCAGAGTATCTATTGCTTTTTCTCCAGACGGTATTCCCAGAATATCATGAACTTTTTGTTCTGTAACCTTTATATTACCATTGCTTGTTGGTAATTGCATTTTTTCAACATCTAGGTTTGAAATAACATAATGCCCTAAAGCACCCGGAATTTCATGTATCTTCATCCCAATTAAACTTCCAAACCCCATTTTTATTAAACATTTTTTTCTTTTAGGATTCAAGACATTCATAGCAGAAAACAGTGCCGTTGCTGCTGTCTTTGTTCTAATAGAAACAATTTTTTTAGACTTAATTTTTCTTTTTTTCTTACTTTCCTTATTAATTTTTACTTTTTTCGAACTAGAAGTTTCTGTACTATTCTTTCCCTTAATTTTTCTTCCTCTTTTTTTACTTGTTGTTCCTTCATCCAGTATTTCTTTTTGACTTCTAGTCATTCTTTTTCCAATAACTTTCTCCTCAGCAATTTTCTTCTTCATATCTAGTTTCTGATAAGATATACAAACATTTAGGTTTTTATTTATACATTATACTATCATAAACAAAACTAGTATTTTAGTATAAACAAATCTAGCATTTGTTTAAAGTTTAAATATACAAATAATTACATACACAAAAAAGGAAGAGTAACTTAAAATCTAAAGTAATTTGTAAGGCATTTTCTTCACATATGAAGATATACTAACTCATACAATTCAAATCTATTAATCAACTATAGTGCAGTTTCTTAACATATGAAAATATTTAATCTTAAACACATCATTAATAAAACTATTTTAACACTACAGTTTACTCATATTTAATTACAATAGTATCTTAACCTACCTTATAAATGAATAATAATCTACTAATATTTTAATGTATAACAAACAATGTTATTTTTTAATAAATTAACATTTTTATTTTATTTTTCACATGTGTAAACTTATGATTTTACAACTAAATTACTTGGACAATCTCTTTTCTATTCTTAAAATTTTGTTACTTTGACAATTTTTTCTAAATCTTTAATTTAGACAATCTCTTCTCTAATCTTAAAAATTAAAATAAAACAGATAATCCAAACAAGTAACTGTCAATTTGCACTTTTTAATACATCAGAACTACACAAAAATCCAAATCACTAAACGACATTTTTTATTCTATAAATTCATATATGTAGAAAAAGTAAATGAAAAACCACGATCAAAATATTAAGTAGTATGAAATATTACCTTTTTTTTTAAGATCATGAATCTTGCTTTTGATTTTGATCTAATATCATGAAAATGAAAGCAGATAATTTTTTTCACTGTTTTTTGTATGTGTACATTTGTGTGGATAGGATTTTGTAGGTGTGAGTATTGTGTGTATGACTTTTGACTGAGTTAGGTGTAGTTGAGTTATGAGTATGATTATTTTTTATTAAATATGATTTGTTTTTAAAAAATTTGTTTTTTTAGTTAAGTGTTTATTAACATCTACCATTAAGTGTCAGAAATCTTGGATACCAAAAAAAAAAAAAAAAAAAAAAAAAAAAAAAAAAAAAAAAAAAAAGAAAAAAAATGTTTTTGATTTTTTTTCTGCCTAAAAAATACTAACATATACATGTTTTGATTTTTTTATCTTAACTTTTTTGTTATGCTATTAAGATCTAGCATTAGGATTCCTACATATCTTATATTATAAAAAGAAATGTTTAATGATTGAAAAGTTCAGCTTTTATTAATATTTTTGACATGTTAAAAAATACAAAATATTTCAACCTTGACAATATTTTCACATGTGAAAAAAATACAAATTACCTTACTAACTATGATTAATGTCCAGCTAATCCATCAATTCTAGGTTGATATTTATAACTACATGTTCACTTATAGTAATAGTAGTTGCAACATTATATTAGCTACTTTGTTTTTTTATTAACATTTTTACTAATGTATTTAAAATATGAGAATGTTTAAATTTTTAATAACAAATTTACTTTTAATATTACTATATAACTTTTATAAGTTAACAATTGAAAAGTTCAGCTTTCTGAATATATTCACATTTGAAAAACTACAAATATTTCAAATTTGAGAATATTTTCACATGTGAAAATTTGAATATTAATCAAATTATATAGTAATGGAATGATTATAAGAATGATGATAAACTAATTTTCTTCACATCATTAGTCAATGTATAAAAATATAAAAATGCTTAAAATTTTAATAACATAAAATAAAACCTTTTTTTTTAATAATATAAACTGTTGAAAACTGTAAAACTATAAACTAAAACAATAAATATAACCCCAATCTATCTATATCCTTCACAAGCAATGTATAAATGTATTCTGTAAACAATTTGTCACTAAAATCAGAAGCAATCTTGCTCTAACCTTCAATCAACTATCTTCACGTTCTTTCCTGTTAGCAATTCCATCTTGGATCATTTTTTTCCTTTCATTTACTGATTTATCTTCAAATAATTGAACAAGCTTCAAAAAGTTATTCTTTAACACATTCAGATCAGACAATAGAATCTTGGCAGCAAATCTTGATCTCAATAAATTCAGTTGTTTTTTTTGATTTGGAGACTCCAAACAAAGACCACAATCCCAATCTTCTAAACCATTATAACTTTCCATATGAAGCATTAAAAAAACGCCACAATCAACATGATTTTTTTTGGTCCTCCATTTCATTTGCATCCTTGATGGTTTGGTATTTCTAATAACTTCAGTTTTTGGATGTTTAACTTGATCTAAATAGGCAACAAGAACTTTTTTCTGCAAAAATAAAATAAAAAAATGATAATTATGGCGATGAATATACTTACAAATCAAAAATTCTAAAGAGGTCTGAGGTTGTATGCTTAGGTGAATAGAGGACTGAGGTTGTATGCTTAGGTGAAGGTCACATGACAAGATTGAATCTAAAATTCTAAAGGTTGACATGTGAACAGAATTCTAAAGATGAGTTTTGTTTTAACAGATAAATAGAGGGCCGAGGTTGTATGCTTAGGTGAAGGACACAGGACGAGATTGCATCTAAAATTCTAAAGATTTACATGTGAACAAAATTGATAAAATATACTTACAATTTGTTCAGGAATGCCATAATATCTTGTAGCAAAATCAGCTCCAAGTGAACTATTGTCAATAACTTTAAATGAACCATTTTTGAAATCCACACATATAAGGTACATGTGTTTTTCATGGCAAACAGGGAAGAAAAGCTGCATTAAAAATAAATGTAGCTTACAAATTTGTTAAACTTAAATATAAAAGTTTATGAAATGTAAAAAATTTTAAAACATACCATGTCAAATGTTTGCAATGACGTAAGATGCTTTTCATCATTTCTAAAACTTTCATTAACTCTTTTCGTAAACTCTTGTAACTTCTCCTCATCAGTGTGATTTCCAATAAAGTATGCTGGATTCTGTATATAAAATAATGAAATTATTGTATGTAAATATGATAATTACTTAAAATATATAGTTATATATAACAAAATCACTTACAATTACTGAAACTTTAAAGAAATATCTGGACGGTAACGTATCATCTTCTTTATATAATTCCAAAATATTGAGAATTTCTGACCATATGTCAATGACATTCGTTGATAACTCCAAACTTGGCGTTAATGTTTCCATGTCAAAATGAGTTAAAGACTCGCCATTTACAGTTTCAAAAATTGGTTCCCTGAAATATATGAAACAAAAATAAAATAAAATTAGGCATTGTTAATTATTTGGATAGATAAATCATTTCTGGAATTTTCTAAAGTTTCTTTAAGAAAGCATACCATTTAGGCCCAGTCATTGCGAACAATGTATAAGCAACAATTTTTTCATCTTCTGAAAGAATGTTTTTAATGTTCACAGGTTTATACTGAAATGGAGAAACCCGATCAGGTCCTTCATAAGAATGATCTTCAGCATTATACATTGAACATCCTATATCTGAAAGAAAATAAACAATGTTATTATAAAAATAAATAAACTTAAAATTGATATTTTTTCACATGTGAAAAATTTTTAAAAATAAGATTACAAAAATTGTATGTTTTTTCACATGTGAAAAATGAAATATTATTTGTTGTATAGTTTGTTTTATTTTCTTTAATATACTTTGAAGATTTTGTATAAATATTGTACTTGAAAATTGCCAAAAATGTTAATTCAATATTTTTACAAACCATACAAATTTAATATAAAGCTAATAAAGGTTAAGTTATTTTAAATTTATCAAATTTTAAAAATAGCTAAATCTTTATTTAATACACTTTCTTCTGCTTCTTTTCAGTCATCATCTTTTGAAGTAGTAGTATCAACTTCAGATTTTTATCTTACTGCTGGATGTCGCATTATTTTCAATTATCAATTCATCTTTCTCTACTTCTTTGTTCTTTTGTTGACCTTCAACATTAGCGAGTACTGTTCTTTGATCTAATTTGAAAAAACAAAAAAAATAGAGTGTAACTAAATAATATTTCTTCAAATGATAATAAGTCCGTAATTCATCAACTTTTTAAAAATAACAAACCTGTTAACACATTTTCTTCTGCTTCTTTTGAAGAATCTCGAACAGCAAACTGAGAATTTTGAACCGATTTGACAGAATCTAAAATTTCTTCAGTTTGAATCTCACTTTTTTCAGTTTGAAGTTGTTGAACAGTTGGTATAGAATCTTTAGTTGCTGTCCCAGCTTCATTTTCATTTTCTGGAGTAACATCTTTCGCCAATTTGTTTTTTTCTTCTTTATTTCTTTCTATAAGTTCAATACTAGCCAATACTTCTTCATTTTGAGATTTAGTGTTTTCACTGACACCTTCTACTGAATAAGAAGACTCATCATTTAGAACACTCATCACGCTTCCAGTTTGAAGAACATTTGCTTCAGATTCTTGATTTTGTAGCCCAGCTTCACATTTATCTTCTTGTATAACATTTGCTGCAGAATCTTTGATTGGTGTCACAGATTCATCTTCATGTTCTTGTTGTTTTTCAAAAACTTTTCCAACTGATTTTCCATCAATATCAACTTTTACTTCATCTTCACACTCAGTTGTTTGAGAATCTTTATCACCATCAGTTGTTTGTTCATTAAATTGACGATTATCAGATGAATGCTCATTTCTATCTTCTTGTTCTTCGTTTTCGGAAACAGATTTTTCTTCTTGATTTAAAATCTTTTCATGACGATATATTTCGAAGCAATTATCATGTTCCTAATAATTAAAAAATTTCATTAATAAAAATGTAATATAATTTCACATGTGAAAAATATATATTATTATTGAGATATCAAGCAAATTTTAATACTTTCACATGTGAAACTTTCAACTTTGAAAAATTAACACAGAAATAAGTGTTTATGATCTATTGTTAATATAATTTTCATAAGTGAAAAACTGACCCAGCAACAATAATAATATGAATATAATAATTTCACATGTGAAATTATAAACTTTTTATCACATGTAGGTATTTTATAGTAAAAATATGCATGTATAATATTTTCACATGTGAAAGTATTAATTTTTTATTCCAAGTGAAATATTAACTTTCACATGTGAAAAATTAACACAGAAAGAAGTGTCTATTATCTATTATTATAATTATAATTTTCACAAGTGAAAAACTAACACAACAATAATAACAATATTAAGTTAATAATTTCACATGTGAAAGTATTTATTTTTAATCACATGAAGGTATTTTATGATTATCAATGGAATTTAAATTTTACCTGGCTTTCATCTGAACTTATTGAATCATCATTCATTTTATTAACTGCAGCATCAACATCATCTTTATCTGCCTTATCATTATCTTCCACAAAATCACTTGTGCTAATACCCTTTTTAAATTCTTTCAAAATTCGTTTTAAATTTTCACATAAAGGGAATCGTGATAAACCTTCTTTCAAACTTTTACTTATACTGCCCATTTCAACATATATGTTGTTATAGCTCCTTTCAATCTTTTCTACAAAATCCTGAAAATTCAAAATATTATACATGCTTAGCACAAACATCAGTACATTCCACGGATAAAAAATATTTTAAATTATATAATATTATAAAAAAAATTTCATATGTGAAAAGATTATAAATAATATTACACAAAAAAGTACATTTGACTCTAAGTTATCTATGCAAGCATCATCTTGTTTTGGTAATAAACCAAACCCTCCAGACTTAATTTCTATATTCTCTCGATGCTTCATCGAAATTGTCTTCCATTCTCTGATAGCTAGCCTTACGCGTGGAACAGGAAAAACATCACATCTTGTAGAATCAAGATATAACAACTACATAAAATAAAAATTACGTTAATACAAATGAAATACCCTATGTATGTTATTATAAATAATACGTGATTACTTACAGTCATAAAAGTGATTGGACCAGTGTAGTGGTTAGTAATTTTATTATCCCATCTTTTTACACTTTTTTCCAAACTATCTATTATGAACTTGCACCAGTTTATAGTTTCTACCCTCTAAATGACATTATCATTTATTCTCCTCAAAATCTTCATGCTGCAAGCTCCTTGAGATTCACACATCCCCATTGTATTTGCGAATAACATTAAAAAATTCATTCTAAACAACTTACCGCAATCATTAGATCCAACTATGACATCTGTTATATCATTCGGTCGGATGTCATTCTTTCCTGCCTTAGAAGGGAATTGTTGAAACCACTCTTTGATGAAAGGATCATCTGCATTTCTTTCTTCCAGAGTATCTAATTCTATTTCTCCAAACGGTATACCCAGAATATCATGAACTTTTTGTTCTGTAACCTCTATAGCACCATTAGTTGTTGGTAATTTCATTTTTTTAACATCTAAGTTTGAAATTACATGATATCCTAAACAACCAGGTATATCATGAATCTTCATTCCAATAAATCCTCCAAATCCCATGTCTATTAAAACCTTTTCCCTTTTAGCATTCAGAATGCTTATTGCAGACTATAGCGTCGTTGGTGTTGTTCTTGATCTAAGATTAGGAATGTTGTTTTCCTTCTTTTTCTTTTTTCGTTTTGGCTTATATTCATCAACATCATCTGTGTTTTCTTTCTTTCTCTTACAATTACTTTTCCTTGCACTTTTCTCTTTATGATCATCATCTATGTCTTTCTTTTTGTTTGAAGAAGAACAATCAATTTTGTTTTTTCCTTTATCTGTATCATTTTTTAAGATGCAAAAAGTGTTATTAAAATAAAAAAGTGACAATAGTTTCACATGTGAAAATTCTATATATCTATTTAATAGTCAAATTTTTACATAACTGTACTAAAAAATTAACACTATATATACTAAAAAAATTCAGTTATCCTATTCTCATAATCATAATTACTTATCTAACATATTATTATATAACTGTACTGATAGAAGGTTATACTAATAAGTTTATTTGAGAATTCTTATAATAAATCTTAACAGTTGAACAAGTATACTTAGAGTATATTAAAACTTTTTTTTTACAAACACTCTTCTGTTAATTTTCAAAAGAAATTCTAATATACACTAAAGTATTCTATGATTATCTACTGTAAATTAAATTATAGTTATAAAAAACTTACCATCAACAAAAACATTAACTGAAGATTTTCTTGGTCTTCCTCTTTTACGTTTCTCTTCTTGTTTAGCACCAGTTGTATCGTCACCAGCGGAATATTTCATAACGACTGGTGTACGAATAGCAACTTCAATAAAAAGAAAATGTAATATTAATTATAATGTTTATATTAAATATATTTTATTAGTTTTAATTCAATAAAAATAATAAATTTAAAAAAAATAAATAATTTATGTTAAATTACCTTCAACAGTATGATCTAAATCTATATCCAAATCTTCATTTGTAGAAGTATAATCTTCAACAGTATGATCTGAATATAAACTTTTTTCTGCAAAACAAACAAAATAGATATTTGCATTCAAATCAAACTGCAAAATAGATATTTGCATTCAAATCAAACTGTATTATCATTATGAATAACTATCAAAATCATTGTTTCATTCATTTAGTAACATACTAAACGTGCCCTGAGAAACTTTTCTCCATATGCATAATCATAGATTTTCCTTCTAAATGTTTTATCACTATGATCTCAATAAATTCATTACAACATCTTATCAAACAATTCATTTAATTATAAAAAAACTTATTGCCAAACACATTTGTTTGTATAACATTTGATTAAACACAATAAATTAAATTATAATTATAAAAAAAAACTTACAAACAACATAAACAAATTCATTACAACAACATATAAGACAATTCATTTCATTATAATAAAACTTATTACCAAACACCCTAGTATGTATATTCATATAATCAAAACAGAAATTAGTATTCTACTCTAATATAACATTTTATTAAACACAATAAATTAAATTATATTTATAAAAAAACTTACCATCAACTGATGCTGTATAATTCTTCTCACTATTTTTCCTTTCTATACTTTTTCTTCTTCTTCTCTCGTAACATTTTATTTTTGCACAAAAATAAACAATTAATAACAAAAACTAACACATCAATAGTAATAATTTGAACAAGAAACTAACTTTCACTAGTCGTATCTTCTTTTTCCTCCATTAAATTGGTAGAAAACTAGGGTTTAAAATCGATTTGGGGTTTTTTTTTTTTTTTTTTTTTTTTTTTTGTTAAATAAATTAGGATACAGACATACAGTACGTCCTTTTTTCGTTTTGATGTTTTATTTTGGTGTAAAATTTTTCAAATGTTGTTTAAATGTGTGTTTTTTTGGATATTATTTTTATAAAAATGGATATTTCGTCATAACTGTTGAATGATGTCTATTATTTTCAAAGTCAAAGGAATATATATTCGGTTAAATGGTTTATAATTTTTTAGTTATTTTTTTTAATAACGAGGCAGCACGGGCTTTGTTCACCGTGAAGAATCATTAGCTCATGTGATGCATGGGCTTGGTTCACCAAATTTATTATCGGTTATGCAAAGGTTATGCGTATTTAGTTATTATATAATTTAGTTTTGATCAGAGGTATTCGAATAAATAAACAAAGTTTGTTTAAGCAAGCTTTTGTATATGTAATCGTTTCACCAAAAAGTATGAAACACATGACTAAGGTCCATCATCGTAACTCAAAATATAACATATCAAATACACTTTCTTGCTAAAAAAACACACTTATCGGCTTGAAGTTGGCACACCAATGTGGTTATATTTTTAAGCGCGACCATTCCCTGTAGGTAGCCTGCAAAAACAATTACTGACCAAAACTTAAAAAGTTGATATATTTAAAGCACATCGGGTTATTACTAATTGTATTTGTATAAGTTGCAAAATTATTGAAACGTTATTAGGTTATATTGGTCAAATCTGAAAATGAAATATTGCGTTGTTTTATTTTTTTTATTATTATTTTTAATAAATGTGCATAAATATGGTCAGATCCGAAAATAGAACAAACTCACAAACTAACAGGGTGTTTGTGATTGCTTATTTAAAATGGGTTATGTGTTTTGAGAACGAATAATTACATAATTGGCTATTACAAAACGTGGTTTTGAAATATAGTGTTGTGACATTAATTCATTAGCTTCAAAATAAGCTTCCCATGTACTAAATTCATTAGCTTAAACCACATATTTGAGTTTCTTAGCTTGTGACATTAATGCTCACATTCAATAGGGGGAACTCATTTTTTATATATATATAGATTACTTTTTTTAATTAATAACTGTTGAATGATGTTTTAAAACAAAATAACTTTCTCATGGATAAAAAGGTACCTTTTTCTAATTCAGTATTTTTAGAATTGTTGCCAAACAAGCTTTTCATGTAAATTATTTTTTCTTACTGCTGGTTGCTACTAAACGCTTCCTTAATGCTTATAGACAAACATTACTTATAAATGGTATTAAAAATAACTAATTAATAAAAATTTATAATCCACTTTCATTCTTTTCTTTAGTCATAGTCTTTAAAAATGAGCTAGTTATGTGTTATAATAGGTTAATAATACTTATTTTTTATAATTGGAGTGGTTAGGATAGTTTGAACTGCTATTAGAATTGTTGTCAAACAAGCTTTTAATTTAAATTCTTTCCTCTTACTGCTGGTTGCTCATAAAATCTTCCTTAATTCTTGTAGACAAACATTACTTATAAATGGAATTAAAAATAACTAATTAACAAAAATTTATAACCCACTTTGCGATTATTATTAGTCTTTTATATTGGGCTTTAAAAAACATATTCTTTACTCATGGGCTTTAAAAATGAGCTAGTTAAGTGTTATAGTAGTTTAATAATACTTATTTTTTTTTATATTTGGGCCATTTTATTGGATATAGTCTAAAATAAACAAAAAGAGCTTATGACCCAAATTGTTTTTTATACTTTATCCATGGGCTTAAAAATTAACCAATGGATTAGTTGGAACAAACTATATACTTACTAGTAATTTGAACTGCAGGATATCCCGACAGATTTCCTGTTGCAGCATCCTATCCACCCATACCGGAGGGTCCTCATGAGACATCGTGGTGTCGAATGTTTCATGAGTATGACGATGAAGCCCCACAAAGCCGATCCTGAGCTGCCCGGTGGTGTGACTGTCTATGGGATGTGGAGGAAGTTTGCCGCTGATTGCTCTTTCGCCACAAACAAGCTGATCAGGTTCAAGTTTATATTTGGGCCATTTTATTGGATATAGTCTAAAATAAACAAAAAGAGCTTATGACCCAAATTATTTTTTATACTTTATCCATGGGCTTAAAAATTAACCAATGGATCTATTAACTTTATATTTTGGGCCCTTTCAAATAGCTCATGCAAAACATTTTTGATTAAAAAGTTATACACTTGAAATTATGTTTTAAAAAATTAATAAATTATAACATGTTTTTAAAGAAATTATATATAAAGATACTTCAAACATAAGTTATCTTTTTTCAGATAAAAAAATTTTGTTAAATAATTTTTTTTTTTACAAGAGAAAACAAATTCTCTTTAAGCTGACTTTGTTTTTCAAAAGTGAAAATAAATACAGTTTTTTTTTTTTTTTTTTTTTTTTTTTTTTTTTTTTTTATTTTAAAATTAAAAACTAGTTATTGGCTTCTTATTTTATTCATGGGTCCAACAGATAATGGTCTTTGTGTTGTATTCTCAAATAGTCATTTGGCTTGTATGTGTTTTGTTTTTTTTTTGTGCAAACTTGTATGTGGGATTTGTATGTGTTTGTGGGGTTTGTATTAGTACTAGTTTTTTGGGGTAGTAGTCAAGTTTGTTTTTATTTGGTTGTTTTATTTGGGTCCTCTATATGTTAGCATCTTGTTAATGTAGTGGATGCCCTTGTTTGTATTTGGTTCTAGTTTTGGTGAAATAAATTGCCTTTCAAAAAAAAAAATTAAAATTAAAAAAAAAATGTTCACAAGTGAAATATAAATATTAAATGTTGTATTTAATAATTTACCTTTTATAGCCATAGGAAAGACTGTCAACCCCAATTCATTTCTCCGGTCTTTAAAAAACTTTCACCCCCAAATTTTCACACACTCACTCAATCTCTCAAAAATTACCATAATTCAAATCAAAACACTTAAATTCAAAGTAAAATTAAATGTCGAATAAAGGCAAAGGAATAGCCGATGACAACTATTATTCCGATAAAAGAAAAAATAAATCTGATAAGCGCAAAAATAAAAACCCTAACGTAATAATTATTGATGTTGAAGATGACAGTGAAGATGAAGATTATATTCGTGAAGACATCAGCAGTAATTATTCATTTTCATTTTCAATTTTCATTTTTAGGAATTTTTTGTTTCTTTAATGTTTCTTATGTTATTGATTTTTAATTTTTTGTTATGAATGTGTTATACAGTTTGTTTTTATTATAATTAAAGATTAATGAAATGTTAATATGAGACGTTGCATTAGCTTTTTCAGATGTGGACCTTTTAAGGGGCATGGGAGGGTCCCGGCCCCCTCAAAAGTTGCGGCAACTACTTTAAATATTATATGTTTTAAGGGTAATTTAGTTGGTTTGACAACAAATTTCCGATTCGGCCATCCCAAAATAAATTCGGCCACCCCAAAATAAGTGTTCAAGTTCCGCCAATGCTTTTAATAGTCAAATGTATATAGTTTATATGATTATTAAACTTTTTTAAAGGAAACAATTAGTGTTTATAAGAAATTATAGATATGCAAAGACAAAGGCGGAGCCAGTAATTTATTTTAAGGGGGGCCGTAATTTTTTTTATATAATACAAGTAGTAATATACAATTATTAGATCACCAAAACTATGTGAACTAACTTATAACTTATCTCATAAAGTAATCAACCCGTTAAATGCGTTGAGTTGCATTTGATTATATACTGAACTCTAGATATGTTACGATAGCAATGACAACTGGTGCATCCTATTTCTATTTGATGATCTATTTCTATGTACGGTGTAACAAGTTTTTCTTGTTAATAATAAGTGTTATTTTGTGTCCAACCAAAGTTTTTAAACACTTAACTTAAGATTGGGGTGAAATCGTCAAGTAGTAAATATAGAAGGGGCTAGACTAATTTACATTTATCAAGGGTCACAATGAAAGAAACAGCTTTATTTAGGCCCACAAAGTAATACATATCCACCTTTTTGGTCGTTTTCTCCATTAAAGAACAACCCATCTCTCTTTTTTCAAGCAAATTATAAGCTCATTAGTTTCTTAAGTCTATGTACTCTGTCTTAAACACAACCTATGAGGTGGGTTGGTTGGGCCGGTTGGGGGTGGCTGAGCACCCGCCAGCCACTCAACTGGCTCCGTCCCTGTGCAAACATTGAAATCTATATTGTTTTTAATTTTTTATAGATTAATTTTTTTTAGGGATTTTTATTGATGAGTTGTAATTTGTGATTTTGATGTGTATTTACTATTTAGGAGTTAATTTTATTATTAATTTTGTGTTTTTTGCAGAGGAAAAATCTTATGAGACAAGAAAAAAATGTATCAATAGAGAAGCATCTAAGAAGGAAAATCAATCATCTGTTGATGGTAAGTTTAAAATCAGTATAGATTACAATGCAGAAGTTTCTGCACTTCTTGTGTTCAGTTAATAAATGTGTTAGTATTATGAGTTTGTGTTCAGTTACTATATGTGTTAGATTATTTGTCAAATGTTACTTTCATTTAGCGTTTTAGTAAAAATTGTGACTCAACATTATAATTATCTAGCAGGTGAAGTAAGCAAACCTAAGAGAGGAAGACCAAGGAAGAGTCATCCTAAAATTCCTTCTTCTGCTTCATCTGCATCACCTGGTTCTTATTCTAATTCACCTGCTACAGATAAGAAAGGCCAAGATAAGGATATAGTTTTTAGAACAAGAAATTCACCAAAAGTTTTGTACAACGTGTTGAAGAATCTAACATGCGGTCAAAGGAAAGAATTAATTGATATGGGATTTAGCTCACTGTATGGGATGAATATAGAAGAACTTTCTGGTAAAATTGGAAATTTTGTAGTGGACAACTTTGAACCAAGTGAGATGAAGCTAAAGTGCAAAAATTATGATATTCTAATAACTGCAGAGTCTTTTCATAAAGTGTTGGGTGTACCAATAGGGGGTTTGGCTATCAATGATTTGGTTAAGAATAAAGAAGTGGAAGGTTCTATAAGCAAAAGATGGTATAGTCAATTTCCTAGTAGGAATCCGACACCAAATAAAGTTGCTGATCTTATTATAGAAAATAGAGTTGAAGGAATTATGTTCAAGATGAGTATGCTTGTTTTATTTTCCAACATATTTGGATTAGCAGGACTCGGTGGACAGTGTAGACCTAGTCTAATTGTTCCTTATATAACTGAAGAAACGAAAATTGATAAAATTGATTGGTGCAAATATGTTTTGGACTGCTTGAAGATAAGCAAAGAAGGTTGGAATAAAGATTGTATTAATAGTTACTATCCTGGTCCTGTCACAGCTCTGATCGTCTCAATATTATGTAATTTTTTTTTCTCTGTATTCAAATGTAAAGAAAATTTTGTTTATACTTTAATAAAAATGTTTGAATAGTCGAATTTGTATAAATAATTTTTTTATAATATATATTAAACTTTTCACTTGTGAAAACAATTATTTGTAATATTTAATATTTTTAGAAAAATAATGATTCTTGCTTTATTTTGCAGCTTATATATATTCATTCTACAAAGTGAGATTCAGACCTCAAGGCTCATGAAGTTCCTTCAATACAATTTTGGAATTCTGATGATATAAAAAGGAGGGAGACTTTTGAATTGAATAATGGTGGTTTTGGAAATTTGGATTTATATTTAGATGTCGACAATGACAATGAATCTTACAAAAAAAAGGTTTTCTTATATTTATA
Organism: Artemisia argyi; assembly: GCA_030686995.1. NCBI lineage: Eukaryota > Viridiplantae > Streptophyta > Magnoliopsida > Asterales > Asteraceae > Artemisia > Artemisia argyi. The sequence goes on from CM060687.1 coordinate 91,275,425, forward strand.
ATCACAAAGATTGTAGACTTGAGTTTTATTACTATTTTTATGTCTTCACATGTGAAAAAATTGTCATTGAATACCTTCACATGTGAACAAATCAAATACACTTTCATTTCCTCACATTTCTTTTTTTCTTTGTTATAACAGTTGCGCTTGGATAAAGTTGATCAGAATGTGGATTTGTTGGAAAAAATTCTTTCTGATATAAAGAATGAATTTAAAAAATCGTCAGTTGAAAATCTAGATAATATGAGGCTTAAAGAGATTAAATCCAAGTTCAACCTTTGTATTCAGAATGTAGAAATGGAAAATTTTGAATCAACAGGGCTTGAAAAGGAGGATGATGATTTGGATGCAGAAAAGGAAAAATATGAATCAGCAAGTTTTGGAAGGAAAGACAATGAATCTTCTGGTTTTGAAAACAAAAGTGAAGAATTTTGCAATGTTCATCTTTCTGAAGATGAATTGGAAAATAATGATTTAGATAAAGAAAAGGAAGATGGTGAATCAACGGGGTTTGAAAACAAGAATGTTGATGAGTTGAAAGCCGATTCAACAGGGTTAGAAAAAGAAAACACTGAAGATGATTGTTTGAATAACGTGTCAGAGAATTTTGAAACAAGACAAGCAGATGAGGAAAGAGTCAAAGATGAGGGAATAGAGAAAGATGTAGATGATGATACAGATGTTGACACTCCTGTGTATTTTAAAAGAAGAAAGAAAGCGCATAAATCAAATGAAAGCAATCAATCAAAAGATGAAGTTTTAGAAGATGAAAAGAAAAATGAAAGTATTCCATCAAATGATGAGATGACTGACACTCCAGAAAGTTCATTTCAACATTTGAGAAAACATAATTTTGAAGAAGGTTCAGCATTTGATGAAGATAAAGAAGAACAAGATGATATAAAGGTTAAATATAAATTCACTTATTTACTATTAAAAAAACGTATTTTTTACAATTGTAAATTCATACTTTTTTCTCAAGTGAAAAAATAATATTTTTAATTTTTAAAAGTGTTAATAAGCTTTGTAGTACATAACAAATTTTTATCTTTAAAGAAAAAACAATTTTAGTGTCTTTAAACTTTAGTGAAACAAGACAAGGAATTCAGTTGATTAGTATTAAAAAATGTAATTTGAGTTCCTTTAAACTTTTGTTGCAGGCAAAAGAAGATCAAGAATTGCTTCGTATGCAGAAAAGGAAACATGCTGAAAAGTTACAAAAAGAAAAAAATAGAAAAAAGGGCAAAACAACGTCTGGATGAAATATGGGAAAGTGAAAAGAAGGTTTTTAAAATTTTTATTTGTTTCTTTCTGCATACATTTGAATTTTTTTATATGTTTATGATTTTAATTACTATTTGTTAATTAAATATAATTTTATTATTTGTCAGCTCGAAGAAGATTCAATTCTAAAAGAAAAATACCGCAGTGAATTGTTAGAGGAAATCAACGATATGAAGAAAAATAACTTATGTTATAATGTGAGGTCGTTGTTGTGTTGGTTAGGGTATGAAGTTGGTTTTACTTTCCCTGAGGTTAGTTTCTATTTCAGTTTTTTATAGTCTATTCACATGAGATCAAATGTTTTCACAATATAGATGCTCAGAGTAGAAAAAAATTGTATACTTCAAATTATACATAGAAATCCTTTTTGATAGTTGAATTAGAAAAATATGGGATTTATCTATTGAATTACCATGTTAAAAAACATCGATATATTGCATTAGTTCATTATATGCTAAATCAATCTTTTATGATGATTTCAGGTTCATAAAGTTTTTAAGCGTGCACTATTCGATTTCCACCCAGATAGGTTTGCAAAAGCTGACATGCGTAAAAAAGTGGAAGCCGAAGAAAAGTTTAAGCTTCTTACAAACATGAGGGATAATGATATCTTTTTTAAGAACAAAATTTGTTAGAGAAGGTAGTCAGTGATAATAGTTAGTATGTAGATATTAGTTAACCTATGTGTAAGGAGTTATTATTAGTATCAATATTTTTAGTTCTGAAGAAAATCATCTAATATATGTATATCTTTTTATTATTAAAAAAATTCTCTCTTATGAAGAAAATCATATATTATTGAATAAGTTGTTTTAATTGATATATGTAGCTGAGTATGTGAGTTTAAAAAATATATTTTCACTTGTGAAGATAATCATTTAGAAAAAATATTAGTTGCTTAAAACATATATTTATTAATAAAATTTCACATGTGAAGAAAAAATTTGAAAATTTAAATTTTCACATGTGAAAATTTTTTCATATTTGTAGAAAATTAATTTTAAAAAAAATTTTGAAAAAAAATTAATTTTTTTTTTCACATATAAATTTTTTTTCACGTGTATTTTTTTTAAATTTTCACATGTGAAATTTTTTTTATATGTGATGAAAAGTTTATTATTTTTGAAAAATTTGAATTAAATTTTTTTTTCACATGTGAAAAGTTTTTCATATCTGTATAACTTTTAGTAAAGATACTTTTATAATAACTTTTTATCTTTAATATTTCCAATTACAAGAAGAAGTTCATAGTTGAAAATTCTAATTTTGTTTTTTCACATGTGAAAGTAAATAATTAAATCTAATGCATAGTTGAAAATCAAGATTAAAAATCTTAGTTTCTTTTTCACATGTGAAAATAAATGATAAATTTTTCTAATTACAATACAAAATGAAAAGTTCAAAATCATTAATATATAGTTCTAATTACAATACAAAAGCAAAGTGTTACTAAATTAAAATGTTCAAAGCAACGAAGCATTTAACAGAAGTTTTCATGATATTGAAAATACTAATACAATTTAAAAAAAGCAACATATGTTGGATGTGAACAAAGATATGTTAACTCAAAAGTCATGTTCTTGTCTTTCTGAAATCCACACTTTTTCTTCAAATCAGCCCATTTTCCTTTAAGAACAACATTAGCGGAAGCATGTGTTCCAAATTGTGTATACCTTCTTTCTGGATATACAATCACTTCTATAGAATAAACATTTTCATTAGTATAAACTTGAACACGTTCAAAACGATGTAGATTATGAGCTTGAACAAAACCACGTGGTATGGTCTGCAAAAAATAAGAAAGTATTTGTAAATAACAATTAATAATTTTAAAATAAATAAAATATAAGTTGTAAAGAGAAGATATGTAATTTACAATATATCCTTTAACAATAACATTTGTTGTCAATTTGGCATGAAACATCCTTGGTTGATTTTCAACTGGTACGAAATCAAATTTTGCAAATCCTACATTAAAAGAAAATTATCATAGAATATACTAAAAGTATAATTGATTGAATATAAATTATCTACTTTTTAAAATTTAACCTGAAGGTAACTTGACATCTTCATCATCAATATCTACCAAGTTTTCATCAAACACTTCTAACCGGAATTCTGAATTATATTCTATAAAACTCCATAGAAATATATAGCCTTCTTTGATTTCACAAAGTTCACAAATTTTCTCCCATTCCAAATCATAAAAACCGAAAGAATCACCATTAACCGACTGAGTCTTAACTTTGTATCTTCCATATTTAGTAGAAACATTAATCCTTGAAGAAGGATTAAAATTCATTTCATTTCGAATGGCATTAACATATTCAGAAGGAAGTGTCTGAAAAGAAAAATTATAATAATTAAGTGTTTTTGTATAATATAGTTTTAAAAAAGAATATATTAAATAAACTTAAAAAAGTTGTTAGTTTAATAAAATTACCATAAACTTCAAGGAATCTTTAGTTGCAAATGTTAAACATTTTGGTTCTTTAGAATAAAAATTCCTTGAGAATTCAATATCTGTAGGGCATCCATTCTGATCAAACTCATTAACTAATGAACAACCATAGTCTGTTTCAAGAAAGTATAAATAGAATCCATCTTGAACATTGAAATCTTCAAGATACTTAAGCCAACCAGGACCGTGTATCATACATTCAGAATTACCAAAGTCACTGATTTTGACAGTATATTGTTTTTTTGTAGTGTCTAAATAAGTAATACCAGGGGTTTCTTCATGTGTATGCAAGCCTTTAAATTCTTTGGGTAAAACCTGATAATTAACATCAAAAATCAACTTTACTATAGAAAATAATTATTCAATATTTATTTAGAAAATACTCATTCACTTTTATTTAAAATCTTACCAGACCATGCATAGCTGATTCATCTACCTTAAAAAGAAAATGGTATTCTTTAACCATTTCAGTATAACCTGTTAATTTAACCTATAAAAAAATAAATAGTCGTCAATTAAATATAAATGAAATTATTTTTCACATGTGAAAAAAAAAATCTACTTAAAAGCTAATTAACATTAACTTTTTTCTAATCGTCTAAGGATCTAAATATTAAACTACAAATTACTATATTCTTAAAATACATTAGTTTAATCAACAGATATTATAAAAATAAAAATAAAATTGCTTTTTTTTTTTAATCTAATCAACAGATATTTATTTTAATTATAATGTGCCTAAAAATTAACTATCTAAATAGGAAAAAAATTCGAAAAGATGCACACATAAAAACTTTAAAATTTTACTTAAAAAAAAAGGAGTAATAAAACTTACAGTAAAAAGTGGCTGGTTTCTTAATTGATCAAGTAGTTAATAGGTGAAGAGGAAGAGGATGGATATTTTTGGAGTTTGGCTACTAATGTGAAAAGTAAAACCTAATATGAAGAACCAAATAATATGTAATATTTGTAACGGCCTGGGCTTGGATGGGCTAAACAAAAGTTGTCAAGTTTAAAGAGTCCCTACTTAAGTCCATTATATATTTTACATTTTTTAACGGGCTTTGGCTTGGATGTGTTTTGAATTTTTATTTTCATAATTTTAACAAGTGAAATTTTTTTATTGTAACATGTAAAAATAATTTTCAAAACTTGTGTTTATTTTTGATTTATAACTTTTATATGCTTTTTTTTAATTTTTTATTCTCAAAATTTTACAAGTGAATTTTTTTTTTGTCAAAAAGTGAAATAATTTAACTTTAAACTTATTTTGTTTTTCACAAGTGAAAAAAACAAATTTGTTCTTTTTTAGAAAAGTTTTTCTAAGTGGTTATTTTTCGTAAGTTTCAAAATTGAAAAGATTTTATTTTTCATAAGTAAAAAACTAATCTTTTATACGTGCTTAAGTCCCAATAATCTTATAGAGCACCCAAAAGTCCAAAACTAGATCCATTATTATATTAACACAAAAGTTGAAGGGCAAAAATGTATTATTAAAAACTAATATTTTTAATAAAAAAATATCTGCAACAACTTTTTATACCGCATCTAATTAGATCTATCTTCATTTATTCTCTACATTTCACAAATTTCTCTCTCTATCTCACACAGTAAATTTTCTCAATTAAAACACGTACTAAATTCACACTCTGAATAGTTACAGCATCATTACTATGGTGAAGAAGAAAATCAGTGGATCTAAACGTTCTCGTAAGTTGTTTTTTAATTGTTTGTATGTTTTTTTATTCTTATAATTTATTAGTTTAAATTTATCTGAGTGTATTTGAATGATTGATATAATAGTTGTAAAGAAGTAATTCAATAGGTTATGTTTTTATGGCAAACTTTTGTAGCGTGAATCGTGTTTTAGATGTAGAAAAGAGTTTTAAGTATAGATTAGGTTATGCGTATAGTGTTTAAGTAATTGATGCAGTTTCTGTAATGCATTTATGCAATAGTTTCTTTTAATTAAGTTTATTTCTATACTCAATTTTTTATGTGAAATCTTATATTATTGTGTATTATATTTAAAACGCTTTGATTGTATCAGGTAAAGAGTCTCATGCTCTGAAGGTAAAATGCTTTGCACTGAAAGGATCAACAATTCGAGCTAAGGATATGATTTTCCTTAGTAGTATTAGCAGTAAGAAAAAGTATAATGATAATGGTAGCAGAGTTAAGTTTTTAAGTTCTGATGTCATAGAAGAAACTAAGAGAAAATTAATTAATGATTTTGATTTAGAAGCAATTTTAAGTTCTGATGTCATAGAGGAAACTAAGTCAAAAGTGGAAGTTAGTGATGGATGTGATAAAAAAAATTATGATAAAGCTAAAAAAAGAAAGAGAAAGAATAATGATTCAAAAAAACAGAAAGTTTATGATGAAGTTTGTGTTTCAGAAAATGAGTTTGTTGATGAATCAGAACTTTATGTTGAAGTTGACAAGTCTAAAATGATTAAGAAGAAGAATACTGTTTCTGTTGATGAAAAATCTGACTTTGATGATGGATGGTTATCTCTTAGAACAAGGTCTTCTCCAAAAGTTCTGTATAGTTTGATGAGTAAATTGACATTAGCTCAAAGAAAGGATTTAATTGAAATTTGTTTTGGATCGCTTTACAATATGGCAGTAGAAGAAATCCCAGTTAAAATAGGTCATTTTGTTGTTGACAATTTCTTTCCAAACGAGATGAAACTCAAGCTTCAGAATTACGATATAGAAATAACACCAGACTTAATTCATTCAGTTTTGGGTGTGCCTTTAGGAGGTATAGATTTTCATCATTTGGCTAAGAGAAGGGTTTCTGATTTAAGTCGAAGATGGTACTTGCAATTTATAGGTAGGTATCCAACACCTAAGAAAGTTGCTGATGTGGTCAAACAAACTAAAGTTGATGGAATTCTATTCAAATTGAGCATACTTGTTCTATTTTCAAAGTTTTTTGGATTAGGAGGAAAGGGTGAACAATGTAGGCCTCAAGAAATTCTCAAGTATATTTGTGAAGATACAAAAATTTCAAGTATAGATTGGTGCAAGTACGTGTATGACAGTTTGAAAGTCAGCAAAAAAGGTTGGGTGAGAGATGATTCTGCAATTTACTATTCTGGACCTCTGACAGCACTTATTGTAAGTGTTCATTTCAATACATTAATATATATATATATATATATATATATATATATATATATATATATATATATATATATATATATATATATATATATATATATATATATATATATATATATTTTTATCAATTGTTCACATGTGAAAATTTTATTTTATACTTTTTTTTATCTCATGATAGACAGTAATGGTAGTTTGAATTTCAATAGTAGTTTAATATTTCAAGAAAAAAAAATCATTTATGAAGAAAATTATATTTTAATTAGTAAGTTGCTTAAATAATACATGTTAATTTCTTTTTTATTCACATGTGAAATGTTTTTCATATATGAAAAAAATTGAGAATTTTTCTTCACATATAAATTTTTTTTTCACATATGAAAATTGAATACATGTGAATATTGTTTTTCATATTTTACTAAAATTAATTTCAAAAACAAAAATTCAAAAAAATAATTTTAGAAATTTTTTTTAAGATATGAAAATTATATAATTAGATTTTACTTTATACTTAATATTTAAAATTTTCACATATGAAATTTTTTTTTATTATTATTATTTTTTTTGAATTTTTTGAAAAATAATTACTCTTTTTTAATTTTGCAGCTTATTTATCTTCATTGCACGAAATGTGAATCAGTATGTTTGCGACGTGAAATTCCTGCAATATCTTTATGGACTACTGATATGATTAAAAAGAGGCAGAGTTTCGAAATTAATAATGGTGGTTTTGGTATTCTTGATAGATATGAAGATGGTATAAATGACAATGAGTTTTCAAGAAGAAAGGTTTGTTTTAATAATATTATATTGTAGTAATAATTTGTTTTAATAATATTATATTTATTTATTTATTTATTTTAATTTATAATTTTTTTTGAACAGTCGCAATCAAAACTGGATATATTGATCGGAAAGTTGATTTGCTTTACTCAATACTTAATGATTTGGAATATGATTTCACTTTATGGTTTAGTGAAGATCCAGATAATCCAAGCCTTAAAGAGATAAAGGTTAAGTTCATGAATTGTATTCGTAATATTGATCTGTATGGATATGATAAGGAAAAGATTTTAGATCTTTATGATAACGAAAGTGAAAAAGAAAAAGCTTTAGAGAATCAAGATGATGCATGTGAAGTGGACGATGTGCAAAGTTTTGATCATGATTGCTGGAATAGTGTATTGAGGAATTATGAAAAAGGTGAGTGCAGTCACGCAATAGGTCAATCAGATGAAGAAATGGTCAAAGATGTGGAAAAAGATTTCAATTTGGGTTTTAATACGTTTGAAGTTCCTTTTTTAGAAAGTGATGATACAGATAGAATTGATTGTGTGCAAATGATGAATAATGAATTGGATAAAATGTTCAATAAATATCACATAAAAGAATCAATAGGAGGTCTGAATGATTTTCAATTTTTTGCGGTTCCTGAAATTTTGAAAGAAGCTGAAAAGAAAATTGGTAAAAAGGTTACATTCTGCAAGGATATTGATGTTAAAACTCTTCCTACTCAAGGATTTTTTTGAAGAAGATGAAAAGAATATGATAGAAGTGGAAGTTTTTGAAAAGAAAGTTAAGCCTTTGGCATGCTTTAGTAGTCCCGTTGTTGTTTCATCGTCTTTTCCTCAGCATAGTTTGTTTGAAGCAACATCCTTTTTTTTGGGCTCTGAGTTTGAAACTAATACTGAGATTGAGGATGTAAAGCCAGTAATCAAAGAAACAACTATTAGATCTCCATTCAAATTTAGGCAGATTCTTCCAAATGTTGATTTGAAATTAGGAGAAGAGAGGGTTGCTGATACACTCTTCATGATGCTTGAACAAACTAGCCAAGTGTGAGTAATTTGTTAATAATTTTAACAGTTTTTTATTTTTTTCACTTGTGAAATTTATTTATAAATTCCAAAATTTTATATACTTTTTTTGCAGTGATGTGGTATATGAATCTATTTCATCCAAAACAAAGTTAATTCGTCTATCAATTGAGACGTTAGCTCCTGGACTGCGAGTAGATGCAGATGTTATAGGAGCATGGTCAGATGAGTTAAACTTTATGGAGCGTTTCAAATCTGCAGAACATCCATCTAGATATTTTTTCAGACCAAGTGTGGTAAGTCTTTTTTAATCATGTTGATTTTCTTCATATTAGAATATTTTGCCAAAGATTACTAGAATCTTGTAATTCAATTTTTATTTAGAGTCAGTTATTGACTATTATGTTTATTTTTATTCAGACAAAAGACATACTCAATAACTCTACAATATACCCTGAGAAGTATGAGGTTTTTAAAAAGACTTTACTTGGTGATTACCAAGCAAAGAGGATTGCAGCCTGTGAAAATTTCAAATTGGTATGGCTTTTTAATTTTATATAATATATTTTATTTTATTTTATAATTTTTTTTTATTTTCTTATTTTTTATTTTTTTTGAATCAGGTTTTCTTTCCTATTTGCTGTGCGGATCATTTCTTTTTGATATGTTTTGATTTGGTGAAACGTCAAGTTCTAATTATAGACAGTTCAAGTATTGATGAAGAAAATGAAAATAGATATTATTGTATTCCTGAACTTTTGGTAAGTAAAAATCATAAAATTTATATATATTTATATATTTTTATTATTATTTTTTTAAAATTTATGTTTATTTTTTTTTAAATTTATTTTCATTGGTTGGTCTTTCAGATTAAAATGTTTAAACAATTTCACTCTAAATACAATTCACCATGCATTGGATATACATTTGGAAAACTTATTGCTGAAAGATTCAAGATGCATTGGAGAACTGTTGATAATTATCTAGACGATGGAGTTTTTGTGATGTCTCATATGAATATGTATTTTGGTGAGAGTGAAAATGAATGGGATTATGGATTTCTGAAGGAATCTGACGAACAGACAAAGCAACTTGACTTACTCAGGTTTCTCACTTTTTCTTTAACATTTTTAATATACTATGTATTAAAATATTTAATTTTCATACCTTTTTCACATGTGAAATACTTTGAATAAATAAATAAATTTCTTTTTGTGACTGATTTTTTCACATGTGAAATAATTTGAAGAAATAAATTTTAATTTAATTTTTTATTTTTAATTTATAATTTTTGTAATGACTTTTTTTTTCTTCTTACCAGATCAAAATTTGCTGCAAGGTTAATTTTGTCAGAGAATAACAAATATAGGAATGATATTCTAAAAGAAGTTGCAGAATTCACTAAAATAAAGAAGTCCTTAAGAAAAGAACTTATCAAAGAAGCAGTTCAGAATAGAGATAAAAGATGCAATCTTTTTGAATAAATCTAAAAAACAACTGTATCCTTTTGTTAAGTGTTCAATATTGTTATGATAGTTTGTAAATAAACATGTTCAATATTGTTATGATAGTTTATGTTTTTTAATAAAGAAATGTAAAACAAATATTTATACAACACATAAATATGTTTAATGTTTCAAAATTAATTGTTACTAAATATGACTGCGACTTTTCAAAATTAACTGCTATTGAATATGACAGTGCATATTTCATGACTGGGACTTTCAAAAAAAAACATTTTATTTTAACAAGTAAATATAAAGAATATGATTTTGTTTTTTTTCACAAGTGAAAATAAAGAAGTTTAACATTTTATTTCACAAGTGACTTTTTGATTTGTTTTTATTTTCACAAGTGAAAATAAATTCATTTTAATCTGATTCTGTTTATTAACTAGTGAAAACCTTTTTTTTAGAACTGAAAATAAATTAACTTTGATTTTTTTTTCACAAGTGAAAAAAACATTAGACTTTTTATAATATTCAAATTAATTCACAGAGATAACATTAAATATTATATAAATTAATTTATTTTTGATTTGTTATTTTTTCACAACTAAATATATAATTAGTTATATTTGTTTCTTCTTTTTTACTAGTCAATATAAACTTAGTTTTTTTACGAAATTATCAACTGAATTAAATCCATGTTAATAAACTTTTTTTTTTCACAAGAGAAATTATTCCATAGTTGGATTTTATTTTTTTTCACAAGTAAAAATAATTTATCTTTGATTTTTGTTTTTGTTTTTCGCAAGTGAAAATAACATCATTTTTAATCTTAATCATCTGAGGAAATTTTTTTTTAATCAAAAGGGAAGTTATTCAATACACTTTTATTATAAATTGTATATCTTCTATTTTATTTGTATTCCTCATTTTTATTGTTTTTACTATTCCCCATATTTTTTTTTCTGACAAATACTTTATTTCTTTTTAATGTAATTAAATACACTGTACACGTACACGTTTGGTTTCCAAAAATTAGTTAATTAATTGTATGGGAAGTCTAAACAAAAATACACTGTACACGTTTGGTTACCAAAAATTAATTGTATTGGAAGTGTATTCAATAAATTAATCGTACGCCTTTTGTCTATATATACGTCTGTGCTTATCCTCTTTCATCACAATTCTTATTTTCTCTCACTTCATATCTAACCCATATCATCATCTTCAGATCTATTTTTCTCTCATCCAAACATAAATTAAAATGGAAAATTATTTTAGAACCCCAAATCTAGAGAGGTTGAAAGACGCCGCTTGTTCTGACGACCTGCTAAAGACATTTAAGTTTTTTTTTAAGCAACAGATGTTGGAGTTACAGGGTTTCATTAATAAGCTTGAGGAAGATTGTGAACAACTAAGAAGGCAGATTCAAAAGCAAGAAGAGTATCTTGGTGAATTGGAGATCTCCGGTGAAGATGCTACCTTGATTATTAAAATAATCAGTGATACATTGAAGAAGGACCGTTCTAGGCTTGTTGATTTGGATAAACTGATGATTAAGACCCGTAATGATATGTTTGAAAAGAAGCAAGATGTCGCCTATATCAAGCAGGAAATGAATGATAAAGAGTAGTCACTTTAGGGGTTTAATAGTTTTCTCTTATTTTAATTTTCTCAGTTTATGTATGTCCAAATTTTGAATTATAAAATATGTAATGGACCTTTTATTGAAATGAAGTTAATTTGTTATTATCTATTTATTTTTTCTTTTTAGAATAATTTTATTTTTTTCACAAGTGAAATTTTTTTATACATGAAATTATTCCATATGTGGATTTTATTTTTTTTCACAATTGATTTTTTTTTTTTAAAAACTGAAATAATTCTTTATGCGCATTTTTAATTTTTTCACAAGTGAAATTTTTTTATACATGAATTTTTTTTTAAAAATATCGCCTAAATTTAATTCTTATTAGTAAAACATTTTTTTTTCACAAATGTAATTATTCCGTATGTGGATTTTAATTTTTTTTCACAAGTGAAAAAAAATTTATTTTGCTTTTGTTAACCTAATTTTTATTAAAAAAAATTAAATATGATTTTATTTTTTAAGTATTGTATGTGGTTTATTTTAATATGTGTTTTTTGAAACTTTTTTGTTTTATTATAATATTTACAAGAAAAAAAAAATTATATCTCGAAATAAAGTATGAAATTTTACTAAACAACATTTCTTAATATTTTTTTGGGCTTTAGCTTTGTTGGGTTTAACTTTGTTGGGCTAAATATAATTTATCTACAAATGATATTTGTTAGTCTTTAGCTTTGTTTCACGTGACATATAATATTCCTTTCAAAAAATCTTTATAGTCTCTCTCTAAAATAAAAATTAGATCTACACACACACACTACACATAAAAAAAGAAACCCACAAAGTTTACATGAAATCCACAACACCATCCACCACCAACCACCCACCAACCACGTTACTCATCTGATTGATGATAAGGATGAAGAATAAAAGTTTTAAAGGTATTTTAATAATATTTTACATTAAATCTGTTTATATGTTATCCATACGTCTACTTAGATCTGGATATGTATACTTTTTACTAAATCTGTTTGTTGTTACAGATCAGTATGTCTATTTATAAGTGATATGTCTATTTTATGTGTAGTTAGATCTGTATGTCTATTTATAAATGATATAAATGATTATTTTATGTGATGACGTCATCGTAAATGATGTATCAACTATGTATTTGTGTTATAGTTATTGATTTTATTTGCTGACGTAAGTGTAATATAAGCTGTTTTTATCAATAATCATTATGCGTCTAACTGTAGTTAGAAATATTTAGTTTATGTCATCAAAATAATTCATTCTCATGTGAAAATATTTTTCATGAAAATATTATTTATTTTTCACATGTGAAAATATAGATTAGTATTCTAAATTTTAGATGACCTTTTAGCTGAAATGTTTACATGAATATTATATATTTAGCTTATATGTTTTCACATGTGAAATATTTTTCACATGTGATTATAAGGTGTTTTATATGACTATTACAAACTCATGTTAAATGTTTTCACATTTGGTTATAATATGTGTTTGATTACTTAGAAATTTAGATTTAATAATTTAGCTTAGATTAGCTCAAACATGATTATAAGTTGTGTTTAGCTAAAATTTTTTCACATGTAAAAATTTAGCTGAAATATTTTCACATGAGAAATGTGTAGTGTATTTTGAGAATTATTCCAATATAGTGATTTTTGAATTTGTTATACTTAACAATTTATGTTATACATTTTCTTATGGACATGTAGAACTGTTTTAGCTTACTAAATGTTTATTTTTATACATAGATTTAAGATTATTTCATATGTGTAAATAATTATTAGTACATTTTTCTGAATTGTTTATTAGTAAATAAATGTTCTGAAGATAAAAAGCTTTGGATGATGTATCAACTATGAATTTTTAACAAGTTATTGATCTGATTTGCTAACGAAAGTTTTGATTATAATCTGTTTTGATCTATAATCATTATCCATCTAATTGCTGTATAAACTATATTGTTTATGTTATCAAAACAATTCATTCCATCTGAGTAATATTTATTAAAATTTTATTTATTTTTCACATGTGAAAGTGTAGATTACTATTCTAAATTTTAGATAAGCTGAAATGTCTAATTGCTGTATAATTATTTTGTTTTCACATGTGAAATATTTTCACATGTGATTATAAGGTGTTTTATATTACTATTATAAACTCATTTAAAATGTTTTAACATGTGGTTATAATACGTGTTTGATTAATTTAAAATTTAGATTAAATAATTTAGCTTATATTATCTTAAACGTGATTATAAGTTGTTTTTGCATAAATTTTTTCACATGTTAAAATTTAGCTGAAATTTTTTCACATGTGAAATGTATAGTGTATTTTGAGAACTATTCCAATATAATGATTTTTAAATTTGTTATACTTAATACTTTATGTTATATATTTTCTAATGGACATGTTGAACTGTTTTAGCATACCAAATGTTTAATTTTATATGTAGATTTGAAATTATGTCAAATGTGATAATAATTATTAGTTCATTTTTCTAAATCATTTATCAGGTAAAAAGTATGATGTTCTGAAGGTAAAACGCTTTGGAATGAAAGGATCTGGAATTAAAGCCAAGGATTTAATTTTTCTTAATAGCATCAACAGTAAGAAAAATTATAAAACATCTGATTCTAATGAGATCAGTAAGAAAACATGTAAGTCTGATAACGTCGAGGAAACGAAGAGAAGATTAATTCAAGAATTTGATTTAGAAGCATTGTTAAATTCATCAGATGCTACGATTGTCAAGGTTAATAGAGTTTCTGGTAATCCAGAGGAGGAATTTCTCGATGATAAAGGAAATAATGATAATGCTAAAAAGAAGAAGCGTAAGAACAATGTTTCGAAAAAGCAGAAAGTTCATGAGCAAGGTGGATTTGAAGGTATGTTTGTTGAAAAGTTGGAACTTCATATTGAAGTTGACAAATCAAAGAAAATTAAGAAGAATAATACTGTTTCTGTTGAAGGTAATACTTTGAACGATGATGGATTGTTGTCACTTAGAACCAGGGCTTCTCCAAAAGTTATTAATAATTTGATGAAGAATTTGACATTAGGTCAAAGGAAGAATTTGATTGATATGGGGTTCGGATCGCTATATGACATGGATATAGAAGAAATACCAGTCAAAATAGGTCATTTTGTTGTTGACAAATTCATTGATAGTGAGATGAAGCTTAAGCTTCGGGATTACGATATTGTCATAACACCAGAGTTGATTCATAAAGTTTTGGATGTTCCATTAGGAGGAATTGATTTTAATGATTTGGATAAGATTAGACGATCTGATTTAAGTGAAAGATGGTACTCGCAATTTGGTAGTATTAGGTATCCAACACCTAACAAAGTTGCTGAAGTGGTTCAAAAAACTGATGTCGAAGGAATTTTATTCAATTTGAACATACTCGTTTTATTTTCAAATTTTTTTGGATTAGGAGGAACGGCTGGTCAGTGTAGGCCTCAACAAATTCTGAATTATATACATGAAGATACGAAAATTGAAAGTATTGATTGGTACAAATATGTGTTTGACTGTTTGAAAGCCAGCAAAGAAAATTGGGTTAGAGATGGTCCTGATAATTATTCTAGTCACTATTCTGGTCCTCTGACAGCGCTTATTGTAAGTGTTCATTTTCATAGATTATTATTATTTCTAAAAATATATGTGAAAATATAAATTTTTTTTAATAGTTAAATTGTTTAATTTGATTTTATTTTTTGCTTTTTAAGTTTTATGACAAGTGAAATAAAAAAAACTCAGAGATAAAATTATATGTATATTAGTATATGGATGACGTCAATTATATGTATATTATTAAATATATATGAGTAAAAAAATTTTCACAAGTCAATTTATTCTGTATATTAAATTTATTTTTTAATTTGTTTATTTTTCATAATTTTTTCAGATGTTAAATTTTTTTTATACTTAAATATAGTTTATTGTTTTACTTAAAGTTGTTTAATTAGATTTTATTTTATGATTTATATATTTTTTTTAATTTAGTTTGCTAATATTATTTAATTTTTTTGAAAAGTAATTATTATTGTTCAATGTTGCAGCTAATTTATCTTCACAGCACAAAATGTGATTCAGTATGTTTGCGTCATGAAATTCCTTCAATCAATTTTTGGACTACTCAAATGATTAAAGATAGGCAGGCTTATGAAATTCGTAATGGCGGTTTTGGTATTCTTGATAGATATGAAGAGGATATAAATGAACCTGATTCTTCAAAAAGAAAGGTTTGTTTTAATATAAAATTATTAACATAATTAGATAATATTAGATACAATTATATTATTATTATTTTTATTTATATATTTTTAATTTTTTAAAATAGTTGGTCATGGATAAACTTGAAAAGAAAGTTGATTTGCTGGATTCAATAGTTACTGAATTGGAATACGATTTCACAACGTTGTTTAGTGAAGATCCAGATAATCTGAGACTTAAAGAAATAAAAGCTAAGTTCAACATGTGTATTCGTAATATTGATCTGTATGGAGATGATGTTAAGGGAAAGAGTTTAGTTATTTATGATGATGAAAGCGGAAAAGATAAAGATTGTGTTCGGAATTTAGATCTTTGTGTAGATGATGTGGAGAATAATGGAGATATCTATAATGATTTGCAGAATTATGATTTGGTTGAAGAAAGTGAAAATGATGATTCAATTGGATTAGAAAACAAGAATTTAGATGTTTGGAATTATGATATCGTTGATGATGATGATCAATATGATGATGGCTTTAGGTTGTATGAAAAAGGGCAGTGCAGCCACGCAACTGATGGTGATTGCGGCAATGATGATGAAGATGGAAGGAATAATTTTTACAAGAATTATGAAACAGGCCAGTGCAGTCACCTAACAAAAGAGTCAGATAATGAAATTTTAAAAGATATGAATTATGATAAAGAAAAAAATGATAAAAAAGGTTTTAAAGTATTTGAAGTCCCTGAAGTTGAAACTGTTGCTAAGGTTAAAGAAGGAATTAGTTGTGTTCAACTTTTAGAAGAAGAAATGCATAATGTTTTGGAGAAAAGTGAGTTGCAGTACGAAAACAAAATAACCTTTTGCGAAGATGGTTTTAAAAATTTTGGGATTCCAGAATTTTTTAAAGAAGCTGAACAGAAAATTCCTTTTTCTCCATATAGCATTGGTAAAAATGATACTTTTGATAAAGATCTTGATGCTAAGATGTTGAATAAGGATGAATTTGAAGATGAAAAAAGAGTAAAAGCTTTGGCAAGCTTTGCAAGTCCTGTTGTTGTTTCTAAGAAGGTTACTTTTGGCAAAGATGTTGATGCTAAGATGTTGAATAAGGATGAATTTGAAGATGAAAAAAAAGTAAAAGCTTTGGAAAGCTTCACAAGTCCTGTTGTTGTTTCTAAGAAGGTTACTATTGACAAAGATGTTGATGCTAAAATGTCGAATGAGAATGAATTTGTTGATGGAAAGAAAGTTAAACATTTGCCACGCCTTAGTAGTCCATTTGTTGTTTCATCATCATTTCCACAACATAGTTTGTTTGAAGGACCATCCTTTTCTTTGGGTCCTGAGTTCGAAATTGATCCTGAGACAGAAGATGAAAAGCCAGTAATCAAGGATATATTAATTAGACAAAATCCTAGGCGTGACGTTGGTATTGCAGCACATTCAAAGTCTCCATACAAAGTTAGGCAGATTTTACCAAATATTCCACTAAAACAATCAGAAGAAAGAGTTGCTGATACACTCTTTATGATGCCTGAAGATACTAATCAAATGTGAGTAATTTCTTAATAATCTTAAGAGTTTTTTGTTTTTTCACTTGTGAAACTCATTAATAGTTTCAAAAATGTATATATATATATATTTTTTTTTTGCAGTGATTTGGTATATAAGTCTAGTTCAACGAATACTATGTTATTACGATTATCACTAGAATCATTAGCTCCTGGATTAAGAGTAGATGAAGAGGTTATAGGAGTATGGTCGGATGTGTTGAACTTTATGGAACGTTTCAGAGCTCCAGAATCTCCATCTAGATATTTCTTCAAACCAACAATTGTAAGTTTTTTTTAATTATTTCTACTTCAGTGATGATATAAGGGTATTTATTTAATTTTAATTTTTTTTTTAAATTTTCATTGAGTATGAGAATATAGTTTTCTATAGTATTATTATTTTTCTTCAAATTTTAAAATGTGCAGTTTTTCTTCACTAATGCAAGTTTTGTAATTATTATTTTTAGACAATATTTGAAATGTATATATTATTGTATTATTTTTTTTAAGTTTATAAACAATTTTTTCATTTGCGAAAAAATTATCTTGAAATGGTTTTTGTTTTGTATGTTGTATATTATACCATTATTTGTTCTTCAGTTTTAATTTAGAAACGATTAATTGTTTGTCTATGTTTACTTTATTTACTTGGTTTGAAATGTATTGTTTATTTTAGATACAATTTTTTAGAATCTTGTACTACAGTTTATATATTTGAGTAAATTGTTGATTATTATCTTTAATTTTTTATACAGACAAAAGACATACTCAATGTAAAAACTGACTTTGCTGAGAAATATGATGACTTTGAAAAAGTTTTGCTAAGTGATTACCATGCAAAAAGGATTGCATCATCTGGAAATTTCAATTTGGTATGGTTTTTTTATTTTCTATTATTTTTTATCAAATATGTACTTTATAATATTATTTGAATTTTTATTTATTTATTTTCAGGTTTTTTTTCCGATTTGCTGTGTAGATCACTTCTTCTTAATATGCTTTGATTTGAAGAAACATAAAGATGTAATTATAGACAATTCAAGCATTGATGAAGAGATTGAAACTAGATATTGTTCAATTCCTGAACTTTTGGTAAGAAAAAATTTAAATACATATTTATATTTATTATTATTATTTTAATTTTTATATTATCATTTATTATTTTTTATTATTATTTGCAGATTAAAATGTTTGCAAAATTCCACACCAAATACAGTTCACCAAGCATTGGTTTTTCATTTCAAAGAGTTATTGCAAAAAGATTAAAGATTGGTTGGAGAACTAAGGATAATCATATTGACGATGGTGTTTTCTTAATGTCACATATGAACATGTTTTTCGGTGAGAATGAGAGCAAATGGGATTATGGACTATCAAAGGAATCTAAGGAGCAGACAAAGCAACTTAACACTCTACGGTTAGTCACTTGTCTTTCAAAGATTAAATGTGCTTTATATTAAAATATTTTATTTTTTTTATGCGTTTACACATGTGAAATACATTTTTATTTGTATTTTTTTTCCTTTATTTTACAGATTTTTAATGATTTTTTTTCCTCTTGTTATCAGATCAAAATTTGCTGCCAGGATTATTTTGTCAGATAATAATTTGTGCAGGAATGATTTTCTTAAAGAAGTTGCAAAATTCAGCATAATTGAAAAGAACTCAAGAAAAGAACTTATTCAAGCAGCAGTTAAGAATAGAAACCAAAGATGCAATCTTTTGGAGCAGTTGTAATTCTTTCTAGTTTTTCGATTATAACAACCTACATTTGTCATTTGATCCGTAGAAGTTTCCCAAGTTATAAATTTCGTTATAGCATATTTTATGTTCGATAAATGTTGCTCTTGTCTAAACATTTCAAAATTTTATCTTGTTATGAATTTTTTATTAAATGGAAAATGTTTTGCTTTTGAATGTTTAACTTCCTGTTATTTTGTAAACTTACAATATTTTATTAAATGAATTATTTTTTACAAGTGTAAAATAAATATCTTAAATTTTTTTTAAGAAAGAACTTTAATATTTTTTTTTACATTTGAAAATTATTTATTAAATAAATATAATTTTAAATAAATAACTTTATATATTTCACAAATGAAAATAAATTCAATTTTATTTGAATAATGAATTTTTTTTGTCATAAGTGAAAAACTTTATTTTCACAAGTGAAAATAAATTCTGTGCATGTGTAGTTTTATTTTCTAGTTTTAATGTTCACAAGTGAAAAACTTTATTTTTTCCATCAAAATGCATATAAAAGTTTCAGAAATCTATATCTTGATACTCTTTCTTCAGAGAATCATATATTAACAATGTTGAATACAAAAATTAACTTTGATTTTTGTATTATTTAACAAGTGAAATACATTCACTTTAATTTTTTTTTCACAAGTGAAAATGAATTCAGTTTTTTCACATTTTTAAATAAATACAAAGAGATAAGATTAAATTTGTTTTTGCAATTAATATTTACAATTTAATTTTGAAAAATAAGAAACCACGCTTGACTATGAGACTTTAAAAATTCCCTAGTACTAATTCAATTAACCTAGACTGGATCAAAAATTAAAATAGAATTTTCATTAATCATAAGACTTTTTAATTTTCAAAAATTATACGACTTTCACATGTGAAATATAAAAGCAGTTATGAAAGCAGTTTTTAAGTTGACAAATATGATGGCAGTTATTGTTTTAAAAGTAGTTTTTTCTGGAAAATGCATTCTGTATTAAATGGTGCCTGTTAGTTATCCCTCTTGGCATCTATATATTTACTGTAACTTCCACTATATTTCACATAAACAAATTGAAAATACTCTCATCAGAAAATAACTTCGCATCATAATTAAATATGTCTTCTTCCAACACAGATAGTTCATCCAAAAAAAGGTCTGCAACTGACGCACTTTTGGAGTTCAAGACAGAAAAATCTGAAAAGTATGACTTATCCTTTTATTTATTTTTTATTTAATAAAAAATTCAGTAAAGAGTAATTGATGTCATGTATATGCTTTCTTATTGATTTTCAGAAAAGAAAAAATTGAAGTAACAAATGACAACAAAACTGATTCCGAAAAAGGTATTTTCATATTAAATATAAGTTCAAATCTAAATATGCATATTATATGATTCATATCTTTGTAACAGGTGTGATTGAGGACAAAAACACCAACCCTAAAAAAGATGAGACTGTATGGGATTCTGATGAAACTTACATACAATGGGAAAATGAATTCGAGATACCGATATTGCTAAAGGAAGTTGAACAAGAAGAAGATAAAAAACGTAAGAGACTTCTTGCAGAAGATCAAGCCAAACAGCTTGCAAATATGCCTCGAATCAATTTATTTGAAGATGCAAAATCGGAAGATGTTGAAGATGAGGAAACTGAACCAGAAGATGTTGAAGATTTTGATTATGAGACTGCATATTTACGATTATCTCAGGATTAGAAATTCAACTTTTAATTTAAGTATATGTAATTCATTTTTAAATTTTAATTTACTTTTGAACTTATGTAATTTCAAATTTGGATTTAAGTGAATGAATCATATTTATATTATATTCAATAATTTCATCACAAGTGATAATAAAGAATTTTAACTTTTATTTGAAACTTTTATTTTTTTTTCACAAATGAAAAAAACGAAATTTAACGTTTTTGTTTTCTTCACAAGTGAAAAATAATTACGTCTCTTCAAATTTTCTGGAAAAAAAATTAACTTTTTTTTTGTTTTTTCACAAGTGAAAATAAAGAAGTTTAACGTTTTTATTTCCTTCACAAGTGAAAAATAATTAAATTTTTGTTTTTTCACAAGTGATAATAAACAAGTTTAATGTTTTTTGTTTTTTCACATGTAAAAAATAATTCTTTTTATTCAAATTTTAATGAAAAAGATTAATCTTTTTTTATTTTGTTTTCTGCACAAGTGATAAAAAAGAATTTTTATATGAAACTTTTAATTTTTTTCACAAGTGAAAATAAAGAAGTTTAATATTTTTTGTTTTCTTCACAAGTGATTAATAATCACGTTTCTCCAAATTTATCTTTTTTATTATGTATTTTCACAAGTGAATATAAAGAAGTTTAACATTTTTTTATTTTTTCACAAGTGAAAAATAATCCCTTCTATTTAAAATTCCATGAAAAAAATTAATCTTTTTTGTTTTTGTTTTCTTCACAAGTAAAAAAAAAGAATTTTAACTTTCATTTGAAAATTTTATTTTTTTTCACAAGTCAGAATAAAGAAGTTTAACGTTTTTGTTTTCTTCACAAGTGACAAAATAATTACATTTTTTCAAATTTTTTTGAAAAAATTTATCTTTTTTATTATGTTTTTCACAAGTGAAAAAAAACAAGTTTAATCTTTTAATTCAAATTTTAATGAAAAAAATTAATCCTTTTTATTTTGTTTTCTGCACAAGTGAAAATAAAGAATTTTTATATGAAACTTTTATTTTTTTTGACAAGTGAAAATAAAGAAGTTTAACGTTTTTGTTTTCTTCACAAGTGAAAAATTATTACGTTTCTCTAAATTTATGTTTTTTATTATGTTTTTTCACAAGTGAAAATAAAGAAGTTTAACATTTTTTTGTTTTTTCACAAGTGAAAAATAATTTCATTTTATTCAAATTTCCATGAAAAAAATTAATCTTTTTTATTTTATTCTCTTCACAAGTGAAAATAAAGAATTATAACTTTTATTTAAAACATTTAGTTTTTTTTTCACAAGTGAAAATAAAGAAGTTTAACGTTTTTGTTTTCTCTTTACAAGTGAAAAAAAATTACGCTTCTTCAAATTTTCAGTAAAAAATTTATCTTTTATATTTTGTTTTCTTCACAAGTGAAAATAAAGAATTTTAACTTTTATTTGAAACTTTTAGTTTTTTTTTCACAAGTGAAAATAAAGAAGTTTAACGTTTTTGTTTTCTTCACAAGTGAAAAATAATTACGTTTCTTCAAATTTTCAGTAAAAAATTTATCTTTTTTATATTGTTTTCTTCACAAGTGAAAATAAAGAAGTTTAACGTTTTTGTTTTCTTCACAAGTGAAAAATAATTACGTTTCTTCAAATTTTCAGTAAAAAATTTATCTTTTTTATTTTGTTTTCTTCACAAGTGAAAATAAAGAAGTTTAACGTTTTTTTTGTTTTTTCACAAGTGAAAAATAATTCCTTTTATTCAAATTTTCATGAAAAAAATTAAGCTTTTTTATTTTGTTTTCTTGACAAGTGAGAATAAAGAATTTTAACTTTTTTTTAAACTTTTTGTTTTTTTTTTCATAAGTGAAAATAAAGAAGTTTAACGTTTTTGTTTTCTTCACAAGTGAAAAATAATTACGTTTCTTCAAAATTTGAGTAAAAAATTTATCTTTTTCATTTTGTTTTCTTCACAAGTGAAAAATAATTCATTTTATTCAAATTTTCATGAAAAAAATAAATCTTTTTTATTTTGTTTTCTTCACAAGTGAAAATAAAGAATTTTAACTTTTATTTGAAACTTTTAGTGTTTTTTCACAAGTAAAAATAAAGAAGTTTAACGTTTTTGTTTTCTCTTTACAAGTGAAAAATAATTACGTTTCTTCAATTTTCATGAAAAAAATAAATCTTTTTTATTTTGTTTTCTTCACAAGTGATAATAAAGAAGTTTAACGTTTTTTTTGTTTTTTCACAAGTGAAAAATAATTCCTTTTATTCAAATTTTCATGAAAAAAATTAATCTTTTTTATTTTGTTTTCTTCACAAGTGAAAATAAAGAATTTTAACTTTTTTTTGAAACTTTTTTTTTTCACAAGTGAAAATAAAGAAGTTTAACGTTTTTTTGTTTTTCTCACAAGTCAAAAATAATTCATTTTATTCAAATTTTCATGAAAAAAAATAAATCTTTTTTATTTTGTTTTCTTCACAAGTGAAAATAAAGAATTTTAACTTTTATTTGAAACTTTTAGTTTTTTTTCACAAGTAAAAATAAAGAAGTTTAACGTTTTTGTTTTCTTCACAAGTGAAAATAAAGAAGTTTAACGTTTTTTTGTTTTTTCACAAGTGAAAAATAATTCCTTTTATTCAAATTTTCATGAAAAAAAATTAATATTTTTTATTTTGTTTTTTTCACAAGTGAAAATAAAGAATTTTAACTTTTTTTTGAAACTTTTTGTTTTTTTTTCACAAGTGAAAATAAAGAAGTTTAATGTTTTTGTTTTCATCACAAGTGAAAAATAATTACTTTTCTTCAAATTTTTAGTAAAAAATTTATCTTTTTTATTTTGTTTTGTTCACAAGTGAAAATAAAGAAGTTTAACATTTTTTTGTTTTTTCACAAGTGAAAAATAATTTCATTTTATTCAAATTTCCATGAAAAAAAATTAATCTTTTTTGTTTTTGTTTTCATCACAAATGAAAATAAAGAATTTTAACTTTTATTTGAAACTTTTATTTTTTTTTCACAAGTGAAAATAAATAAATTTAACGTTTTTGTTTTCTTCACAATTGATAAATAATTACATTTTTTGAAATTTTCTAGAAATAATTTATCTTTTTTATTATATTTTTTCACAAGTGAAAATAAACAAGTTTAATGTTTTTTTATTTTTCGCATGTGAAAAATAATTCCTTTTATTTAAATTTTAATGAAAAAGATTAATCTTTTTTATTTTGCTTTCTGCACAAGTTAAAATAAAAGAATTTTTATATGAAACTGTTATTTTCTTTTCACAAGTGAAAATAAAGAAGTTTAACATTTTTGTTTTCTTCACAAGTGATAAATAATTACGTTTCTCCAAATTTATCTTTTTTATTATGTATTTTCACAAGTGAAAATAAAGAAGTTTAACATTTTTTATTTTTTCACAAGTGAAAAATAATCCCTTTTATTTAAAATTAAATGAAAAAAATTAATCTTTTTTGTTTTTGTTTTCTTCACAAGTGAAAATAAAGAATTTTAACTTTTATTTGAAACTTTTATTATTTTTCACAAGTCAGAATAAAGAAGTTTAATGTTTTTGTTTTCTTCACAAGTAAAAAATAATTACATTTTTTCAAATTTTTTAGAAAAAATTTATCTTTTTTATTATGTTTTCACAAGTGACAAAAAACAAGTTTAATGTTTTTTTGTTTTTCACATGTGAAAAATAATTCCTTTTATTCAAATTTTAATGAAAAAGATTAATCTTTTTTATTTTGTTTTCTGCACAACTGAAAATAAAGAATTTTTATATGAAACTTTTATTTTTTTTTCACAAGTGAAAAATAAAGAAGTTAAACATTTTTGTTTTCTTCACAAGTGATAAATTATTACGTTTCTCCAAATTTTTCTTTTTTATTATGTATTTTCACAATTGAAAATAAAGAAGTTTATCATTTTTTATTTTTTCACAAGTGAAAAATAATCCTTTTTATTTAAAATTAAATGAAAAAAATTAATCTTTTTTGTTTTTGTTTTCTTCACAAGTGAAAATAAAGAATTTTAACTTTTATATGAAACTTTTATTATTTTTCACAAGTCAGAATAAAGAAGTTTAATGTTTTTGTTTTCTTCACAAGTAAAAAATAATTACATTTTTTCAAATTTTTTAGAAAAAATTTATCCTTTTTATTATGTTTTTCACAAGTGAAAAAAAACAAGTTTAATGTTTTTTTGTTTTTCACATGTGAAAAATAATTCCTTTTATTCAAATTTTAATGAAAAAGATTAATCTTTTTTATTTTGTTTTCTGCACAACTGAAAATAAAGAATTTTTATATGAAACTTTTATTTTTTTTTCACAAGTGAAAATAAAGAAGTTTAACATTTTTCACAAGTGAAAATAATTTCAAGTTTATTCATATTTATCACCTAAATTCAGAGATAAGATTAAATGCATAAGTGATTTTTTTTTCACAAGTGAAAATAAATTCAGAATAAATGGACAATTGAAAATTATTTCACATATGAGAGTAAATATATTTTCTTCAAAGTGCATATAAAAACTATTGAAATCACTATCTTGATGCTCTATCTTCAGAGTATCATATTATTATCTTTAATGTGCAGTTCTTTTTCTCTAGTGTCTTCTGAAAGTCTTCTTTTCTTCTTGAATCAATCACTGTACACTGTTGAATCACTATCGTACGCAATTTCAATTTCATTCCATATGCAGTTTCTACTGTCATGTCTCCTACGCTTTCTACATTTTTTTACAAAATCTTCTCTTCTTCTTCAAATGGTCTCTTGCTTTCTCCAAATCACTTCTCATTCTTTTAGAAACATCACCATCTCCTTTTGTTTTACACCTATCTGGATTCTGAACAACATTGGTATCTGGTTTTTCTACTCCAAGCTGAATGTTAAATATCTCCTTCTTACTTAAGGGCTTAGCATTTGGATTTGCTTCTTCAACTTCAGTCTTTAGTCTTTTAATACTCTCCACATATTCAGTTAGCTTTGGTATATCTTTTGCCAAAATGTTCAGGCAATAATCTACTGCAGAATAAGCTGTACTTGAAAGCTCCATAATTTTATCTCCTTCTGTGTTATTCAGATTTCTTTTTTTTCTAATATCTGGTGGCAATATGTCTCGCATCCATCGTCGTAATATGCATTTCTCAGGAATAACTTCTATTGCTTTTCCTTTCATAACACAAAATATATGCCTACACAAGTATCCAAATCTTGCAAAGTTCATGCAAGAACATACCATAGTCCCATCTGATATATCAATTGACACCTACATGTTCAAAAATAAAATTAAAATATTAATTTGATTTTTATAAAGTAAAAGTATAAAATATTTTTTCACAAGTAAAAATAATTTCAGATTAAATGTAGATTTGGAAAAATATTAGGTTTTTTTTTCACATGTGAAAGTAAATTAAAAAATTTACTAACTTCAAGACAAAATGCATAAATGAAATTTCTATTTTTATTAAATGCATAGTTATAAGTAAATGATAAAATTGCCTAATTAAAAGATCAATTGCATAGTTGAAAATTCATATTACCACATCCATCATTTTTATATAAATTTCACATGTGAATAATATTATTTTTTATTTTATCAGCATGTGTTATAATTCAAATTTCTACAATCTACATTTTATAGATTTTTCATATGTGAAAAATACCATTAATTAAAAAAAAAAAAATTTGTAACAATAAGACATACCTTGAAACGTAGCTCTTTCTTTTCGCTATCCCTTTTGTTTTGTATTTCATTTTCTCCAAAATTATACTTTTTCTTTGTCTTCGTTGGCTTGATTTCTCTCAATTCTTTAATTGTCAGAACTTCAAACCCATCAACTTTATCCTCAGAAATTTGATGACAATCATAAACAGCAGAGTTAATTTCATCTTGAATCAGCAAGAAAATTGTCCTTGTGTACTTCTTAGCAGCATTGCGTTCGATTTGCAATTTGGTTTTGAATCTGGGTACTTTTTGAATTGTTTCATTATCAAGAACTTCTTGATTATGCCTTTGTCTTTCCATAGCAGATTCAAAGCCCATCATGAAGTTTAACAATGTTGATCCTCTGCTTGCGAAATTTTGAAAAAATGAATTCTCACTCTCTGATCTTGATGTTGTTCTCATAAGCCCACATAATGCAACATCTTTAAAATAAGCTGGAATCCACCTCTCTCGTATTTCAAACATATCTGATAACCATTTGTTTTCTTGCAGATTGAATTCTGTAATCATCTGCAACCATTTTGCTTCAAACTCTTCTGGACCAATATACAGACTCCAAACTAATCTATGAAGCCTTCTCCTAAAAGTACCATTGTCCAGAATTGTTTTGCAAATCTGAAGATTACACACAAAGATAATGTACTCAATATTTAAGTGACCTAATTAAAATATTAAGTTTGATATTTAAACAATTTAAAGAATTTTATTTTCACAAAGACTTACACTTAAAACTTCAAAAAAATAAATACTTTCTTATTTGTTAAATTATTATTTTATCATTTGAAGACAGTATATTTTATTGTCTTACCTTTAATGGAAGCTTATTTGTTATGTGCCACATACAAAGTCTATGTTTTGATTCTTTAAACACCGCTGCAATAGCTTTCCTCATTGCAGGATCTTGATCAGTGAAAACCAATCTTGGTTGTTTTGAAAATGCCTTTAAGAAACATCTGAGCAACCAAATGTATGATTTTGTCGTTTCATTAGATAGCATTCCAGCACCAAATGTGACACACTTTATGTGGTTGTCAATTCCCGTGAAAGGTACAAATACCATGTTATATCTACATAAAACAACTTAATTAATACTTTTTTCACAAGTGAATATATATTATACAAAT
Organism: Artemisia argyi; assembly: GCA_030686995.1. Lineage (NCBI taxonomy): Eukaryota > Viridiplantae > Streptophyta > Magnoliopsida > Asterales > Asteraceae > Artemisia > Artemisia argyi. Next base: position 91,303,244 of record CM060687.1, read on the forward strand.
TATTTCAATTTAATATATTCGTAATTTCAAAATTTCACAAGTGAAAGGTACAAAAACCATGTTATATCTACATAAAACAACTTTATTAATACTTTTTTCACAAGTGAATATATATTATACAAATTATTTCAATTTAATATATTCGTAATTTCAAAATTTCACAAGTGAAAGGTACAAATACCATGTTATATCTACATAAAACAACTTTATCAATACTTTTTTCACAAGTGAAAATATGTTATACAAATTATTTCAATTTAATATATTCGTAATTTTCAAAACTTCACAAGTGAAAGGTACAAATACCATGTTATATCAATACTTTTTTCACAAGTGAAAATATGTTACTTGTATGTAAAAAAAGAAAAAAAATATTATAATCAAAACAAAAATTCAAATAAAACAAATGCAATTCATATAAAAGGAATTAATTAATTAAAATAAAAGAGAACATACTTGTTGGTCCTGAAAGTTGCATCAAAAGATATAGTATCTCCAAATTCTTTGTAATTATATTTGGCCATCTCATCTGCCCAAAAGAGTGAATCCAGCTGGCTGTTTACAACAGAATACTCAAAAGAAAAATTTGCAACATTTTTTTTTTCTGTTTTCCATCTTGTTAATCAACATCTGTGCGTCACTATCACCAATATGACTGTTCAAGTCCCTTGTATGATTCCTAAACTCAGTCTCTGTTGCATCAACTGAATCATATCCTCCATTCGTAGCTGCATAAAGGTGATGTGCTCTTGTTGCACCTATATTCGTCCCTCCTAGTTGTTGCATGTAAATTTTTTGTTTGTGATTCATTTTTCTCTTCTTTTTTGTCAGATTTCTATACACTACAGGAATGAATGTATGATTATGTTTTTCTTCAAAATCATACAATTCATATATTGTATGACTATCATTAAGCTTAAATTTAACCCTTGCCATACATCCTGTCCTTGAAATACTTGACGTTCTAATCTGAGTTTCACTAGTTTCTTCACTCAATGTATCCTTATTAACACCTTTTGCCAATCCTTCCCTGTTGCAAACCAAATATTTTCTTTCCACAATACCACTTTTCAGAGTATTTTGTGTTGATAGCCTAACACCAAAACCTGCTTTATCAGCATAGTTTTCATACATTCTTATGCATTCCTCTATAGATGTGAACTCTTTCCCAATTTTCGGTGTCTCAGATTCATCAACAATTGGCTTGTAAAGAAAAATTCCATCTTCTACTTCAATTTCTTCACAAATATCTGATTCATCTCGCCTTATATAATGTATACCTTCAAAAAGAATTAAACATATCAACAATTGGCTTTGTAAAAAAAAGTTTCACATGTGAAAATAGTAAAACTATTCTGAGTGATTATCTTCATATTTGAGTTAGACTATTTTGCAATTGTAGCCTATAAAATCTAATACATTTCGATTTTTTTCACTTGTGAAGAAAACTAAAGAAAGCTTATATAAAGTAATTTCATTTGATGAAACTTTAATTACAGTAATTTATAAGCTCAAAAATACAATACATTCTCTTATAATTTTTTCACAACTGAAGGAAACTCAAAAAAAGCTTAAGTTACTAATTTATTGTCTTCACATGTGATGAAACTATATTTTCTTCACAAGCAAAGATAATTAAATGAAAGCTTAAATCAACTAATTTCATAAAAAGTTCATTTGCTTAATAATTATCTTCACATGTCCTGAAACTATAATTAAACTTACATACGCTTATTATCTCAAAAATACAATACATTCTTATTCTCTTCACAAGTGAAGTAAACTCAAAAAAAATCTTAAATTGCCTATTTTAATTAAAAAAATTTCTGCTAATTTATTATCTTCACATGTGAATATGAGATGAAACTATAATTTCACTTATTAACAACTTAAGGTGTTTAAATAAACCAATTATCTCAAGCAATAAAACACAATACACAATTGCAGGCCTAGTTGTGTAAAACAGATATTGGGGTTCAAAGTTTTCAACTAACAAGCCAATAAGCTTGAGCAAATAAACTCAGGGGTACAAATTTAAAGTGGCAAATCACTTACTATCCTACTGAGATCTACAATCCACCAAAAGTTCTGATTTCCAAACTAACTATTTGTCCTAAAAGTGGCTTAGTATTTGGATGAAAATCTGATGCACAGGGGACCAATTATCTCAGACAGTCCACTTCCAAGTACTCTAACTCATAAATTATATTATATTAATCTTATATTAAGCTAATTTAAGCTAAATTACTTTATTATGAAATACTAAAATGATTATGTAACTAAACACAACTTCTGAATCAACTGTTACAACAGCAAGTTTCTGACAACCAAACACCCCTTTAAAGTGACAGTCTCAACTAAATCCAACTTAAATCAAACTCAAATCAAACCAAACAAAACCTAGATGCTATTATAGAACAAAAATTCTCAGATGTTAAATAAAAAAATAACTCAGATCCAAATATAGACAAATTATGAAACAGTAGCACAATTATCAAATATAATATTGATTAAATAACAATTTAGCTATGACTAAACTAATAAATGATGCACTAAATCAGAAACAAACAACTTCTGATATGTCTATACTAACAATACTCAATTCCCTCTAAGCTTTGCCTGTCTTTATGACAGGCCAGTGGATTCTTTTTGGCTTCCAAATTCCCAATAAGCACAGCTTATTCAATAAGCACTTGCAAAAATACATTACATTCACATTTTTTTCACAATTGAAGAAAACTAAACAAAAACTTAAATAGCATAATTTCATTAAAAATTGCCTAACTTCAAAACTTCATCCGCTTAATGATTATATTCACATGTGCTGAAACTATAATTACACTCTTTTATGCTTATAATCTCAAAAATGCTATATATTCTTATTTTCTTCACAAGTGAAGAAAAGTCTACTAAAGCTTAAATCAGCTAATTTCAGCAAAATTTCATTCGCTTAATGATTATCTTCACATGTGCTGAAAGTATATTTACATTTATTTACGCTTATAAGCTCAAAAATACTATAAATTCTGATTTTCTTCACAAGTGAAGAAAACTCAATGAAAGCTTAAATCGCCTAATTTCATCAAAAGTTCATTCGCTTAATGATTATCTTCACATGTGCTGAAACTATAATTACACTCTTTTATGCTTATAACCTCAAAAATCATATACATTCTTATTTTCTTCACAAGTGAAGAAAACTCAACGAAAACTTAAATCGCCTAATTTCATCAAAAGTTCATTCGCTTAATGATTATCTTCACATGTGCTGAAACTATAATTACACTATTTTATGCTTATAATCTCAAAAATCCTATATATTCTTATTTTCTTCACAAGTAAAGAAAAGTCTACTAAAGCTTAAATCGCCTAATTTTATCAAAAGTTCATTTGCTTAATGATTATCTTCACATGTGCTGAAACTATAATTACACTATTTTATGCTTATAACCTCAAAAATCATATACATTCTTATTTTCTTCACAAGTGAAGAAAAGTCTACTAAAGCTTAAATCGCCTAATTTCAGCAATAGTTCATTCGCTTAATGATTATCTCCACATGTGCTGAAACTATAATTACACTATTTTATGCTTATAACCTCAAAAATCCTATATATTCTTATTTTCTTCACAAGTGAAGAAAAGTCTTCTAAAGCTTAAATCGCCTAATTTCAGCAAAAGTTCATTCGCTTAATGATTATCTTCACATGTGCTGAAACTATAATTACACTATTTTATGCTTATAACCTCAAAAATCCTATATATTCTTATTTTCTTCACAAGTGAAGAAAAGTCTTCTAAAGCTTAAATCGCCTAATTTCAGCAAAAGTTCATTTGCTTAATGATTATCTTCACATGTGCTGAAACTATAATTACACTCTTTTATTCTTATAACCTCAAAAATCATATACATTCTGATTTTCTTCACAAGTGAAGAAAACTCAACGAAAGCTTAAATCGCCTAATTTCATCAAAAGTTCATTCGCTTAACGTTTATCTTCACATGTGCTGAAACTATTATTACATTTATTAACGCTTATAAGCTCAAAAAACCTATACATTCTGATTTTCTTTACAAGTGAAGAAAACTCAACGAAAGCTTAAATCGCCTAATTGAAGATACTATAACTAGACTTATTTGCACTAAAATAACCTAATTAATTAAGTTCACATGTGAAAGTAAATTACACTATCAATTCTAAACAATTATTTAAAAAATTAGTAAATTTAAATAAAATTATATTTATACTTGATATCTCTGTGCTTTCTGGTGATGTTCTGTTGATTATCGTGACATCATCTCCATCCGATTCAGAATCATATGTATTGATATTATCTTCAATTATATTCCGTTGATTGATTTGGTTGACAGACGGTGACTTAGAGCGGGTTAACGGCGGTGGCATGATGATTTGATGGTGGTTTTAGTTGAATGAGATGATTTTGATCTGCGGATGAAGATGAAGATGATCGATTCACCGGTTAACTGTAGTTTATGGAGCTGTTGATGTTAGATCGGAGGTTTAACGACGGTTTAACGGCGTTTTAATGGTGGTTTAATGAACGTTGATGGTGGTATATTGATCGGAGTTAGTTAGGTCAGTTGAGAGAACTGTGTGTGTTTTCACCTACAATTTAATCGAGGTGTGAGATTTTTTTTTATATATTAGATATTTGCTTGGTAATTACAATAATGCCCTTCATTAGTGTAATTTTGAAGCTAATCTTAGCCATTAGATCTAAAAAAAGGAGGGACTAGATGGATGGCTAGGATCTCTTCTCGCGTTCTCACAAAAAATGGACTTCTCACAAGAATGGCCCCCTATATATATATATATATATATATATATATATATATATATATATATATATATATATATATATATATATATATATATATCTCGGAATCAACCAAGTAAGACCTATATTTTCTATATCGAATACTGAATAACTAAGGAGCTTCATGTGAGGAGCTCATTAGAGTAAAACGGATCGACGGGTTGTTGGATTTACGAATTAAAGTGTCCTAGCTCCTCGAACGTTTACTGCATGACTTCTTGATTATGTAGCCGAACGATAGTACAAGATATAGACTAAACATATTTCACAAACCATTTCTATAAAACGACATACACAACATACCAAGTAATACATCATGATCAATACAAATGACATATATAGTCACATTTATGTTTCATTAGATATTATTCCAACCTAAGTCGAAAACATTCTATTGTAGGTTGTTCGTATATACTTTCACAACTCGAATACCACTTTCACTACTCACTACATAACTCACGATGAGTTCGTAGCCCCAATCTCTATTGTTTAACTATTTTACAAACCCGTGGGGGGATACATGCTATTATTTTTCTACTCGAACACAATGCTTTGTACTATATGCTTACCCGACTATGTTTTATTGTCACTAAGTAGCGATTGCCATGTTTTTTTTGGGTAAATGGGAGTAATCCTGCACCCTGGTAAATATATAAACCAAAACGTTTAAGTACAATGGATATGGGTGAATCCCATATCGCAGCCCGTTACATAGGCAAACAGCTTACATAATAAGATACTTCCTATTTTCTAAACAAGAAAACACACCATTACTCACATGACAACATAAGACATAACGAAATAAAATTACTTCCTACGACCTTGAAGCCTAGTGCCATAGATGGCATTAAAAGCATCCAAATTCCTTGGAAGATCATAAACCTGGTTAACATAGTCATCGTAATCATAGTCATCATCAGCATCTTCAAACTCTTGGCCACCACCAAACAAATTAGCAGACTCATCAAATGGGTTAACAACCACCCCATCTTCAGAATCCGAAACCACGATCTCTCCCACCTTAGAAAAAGGGTTAACCCTCTTAGTAGAAGAGGTGGGAGGAGAAGAAGAAACACCAGTGGTAGGACCCACAACCGACTCCTTCTCTTTTAAATCACTCACAAGAGAAGCTTGTGAAACATTACCAATCTTAATAGACTCTTCCTCATTAACTTCCATTGTATTAACTGTCTTAGTAGACTCATCCGCAGTAACTTCCATTGTACGACTAGCATCTACATCCTTGTTGTTGTCATTAGACGAAATACCAAAAGCATCCGCATCATCCATATTAAAAGCAGCAAACTGATTAGATGTAGAAATCTTCGTTCCACTCGTACTAGGTACATTAGAGGCCTTCTTCCTAGTGCCATCCACCTTCTTAGGTTCAGGAGGATTCTTTTTGGGTTGATACTGAAACTGCTTACCCACAACAGGTTTATTAAACCCTCCTTTACCCTGAGTAGTAAGACCACCTTGCTTACCCTTCTTTTTATTATTGATAGTCGTGAAACCATCATTAACAGGCTTAGTAGGCTGAACTAGAGGTGCAACAACTTTAAGACAATCAACCAGAGTATGACCAAAGATCTTACACTTATCACAACAAGGTGGTTTCAATTCGTATTCAACCCGTATCTTCTCAATAGTCGAACCCGAACCATCAAGTAATGGTATCTCAACAGTGAGACTGTCCTGAAGCACCTCATCCGACTTCAATTCTATCATGCATCTGGCAAAACTACTACGGCCCCACGATTCCTTGCACATTTGGCTTGTAAAAGCATCTAACCTTTTGGGGCGTGCCAATCAGTGTGGCAAGAAGACTGAGGCCATCATCAGAAAACATAGCAAGGGGAACATCATGGAATTTAACCCACACCGGGATGTTAGTCAAATACTCTTTAAGTAGGTTTGTGTTCAAAGTCCATGGTTTAAGAATAATAGGAACATTTCTGATCAACCAAGGACCATTTTCAAGCACATCATCAACACCTTTCTTCGAGTTGAACTTAACGAAGAAGAACCCCTTAGCATTCATCATTACCTTTTGCACCCCAAACTTAGCCCATGCATTGCAAACCTAGTAATCAACAACAGGAAAAGCAAGGCGTTGGCTAAGGAAGTAACCGTAGAGAGTATTCTCAAACCTCGTGTTCACCTCTTCCACTACTTTCATTGGAACTGAAAGGTCAACATCCTCCTTCTTTTTTGCTACATTCCAACCTTCGAAAATTAGACACATGTTTCTGAGGTTCATTAGAAGTAGCACCCGCGTAAGAAACCGACTTCACTCCAGTACCATTAGTAGTATCAACCTTGTGAGCCTTGGGACCAGAAGTTGCACTCATATTCATTCACATTAGGACCAGAAGTTGCACTCGAAGGAGGAGTACTTGTTAAATTAACTTCATTCGCAACAATCTCACTTTGAATTTTATTCATAGCATCATCAAAATTCATATGCGCATTAGCTATCAATTGTTCCACATTAGGCTGTTTAGAGCCTTTAGAAGACGAGTTAGTATCCTTTGTACCATGAAGCTGCTCCACATCTATCATTAACAGCCTCATGTGAAGCATTGACAACATTACCAAGTGAAACCGGCTTCACTTGGTTAGTTAGTTGCTCCATGTTAGCTTCACGTGGTGATTGAGACCCCAATTCATTAACATTATGACCAGCAGCCACGTTACCGCTTAAATTAACCTCAGTAACCCTAGACGATTGATGAAGAGTAGTACCATCAGCGTTACCCATTGATACTTGCAACGAATCACCATAACCATCATGACTACCAATTATAACCTTGTTAGCAACGTTAGTGTCATCAAGTGTCGAGACATTAGTACCAGAATGAGACCCCATAGCATCATTAACAACAATACCACCATGATCTACACTAGGGTTTTTAAAACCCCTAACAGCCTTACGTATATGCTGCCCACCCGAGCCACCCTCATCATTGCCCTTTAACCTTTTCATCCTTGCCGCCAAATCCTTAACATCCACATTAAGAGTCCCATGAGACTTGGAAGCATCGGTTGCATCCTTTGAAATCAAGAAACCCTTATTCATCATCTCTTAATAACCTACGACCAGAAAATCAATTACCAACCAGCACGCATGCAAACAGGAATAATAGATAAAACCCTAATCGCTTAGGGTTTAGAGATGAAACGGCAAGAAAACTAACCAGCCTCCATGTTGAGTCTATCAAATAATGTGAAAGACCAATAAAATCATGACCTTATAGTAGCAATGAACCGACCTTGAATAAAGAAAACAATAATAATCCCTAAGTCGGTTTGGAATAAAACGCGATCAAAGAAACCCTAAAAACGATTTGCACAAATCTGCAAGAACTTGTGAATCAATGTACGAATCCAATAGAGGAACAATTAACAAAGAATGTTAATCAATAAATCAATCAGACACATGCACCAAAACGCAAGCTAATTGACAGATTAGTGAAAAAACGATAAGAATGTTAGGGTTTTGGAAAATCGCCAGCGATTGCCATGTTCAAAGTCCCTATATCATGAACCATTAGTCACTAGCTTTGTGAGCGCGAATATTGTGAATAGGCCTATTGGGATTGACGAATCCCTTTTGTGTTGAACAACCACGAGTTCAAACAAACGCACTGTATTTGAGATCTAGAGGTATAATGGCAATATTACCTTGGTAGGGCTTCTATAATGCTAATTTTATTGGTTCAATGTTAAAGCTTTGGTTGCATGAGCTAAGTGAAAGAATACCTGTTTTGTTTTCTAACTATGAATGTGAGATTAATTACCTTATGTTACGATTATTGTGTTCAAAAGATTTAACTAAACCTACGAATTCCACTCAACCTTTGTGTTGACAGTTTTAAGCATGTATTTCAGGTGCATAATGATCAAAGATGGCACGGAGGGGCACGAAATCAATCCAGAAAGCTATCACTTACTCTATCATTCGATAAAACATCAAAAGACTTTGTATTTGATGTATTTTGTAAACATGGAACCTTTTGGGGCCTATCTTTTTAAACTTTGATATATTTCAATAATTCGAATGATGAGTCTTTTTAAATGACTCGGTTAGAGATCGTTTTCTATTATTATGACTGTTGTACTGACGAGTAACACCCAGTTTGAATTCTGATACATATCGAAATTGGGGATGTTACAAATGCCTCGTTTTGCGTGATTTTTGATTCTGTCACAGAAACTTTGGGACAGTTTTGCCGCAAAGTTTTGGTAACTTCTTTTAGCCATATCTTTTGACTCGTGTACTCATTTTGGGTGATACAAATTGCTACGGCTTCATTTTGATCTTGTCTACAACAGTAGGTCTATATCTATGTTTTTAAGTACACGGATTTTGTGGAAAAATTAAGTATAAAATGACTAGTTACTTGTTTGATAACATAAGGTAACATGTAAGGGTTTTTACTTGTTTTTAAGACCTAGTACATTATGGATTCAATAAAATGAACATATATAGACCAGGTGGGATTTTTTGATATCTTTGAAATTTTAAAGTTTGAATTTTGAATTTGAATGGGAAGGAGCGTGGGGGGGGGGGGACCGACTTTTAATTATTTAGCCTCAAAATTTTCCATTTTGCCATTTCTTGTTTAGTATAAATATAACTGTTCTGTATTTGTTTATTCACAACTTTCGGACAAGCAAAAAACTCTCTAAAAATTCAAAACCGAAAGTATTTTCACTAATGGATAAGGCAACTTCAAACACCACCACCCACACCACCGCAGCTGGTTCATCAAATGCACCTACGATTGTCAAAATTTTACCATGCGACCATGTCAAAGATCCTTGGGAAAACTTCAACTACGTCCTAATGTCGGACGGCAAGAAAAAGGCTGAATGTAAGCATTGCTTGAGTATAATGTCGGTGGGTTCCAACTCGACTTTGAAGGCTCATATCAAACAGAAGTATTGCAAGGCACTTAAAAATGTTCCGGAAGCGGGTCAATTTTCTATGGCTCGGGACGGGAGTATTTTAGTATACGATCATGAAACAGTCCGTCAACACTCAACAATTTGTTGGTTTGGTGATTAAAAGAGGTTTGTTGTTCAACCATTGCAACTATACTACATGTGTTCAAGTTTGTCCTCATTTGAATTAAGTTGTGGTATATTTTCAAATATGGTTATACTAATGAAAGAAAAGCTCATTAACTATTTTGAAAATTTGCCACTGGTAATTACTTTTGTGGCCGCATTAAATCCATGTTATAATGTATGCGGGGTAGAGTTACTTATTGACTCGATTTCAAATGATTTGGGGTTAACCGTGAATAACTTGAACTTTGTTGAAGATGCACAAAGGCCTTTTTTTTTTACAAAAAGGTAAACTATATTAAATAAAATGAAAGTTATTTACAGGCAATAGCACAAAAGATAGAAAGAGTTAGGACAACCCTCAACAATTCTGTCTTTTGCCTAAAAAAGAAAAGAAAGCATAAAGAATTGGACAACCCCAATTCAAATACCAATACAAATACTAAGTGCTGCATAAACCAAAAACTATCAATAACTAAACAAGGAAGGATAACAATGAAAGCAACCTCCCAACCCAATCTTAGCATAAGACAGCTTAATCTAAGACCATATACATACTCTGAATACATGGAGGATTCCAAAGGGATCAACCAATGGAGTTCCAAACATCACCATATGAATATAGCCCATAGAAAGCAAAATACTATGACTGAATAAAGGAAAGAAGCTGTACCAAATAACAATCATAATGCAGCAGCAGAAATCTCCCAAAACTTGAGCCATAAGATTAGAAAGAATAATGCATCAAACTCCACCAAAGTGCATGATCTTAAAATAATCCATATCTGCCATGACTTCCACTCAAATACTGGAAGAGAATGAATCATCAAATAACCAATCATCCTAAGACCTTATCTCATTAAAAAACCTTGCCAAAATAAAAACCCTGTGGGAAAACTTTAAGCAAGGAAGTGCAAGGTAAATTCGTGTTAGAGTAACAAAAAATCCAGTCATTAAAGCCCAAACTCCAGGTAACACTAATAACGCTATACTTAAAAAAATACCCCAGCCATGATTTTAATGATAATCAGAACACTATAGCCAACATAACAACCAGAACTGATGCAGACATACAACAACAAAAATTTGCAAAACCACTAACCAAACCTGAAGTAAAGGATCAGCAAATAAGATAACAATACCAAACGAATACTCCAATACAAGGGAAACCACAGCGGAAAACAGTCAAAAGAATCAAATCCATAAAGCTTATTAATACTCCAACACCTAACAGTACTCACCAGGCCCCCATTAGGGCTGAAATAGACCAAACTCCATGAACAATATTTGACTATTATTATGTTAGCCATCCAAATCATCCATTTAACCAGGCATAAGAGACCAGATTCATCATCACAATCAAAGACAAGATTGCAACTCCAAAAACAAGTGCGTGGACAGAACCAACAGACCCAGCACACACGAAAATCAACGAGTCTGTAAGAAAACATAAAATAGGGGGAAACAATATAATAACAATTAGTGTCAGGATTCAAAATAATCATGTTCCAACAATAATACCAGTAACCACCCATCATCAACCATGAAAATTGCACAAAACTCAATGCGAAATTGTGCAGAACAGGTCCCACACAGATCTATGTAACACCATTATCACCATCATTCTGATTCCTACAAACACCACCATTAATACTCTTCAACAGGATCTTCCAAATAGCAACAGCCTTCTCCACTTCAAAAGAGCGCTTAATTTTCAATCCTAACAGTTTATGCCTCACCGTATCCACAATGATCTTAAAAACTGTCTCATTAGTCCTAAAGTCATTATGAAAGATCCTAACGTTTCTTTCTTGCCACAGGAAGTAGACAGCAACTCTAAATACCAAATGCTGAATTACACTCCAAATAGAATTATTGGCAATCCTGATGGAAATACCCGAAACCACTTCAGCCCAAATACAAGAGATGTCCTCAAGTTTATACAATGGATTAAGATTATCCCACACCCTTCTAGAAAACTCACATTGAAAGAAGAGGTGGCTGTGAGTCTCATCATCATTATTACACAGAGAACACAAGACACTTGTAACATTAAACCACCTAGAAATTTTATCTTTAGTTTTTAGTCTGCCTCTCATGGCCATCCAAAGCACAAATGCATGTCTTGGGATACATTGAGAGAACCACACATGCTTATACCACAAAACCTTGGGAAAATCTGTTCTTAGAGCTTTCCAAGCTTCTTTAACACTAAATTCCGACACCTTATATTTCTTATTGACCCAAATAGCCTTATCATCAGATAAAGAAGGGACATGAACATTCACTACTTCGCTAAACAAATCATTCCACACATCTGGCCATTTCCAACCATCCTGATCTAACCAGTCAACCACTTTATCATTCACATTAAGACTATTCTCAATAAGAAAACTATGTGTAATGAGCTTACATAATGGACCTTTATCGTGCCATTTATCAAACCAAATAGAACAATTCCTACCATTCCCCAATTTAAGTGCAACAAAGGAGCGAATTTTATCCCTAAGGCCTAAAATCTGATTCCAACCGCACGCACCATGCTCAAAACTAACATTGAACCAAATATTCCTATCTTTGACCCTATAAGCATGTACCCATTTTACCCATAGCGAGTCCTTCTTACTAATGACATTCCAAAGATACTTGGACATTAAAGCCTCATTCATAAATCAGCCTTCCTTTTTTTTTTTTTTTTTTTTTTTTTTTTTTTTTTTTTTTACAAAAAGGTAAAATATATTATACACAACCACAACAAAAAAATTCATAAAAACTAAAAAAAATGGGATAACGCTAAAAAAGAAATAGAAAATGCGAGGCTCGGTATCGTGCTTGCACCGTCACGTTGCATTTTCCGAGACCATTTGGGCTAGTCGTGATGGATCAGGACACGATAACGCGAGCCACGTGTGGAGCTCGGTGTCGTCCGATCACGTTTTGCCAGAAAACACAAGCATTGGTGCAGGGTACCCGAGGCTCTTAGACTAAAGGTAATGGTCATACCATTTCACCTTACACATCAGTGCCACCTCAACTTTATTTTTCCTCTCACTTCCTCTCACTTTGGTGACCCAGTCACCCTTCATTTCACAAACCAAAGGGGGGGGGGGGGTGTTATGGTATTGGCCCGTGAGGTGAGGCCTTACCTTTCCTCCCTCAACCAGCCTTAAACTACCTATCGTTACAATACTCCTTAGTATTTGGCATACAATTCTAAACCAAATCATTTATTAAATTCAAAACCTAATCAAACCCCACATACCAAATGGTCATTAGGGCCCATTTGGTTTGGGGGTATGAAATAGGTTTTGACTTGAAAAGACATTTATAATTTGTTTGGCTACTTCTTTTGAAATGAGGAATGAAATGACGAATACAAAATGATAGTTGGCTATTTGGTGACTTTCAAGTGGGTATGGGTATTTTTGTGGGCCACCTTAATTTCTTTCTCTCTATAGATGTAGATCTCATTATATTCTTCACATTTTTTTAGTATTTTATCGTTCAAAATAATAAATTTTCTTTAAAATTTATTATAAAATATATTTAAAAAATATAATTTCTCTCTTCTAAGTTCTTTTGTTTTGTTTCGTGTTGTCCTCTTTAACTCGTTGACTCAGTCTGCCTTACTTAGGCCTTAGATAGAGTCCTGGTAAGGTAGAAAGAGGATAGGATCTCTAGTCCGGTAAGCTTGTAGTGGATGAACTTGCAATGGCTCTAGCTGATTGAGATAGGTTGCCTTATTCTGTATGTAGAGTCCCGATTGCGGGCTCATTCCTATTCACAGGCACCTCAGCCAAAGCGGATATCCTTTCAATTTCAATCTCTTTAATACACTCCCTTTTGATGTTAACGTAGGAAGAAGCAAGTCAAGTGGCATCAAGAGCATCCATCACACAAGTCTTTCCTTTAGTATCAATGAGAATGAGCCCCAACTCTAGAGTCTGTAAACTCATCTCCTTCTTCCTTGACTTCCTCGTGTAGTAACTCATCAATGAGAACAAGCCCCAACTTGACTTCATCGTGTAGTAACTTTCACTTTCTTCCTCTCACAGTCCATCGTTCTAGTGTCTACTAGAAAGAAGTAGTAATCTTAATCGGTTGACTAGAAACCAATCTCACTCCCCTTCCTCCTAGCTCCAGCTACCCAAGTCCCATATTCAGTTGAATCAGATGTAGCAGCGCTCATTACTTAGGCGAAAGAAAGGAGCAAGATACAGCCGCCGAAAATTCTCACGCAGGAAAAAGCGTAAGCCTGTAGCGCGCCCTTCAACAAGGAAGAAGTGCTTTTCTTGGTGAAGCGAGGAAGCACAGTTGCGCGCTTCTCCATAGCCCCTCTATACTCTAGAGGCTATTAGTACCAAGCTTCCAGCTTGCTATGTAATGTCATAAAGAAAGATGTGTGAACCTCAGCGAGTCCGGGTTTTGTTGGAACACGAAAAGTGTAAATCATTAGTTACGGACTTCTATTTATATTTTATCTTAGTATAGGGTATGTTGTGTAATATTAGTTATATGCGACACAAATTTACCATCACGGAACTTGTATATCTGTGATGGAGGCTTGGCTAGACGTTGGGTATAAATACCGCCTACCTCATGGGTTATGAGGTATGTGTTCTAAGTTCTAGCAATGCGAGACTCTTGTTATCTATCTCTCTCTTCTCTCTAAAGTGCTCACACCCACTTTACATATTTAGATTAGTTATAGACGTGATAATATTGGCACAACAATTGGTATCAAGAGCCAAATATGAATCGTTGTTTCTTGTAGTGATTGTTTTAGTGTTGTTAAATGGTGTGAGTGAATACACACACCTTTTATTCACCATAATCTGACCCAAAAAAGACCAAAATCTAACGAATAATTGCCAAATATATGTGTTTTCGTGCTTTTGTACGTGCAGGTAATAAAATATGAGAAAAGGACAAAAACTAAGCCAAAATTACCAAATGAGGAGCACGAGACATGGAAAGAGTAAAAACCCGAAGCCGGGAATGCTTATAAAGTTAAAAAGAGCTTAAATTGTCAAAACAAATCCCTCAAGTTTCATCATTTGTCATCATTAGTCCCTGGAGAAATTTCACAGAAGTAGTCCTCAAAATTATAAAGAAGACAATTTTGGTCCTTGCAATTTCTACCTAAATTAAACCTTAAATTACCTTTAATCATTACTACACTACACAAAATCTGCCATAACCCAATACCCTCTAAACCCTTTATTTAACATAAACCCAATCCACAATCCATCCCAACCATTTACCAAGCCCAGCCCATTCCCTTACTAACCTTACCCGGATCCAATCCCACTTCCCCTCTTTCATTAACCCGAAGGACAAAATCCCTAACCTTCAGTCAAACTAATAACAAAAAAACCAAACGCGCTTTTTTTTTCACCCATTTTACTGTACCTCTTCCCCAACCAATTCACCCCATTTTACCTCACAAACTCGTACCAAGAATAATCCTAGGACCTTCCAGAAGGTGTCAGCATGATGTCATATATGGCAAATTCAAGGCGTGAGATCGGATAGAATATCCTAGAAGCTAATTCAGGAGTCTGGAATCAAGAGAAGGATTGAGATGATGTTAAGTCGGTGGGATTATCATAGAATGGAATCCTGAAGCTTCTGGTAGCTATCAAACCGCCTTTAATAGCTATAAATAGGAGTCCTCCTCATGAGTTGTAATCGTGTAGAGTCTAGAGTCAAAATTAGGGTTTAATTTACTGCTCTTGTAATGTTTTAATGCTTTCTAAAGTAATGCTGGTTTCAGTTTAATAAAAGATCAATTTTCTTTGTTACTTTGCTTTTGAATCCATTACTGCTTTTGTAGTTATAGCTTATAAGCTCTTGTGTTATTAAAAGTTCTTATTTCTCAGCTTGTTTAAGTTTAATTAAGCACTTATAATCATTTAACAAGCTTTCACTTTGTATATATTTAGTGTCATAAAAAAAAAATCATAATAGAAAGGGTACATAAGCTGAGAAAAGCTTTTATATCCCTTTTTATAAGTTCACATAAGCAACTTTATGCCTAGTGTGAGCTTATCTCTACTGCCACAAGTCACATTTCCATTTCAGCCATTTCCAAGTAAGTCTCTTTTCCCTTAATTTCTGCATTCTTAGTTAAGTAGCTTAATTTTAGTTGCCTAATAGTTTATCTGTGATAGTTAGCTTATTTCTAAGTTAGTTTGATACTTGTTACAGCCATAATTGCATAGTAGTTAAAATTTACATTTTAATCTGCCTATATTAGCTCATAGTGCATTCTTGTGTTTCTGTTGTTATTTGCTGCAAATTATTATCTATTTAGGCTCAAAATTAGTTAAGAAATAGCATTTGATCATTACATTGGTAGTGTTAAGCTTAAAAACTAGAAACTTAGTGTAAACTACCATATAAAGGGGTGTTTGGGTCAGGACATTCTTTTGGTTGTCAAAGTTTCCAGGTTGTTATCACTACATAAACAAGTTATATTAAGTAAGGTTAAGTCAGTCAAGTGATAAAATGTGCACCTTCATAAGCAAAATGTCAAAATTACTCTTCACATCAGTAACTATGTTGTGAAGCTTTCATCTTCTCTGTGGATCATAAAATAATTTCCTTCTTTTGATTCAACCACAGAAAATGAGATTATCTTGGACTTCTTTCCAGAATCTTCAATCTTCTTGTTCTCAAAATCAACAACTCTGAAATAATTTCTGAGTTCATCAACTGTATCTTCATGAACTAACTTCAGCCTTTTTGACAGTTGATCATCTTCAGCTAATTTCTTTCTTTTCAATCTCCTTTGCTCAGCTTGTTCCTTTCCTATATGTTCTAATTTCTTCTTTCTATCAACTTCCATGGGCACAAAGCTATCTACTTCTCTTCTGATATCTTCTTGTACTTTATCCCACAGAGCTTTCACTTCTGGATATCTTTTCAAATGTAAATTCTTGTATCCCTTCTTTCTCAAGAACTGTATCATCCAATTTCTTTCCTGAGGTTTGGTCATTGGCTTCTTTATAATTGGCCTACTAACATCTTCCAAATACTCAGCATCATATTCAGCTTGTTGCTTTCTAGCAAGCTCTAAATCTTCTGCAATTTCTTATTCTATAATCTGAGCAATAGAAAATTTCTTCTTTTTCTTCTTAGTATCTTTCTGAACCATTATCCTTTTCCCTTTATCTTTAGGATCCAACTCTTCAGATTCAGAAGTACTTTCAACATCCTTTTGTACAGGCTCAGAAATATGTATTCCTCCAGTAGGTCTTCTCAAATTCATCATAACTTGAGCAATTGTTTCATCATCACTTACAGTATGTACTCTTTCTTCCTCTTGATGTACAAAAGTAGAAGGACCAGCTTCATCTGCATAATTCATTGTAGAAGGTCCAGCAGCAGTGACTTCACTTTCATCAATATTTCTAGAAGAAGTACCTTGCTCAGCAGTACCTTGCAGACTTATGTTTTCTGCAGCAGTACTTTGAACACCAGCACTTTGAATGTTCTGTGCATCTACATCATGTAGAACATTTTCTTGCTCATCATCTTTTTGCTCATTCTCTTTCTCTTCTTGTGCAATATTTTCAACCTCATGTGCAATATGCATATCTTCTTCAACATAACTTTCTGGTTCAAAAGTCTTTGGACTTTCTGGATATTGCCACAAATGAGCATCTTCTGAATATTTTACTTTAGCATCATCTTTATCCAAATTCTCATCTTGATTCCTCCCCAATTTGGTAAATGATGACCTTTTATGCTTCTTCTTGGATTTAGAAGACTTCTTTGAAGATTTTGACCTAGACTTCTGAGACTGCTTCTTTTCTTTCACATACAGCCTAAAATTCTGAACAAGAGGCCAAACAAATTTCTTCAATCTTCTGAACTTCTTTTTTAGCTTTTTGATTTCTGCAGCTTGAGCATTAACAGTTGACTTCATCTTCTCCAATTCCTTAGCCAAATCAGAAGTACTCTCAGTACCTTTAATTCCCTCATCTCCTCCAGGTGTTTGAAGCCCACCTGTGGAAGTATAATCATTGGGAGTAGGTACTTGTGAATCCTCTGAAGCAGTACCTTTATGATCAGTACTTTGTGGAGAAGTACCTTGAGCAGAAACAGATGTATCCAAAGAAGCTGATACTGAGGGAGTCCTTTCACTTGAAACAACATGCTGAGGGGAAACAATAGGTGGTGTAGGAGTATGTACTGAAGCAGAATGCTCAGCAGAATCAGATTGATCATCATCATTAGAATGTGCAGAACCACTATTGTCTTCTTCATCCCTAACAGCTTGAGCTACCTCTAACATATAAGCATTAAGAGGTGTATTCCTACCCGAAAAATTAACTCCCTTATTAGACATAAAAGTGAAAACTTTAGGTGGCATCCTAATGGTAGGTACATAATCCTGAGGTTTAGGTATCCCATCTAGTGGATTCGCTAAAAGCAATTGAACAAACCTAGGATACATTAGAAAGGGTTTGCCAGCCTTAATGTGAGTAAGCATTCCTTCAAGGATCATGTATGAGAAATTGAAAGGCTGATTGGTAATAAGACCAACAAAAGCAGAAGCTATGGAATGGCTAAACTGATCCCAAGCGGTACTCTTTGGACTCAAACAATGTAGCAAAACATGAATAAGAAATTTCCAATGAGGACTAACCATAGCCTTCTGAAAAGTAAGCTTAGTCAAAGAACCTTCATACCCAATGTCTCTGAGTGTGTTCCAAACAAAATAGAGCCTCCTTCATCATCAAATAACATACCCTCCCTGATTGAAGCTTTTGTAACACGTATAGCTCTCCCAGCAACTGTAGCAGTAATGATATCCTCTCCATCTTCAACCTGTGACGTTGCTGTATCCTAAAAAGCTTGAATCCAAGGTTCAATAATCTCTGGATTGACTAGGATAGAGTAACAGATGTTGGTACCAGTGAGAAAGTCAATAATACCATGAAAATCAAGGTTATCTTGGGTTTTCTCAAGGTTTGCGATCATGTTGTGTTTGGTGTTGGTACGTCGATTAGCCATGGTGATTAGGGTTAGAGTGAGAAAAGTGATGATCGATTCAAAGTAGTTATGAGTTTAAATAACAAGAAAGGTGAATAAGGTGAATAAAAGGAAAAGATATGAGGTTTTATATAAGGATAAGATACAAAAAAATTACGGTGAATTAATGATTTTACCGTTATTTTTGGAAGTAAATATCCCCATATATTTCGAAAGTTTGTTACCCACAAATCTGACCATTGGAACAGTATCTGATACGTCAGCGAACCCTTTAATAGCACCAAGCAGTACGTTCCATAAAATATGGAGCAGTACTTTCCGTTATATACTCACACAGTATGTTGACCAAAGTACCTTCCCAAAAAAATCTTGAATGTTGACCAGTTGACTAAAATATCTTTGAAAGTCAACCCTAATTAATGACTATCTCCCCAAATTAAATCCCAAAGCTACCCTGGTAAGTGAACGTCAATATACTTCATTAAATGCCCTTTTACATTTAGTTTGCTTATAAAAGCAACTTTACCATCAACACCTTGCAATCACCATATCTTTCTTTTAACACAAAAACAAGTAAGCACAATGAGTCACATTCCAATTGTGAACATCTCTTTAGACTCAGATGGCACCACAGATTCAGAGATAAGTTACTACTCTGATTCTGATTTTGAAGATCCAGGATGGTTAGACTATTTTCCTCCTCATGTTCAGTGGATGGGACATCAAGAATCTTCATCAACAATGAGTGCTGCCAATTCTACCATAACAGATGCAGGTAGTACTACCAACAAAAAGCCCAAGAAGAAGAAAGTTGTCCCTGGTTCATCTCTGGCTAATGAGCTTCCACATGCTTTGACTCAAGCCCTGGAATCAGCTATTCAGAACATGAAGTGGCCAGCTCCAAGGAAAGAGAGACCTCCCAAACAAGTTCTTGGCCTGGCTTGCCCAAGAAAGCAGGCTTCTTTTGATGACAAGAGAAAAACTGCTCAAAAGGGAAAACAAAGCTATGAGGGCAAGGGAAAAAGGCCTATGGAGTAGGTGTGTGGAGCTTGGTAGTAGGTTGTGATAGGTGGTAGTTGGTGTAGTCTTGTGTTTGTTTTGTCTTTGCTGTGTCTGTATCTGTAACTTGATAACAAGAATGGTGATGTATGAACTCTGAATGGTGGTTGTAAGATCTTTCTGAATGATAAATAAAAACTTGTTCTTTTGAATGATACATGTAGCCTCCCCTCAAATAATGACTAACTAATAACTACTTATGCCTCCCCTAAAAAATAGCTTACATATTAATCATGCCAATACTCACAACCAAAAAAGTAAATCTTGAAACATCAAAGCCCTTTGTGAGTAGATCTGCTACATTATCATTAGTATGAACTTTAACCACATTGATAAGCCTTTGTTCATAGCAATCTCTTATAAAGTGATGTCTAATCTGAATGTGCTTGGTCTTGGAATGATATATTGGATTCTTGACAATACAGATAGTACTCTCATTATCAATGTTGATAGGAGTATTCTTGAAATTGAATCCATAATCCAAAAGCTGATTCTGTAACCAAAGTACTTGTGCACAACAGCTTGCAGCAGCTACATACTCTGCTTCAGTGGAAGAAGTTGCTGCAATTGTTTGCTTCTTACATTGTCATGACACTAATCTGCTTCCAAGGTACTGGCATCCTCCAGTTGTGGATCTTTTGTCATAGTTATCTCCAGCATAATCACTGTCTGAAAAGGCTTGGAGATGGAAAGGTGAATCCCTAGGATACCATAAGCCTAGCTTAGGTTGTTGCCTAAGATACTTGAAAATCCTCTTGACAGCATTCAAGTGAGATACCTTTGGATTTACTTGATGTCTTGCACATAAGCTTACAGCAAAAGTTATATCAGGTCTTGATGCAGTTAAATACATGAGACATCCAATCATAGACCTGTATAGTGTGACATCAACATCTTCTCCATCTTCATCTTTTCCCAAAGGTTTGTTAGTATCCACTGGTGTAGATGTAGGCCTAACAGTTGTGAAAGTGAATCTCTTAAGAATATCTGCAACATACTTATCTTGACAAATATAAATTCCACTGCTTGACTGTTGCACTTGAAGTCCTAAGAAAAATGTTAATTCTCCCATGGAACTCATCTGAAACTCTTTCTGCATAAGATCTTCAAATTCCTTCACCATAGATTGCTTAGTAGCACAAAAAATAATATCATCTACATACACTTGAACTAGCATGATATCCTTCTTATCTCTCTTGATAAACAAAGTCTTGTCAATAGCTCCTCTTCTATAACCATGTTGCAGTAGAAAATTGGAAAGCCTTTCATACCATGCTCTTGGAGCTTGATGAAGGCCATACAGAGCCTTTATTACCTTGTAGACTTTGTTTGGGTGTGCAGGGTCTTCAAAACCAGGAGGCTATTTGACATAAACTTCTTCTATGATTTTGCCATATAGAAAAGCACTTTTAACATCCATTTGATATACAGGGAATCCCATATAGATGCAAAAGCCAAAAATAGCCTGATGGCTTCAAGCCTTGCCACAGGAGCAAAAACTTCATCATAGTCTACTCCTTCTTCCTATCTATATCCTTGAGCCACTAATCTTGCCTTGTTCTTAATAACATTCCCTCTTTCATCTCTTTTTACTCTGAAGACCCATTTAGTTCCAATAAGTTTCTTTCCATCAGGTAAATCACATAATACCCAAACTTCTTGAAGCTTAAACTCTAGGAGTTCTTCTTGCATAGCTTCCACCCAACTTTCCTTGGCTAATGCTTGTTTGATATTCTTGGGCTCTTCTTGAGATAGAAAACAAGCAAATAAACATAACTTCTGATCCTTGTGATTCACCTTGTTTTGCTTGTAGATAAAACTAAGTAAAGAAGTATGTTGTTGAGACATATTCTTAGCCTTAGTCCTTGTGAGCACCCCTGAAGCTGAGGGTCCAATTATGTTGGTAACATGATGAGTTTTATGAATTCTGAGAGTAGGAGTTGGTGAGACTTCAAGATTATCTTCCAAGTTAGTTATATTAGGATCTTCATTAGAATCTGAGAAAATGCCTTCATGATCCAATTCATCATCAGTGTCTTCTAAAGTAATTATGTTTGGATCATCAGTATCTTCTAAGTCAGGCATATTAGAATCCTTAACAGCATCAATATTTATCCAATTTGAAGTGTCTAAAGGTTGAAAAGTACTTTCAAATGGATTAGCAGTACTTTGGGGTAAAGTACTGGCTGTTTCTTTTGCCTTCTTCTTTTATGCTTCATAAGCCCTCCTTTGTTCATCATCATACGACTTAGCCATTGTTTCTTGAAAAAGCATCCTAGAGAGTTCATCTTGAATGGCTTGATCTTCTGCAGATACTAGGATTTGTGGTGGAACAGTACTTTGAGGATCAGCAGTACTGTTAGGTTTTGCAGTACCTTGAGGCTCAGAAGTACTCTTCTTCTCATCATTGGCATTATCTTTTGGCTCATCTTCAGATCTTAGATTAACATCATGAACAATGTACTGTGCTTCTTCTTCAGTGGGAGCAGCTTGATTTTCTTCCCTTACAGGTACATAATTCATTGATGAAGACATTAAATCAAGATCAAACATCCAATCAGGACCTTTACCTTTAGAATTCTCTTGTTCTTCCAGAAAACCAACATGAAGACATTCTTGAGCCTTCTTGGTAGCCCTATTGTACACTCTGAATCCTTTGCTATTAGTACAATATCCCAATAAATATCCTTCATCTGACTTCCCATCAAATTTGCCCAAATTATCAACAGTGTTTAAGATGGTTAGGGGACATCCAAAAGGTTTCATAAACTTGATGCTTGGCTTCTTTCCCATGAGTAACTCATAAGGTGTCTTCATTTGAGGTTTAGTCACTGATACTCTATTCAACACATAACAAGCAGCACTTACAGCCTCAGCCCAGAATGGAACAGGTAGTTGAGAGTCTGCAAGCATTGTCCTTAAGAGTTCTATTCTTTCTTTCTGCAACTCCATTTTGCTGAGGAGTTCTAGCAATACTGAACTCTCTTTTAATTCCTTTCTTGGCACAAAATTCATCCATAAGCTGATTCTTGAACTCAGTCCCATTATCACATCTGATGCCTCTAACCTTGAGTCTTAACTGATTTTCAAGTGCTATTATAAGGTCATGAATAGCATCAACAGTTTCATCTTTAAAGCATAGGAAAAAGACCCAACTAAATCTGCTACAGTCATCTGTTACTACCAAGCAGTACTTCTTGTTGAGACTAACAACTAAAACAAGTCCAAACAGATCCATGTGCAACAATTCCAAAGGCTCTCTAATGGTTTTCTCATCAATCTTCTTACAAGAAGCCTTGTGCTGTTTACCCTTCTTACAAGCAAGACATGAGTGATCATTCTTGAATGTCTTAGAAGGTAAACCTCTAACTAAATTACCTCTGACCAGCTTATTGATGTTCTTGAAATTGACATGCCCCAATCTTTTGTGCCATTGATGTGCTTCTTTCATGGATGCTCTTGCAATCAAACATGTTGCTCTTTCAGCAGAATTTACATTCTTTAAGTCTATGCTGTACACGTCATTAGTTCTTGGTGCTCTCAGCAACACCAAGTTTCTATCTTCTAATTTGAAATCAGGAGAAAGTATAAGACATTCTGTGTCATAGAATAACACAGGGTACTTCTTATCACAAATCTGAGAGACTGACAAAAGATTGAATTTGAGCTCCTTCACATATCTAACATCTTCAAAATCAATGTTTCCTGCCTTGATAGTTCCTTTTCCAGTAATTCTTCCTCCATCAGGATCATTCCCAAATGCAACTTTTCCTCCAAAATAAGCTTTAAAATCTGACAAGAGCTCATTTTCTCCTGTCATACTGCCAGAGCAACCACTATCTACAATAAGATGATCTTTAAGCTCCTCCTCTGGGTTGCCCTGCATTTACATGAAAAATGTTAGTTATTTTTAGGAACCCAAGCCATTACTGACTTGTGTTCCCCTTGTGGAGTGACATACTCAAAATTTTTGAGTATGTAATCACCACTGTCTTTGAAAGTATGATCAAGGATTAAGGTTTTTGTTTCCAAAACTGTTGGTTTTTCAAGATCAATTTTCCCTTTTTCACCCTTAACCTCTGAAAGTACTGGTTTTACCCCAGCAGTACTTTCTTTCTTAACCCATTTAGTTGTAACTTTAGGAGTTGGGTTCTGTGTCCTAGCATCTTTTCTTGTGTTGTAAGGCCTTCTAGGGTTGTAATGATTGTACCTCCTAGATCTTACACTTGAGTGTTTGCTAGAAACATTAGGGAACTTTCTATCAGTACTTTGTGAAGGTACTGAGGGTTTGGAGTATGACCTATTCTGATGAGGGTACCTATAGTCTTTTGAGAAATTACTATGGTTAAACTTATTTGTATAGTTCCAAACTGGTTTGTTGTCCCTTGGCTTATTCTCCCTATGACTTAGTTGTGCAGTTCTGGTCTTTGGATATTTACTTAGGTATTCTAAATGATAATCACAATCTTTAATCAAATGATGAGGACTATAACAAACATAACAAACCTTTGGACCAATATCCCCAAATCCCCTTCCATAAGTGTTTCTAAAATTAGTAGTATTTTGAAAGAATTTTCTTTGTGGTACTGCTGAGTGATCAGCAGTACTTCCAAAAGTGTTTGAAGGTACTGCTTGTTTTGAAAACTTGGTCTCTTCTACCTTAGGTGCTTCAACAGACTTTTCTAAAGTTTCAGGATTAAATTTACTTTTAAGTTTTTTCCTAAACTCTAGATTATCTACACCATAACAGTCAACATCTTTTCTAGGTGGTTGAAAGCTACCTGGGGGGTGAGGAACTGCATTATATCCCTTTTCTTTCTTAAATTCAGGAGGTGTTGGACTAGGGGATTCCTCATCACTAGAAGTGTTTTCATCTAGACTTATAAACTCTTCATCACTAGTGGAGGTATCTACTGTAAGATTTAGTTCTTTGCCCTTAAATGGAATGCCTTCATTGCTATCATTATCATAACCTAGGCCTGTTTTGATATTAGATGTTCTTTGCTTTTCAACAAATTGAACATGTGACACACCAGCCTCATTCCATACAGCAAGTTTTTCTAACAACTTATCCCTTTCAGTAGTCACTTTCTCTAGTTCAGACACCTTACATCCTAGTTTCCATTCACTTAACTTAACTAGGTACTCCTGTTGTTTATATGTTTCAAGCCATGCTACTTCATTGTTTTCATGTGTAATGATTTTGGCTTCCAATGACTCTAAAGTCAATTGATAACCAGTTATCTCAACCCTAGCCTTTTGAAATTTATCTCTTTCAGCTACATATTCACTAAGTAACTTTTGATACATATCATTACACTTAGAGCATACCTCAGAGTTAGTGGATGAACTTGGTGAAGCAGCTACCATAGCAAGCTGAACAGGTGCTTCTTCAAACTCGATGCTCCAATCAAAGCTTCCTAGATCATCTCTTGACTCCAAAGCAGCATATCCAGGCTCTTCATCAAATGATGTGCTCCAGTCTTCCAATGCAACCATTGAATAGGTTACAGGTTCATCATCAAACTCATTGGACCAATCAATCTCTGACAGATTCTCTTGAGCAACCAAAGCTTTTGGTTTTGGTTCAGTAATTGGAATCTCTTTTCTTTCAGGCTTGGGTGGCTCAATCATCTTGTTTGCTTGATACTTTGCAAATTTGCACTCCCTTGCAAAGTGAGCGGTCCTTTGACAGTTGAAACACTCAATCTTGGACTTGTTAAATGTGATTCCTTGTTTAGCTCTGAAATTGATGCCTTTGCCTGTCTTGTTCACATACTTCTTGATCCTTGCAGTGAGCATTACAACTTGCCATCTGATATCAATTTCTTCCAAAGCATCATCATCTATTTGCAATACATCTTCTTGATAGGTGACAGGTAGAGATGCTTGTTGAGCAAAGAATGAACATAGAACATCATCTGAGGTGGGGGTAAGTGATTGTGATGAATTGGTGGTGACCATTGTTGTACATGGAACCTGTGTTTCAGTCACAATACTTTGAACAGGATAAGCAGTACCTTTGTTAGAAGTACTGCTTCTTTTTTCAGAAGAGACAAAAGCAATGTTCTGTTGTGTGCTTGAACCTGTAGTTCCATTCATCTCATGCTCATACACCTTCAGATTGTTGTAAAGATCATCAAAGTCCATAGTATCCAGCCCTGATTGTCCTCTGATCATAGTAGCAACTACATGCCATGCTGATGGCAAACTTCTCAAGAACTTCAAATTAGCATCTTCAACTGATGCCTCAACATCATATAGTTCTAGCATACTCAGAAGATGTTGGAATCTTTCATAAGCAGAATCAAGACATTCCCTTTCTCCAACAGTGAAAGTTTCAAATTTTTGCTTCAGCAAATTCCTATGCATCTTCTTGGAAGCATCATTACCTCCAAACTTCTTTATTGCAGCCCATAGTTGTTTGGCATCTTTGGCATCATGAAACTTTAATAGGTGACCATCAGGAATAGCAGAAAGCAGTATGTTGAGAGCTTTGTCTTGATTTCTTTTGGTAGCAGCAGGTACAGTAGGTTTTGGTGGTGTTGGTTATCCAGGTACCTCTACTGGTTCATCAATTTGCATGTTACCATTCACAATCACATCCCATAGTGCATGGTCTGTGATGGAAATCTACTGCCTCATCTTCATGGCCCATAGATTGTATTCTCCCTTCTTAACAATAGGGATTCTAACAACAGTGATTGAGGGAGCAGGTGCAGCTTCAGTCGACATCTTGGAGGGTTTGTAGTGAAATCGGTTTTAAAGGTTTAAAGGTTTGTCTTCTTAATCAGAGTTTCCAACACAAGCTCTGATACCACTTGTTGGATCGATATACTCTGACCAAACTACTTTGTAGCTTGTAAGTGTTTAACAATATTGAGTAAACTCAATACTATTAATATTGAAACACTGTTTTACCTTGTAAAGTATGCAGAATCTACTAACACAAAGCTTAAGAAGAACTTTTATATTAACCAAACTTTGAACCTGCTTTGTTACACAGATTCACTAACAATCTCTAACTACTTTATCAACTTTGATCGACTCTAAAACTTATGAGAACTTCTCTAAAACTTATATCGACTAATACCTCTTAAGGCTCTTTATATAGATAACCTTAAGTCGGTTTACAACATATAATCCTTGAACGATAAGTCATTATCCCTAACTAATTCTAGAATATTCGTTTAATATTACACATTAATCCTTATCTAATATTACACATCAGTCCTTGTTTCCTTCGAAGTACTTTAAGCATTCTTCAATAACAGCAGTACTTTGACTTCCTTCAGCAGTACTTTGACTTTATTATTCATGCAGCAGTACTTTGACATCCAGAAGTACTTTGATATTTCATATCCCAACAATGTCCGAACGCACGGCTTAACGCGGGTAGATTTATCATGACTGCGTTGTTCACGGCTAAAAGATAAAGTAGGTCCGATCGTGCGGATTTAGTGCGGCTATAGGTAAAATCGTGTTTAATCTATTCATCTTATAATTAAACAAATACGAGGTTTCAAATTAATTACTTTGTAAATCAGTATGAGACAAATAATCACAACCCCACTTGAACACAATAAAATACTAGAAATGAAATATAAAAATAGAAAAAGAATCATCCCTCATCTCTAGACCTAGTCTTTAGGTTTTCTAATCCTAGCGACACTATTCCTAGCTGAACGATCAATCCCCCGGTACTTGTCATTATACTATACTACATTGTTCAGGTACACTGCCTGGTGGGGGTTGTAAGCTTCTCGAGATCCCTCGAGAGGTAAGCCTGGTGCAATCCCTACGCATCAGCGATCTAATAGTTGCCTCATCTTTCTTATAGTTATCACTTAGCTCTAAACATCCGTGATAATACCTTTTATTCTTTTCATGAGGATATTTAAGCCCTTTTCTTTTATCATTCTCATTTAGCATATCAAGGGATGGATACCTATTACATTTTCTCAATAGAAAAATCCTTGAACCTAGGGTGTGCACAGGGCATTTGGTAAACAAAATCTTCATCCCCATCCGAGAATGTAATTAACCCTTCCATAAGTTTTTCATCTAGGTTGGTTAACCTTTTGAAGGATTTTCCAAACACAAATTGGGTTAACTTACTATCGATAAATTCTCCTAGATTCTCCATAACCATAAACTCAACTAGATAAACAAAGCTTCCTACAAACAAATGCAATGTCATTGCCCTAGCAACAATATTATCTCCTTTATATTCTAACTCATCTACCATAATTTTATTGTATTCACTACACGAGATTATGTTCATTGGTAGAGATGAGTTAAGATAGGCATCAAAGCTCCTAAATCCGATCTCACAAGGAAATTGCATATTAAACAAGCTGTCATTCTCAATCCTTGTTCTAGGGTCGACATACCTAAGAGGGTTCATCTCATCTTCCATCCGGTCCTCATTAATTACATCACCATCATCTAGGTCCTCATCGGAGTCCGAATAGTAAAAAGGACTAGCCCTATGGTCATTATCATGGTCAGACTCCTCCATCTCAGAATTATTGTCAAAGTGATGGTCAAGCGAGAGGTTAGGTGGGTTCTCATTTTCCACTAAAGGGATTGAGGCGGGTAGTTGGAAAATCCTATGACGAAAAACACGAACAACAGGAATCAAACGATCAACGCTATTGTTATCCATCGAGATAGTTTACGAACAAAGGAACAAAGAAATGAGATAGACTAAAGAAAACCTAAAAATAAAAATAAAAATCTTACTAGAAAGGAATCTAGCAAGTAGACCTAATAAAAAAAATTCTAACCTAGACAATAACTATTCCCCGGGCTGCGGCGCCAAAAACTTGATACGCGGGATTGCGCCCTCGCAACAGGCTTTACCTCTCAAGGGATCTTGAGAAGCTTGCAATCCCCGCCAGGCAGTGTACCTGATCGTTGTAGTATACTATAGTGACAAGTACCGGGGGATTGATCGTTCAACTCAGGAATAGTGTCGCTAGGATTAGAAAGCCTACTAAACTAGGTCTAGATGTGAGGGATGATTCTTTTTGTATTTTTTTTATATTTTATAAAAGCAAATAAAATCTCGGGTTTTGAATGAGTGGGCGGAATTAGTTGCTAGTCAACTAACCCAATTAACTAAAGATGCAATCAAAATAAAATAAAAATAAATGAAAATAAACTAATGTAATTATGTTGTGAAAACAATAATGAGAAAAGATGTGTTTACTTAGATTTCATTACTCCCTAGATATCTTTTACCGGTTGATGAGCTCGTTACAATTGCATGGATGACTGGTTAAATTCCTTTATACTAGTCGTTGGGCCGTGTACAATTTTCCCTAACTCTATAAGATCCTACTTCACTCCTATGTCGAGCCGACTAAAAGCTCCTAACATGGGATCTCTAGAATTCACTTATGCATTAAATACAGCCAAAAATTGTAGTACACCTCCGATCATGTTTCTTAAGACGTTCAAGCAAGTTACCAATGGAAGTCTGCCAGTTTTCTTAAGCCTAACATCGAATACAATCATCCACAACAATTATAAACAAACCATCAACCAATAATCAACATCTAGGTTTCACTACATCTAAGCAAGCACAATAAAAACCTAGCCTAGCATGTTAAAAGAAAGACAAGCATAAGATAGAATCACACAACACATAGACATATCGTATGATTATTGGAAAACTTATCTTCAATTAAGCATGGATGGAACAAGGGTTGAAACCCTTATTTTTACAGAAAATTCGTCTAAGGTTTAAGCTCTCCAAAGTTCTCCTAATGTTCCACACATAATGAATGAAAATTTGGAAAATATATATAGATAATACATCCTGACGGCATCACGTTATAGCTTGTGACGCCGTCAACTCGCCGCCAATATAAAATTTGTATTGCCTAGATTTACTTCTGACGCCGTTAGGAATTTTATACTTGAAATAGTTCTGGGCTGTCATGTGTATTCTTCATATCCACCTCTTTTGCCAAGCTTGACGCCGTCATGTGTGAGGTCTTGATGTCGTCAGGTACTGTTCCCAGCAAGGATTTTGAGACTTTGCCGTTTTCTTCACTTTTATGCTCCAAAAACGTCCAAAATACTTCCTTTTCCATATTTCATCTCAAAAGTACCTAAAATGACAAAAGGAACGATTTAGGGTAGTAATTGATGAAATAATCACGAATTTGGGCTTAAATGACCCCCTAAAAGCGGTACACTTTTTGCCTTATCAATGTTATTTCTTTAAGTGCAATTTGGTATAGATTCGAATCCCGGGAGCCTTTGAGAATATCAACGCCTTCAAGGGTACGAATAATACACGAATATTTCTGATACACCACCTCTAAACTGCTATCACAGAATTTACGAATACTAAACAAGTTGTGACTCAATCCTTCGACAAAGTAGACACATTGAATTGTGACCTTATCATGAATGAGATCTCCATAACCGGTAATTTTAGCTATGTGATCATTCCCAAAACACACTATACCCAAGAATTTGGCCACGAAGTTCTTGAGCAATGCCATGTTCCCGGTCATATGCTGGGCGCACCCCGAGTCGAGGTACCAGAGGCACACAAACAAGCTGCACATCAAAGCAAGACACAGAAAATTGGGAATCCGCTAATAAAGTGGTTCCACGTAGTTAGACAGTAAAGAATGCAAACCTAAAGGATTAAATTGAGAAATAGGAGGTATGGCAGGTGATTCTTGCTTCTTAACTGGTTTCCATCTATACCCTACGTGTTTAAAAACTCTTCCTGTAGGAATCCACTTAAAGCATGATCTAGGGTTTGAGTCATAGTGATCTAGATTCTTGCCCTTAGGAATCATTGGCTTTTGTTGTTGATGCTTAGTGTTTCTTGGCTTCGATGTATTAGTCTTAGTAGTCTTAGCATTTATGTTCACACAATTCATATTAGCATGCACACTTTTAACAGAAACCGAATTAAGAGGAACAGAATTAGAACAAGCATTCATGCTATTAGAAGCAACATATCCATGCATTTTAATGTTATTACATTCATCCATTCGCTTAGAGTGTTTTTTATTGAAAGCATTAAAATATCTAGGTTTGTCTACAACTTGAGGTTGAGAGGCTCTAGTCTTCCAAGCATTATTCTTAAGTGGTCTCTCCCTGCTACAAGTAGTTTCTAAACCTGGACCAACAAGCAAATCTTTGTTAGGAGATTTTGAAGATTGATCATATTAAACTAATTTTTGTTTCTTACGATTCTTATACATGTGTTTCCTTGACTCTTTGGGATTCTTTTCTACTGGGGGAGGAGTCAAAGAACACACTGGTGCATCTGGAGGTGTATCTTTGCTAAGTAATGCTTGCATCCTAGCTTTTTCTAATTCTTTCTTGTAAAGCATATCATTTGTACCATAAGTACACGTCTAGAAGTAGAAGCAGCATTATACATACCAGGAGCAATTACTTTAGGATTAGTTAAAACCTCTTTATGTTTTGGCTCAAGAACATGAGCTTGTTGCTTTAAAGATGCCAAAAATGTTGGTTGATTTGAAAAGTATGAAAATTTTGCATTTTCCAACTGGTGTTTTGAAGCAAACTCGATATTCTTGGTTTTGTCAAATCAAGCACTTTAGATTTGAGTTCCTCATTCTCTTTTAAGATTAGTTTCAAAGAATTTTCGTAGGAAAGCTTGTCATACTTGTTTTCTTCAATTTTTCGTTGCAAATTTGATTCGAATATCAAAGATTGTGTTTCAATTTTGGAAAACGAATTTTCAAAATTTTCATTTTGACAAGACAATTCCTTGTTCAACTCAACATTCTTTTGCAAACACAGTTTTAGACTCTCTTTTAAAGCAAGGTTTTCCATTTCAAGTGACGTTTGTTGATTTTCTAAAGTCGCAATTTTCTCCTCATTTAGTGCAAATGCTGGATTGATTGATTCGAATTTATTTTGAAATTATTCTTTTTGAATGTCCGATTTTAAGCAAATAAGATAGTATTCATCTTCAAGAGATGTTACGTATTTCAAATCATTTTGCATTTCAGTCATCAATGTCTCTTCAAAGACTTTAAGTTTATCGTTAATACTTTTCACGGGAGGCTCGATAAATAATTTTATCTGTTTCTTAACTTCCCTTGAGACATCTATTTCGTAGGAATTAGATCTCACAAGTTCATCAGTTGTGAATTCTTGCTTCTCACGAATAGTTTTGAGCAATAAACTTATTTGATTCCTGAGATGACAAAAGGTTTTTCTTGCTAAACTCTCATAATTGCTAGGGAGATATGGATTGACCGTAGGTACATCCACATGTTTCATAGCATTTGTTGGTTTTTGTTCAAGAGCATTATCTTTATTAATCACGCCATAATCAACACTAAAATAAGAAAAATTGGTTTTCTTTTGTTTGACCATTAAACGTTTTTGGTTTTCCTCATTTGAGATGTCATTTGGAACAAACAAACAATCTTTGAATGAGTCACATCTCATGTAGTCAGAATTATACAAACTTGGTGCTTTACATTTGACCATTTAAAGATAAGAAGGGTTAGTGTGGACGTATGGTCCGGACTGGGCCAGGAATGGGCCAGGCCCGGCAGACAGCGGCCCACTCTACACCTAAACCCTAATCCATGCCCTATAAATACATGGCTGGAACTCCCTTCTTTAACACAAGATAACAGGTTACTCTAAACCTAACTCTCATAAGCCATATCGCACCGATACTAACTTGACCGTCGGAGGTGGATCTCGGGGCTACGGCCTCGGGCCCACTTCTAACGGGTTCTCTTTGTTGACAGGTCTACTCAGGGTTCGAGAAGATGACTAACGACCCAAGGAGAGTCGTCGAATCTAGTCCATGCCAGATTATGCATCAACAGATTGGCGCCATCCGTGGGACATGACTACGACAAGTTTCGTGCTCTCACATCACCGGAAAGCAACCATTGAGTTCAAAAGGCGATTTGATAAAGGTGTATGAGGTAATCGTTATTTATCGGATCATACAGTTTGGTTTTTATGTGGCGACAAAACTTGGTTAAAATTGAAGCCTGGTCAAATTGTGTTCACGTGGGGTTGTGATTATTTAAATCAATGGTATTATATTATTGATCGAATTTTTTGAAGGCTTATTTAATATATGGCGACAAGAAAGATACTAGAAATGAAAATAAAATACTAGAAATGAAAATAAACTAAATTAAACTAGAGTTGTGAGCAATATGTGGGAGAATTGTGTTTACTTAGATTTCACTACTCCATAGATATCTTTTACACGTTAATTACATGTTATAGTTGCGTGGATGACGGATTGTATTCCTTAATACCATTCATGGGGTGGCGTACTTACTTCCCCAATCCTATGAGCGCCTACTTCACTCCTATGTCTAGCTGTCTAAGAAGCTCCTAATATGGGATCACTAGAATTTGCTCATGCATTAAATACAACAAATAAAACCTAGTACACATCGGTTCATGTTTCCTAAGATGTTCAAGCATGTTACACAATGGAGATCTGCCAGTTTTCTTAAGCCTAACATTGAAATCATTCATCCAATACAACCATAAACAAGTAATCAACACATAATTAACATCTAGGTTTCATTAGATCCAAGCAAACACAAGATAGATCTAGCCTAGCATGTTAAAATCAAGACAAGTAAAAGATATAATCAACCAACACATAGACATATTGATTGAATTAAGAGAAGACTTATCTTAATTGAACATGAAAGGATTCAAGGGGTGAAAACCCTTGAAAACACTGTAATATATGACCTAGGGTTTACAAAGTTCGGCCCTAGTTTTCTCCACACAAGTCCCTCTTTTTTTATGAATGAAAAATAGAAAACTATATATAGAGTTTGATAGGTGACGGCGTCAAGAACAAATTTCTGACGCCGTCATCTCGCCGCCAAATAGTTTCTCGGACTGCCTAGATCTGGGTTTAACGCCGTCATGTATTCACGTTATATAGGCCGTTACCAATTTAACTCTTGACGCCCTTGTTGTGACGCCGTCAGGTTTGCACTGGGTCGTCATGGATTTTACTCTTGACGCCGTCGTGGTTTTCCTCTTGACGCCGTCAGGTACTGTTCTCAGCATGGAAAATTAAGTCTCTGCCGTTTTCTTCACTTTTATGCTCCAAAAACGTCCGAATTGCTTCTTTTTCTAGAATTCACTCCCAAAGTACCTAAAATCACAAAAGGAACGATTTAGGGCAATATTTGATCAAATAAATTCAATTCCGGGTCTAAACGACCCCCTAAAAGTGGTTCATTTTCACCTCATCATATACCCTTACACTTGAGATTTGCTTGTCCTCAAGCAAATGCGCTTTTCTTCTAGTCAAAATACAAGTTAAGGGTCATTTAACACTAACATAAAAGTAATTACAACAAATAATTGTTCCACTGAAGACCAAAGACAAGCACGGAGGTCATACACTAGCACCTCACAAATAGTGTTTAGATACTCACATCTCTCGGGTGTAATAAAGTAATATCACAATATGGAAATGGAAAACATCTCTCACTACCTGTCATAGCAAAATAGATTACCATAGGCTTGGGAAAGGATCAAACCTCTACCACATGGCATAAGTACTTAGGATAAACTATCAAAGAGGTCTTTTTAAAGGGTTGTAACGTTAGGTGTAGAGATATGGAATACACGGTTTTGTTGGATATAGGCAGTCTTTACTAGTGGCGAGTTAACAATCTTGGTTAATTACATGTACAATATGGCGTTGCTAAGCCAAGACTAGACTCGACTTAAGCTAATTAATGAAAAATAACAAAAACATAAAATGAACATAGAATGAAACGGGATAGTAGTCCGTATGTTTTACTCTTTTCTTTTTCTATTTTTTTCATTTCTTTTTCTTGATTTTTTCAAATTTTTTCATTTTTTTTTTAATTTTTTTTATTTTTTTTTGCATACACTCTTACCCTACCATCCAAAATAATACATCAGAGGAAATGAAAATTCCCCTTACACTTGAATCTTTACATACTTTACAATAAACTAATCTAATGACTCGAATTAAGAAAATCACAACACTTGCAGTACTTTTAAGATTAACGCACATACGGGGGTAATATATGATGTTCTTCCCCATTACTCCATAAAATAAGTACTTTACCCATGAGTCCCAATCGTCCCAAAACAATATGTACAAGGATGTGACTCGACTTAGCAACCATGTAATCAATTAGATAATTAACTTAGGGTTTAACATATAACAATAATGCACTAAAAATGAGTGCATACATGGGAGGCTAAGGCGATTTGGGTGTACATTTAAGTGGGGTGTGACAAATTATTCCTTTAAGTAAAATGCTTAAAGTTAGAAACGAAAAGATAGGCTCGGAGGGGTGTACTAGGGGTTTCGTGTACTAAAAATGAGTACAACGCTAAGGGTGTGGGAAAAATTAGTTGACTTAACTAGCCAAGTAATATGACTTAAATGGTCAAGTAATTATGATACGGGTTTAACACAAGGGTGATCCTAATGCCTCTTATCATGTAGTAAATCCTACTACACGAATGTAGTCTCACTAGCGGTCTCAGGATGCATCACTAACGCAAGTTCTAGAATCTAAATGCTACCGGTACACTCATAAGCACTAATAGTAAATGCTTTTCCTATCAAATCTAAAGGCGAACCTCACATATTTGGGTGGAAAATTTTTCTGAATGGTACGGTTTTATGCTAGTCATACGACTCCTATCCATGAGACGCTTGCTAAGGCTAAAGTTTCACTCATAAATGTTGTAAAAAATTTTAAATTCGGCGCTAAAATCGCACTAACAAGTATTTCTCATAGTTTTATTACACATCTACTATCAAACAAACAAACTCAAGCGAAAGTGTATCTGTAAGGTATCATCATTTTACCCCCCCCTTACACTTAGGATGAACATTGTCCCCAATGTTCAAGTAAAGAATGTAAAAGTGAAATAAGTAAAACAAATGAAATCAAATACTCCCCTGATTCGCTCGGTATGGATAATAAGTTGGCCAGGTTAGATCTTCCTCCAAGAAAATGAACAATCAAAGCTTCCCTTCCAGAATAATAAATCATCTTCTTGTCATACGTAACCTGTAAAACCTGAGAAAACAGACAAGGCAACCTCGCATAAAATCGGCGGCAATCTACATATGCTAATAAATCCTAGAAAACAAAATAAGATATAATGCTTGTAGAATGATGTTTGCAGATTTCCTGGACATTATAAAACTAATAATTCAACAAAAACTTTAAGACTTTGTTAGAAAAACAAAACTGGTTAAATTTCCAGATTTTTACACGTGACGCCGTCAAGAGTAAACTCGTGACGCCGTCAAAAGACACCTGCAGAAATTCTTATGTTAAGTTTCCGGAAAAATTTTGGAAAAACTTGGTCCTACTTCCTGGAAAATCCTGCAAAACATCATTATGACTCGATACAAGCATTTGACTCTAACAAATACGAATATACATGTTCATTTAATATTGTGGAGAATCATGATCGGTTTTGTTTCTTAAAAACATATTTGGGGTTTCCCCTTACACTTATCTTTTGCAAAAATACCTTTGGGTGAAGTTAAGACTAGGCCAAACAACAAAGTAAAGTATTTTCACTATTTTAGTTTTGAAACATGATCTACCAACAATAAAAATAAAGCATGCATACGGAAGCAAATAACAAATATGTTGACATAAATAATGCCTAAAAACATTATTAACATGTTATGAATATCTCTATGTTTTAATTAACACTAAACATAAACTCATAGAACTAAAACTTGTCATAAACAAGTATTTAGTGATTAATATTTCTCTTTACATCCAAATCACTTAAGGTATGAATAAACAAAGTGTTTAGTGCATTTTATGATCAAAGGAAAGTTTAATTAAGCATTACAAAGTTTATTTAATTATATAAACATATGATATATTTTTGAAAAACACTTTTGGTAATAAAGAAAAATGTTTTATTCATACTAAATATATGAATTCAAATTTTTAACCAAAATCAGTTAGTTTTTCACCAAATAAACTTTCCCCACTAAAAGACAAAGAATCTGGCCGTTAAAGCTGGGCGGCCCCCTTAATTACAAAGGGCGGTCCCCTTAATTTTAAGGGGGCCGGCCATGATTTAAGGGGACCGGCAACGCTCCTCTGTCAGAATCTGTTGCCTATAAATACCACATTAAACCTGGATTTTTTCCTTACCTTTTGCACTCCTAAACTTTCTGATCTAGATCCAAATCTCCATTCTTTTATCCTTTGATCATAAGTGTATAAATCTTTGTTTCAAAGTGATCCAACCTTCATCCTCTCAAGTGCAAGAGAAGAATACTTCTATCCCTCAAGACAAGAAGTATTACAACTTGTTGTGATCTCCACATCCAAGTTGTTGGTGCATCATCAAACATCGTTTACATTATTCTTTGTGAAGATTGTTGTGAATATTTGATTGTAGATAGTTGTGTTCGATATAGATTGTGTGATTAGTTAGTAACTTGGTGTGAAGTAGAAGAGCTAGGCACTAGATTGGTGTGAAGAAGATAGGTGTGAAGTAGTTAGTTGTGAAGTAGATTGATTTGAAGAAGTTGTGTAGAAGTTGTGACTTAGGTGTGACGAAGTTGTGGTGTGAAAAGTGGTGTGTATATTGGTGTGTACGGTTTTCTCCGCCATAAGGGAGCTTGTTGATATAGTGAAGAAAACTCTCGAGTTAGGTGCTCGGGGAGTGGAGTAGGGCAAGGAAGGTGTCCTTGTAGCCGAACCACTATAAATCTCTTGTCTCGCGGTTAGATCTTTCCATCTCCTACTTATTTCATTACTTATCATTGTAATATATTGTGTAGTATTAATTGTCTATATTGTACAAGACTTGAAATCACATATTATCGAATCTAAGTTTTTAAAAGCTAAGCAAAACTCTAAAACTAATTTTATAACGAAGTAAAAAGACGTAAAACTATTCATCCCCCCTTCTAGTTTTCCACAATTGGTATCAAGAGCCACGTCTAGCAAGACTTTTAAAATATATTGTATTTTAAAACTTATAACGATCTATGGAATCTGAAAAATATTTAGAAGGGCAATCTATGCAAAGACCACCACTATTTGAAAGTGATGGATTTTTATATTGGAAAAATAGATTCGAAACGTATGTGAAATCAAAAGATCTTGATCTTTGGCATATTATTACCTTTGGTGATTTTCCTCCTATTCAATATAATGTTGAAACTAAAATGAATGAAATTGTATCTTTTGAAGAACAAAATGATGATTTGAAAAAGAAATTAGCAAAAAATAATGAGGCTAAAATGGTAATTTATAATGCGTTACCACGCAAAGAATATGAAAGAATTTTTATGTGTAAAACCGCCAAAGAAATTTGGAATTCTTTACTAATTACTCACCAAGGTAATAGCCAAGTCAAAGATAATAAAATAGATCTTCTTGTACAACAATATGAACAATTTACGATTCCGGAAGAGGAATCAATTGATAATGCTTTTGCTAAGTTTAACACTATCATCACAAGTTTAAAAGCACTTGATGAGACATTTTCTAGTAAAAATTGTGTTAGGAAATTTCTTAGGGCATTGCATCCAAAATGGCGAGCTAAGGTCACGGCAATCGAAGAATCAAAGAACTTGATGACGTTATCACTAGATGAACTAATTGGCAACTTGAAGGTTCATGAAGAAATCATAAGAAGAGATTCGGAAACAGTCAAAGTCAAGAAAGAACAAACCAAATCAATTGTTCTAAAAGCCAAAAAGGAACCTAGTGATGATGATGATTCAAGTGACGAAAGTGAAGACGAAGAATATGCAATGGCCGTAAGAGAATTCAAGAAGTTCTTCAAGAGACGAGGTAGATTCACTAGATCATCACGAGACGAAAGAAAAGCATTCCAAAGGAATAGAAGTGACAACTACGGAAAGAGAAAATGCTTTAGATGTGGAAGTCCAAATCATCTCATTGACGAATGTCTAAAGCCACCGAGTTATGAAAGTCAAGGTGCTTTTGTTAGTGGAACATGGAGTGATAGTGACAAAGAAGAAGTTGAAAAGCCAAGAGACGAAAAGTGTTTTATGGCAAAAGAAACCGACGAAATATGTTTAGGAATTGACTTGGAACTTGACGAATGGATCAAAGATAGCGGATGCTCGAGGCACATGACGGGGAATCGCAATCTATTCTCTACATACAAGGCATACAATGGAGGTAACGTTATTTTCGGTAGTGACTTATGTGGAAAAATCATTGGCAAAGGTACGATCTCTCAAGACTCACTTACTATTGAAAATGTAGAGCATGTAGATAAATTAACATATAACTTGCTTAGTGTATGACAAATATGTGATAATAAATGTAGAGTCACATTTACCGAAGATGTTAGCGAAATAGTTAAGGATGGAAAAATTATAGGTATAGGAATTAGAAAAGGTGGCATATATGTTATGAAACTAGGAAACAAACCTGAGGATAGGATATGCCTAACGACCCTTGAAGAAAACTCTACACTATGGCATAGGAGATTAGGACATGCTAATATGCAACAAATACAATCTTTGGCCTCTAAGGAATTTGTTAGAAATTTGCCTAATCTAAAATATGACAAGCATTTTTGTGATGCATGTAAAATTGGAAAACAAGCTCATGCTAGTCACAAAGCCAAGAATATAGTATCCACTACTAGATGCCTAGAATTATTACATATGGATCTTTTTGGTCTATCCGCTATGCGGAGCTATGGAGGAAACAAATATAGCTTAGTGATAGTAGATGACTACTCACGACACACGTGGACTAGGTTTTTAAGTGACAAGACCCAAGCCTTTGAAAAATTCAAAATATTTAGTAGAATGATTCAAAATAAATTAGGATGCTCAATAGTTGCCATTAGGACGGACCATGGTAGGGAATTTGATAACGAAGTACAATTCGGAAAATATTGCGAGTTAAATGGAATATCTCACAATTTCTCCGCTCCTCGTACTCCTCAATCAAATGGCGTAATAGAAAGAAAAAATAGGTCACTACAAGAAATGAGTAGAACTATGTTAAATGAACAATCTATCCCACAAAAATTTTGGTGTCACGCTGTAGATACATCAACTTATATTTTAAATAGGGTATCAATTAGAAGAATTCTAGGAAAAACTCCTTATGAGTTATTAAGAGGTAGAAAACCAAACTTAAGCTACTTTAAGGTATTTGGAAGTAAATGTTATATTTTAAACACTAAGGACTATCTCACTAAGTTTGATCCAAAATCATATGAAGGAATATTTTTAGGATACTCACAAAATAGCAAAGCATATATAATACTTAACAAACACTCCATGAAAGTAGAGGAATCACTAAATGTAACATTTGATGAAACACCACCACCTCCTAAAACATTACCTTTAGAAGATGATGATTTAATCGAAGATGAAGCTATTGAGGTTAGTAAAACAAAACCCATAGGAAATGATAATGAAGACATTTACTTAGAAAATAACGAAACTGTCAATATTAAAGAATCTAGATCTCATCCATTAGATAATATAATAGGACATCTTAGCCAAAGAACCCTTAGGTCACAAGCCCAAGATAAAAATAACTTTTTTTGTTTCCTCTCAGCAATAGAACCTAAGAATATTAGCGAGGCTTTAAAGGATGAAAGTTGGGTTATAGCTATGCAAGAAGAATTAAATCAATTTAAGGCGAATGATGTTTGGGAATTAGTCCCAAATCCAAAGGATATGGCCATCATAGGAACCAAATGGGTATATAGGAATAAGTTAGACGAGAATGGAATAGTTACTAGGAATAAAGCTAGGTTAGTTGCCCAAGGTTATAATCAACAAGAAGGAATTGATTATGACGAAACTTATGCCCCTGTAGCTAGACTAGAATCGATTAGGATATTACTTGCCTATGCTTGCGCACTAGATTTTAAGTTATTCCAAATGGATGTGAAAAGTGCATTCCTTAACGGTTTTATCAATGAGGAGGTATATGTGGCACAACCTCCAGGATTCATTGACTTCGCAAAACCTGATTATGTTTATAAGTTAAAGAAAGCTTTGTATGGACTCAAACAAGCTCCCAAAGCTTGGTATGATCGATTAAAAGCTTTTCTTATTAAACATGATTATTCCATGGGAATGGTAGATAACACTCTTTTCACTAAAAGGAAAGACCCAAATCTCATCATTGTCCAAATATATATTGATGACATTATATTTGGATCGACTTGTCAAGACATG
Organism: Artemisia argyi; assembly: GCA_030686995.1. Lineage (NCBI taxonomy): Eukaryota > Viridiplantae > Streptophyta > Magnoliopsida > Asterales > Asteraceae > Artemisia > Artemisia argyi. Next base: position 91,344,456 of record CM060687.1, read on the forward strand.
TGTGATGAATTTGCCAAAATCATGCATGATGAGTTTGAGATGAGTATGATGGGTGAACTTAACTTCTTCCTAGGATTACAAATAAAACAATTAGAAGATGGAATATTTTTTAACCAATCTAAGTACATTAAGGAAATGCTTAAGAAGTTTGGCCTAGAAGACTCAAAACCTATGAAAACTCCTATGTCTACGGAGGTAAAGCTCACAAAGGATGATGAAGGTGAGTCCGTAGATAACACCAAGTATAGAGGAATGATAGGTAGTTTACTATACTTGACAGCAAGTAGACCCGACATCATGTTTAGTGTCTGCCTTTGTGCCTGTTTTCAAGAGGATCCCAAAACCTCTCACCTAGAAGCGGTTAAGCGTATCTTCCGATACGTTAAAGGCACTATACACTTAGGATTATGGTATCCTAAGGAATCCGGCATAGAAACCATTGTCTATGCGGATTCGGATCATGCGGGAGACTACGTAGATAGAAAGAGCACTAGCGGTATTTGCACGTTTATGGGATGTTGTCTAACGTCTTGGTTTTCGAAGAAGCAAACCGCTCTTGCTATTTCTACCACCGAAGCCAAATATGTAAGCGCCGGAAAGGCATGTCAACAAGCACTATGGATGAAACAAGTTCTCGTAGACTATGGCATTAGGTTAAAAAATGTTCCCATTATGTGCGATAACAAAGGTGCGATAGATTTAAGTAAAAATCCGGTGCAACACTCTAGGACTAAACACATAGAAATACGTCACCATTTTCTTAGGGATAATGTACAAAAAGGAAATATATCTATAGAAAAGGTTGCATCGGAAGACAACATTGCGGATATATTCACAAAACCCCTTAAGCGTGAATTATTCAACCACTTGTGTTTAGGATTAGGAATGATGGAACAAGTTGACTAAATTATACTGAATTATTTCAAATTTATACTTGCATGAAATTCATTTTTCTTCCATTTCACTTATTCTGAGTCTAGGAATCTATTTCGCACAAAACTAAAGATTGAGAAAAGTTATTTTCTTTGCATAAACCGTTTTGTAAAACTCAATCAATTTTATCTAAAAATTATTCTCACAATCTAGGAACCCCAAGAAGATCATTTTCCTTGCATTGTTGACTAATTCTAAAAACATTCTATTTCAAAATCATTCATAAATTCTCACATAAATTGTCAAGATATATAATCTAATATATGTCTTTGACATTCATGATCGAGCAAAAATTGAATTATGGAGATTATTTGGATTGTTTCTTAGGATCGTTATTTCTTTTTGCTTCTAGGAGTCGAAACAATCACAACTCCACATTTGTTGCATATAGACACTCACTAGGATAAATTCATTAATAATGGTGTCATCTTGATCCATCATTAGTTATTCACTCACTAATAATCCTTGCCTTTAATCTAAGATAGATGCCTTAGGAAGCTTAATTGTGCTTACCTTTATTTGCCTCCTCTTGCTTATTATATGTTGATTATTTGCTCTTGTGTTTATGTGTTTTTGCATGCATGCTATATCTTGATTAGATTAGACTCTATATTGCCGAAGAGAATTGAACTTGCTTGAATTCTAATCCAAACACATAACCTTTCTGCCAAAAACCCAATTCTGGCAACCTGGAAATCACCAGATGGGCGGCCCCCTTAATTTTGTAAGGCGGCCCCCTTAATCATTAAGGGGACTGCCCCCTAATTAAGGGGACCGGCCATCTGATGGTCGGGTTTACAGAATCTTTTCTGCTTTTTAGCCCATTTCAACCTACATTTCCCATTTTTCACCAACACATTTTGTCCTAATCCCCCAAACAAACCTTATCCATCCTTAAACACACAAATCTTACACTATAAATATCCCCAATTCTCAAAACTCACCATTCATCCCATCATGAACTCTCCAAACAAACCAAAATCAAAAGCCTCAAGGCTAGCAAGGATGACGGAAAAACCCGTTTGGCGAAGAAAAAGCCCTCGAAACAAATCCATCATCATAAATGAAGTTGGAAATCATTCCTCACCCCCAACTTCTTACTTCCCAAACTTTGAATCAAACCAACAAGGTCATTCATTTGATCCTCTTTACAAACCATACAACATTGGCCAAACATCTTCCTTCAAGCCAAACTACACCTCTCAACCACCAACAACTTATAATGATCCATGCAAGTTTGATCAACCATCAAACTACAATTCCAACTACACAAACCCAACTCATCCATACCAAACCTATGATCCCCTCCACATTGCCACGGAAAAACAAAAGTTATGTGATGAAATAAACCAAATCCATGATCTTAGTGATCTCCTTGCTATGCATCTTGCACAACGCAACAAAGGGCAACCTCCATCATCACCCTATGCAAATTGCCTCCCCCACTCTCTCAACTTGGATCAAGTTACAAACCACACTCACTTTTGCCCTTATTGCATATTCCTTCAAAAACAAATCCTCTACTTGAGTGAAGATATTTCTTGGATTGAATATCTTCTCACTCACAATCATCCAATACCACCCTTAACACGATACAACATCGTGAGATCCACTTCTTCCGCTCCACACTCCACTCCATATCCCTATCAATCAAACATCTAAGCCTTATGCTTATGTTTCTCTTCAACCAAGTAACACAATCAACCATGGGTTGCAAACAAGTCCAAGTGCTCTCTTAGGCAATATAGGACTATGTCTTTTCTTTTATGTTTTTTTTATCAATATGCTTCAAGCATATTGAATGTTGTAATGCTTATCATTTCTATAATGCTTGAATGAATCTATGTTTAGTTGCATAATTGTTACCTTGCATATATGTGTATCTTGCTCTCTTCAAATATTTTTGTAGCAAAGATCTCCATAGCTCGTTCCCTTGGTGCTCTCAAATGAGGGGGAGCATACATCAAGGGGGAGCATTCTACCCGTTTAAACTTCCCTCGCGAAGCTTACTCGGCTTAACCTTTTTAATTATACAAAAAGGGGGAGAAGAGAAATGTAAACTATATAATACTTGTCTAAAAACAAGTTTTAGATATATTGAGTTTAAGGTTTTGTAATAATCAAAAAGGGGGAGATTGTTGACAAAAATAATGCCTAAAAACATTATTAACATGTTATCAATATCTCTATGTTTTAATTATCACAAAACATAAACTCATAGAACTAAAACTTGTCATAAACAAGTATTTAGTGATTAATATTTCTCTTTACATCCAAATCACTTAAGGTATGAATAAACAAAGTGTTTAGTGCATTTTATGATCAAAGGAAAGTTTAATTAAGCATTACAAAGTTTATTTAATTATATAAACATATTATATATTTTTGGAAAACACTTTTGGTAATAAAGAAAAATGTTTTATTCATACTAAATATATGAATTCAAATTTTTAACCAAAATCAGTTAGTTTTTCACCAAATAAACTTTCCCCACTAAAAGACAAAGAATCTGGCCGTTAAAGCTGGGCGGCCCCCTTAATTACAAAGGGTGGTCCCCTTAATTTTAAGGGGGCCGACCATGATTTAAGGGGACCGGCCACGCTCCTCTGTCAGAATCTGTTGCCTATAAATACCACATTAAACCTGGATTTTTTCCTTACCTTTTGCACTCCTAAACTTTCTAATCTAGATCCAAATCTCCATTCTTTTATCCTTTAATCATAAGTGTATAAATCTTTGTTTCAAAGTGATCCAACCTTCATCCTCTCAAGTGCAAGAGAAGAATACTTCTATCCCTCAAGACAAGAAGTATTACAACTTGTTGTGATCTCCACATCCAAGTTGTTGGTGCATCATCAAAGATCATTTACATTATTCTTTGTGAAGATTGTTGTGAATATTTGATTGTAGATAGTTGTGTTAGATATAGATTCTGTGATTAGTTAGTAACTTGGTGTGAAGTAGAAGAGCTAGGCACTAGATTGGTGTGAAGAAGATAGGTGTGAAGTAGTTAGTTGTGAAGTAGATTGATTTGAAGAAGTTGTGTAGAAGTTGTGACTTAGGTGTGACGAAGTTGTGGTGTGAAAAGTGGTGTGTAGATTGGTGTGTACGGTTTTCTCTGCCATAAGGGAGCTTGTTGATATAGTGAAGAAAACTCTCGAGTTAGGTGCTCGGGGAGTGGAGTAGGGCAAAGAAGGTGTCCTTGTAGCCGAACCACTATAAATCTCTTGTCTCGCGGTTAGATCTTTCCATCTCCTACTTATTTCATTACTTATCATTGTAATATATTGTGTAGTATTAATTGTTTATATTGTACAAGACTTGAAATCACATATTATCGAATCTAAGTTTTTAAAAGCTAAGCAAAACTCTAAAACTAATTTTATAACGAAGTAAAAAGACGTAAAACTATTCAACCCCCCTTCTAGTTTTCCACAAAATAAACAAAATAAAAATCACACAAAGCATGGGTTGCCTCCCAAGAAGCGCTTTTCTTTATTTACGAGTCTTGTAGCTAGACTCAAGGTCATGGGTTACTACGTGACCTCATCCCTTGAGATGATGTACCCCATGTAGTTGTGATCATTACTATTGTGGTGGTAGTGCCTCAATCTGTCGATACTTGCAATCACCTCTCCACCTACTTTACTTCTCAGGTTAGCCATCCCATCTTGGCTCATGCTCTCAATTGTGAAAGGCCCATACCACCAGGGACTCGGTTTATCGGGTGGTATTGTAATTTCCAAGTGTCTTAAGAGTACTAAGTTCTCTTCCTTGAATGGTACATGGCTTCTTGCTGGTCGATTGTGTTCGAACTTGACATGAACTTCATTGCTTTTGCTTCTTTCATGTTTAGCCTCCTTGTAGCTTTTGATTCTTGCCTCCCATGCAAGTATTTTCTCTTGAACACGAATAGGTGACGTGTCAATGTTGTTTTTTAGCTTTCTCCAACTCAAACTCTCATGCCCACATCGCGGGGTCATGGGGAAGCTAATCTTTCTTTTTCCTGATTTAAGCTTAATTTTCCTATCTTCATACTTAATGACAGCCCTAGCGGTGGTGAGGAATGGTGCCCCAAGGATTATTGGCATGCACCCATCTCCCTTATCATCGATGATCATAAAATCATCAGGGTACATGAATCCTGCGACATTAACTAACACATCTTCTGCGATTCCTAGGGGTATACGTAAGAGTGTCCAGCTAGTGACAGCCTAACACGAGTGGGGGCTGGCATTCTTGACGTTAGTTGGATGTAAATAGTTAGGGGCATAAGATTTACTTCCGATCCTTGGTCGGCGAAAGCACTAAGATATTTCAAATCCCCGATGCTAGCTGGTATCTCAAAGTTCCCACACGCCATCTGCTTAGTAGCCACTTTTTGTACCAATAGTTTCTCGATTATTGGCCCCCCAGGTAACGTATCATACTCATCTTTTTCCCCTTCCTCCTTCTCAAAACCCTGTTTGGAAGGTTGGTTACGCCCGTCACCCTTTATCCAATTTGTTATAGTGTTTTCGTTTACATCATGTTTCAGGTAGTAACTTAGAGGTTGGGATTTTGGTGGCTCTTCTACGGTTTGTTCAGTAGGGGTTTCTACCTTCTCATTATCCTTGTGGACAATTGCGATGGAATTAACAAATCGGGTAGTAGGGATGACGCTTTCTTTCCTTAGTAACATCCTTTCGGAGGTTCTCTGGTTGGCGTACTCTTCCATCAGGACCATCATCTCATTCATTTTCTCTTGCATCTCCTCTTTTTGCTTATAGACTGCTTCCTCGAATCTAGCGAGCCGATCTGAATAAGTTGCCATGTATTCTCTCATTCTAGCTTCGAACTCCGGGCTAAGTCTCTCGGGAGGGGAATAAGATGGGGCATAGTTTTGAAAAGCCTCGACATTCTCTCTAGAGGGTGACTCTGACAACGGCGTTGAAGTCGTTTTCGAGACAGAATTGACAGTAGCCCATCTAGGACTTAGGGGTCTCCTTTGCCTTTCCTAAAAATAGTCAACTTTTGCCTCGAGTTTGCATAGGAGTTCATCAGGGATTTCGGTAGTCCCTTGAGGTGTTGAGATTGCGTTGATGGCCGCTTTTATAGTATGATTAAACTCCCATATCTCTTGATTATCGGCGGCAAGCTCTTCAATAATCGCCCAAGACTCCTCGGCGTTCTTATCACACAATCTACCTCCCGCGGCCCTATCGATTGTACATTTAGTGTCATAGTCAACATGGTCATAGAAAATCTGAACTAATAACAAAAGGTTTATACCATGATGAGGGACCTTATGGAGGAGGTCCTTGAAACGAGCCCATGCTTCGTAGAAAGTTTCACCCCGATGTTGTTCAAACATCAAAATGTCATTTCCAAGCATCGCAGTCTCCTCGGTGGGAAGAATTGGGCAAGGAAGCGAGTGGTGAGATCATCCCATGAGGTGATGGATCCCGCAGGTAAACGTTCAAGCCATTGGCTAGCTTGATCACGTAGAGAGAATTGGAATAGGCGTAATCGGGTTGACTCTCTAGTTGTAGCATCAAGGTCTATAGAATCTACGATTTTAAGGAACTCCTTGAGATGTTGGTTTGGATCTTCAAAACGAAGTCCATGGAATGCACATCCGCTTTGCACCAACCGGATGGTGTTGGATCGCAAGGGGGTCACATTGGCTCCGGTGAGCTCAATAGTGTTTCGATAGCCTTGGTGGCTAGGTCGGGAATACTCTCCTAAGGTTCGGGGCCTAAGAGGTTCTAGTGGTGGGTTTTGTTGTGGTGGGATGACGGGTTCAAAGATGTTCCCATCGTCCATGATGTCGGGTGGTGAAGAGTTACGAACAAAAACACGAAGAAATAAGATAGACTAAAGAGAACCTAGAAAATAAAAATAAAATCTTACTAGAAAGGAATCTAGCAAGTAGACCTAATAAAAAGAGATTCTAACCTAGACAATAACTATTCCCCGGGCTGCGGCGCCAAAAACTTGATGAGTAGGGATTGCACCAGGCTTTACCTCTTGAGGGATCTCGAGAAGCTTACAACCCCCACCAGGCAGTGTACCTGATCAATCTAGTATAGTATAATGACAAGTACCGGGGGATTGATCGTTCAGCTAGGAATAGTGTCGCTAGGATTAGAAAACCTAAAGACTAGGTCTAGAGATGAGGGATGATTCTTTTTATATTTTTATATTTTTTTAGAAAGCAAGTAAAAATCTCGGGTTTGAAGGAGTTTGGCGGAATTAGTTGCTACTCAACTAACCCAAAACTAAGATGCAATCAAAATAAAATACTAGAAATGAAAATAAACTAAATTAAACTAGAGTTGTGAGCAATATGTGGGAGAATTGTTTTTACTTAGATTTCACTACTCCCTAGATATCTTTTTACACGTTAATTACTTTTTATAGTTGCGTGGATGACGGATTGTATTCCTTAAGTTGTGAGCAATATGAGCGCCTACTTCACTCCTATGTCGAGCCGGCTAAGAAGCTCCTAACATGGGATCACTAGAATTTGCTCATGCATTAAATACAACCAATAAAACCTAGTACACATCGGTTCATGTTTCCTAAGACGTTCAAGCATGTTACACAATGGAGATCTGCCAGTTTTCTTAAGCCTAACATTGAAATCATTCATCCAATACAACCATAAACAAGTAATCAACACATAATTAACATCTAGGTTTCATTAGATCCAAGCAAACACAAGATAGATCTAGCCTAGCATGTTAAAATCAAGACAAGTAAAAGATATAATCAACCAACACATAGACATATTGATTGAATTAAGAGAAGACTTATCTTAATTGAACATGAAAGGATTCAAGGGGTGAAAACCCTTGAAAATACTGTAAAATATGACCTAGGGTTTACAAAGTTCGGCCCTAGTTTTCTCCACACAAGTCCCTCTTTTTTTATGAATGAAAAATAGAAAACTATATATAGAGTTTGATAGGTGACGGCGTCAAGAACAAATGTCTGACGCCGTCATCTCGCCGCCAAATAGTTTCTCGGAGTGCCTAGATCTGGGTCTGATGCCGTCATGTATTCACCTTATACAGGCCGTCACCAATTTAACTCTTGACGCCCTTGTTGTGACGCCGTCAGGTTTGCACTGGGTCGTAATGGATTTTACTCTTGATGTCGTCATGGTTTTCCTCTTGAAGCCGTCAGGTACTGTTCTCAGCATGGAAAATTAAGTCTGTGCCGTTTTCTTCACTTTTATGCTCCAAAAACGTCTGAATTGCTTCCTTTTCCAGAATTCACTCCCAAAGTACTTAAAATCACAAAAGGAACGATTTAGGGCAATATTTTATCAAATAAATTCAATTCCGGGCTTAAATGACCCCCTAAAAGTGGTTCATTTTTCGCCTCATCAATGGCTCACACTTGGATATGTGAGCATAAGCGACAGACGGTAGCCCATGACCTTGAGTTTAGCTACAAGACTCGTTAATAAAGAAAAGCGCTTCTTGGGAGGCAACCCATGTTTTGTGTGTTTTTATTTGTTTGATTTTATTTGTTTCCGTATGCGTGTTTTATTTTTATTGTTGGTAAATCATGTTTCAAAGTAAATTGCGAAAATGTATTATTTTATTTTTAACTTCGTCTTAATTACATATAAAGTTATTTTGCAAAAGCAAAGTGTAAGAGAGATCCAAATTTGTTTATAAGAACGAAAATGAGCATGATTCACTACAATATTAAATGAACATGTATATTAGTAATTGTTAGAGTCAAATGCTTGTATCGAGTCATAATGATGTTTTGCTGGATTTTCCAGGAAATAAGGCATAAGTTTTTCCAAAAATTTTCCGGAAACTTAACATAAAGATTTTTCCAGGAACATTCTGACGGCGTCAGGTACTAAAATTCTGAAAAATTTTGCGAGTTTTTTTTAAGCCGGAGTCTTAAAGTTTTTGTTGATTCTTTAGTTTTATAAACTCCAGGAAATCTGCAAACATTCATTCCACAAGCATTATATCTTAATTTGCTTTTTAGGATTTTTAGTATATATAGATTGCCGCCGATTTTACGCGAGGTTTGCCTTGATTGTTTTCTCAGGTTTAACAGGTTATATATGACAAGAAGATGATTTATATTTCTGGAGGGAAGCTTTCAAAGTTCATTTTCTTGGAGGAAGATCTAACATTGTTGACACACTATCCACACCGAACAAATCAGGGGAGTATTTGTTTACATTCTTTTACCTGCTTTACTTTTACATCCTTTAATTGAACATTGGGGACAATGTTCATCCTAAGTGTAAGGGGAGGGTAAATGATGATACCTTATAGGATACAATTGCACTTGAGTTTGTTTGTTCGATAGTAGGTGTGTAATAAAACTAAGAGAAATACTTGCTATGGCAATTTTAGCACCAAATTTAAAATTTTTTACAACATTTAGGAGTTAAACTTTAGCCTTAACAAGCGTCTCATGGATAGGAGTTGTATGACTAGCACAAAACCGTACCACTTAAAAAATTTTCCACCCAAATATGAGAGGTTCGCCTTTAGATTTGATAGGAAAAGCATTCATTATTAGTGCTTATTAGTGTACCGGTAGTATTTAGATTCTAGAACTTGAGTTAGTGATACATCCTGAGACCGCTAGTGAGACTACATTCGCGTAGTAGGATTTACTACATGATAAGAGGCACTAGGATCACCCTTGTGTTTAAACCCGTATCATAATTACTTGACCGTTTAAGTCATATTACTTGACTAGTGAAGTCAATTAATTTTCCCACACCTTAGCGTTGTACTCATTTTTAGTACACGAAACCCCTAGTACACCCCTCCGAGCCTGTATTTTCGTTTCTAACTTTAAGCATCTTACTTAAGGGAAGAATTTGTTAACAATCCATCCCAAATGTGCAACTAAATCGCCTTAGCCTTCCGTGTATGCACTCATCTTTAGTGCATTATTGTTATTTGTTAAAAACCCTTAGTTAATTGTCTAATTGATTACATGGTTGCTAAATCGAGTCATATTTTGTACATATTGTTTTGAGACGATTAAGACTCATGGGTAAAGTACTAGTGTTATGGAGTAACGGGGAAGAACATCAATTTATTACCCCCGTATGTACGTTAATATTTAAAAAGTACTCCAAGTGTTTTGATTATCTTAATTCGAGTCATTAGAATAGTTTATTGTAAAGTATGTAAAAGTTCAAGTGTAAGGGGAATGCAAATTCCCTACGTTGTATTATTTTGGATGGTAGGGCAAGAGTGTATGCAAAAAAAAATCGAAAAAAAATCAAGAAATAGAAAAAAATAGAAAAAGAAAGAGAAGAAAAAAACATACGGGCTACCATCCTGTTTCATTTTATGTTTGTTTCATAGTTTGTTAGATTTTGATTAGCTTAAGTCGAGTCGAGTCTTGGCTTAGCAACGCCATATTGTACATGTACTTAACAAAGATGATTAACTCGCCACCAATAAATATTTCCTTATCCAACAAAACCGTGTTTTCCATATCCCTACACCTAACGTTATAACCCTTTAAAAGACCTCTTTGATAGTTTATCATAGATGCTTACGCCAAGTGGTGGAGGTTTGATCCTTTCCCAAGCCTATGGTAATCTATTTGCTATGACAGGTAGTGAGAGATGTTTTCCATTTCCATATTGTGATATATACTTTATTACACCCGAGAGATGTGAGTATCTAAACACTATTTGTGAGGTGCTAGTGTATAACCTCCGTGCTGGTTTTTTGTTTTAAGTGGAATGATTATTTGTTGTAATTACTTTTATATTAGTGTTAAATGACCCCTAACTTGTATTTTGATTAGAATAAAAGCGCATTTGCTTAAGGACAAGCAAATCTCAAGTGTAAGGGTATTTGATAAGGCGAAAAGTGTACCGTTTTTAGGGGTCATTTAAGCCTGAATTCGTGATTATTTGATCAATTACTGCCCTAAATCGTTCCTTTTGTCATTTTAGGTACTTTTGAGATGAAATCTGGAAAAGTAAGCATTTTCGACATTTTTGGAGCATAAAAGTGAAGAAAACGGCAAAGTCTTAAAATCCTTGCTGGGAATAGTACCTGACGACGTCAATACCTCACACATGACAGCATCAAGCTTGGAAAAAGAGGTGGATATGAATAATACACATGACGGCCAAGAACTATTTAAAGTGTAAAATGCCTGACGGTGTCACCAAGGCCGTCAGGGTCAAAACACTGATGAGTGCTCAAACACTCATCATTTTTATCGTATTTAAACTGCCAAAACATCCGAAAACGCTCAGAAATGCATCAAAATACTAAAAATATCCCAGGGATTGTATTTTATACGTTTCAGATGCAAAATGAGCAAAAACAATGAAAAACGAGCAAAGTTTACACAATTGGCAGTTTCAGTCTCTCAACTTTCAAAAATTTACAAAACTAGTCCCTGAGCATGTGTTTTGAAAGAAAAGTCAACCTAAGGCATTTAGAAGTCAAAATTATCAAATTTAATCCTTAGGTAAAAACTTTGGAAAATTTACAAAATTAGTCCCTGCAGTTTGGAATTTGGCATAATCAGTCCCTGGGGAATTTTTAAAAGTGAAAAATATCTTTTGTGGCCCTTGTGTTATTGTAATATGGCAAAAGTGACTCTGGTGGAATAATTTGGAGGAAAAATCAATTTTGGCCCCTCGACCTTGGAAATTGGCAAAGTTAGTCCTCGGATTTTGAATTTACGCATTAAGGACCCGTGGGAAATCAAAGCTTGGCATAATCAATCCTTGTATCAACTTTGGAAGAATAACAGCTTTGGTCCCTGGAAATTTCGGTTTTTACACATTAGGTCCTTGGGCTTAACTTTGCTACAAACTAACAAACTAAACCTAAACCCTTTTTAACCCAACATACAAACCAACCAAACCTGATCCAATGCAAACCCCAGCCCACCACACAAATTCCCTAGCCCAATCACCAAAACAGCCCAATCCTACAAAAATTAATACCCCATTTTATTACCCTTTCCCAGGGTCAAACAAGTCAACACCTCCACCCTTCCCCTTCCTTTTTGCCCGCCAAAACCAGACAAGCCTGCCCCTACCACCCCTGCTCTCCCAACATCTGTGTCCCCTCCACACACCAGCCACACCTATTAAGCCACCCTAAACCCTGCCACAAGTCACAACTGCCAAAAGTGATAAAAACCCGTTTTCCCACCCAAACCAAATTGACAGCCAGGATCAATGATAACTCATCCAAAGGCCAAAAAGAGAGATGGGAAAGAATACAAGGAGCATGAGAGATGGAACCCTAATTTTATTTTTGAGTATAAATAGCTCAATTGTAAGCCATTTTAAAGGCAGTTAGAATTTTAGAAATTGGAGTAGTGTAAATTAGCTTAGTTTTAATGTTTTCTTAATCTGAATTCAATATTTCTTATTGTACTTTGCATTCAAGTTAATGAAAGTTCCAAAGATTTTCTGTTTGATTTCAAATGCTCCAATTGTAAACTGCTTATTTTGTTCACTGGTTATGTCTCACTTAATTACTACTTATTTTGCCTTGTTCATTGTCTAAAAATTAGTTTAGTTTAGGTTGTTCTTAATTAGTTGTAATTAAAATGCCAATTGGTTTGAGCCTTGCATAGAATAGAAAATGTTAGTTTGAAACTACTTATTCTAGTTAGCCTATTAAATCTGCTTGTTTAGTCCTTGATTATGCTTTATCAGTAGTTATTAGATTTAGGTTAAGCTTATATTTCCAAAAATTTAGTTTTAAGCAATCCTTGCTAGTGGAAGTTTTCAAAACAGTCACCACTATAGGAGTGTTTGGTTTAGGCTCAGATTCTGAGTTCTAGTAGTTTGCAGGTTATAAATTTAGTTTAGGTAGTCTCATTTAGGTGTAATTAGTACCATTAGATAGCAAATTCAGTAAGCTTCATAGTATAAAGTCAAAATCTATTTTAATTCTAATTTCAGCTTAATTATCTGTTATTATAGATTCTAAACTTCATACAGTAGTTGTATAATAGGATAAGTAAGCTTGAACTAGTTTAATTTTAGGTTATTACAACATAAATAAGCAGTAAGGTTAGGTATAAGTTCATTAAAGTCAAAAGCAGATCACAAATCAAAAAGTCAAATATTTCAAGCCTGGCAGTTTTTCCATTTCTAGTTGGAATTTTCATGATTTATGTGTTACCCCTTAGATTTTGAGCTTCTGGATTCTTAAAATATGGAAGCTCAGCTTATCAAAGCATGTTTTACTTTATTTTTATTATTTTTCTACATGTACTTATTTGGTTCTCTTGTGGCCTGTTTGGTCTGAAAGTGCCCTGCACCTCAGTTGTTGGCTAGTTTTCTACTGAACTTAGAGAATCCATTAATAGGAGTTAGGACTTAAGGTTTGTTGTTTTAGATAGCCCCCTAGGTAGGATAACTAGGACTACTTTTAGTTTTGCCAAATCAGCTTATTGAGTACTAGTAAATAAGCACTCCCTTGGCCTGTTTGGTTACTGCTGCTGCTGCTACTTTTTTATTTTTGATAACTCATGGACTGAGCTTGTTGATCATTTTCCTTTTTCTGCTTAATTCTTATTAATGAATGTTGTTTGTATGTTGTTTGGGACTGTGATTGCTTATTTATATCCTTGGTGAGGTGTATCAGCTTATTGCTCACCCCTTAGTAGTTTGGATGTAGCAGCCCCTTTGTTTTGATTTTTAGTTCCTAAGTTACTAGCTCAACTCCAACTCAAGCCTGTTTTACATGTTATTTCATAGGTAGTCTTTAGGTGTATAGATTTTTTTTGGCATTAGCTTGTTATAGCTCAGCTTGTTTCAGCTCTTGAGTAGCTTGAATTCTCCCACTTGGGACTGCACCTGCTGTATGTATCTTAGTTCAGCTTAGCTTGCTTGATTTGGAAATCTTCTTGGATTTAACCTATTAAAGTGTATTTTTTAGTTGTCTACTTGAAGTTGTGTTGTGTATGTTGTTGATAACCTTTATCTTTTGCTTATTGTTTTGCTTCTTTGATTGACTGCTATGTTTCAAAAGCTCATTTCAAAACAAAATAACTCACCACTGATTGGTCATAAGCTTGTATAAGCTTGGGTAGGTTATGATTTCAGTTGTTTGGGTTAATTTGAGGTCACCATTGCTTGTGCTAGCCTCCAATTTGTTCACCCCAGGTCTGCATATAGCACTCAATCACCAACAGCCCACTTCCCAAGCTCTTTCCAAGCCCATCAGTGGGCCCCATAAGGTCAAACTTGGTTCTTTGGATAGCCCTCCTAGCTGTCTTTTGGAATCCAAGCTTGTTCTGAGCTTATACTCTTTTGCTCCTAGCTTATTTGGGCTCCAATCTAGCTGCAAATCTGTTTTGATCATAGCATTTGGATTTTGCTTATTTTCTTGTTATTGCTAATTCTTAGTGCTTATTAGGTTGTTTTGAGTTGTTTTAAGCTCACTTAAGTTACTTGAACTGTATTTGAGCTTTTAGCAACTTTTCTTGCAAAGTGCTTATTTATAAGTGCTTATTTCCTAGTGCTTTTTACACATTCTGCTTATTTTAACTTCTTTTTCAGTATATTTTATTTTTCTTAAGTTCTTAATTGTATTTTAGAATTTTCCTAAAAATTTCAGATTTTTCTTTGCCTTTTTAGTATTTTTAATAAATCAAAAGTAGTTTTAGTAATTAATAAATAGTAAATAATTAATAATAAATAGATAAATAGTTTAATAAATATATTTTCTGTTTTAAAATTAGTCTTACAATATTTTAGATTTTTCAAAGTTATAATTTCATTTTTCTAGGTTTATTTTATATTTTCTTAATTTTTAGTGTATTATTAAATAGTTAAAAATAGTTTTTAGTTAATAATAATTAATTAAAAAGTCAAAAAAATAATTTTCTTTTTTCTAAAATTTTCTTTTATCATTAGGTTCGTAAAATATTATTTTCACGTTCGTAGGGTTAGCATAGCTCAAATTTCACTTTTTATTTCGCGCACTCGCGTTTTATTTAAATAACTTTTACGTTTTTTTTTAATTTTAGGTCACGTTAGTAAAAGTAGTTTGTAAAATAAGAAAAACCAAAAACATAAATAAAGTGATAGCTTCTACTTAAGCCGTTTGGCTTATTTTTCTGCTTATTTATAAGCAAATTCTGATTTTAAGTTTTTATATTACGTTTAGGTTAACTAGGTTTCACGTATTTGTTAATATAATTTATTTAAATTGTTTTGATTTGTATTTCCTTAGTGTAACCATTCTAATCACTCAAACCCTTATTCCTGTCCAAATTCACCCGATCACAAACCCGTTTTATAACCATCACACCTCGTCGGGACATAACGACCCGGGAAAACACTATACTTCCGCTGAGAATTGGTTTTAGGCTGTTTGACCTGGTTGACCATTCACCTGGTCAATTAGGTTGACCGTTCGGGACCAATCAAACACATATGACGGCCCAGAGTATATTTAAACATGACGGCGTCAGAAGTGGATCTAGGCAATACGAATTTTATATTGGCGGCGAGTTGACGGCGTCACAAGCTATAACGTGACGCCGCCAGGATGTATTATCTACATATATTTTTCCAAATTTTCATTCATTATGTGTGGAACATTAGGAGAACTTTGGAGAGCTTAAACCCTAGATGAATTTTCTATAAAAATATGGGTTTCAACCCTTGTTCCATCCATGCTTAATTGAAGATAAGTTTTCCAATAATCATACGATATGTCTATGTGTTGTGTGACTCAATCTTATGCTTGTATTTCTTTTAACATGCTAGGCTAGGTTTTTATTGTGTTTGCTTAGATGTAGTGAAACCTAGATGTTGATTATTGGTTGATGGTTTGTTTATAATTGTTGTGGATGATTGTATTCGATGTTAGGCTTAAGAAAACTGGCAGACTTCCATTGGTAACTTGCATGAACGTCTTAAGAAACATGATCAGAGGTGTACTATGATTTTTGGTTGTATTTAATTCATAAGTGAATTCTAGTGATCCCATGTTAGGAGCTTTTAGTCGGATCGACATAGGACTGAAGTAGGAGCTTATAGAGTTAGGGAATATTGTACACGGCCCTACGACTAGTATTAAGGAATATAACCCGTCATCCATGTAATTGTAACAAGCTTATCAACCGGTAAACGATATCTAGGGAGTAACGAAATCTAAGTAAACACATCTTTTCTTATTATTGTTTTCACCACATAATTACATTAGTTTATTTTCATTTCTTTTTATTTTATTTTGATTGCATCTTTAGTTAATTGGGTTAGTTGACTAGCAACTAATTCCGCCCACTCCTTCAAAACCCGAGATATTATTTGCTTTTATAAAATATAAATAAATACAAAAAGAATCATCCCTCACCTCTAGACTGATGCGTGGGAATCGCACCTTGCTTTACCTCTCGAGGGATCTCGAGAAGCTTACAACCCCCACCAGGCAGTGTATCTGATCGTTGTAGTATAGTATAGTGACAAGTACCGGGGGATTGATCGTTCAGCTTAGGAATAGTGTCGCTAGGATTAGAAAACCTAATTAATAGTTCTAGAGGTGAGAGATGATTATTTTTGTATTTTTATATTTTTATGAAAGCAAGTAAAATCTCGGGTTTTGGAAGATTGGGCGGAATTAGTTGCTATTCAACTAACCCAAAGCTAATATATAATTAAAATAAAATACTAAAAATGAAATTAAACTAAATTATACTAAGGTTGTGAGCAGTGGTTGGAGAAATTGTGTTTACTTAGACTTCATTACTCCCTAGATATCTTTTACACGTTAATTACTTGTTACACTTGTATGGATGACGGATTGTATTCCTTAATACCATTCGTGGGGTGGCATACATAACTCCCCAACTCTATGAGCTCTTATCTCCTCCTACACCATGACCCAGCACAACTATAGGGATTGTAAACAGTGGCTCATGCATTAAATACAACCAATAAAGACCTAGTACGCCTCGGTTCATGTTTCTTAAGACGTTCAAGCATGTTACCATTTGGAGATCTACCAGTTTTCTTAAGCCTAACATATAAATCATTCATCCAAAACAAGAATAGACAAGTAATCAACACATAATCAACATCTAGGTTTCATTAGATCTAAGCAAACACAAAAGAGATCTAGCCTAGCATAGTAGAATTGAGACAAGAACAAGATATAAACAACCAACACATAGACATATTGATTGAATTGAAAGTACACTTATCTCAATTACAATGCAAGGTCTCAAGGGTTTGGAACCCTTGAAAAACCTGTAAAAGATGCACCAAAATCGTCTTTAGGGTTTCACCAAAACTTCTCTCTCTTTAGTGAAAAAACTAGAAAACTATATATAGGAAAAACAGGCTGACGGCGTCAAGAGTAACATGTGACGCCGTCACCTCGCCGCCATATACTTCCTTGGACGGCCTTGATCCACTTATGACGGCCTATGTGCGCCGTCACCGACCACGGTATTTTATTCTTGCCACTTTGACGCCGTCATGAAGGCTTCTGACGCCGTCACCTCCTACGGTATTTAATTCCTCATGTCTGACGCCGTCAAGATGGTAGTCTTGACGCCGTCACCTTGTATCTTCAGCATGGAAATTTGGTACTTAGTCGTTTTCTTCACTTTTATGCTCCAAAAACGTCCAAAATGGCTTCTTTTCCAGAATTCACTCTCCAAACACCTAAAATCAAAAAAGGAACGATTTAGGGCAATATTTGATCAAATAAAGTCGGATTCGGGCTTAAATGACCCCCTAAAAACGGATCATTTTTCGCCTCATCATAGACCTAGTTTAGTAGGCTTTCTAATCCTAGCAACACTATTCCTGAGTTGAACGATCAATCCCCCGGTACTTGTCACTATACTATACTACAACGATCAGGTACACTGCCTGGCGGGGATTGCAAGTTTCTCAAGATCCCTTGAGAGGTAAAACCTGCTGCGAGGGCGCAATCCCGCGTATCAAACAACACCTAAACCGATTTGTCTGCTTGCCAAAGCAACATCATCACAAGCCTGGCTATGGCATCGTCGCTTCTCTCACTTGAACTTTAGATTGATCAATGACCTTGCTCAACATAATTTAGTCAAAGGATTACCAAAACTTTCTTTCAAGAAAGACCATTTTTGTTCTGCTTGTGAATTGGGTAAAATAACACGTGCAACACTCGAATCCAAACCTGAACCCAATTTCGTTGCTCCATTACATCTGTTACACATGGATTTGTCACACCCATGCGCGTCGTCAGCAGAAATGGGAAGAAATATATTTTGGTTATTGCGGATGACTATTCACGATATACTTGGGTTCATTTTCTTGCTTCTAAAGCCAAAATTGCAAGTGTCATCACCAAGTTCATCAAAAGAATTCAAGTTGGTTTACAAGCTCAAGTCAGATTTATTAGAACAGACAATGGAACAGAGTTCACGAATCAGATTCTTCAGAATTTCTTCGATTCAATTGGCATTACTCATCAGAGATGGTAGCTTACATTCCTCAACAAAATGGTGTAGTTGAAAGACGAAACCGTACGTTAGTTGAAGCTGCCAGAACAATGCTATCCTCCGCAAACCTACCCTTAAACCTCTGGTCTGAAGCCTTATCAACCGCTTGCTTCACACAAAACCGATCTATCAATAATAAACGATTCAACAAAACCCGATATCACATACTTCACAAACAAAAACCCGATGTAAAATATCTCCGCACCTTTGGTTGTAGATGTTACCCACTCAATGATCGAGAAGATATTGGAAAGCTCAAAGAAAAAGGGGATGTCAGAACTTTCTTAGGATATTCCATACAATCAAGTGCTTATCGAGTTTATAATCAGAGAACAAAGCTGATACAAGAAACAATCCATATTCATTTCGATGAAGTAGAAGAAATGGCTTCTGATCATGTATGTTCAGAACCCGTGCCAACTACTATGACTTCTGAACAACACAGTTCAGGACTCGCACCTAACCTCACATCATCAAAACCTAAACTTAACCGTATTCAAAAGGAAGTGTTAGACGGACTGTTTGAAAACTTCTACGATGAATCATGTGGTGGAAACAAGATGAAAATGTCAACATTATCCGCTACACCTCTGATTATCGAAGTTAACAATAACGAAGACATACCATCTCCAGTATCCGGTTCATCAACAACCACTTACGAAGCTACTGATCCCGTACCAGATACTTCTCCTTCCACTAACATTCAAATAGAACGTTCACCAAACAATGTCACTCCAACCTCCCACACAAATATTGATGATCAGATAATTACCAATGCATCGTCTGAAGAAGAAACTTTCATTAATCCATTTTTGACTCCAGAACATGATGTTGGTGAACCTTCAGAGCCGCAAAACATCAATCCACCAAACATGCAACAACATTACCAACCACATCCTCACAAAAGAAGTTGGACTCATGATCACCCTTTACACCAAATAATTGGACATCCTTCTCAACCTATTCAAACAAGAAGTTCTACTGCCAATTCCTATTTCTATAATTCTTTCCTAAGTCAAATAGAACCTGCCAATGTCAAAGCAGCACTTGTTGAACCAAATAGGATCGTTGCAATGCAAGAAGAAATCAATCAGTTTACACGACATGGCGTTTGGCGAAGGGTTCCACGTCCTCTTGGAAAACTTATAATTGCTTTGAAATGGATTTTGAAGAACAAACTTGATGAAGATGGTGATGTAATCAGAAACAAGGCTCGTCTGGTTTCCAAAGGTTACAATCAAGAGGAAGGAATTGATTTCGATGAATCTTTTGCACCGGTTGCTTGGATCGAAGCAATACGCTTATTTTTGGCTTATGCAGCTCACAAATCTTCACCGTCTATCAAATGGAGGAGAAAACGGCCTTTTTATATGGGGAGTTAGAAGAAGATGTGTATGTAAGCCAACCAGAAGGCTTCGTTGATCCTGATCACCCGGATGATGTATATGTTCTTGACAAGGCCATCTACGGACTCAAGCAAGCACCTCGTGCATGGTACAAAGTTCTGTCAGAATATCTCCTCAAGAACAAATTCGTCAAAGGTTCAATTGATCCAACTTTATTTATAAGGCGTAAAGGTGATGATATCATGCTTGTTCAAATTTACTTCGATGATATTATTTTGGATCTACGAATCCTAAGTATTGCAAAAAGTTTGAAAATATCATGCGACAGAAATTTGAGATGAGTATGACGGGGGAGCTTAAATTCTTCTTGGGTCTACAAATCATACAAACTCCTAGTGGTATCTTTATCCATCAACACAAATACACCATGGAAATTTTGAAGAAGTTTGGAATGGATAAATCTGACTCCATAAGTACTCCTATGCTTCACAAACATAAACTAGATGAAGATAAATCAGGAAAACCAGTTGATCCTAAAAAATACCGTAGTATGATTGGTTCACTCATGTATCTCACATCTAGTCGACCAGACATTCAATTTGCCATCTTCATGTGTGCCCGTTACCAATCCAGGCCAACGAAAAAGCACCTCACTGCTATCAAACGGATCTTTCGGTACCTAAAAGATACAAGTCACATGGGCCTCGTATATCCAAAAGACTCTGGTTTTGAACTCATTGCCTATTCAGATGCTGATTATGCGGATGTCAAATTGACTGCAAAAGTACTTCTGGAACTGCTCAATTCTTGGGGGAGAAATTAATCAGCTGGTCTTCAAAGAAACAAAATCATAATGCACTTTCCACTGCTGAAGCTGAATATATTTCCCTCTCTGGATGCTGTGCCCAAGTATTATGGATGAAAACACAATTGACGGACTATGGTTTCTTCTATGACAAAATCCTAATTTATTGTGATTCGAAAAGTGCCATTGCCATCTCTTGTAACTCAGTACTGCATTCAAGAACGAAGCACATAGCAGTCAGATATCACTTCATCAAGGAGCATGTAGAAAAGAGGACAGTGGAATTGTACTTTGTGAAAAATGACTACCAAATGGCCGACTTTTTCACAAAATCTTTGCCTCCTGAAAGATTTGAATACCTCCAACAACGGTTAGGCATGGCAAGTATTCGTGATGATCATGACGAGGATACTCAAAAGGTCAAAGCAGTCAACAATGTAGCAGACATCACACATACATCTGGTAACTTAAAACGGTAATTATTCAAACATAATGACTGTTGATCACATCACAGATCAACACCCGTAATAAAAGAAAGGACCCGAACGTACGCTTCAGTGCGTCAATCCTTAAGAAAAGAAGAGAAATCTTCTTATTATTATGAGCAAAATCTATACAAGATTTTACAAAAAGATTTTTCTAAAAGCCTTTTTATAAAAAAATCTTGCTCATGATAATCAAATCTTGAGAATAGCTCGAGTAAGAATAAAACTTTCAAAAATAATGCTTCACCTCATCAATAGATCAAAAACAGTTTAAAAAATATTAAGCTATTTTTGAGGGGG
Source organism: Artemisia argyi (assembly GCA_030686995.1). NCBI lineage: Eukaryota > Viridiplantae > Streptophyta > Magnoliopsida > Asterales > Asteraceae > Artemisia > Artemisia argyi. Next base: position 91,365,803 of record CM060687.1, read on the forward strand.
AGAAATGTAGAAGTTTGTGTTTGAAATCATGAATAAGTCACAAACAAGTGTTGCTAAAAGGTTGTTAAAAGGAAAAATGAAAAACATGACAAAAAGTTGTTGTAAATGTTGGAAAAATAACCATCACTTCGAGGGGAAGTGATTGATATTATTTTAAAATTAAAAACAATTTTGATATAACACAAACGTTCAATTATTTGAACCAAAACGTTTTCAAAAACTTATTAAAATTTTAAGATTAAATTCAAAAGTGTTAAGTGTAAAAAGGGCTAACGTCAAGGGGGAGTTTTGCTAAAATTGTCAAAATACTGATTTGAACCCTCCCCTAGTCCAAAAATTCTCGCAGACCTGAGTTCAAAACTAAAAGGGTCAAATGGAAAAATACGGGTCAACAAACCCCACTTATGAGATGCGAGAAAAACACACACACACTTTTATCATTCACTCGCATTCTCTCTCTCCTAAACCTAAGACACTCTCACTCGCATCCACAAGAACTCTCGTATCACAGATTTTTGCCTATTCACTCCATTTCGTGCAAAAAGTAAGCTTTCAAATCTGTTTCAAATGATGTTTTACATATGTTTCTTGTTTATCTACCCTTAATTTTAACTGTTTCATGCCCAATTGGGATGTTAGGGTTTAGACACCAAGAATGCGTATGTCTCACTATTGAGTTTAAATTGTGGTGTGTTAGTGTCAAAACTTTGTGGTTAGATGATTGAGATAGACCGGTTTGATCACTAATTTGAAAGAAAATGGGTTTTTAAATGGTTTGATTTGGTTAAAATGGGCTGATTTTGAGAAGCAGATGAACAGTTCTCAATGCAACATCGTATTGGATGCGATACGAGACTTTAGAAAAGAGGCAAAATGTGCATTTAATATTATTTAAAAATACCGAGAGTTTCAACTGCGATGGAAAATTTTCTTCGCATCGCGGGTAAAAGCTCCGCGATACGAGCCTTTCTAAATGTCATGTGATGGCTTGCCATCACAGTCATCAATATGAACATTTTGGTTCTGAAACTTTATGAAATGGCTTACCATCACATCTAGTTTGGTCCACGATACTTGTCTCACCTTCAATGCGAAATTGACTTTCATTGACCATTTGCCCGCGACACCAAATCCGCGATACCAGATATTGCGAAGCTTTTTTACCCACTTATACTAAATGTTACTCTGCCCAAATTTTTTGAAATCTTTGCAAAACCTTTATAAATCATACATTTATATAAAGTATTTCAAACATTTTAATAAATTTTGACTAAGTAACAAACATTGATCAAACATTCTTTCTCAAATTAAGTCACAATTTGATCTTAATGATTTTACAAAAGGCCAAGGTGATTGTACAATCTACACAAGTATCTTTCTCAATTTGTTTTCATCAATTACAATTTTTTCTCATTTTAAAGAGTAAATGAAAACCTTTGAGACATAGAATATTGCATATGATTAGTTTTCCTCTCAAACATTGTGTTAATGCATAATCTGGTGCGGACTGGATTAGACGGCTCTCCTTGGACCGTTAGTCGTCTTCTCGAGCCCTGAGCAGACCTGTCAACAAAGAGAACCCGTTAGAAGTGGACCCGAGGCCGTAGCCCCGGGATCCACCTCCGACGGTCAAGTTAGTATCGGTGCGATATGGCTTATGAGAGTTAGGTTTAGAGTAACCTGTTATCTTGTGTTAAAGAAGGGAGTTCCAGCCATGTATTTATAGGGCATGGATTAGGGTTTAGGTGTAGAGTGGCCCGCTGTCTGCCGGGCCTGGCCCATTCCTAGCCCAGTCCGGATCATACGTCCACAAGCCCCCCAAGTCTAGTGTGACATAGTGCATGGCTATGTTATGCTAGACTTAAGTTCTGTTCATGGCCGCGTAGCCCCAATCAACCATGACGGCATGGCCCATGTGTGCGCAACTTGTGTGCACATGGGGCAGATCATACTGCGCAGCCCACATGCAACAGTGCGCACTGCGATTGCGATTGTGATTGTCTCACAATGGTGAAGGTGAACCTCGTATGCTGCATCCTGGGTAAGGGCGTACCTTTTGTACCAGTAGCGATGCAGCATGGTGCGACAGAAGACGTGCTTCTGTGGCAGGAGTGCGCGCTGTGCGCGACAAGGATGCGCGCTGTGCGCGAACATTACATTCGTCTTTACAACAGACAGAGGACGTCTCCCATGCAGCAAGATGGTGTGAATATTTAAATCCATCTTTGTACCGGGCTTGCAGTACCTCTTACATACGATCTGCTTCCAAATATACCTGAGTGACGCGTGCAGAAACAGTGGTACTATATACCCTGGTAGCCCCCTAAGTTTGATGGTGCTACTCGTGTAGGAGCATTTAACTTAGTTATTCAAATTCTGAAAAACACTTAATGCAAATATTAAAAGTATATGCCGCGAATCGCAACATATAAATAACTAATGAAGTAAAAGATTTTCACTAAGCAATATATAGCACATAGCATGTGAAATTAACACATAAGAGAAGTAGTAGTGCGAATTACACCTATCGTGAGGTTTTACAAACTATATAAGAGAAGTAGCATGTAGCTACTCTGCGAACGCAGTACGCTCATGGCGATTGGTTGATCTTTTTCTTTTTTATTATACTAAAAATAATGGCGCGGATGGACACACCGTGACCGCAACTAATAGTTTCAATCGCACGTACAGACGCAGATGGATGTATCGTGACCGCATAGACTCTAACATTTGTGGATGATCGCAGATGACCACAGCTTTTGTCCAGTACGCTCATGGCGATTGACTAGCATCGTGGTGCCTGTACGTGACAGTGCGCTCATGGCGCCAATCTGCGAAGATGTACGAACGCCTGGCCTAACGCGGGTAGATTTATCGTGACTGCGTTGTTCGTGGCTAAAAGATAAAGTAGGTCCGATCGTGCGGACTTAGTGCGGCTATAGGTAGAATCGTGTTTAATCTGTTCATCTCATAATTAAACAAATACGAGGTTTCAAATTAATTACTTTGTAAATCAGTATGAGATAAACCTTTAATATCTTTCTTGTCGCCATATATTAAATAAGCCTTCAAAAAATTTGATCAATAATATAATACCATTGATTTAAATAATCACAACCCCACGTGAACACAATTTGACCAGGCTTCAATTTTAACCAAGTTTTGTCGCCACATAAAAACCAAACTGTATGATCCGATAAATAACGATTACCTCATACACCTTTATCAAAACGGCTTTTGAACTCGATGGTCGCTTTCCGGTGATGTGAAAGCACGAAACTTGTCGTAGTCATGTCCCACGGATGGCGCCAATCTGTTGATGCATAATCTGGCGCGGACTGGATTCGACGACTCTCCTTGGGCCGTTAGTCGTCTTCTCGAGCCCTGAGTAGACCTGTCAACAAAGAGAACCCGTTAGAAGTGGACCCGAGGCCGTAGCCCCGGGATCCACCTCCGACGGTCAAGTTAGTATCGGTGCGATATGGCTTATGAGAGTTAGGTTTAGAGTAACCTGTTATCTTGTGTTAAAGAAGGGAGTCCACAGATTGTATCACTATTATTTCCTTAACAAGACTATGTGATGCATATGTTTAATTACTAGACTTAGACTTTTCTATGATTGCAACTTTTATGAATTCTTTGTGTATATGACTGATTTAACGGATTTGTTTACAATATGTTAGGGATTGCCAATACCATGAATATAATTTTAAATCAATTCATGCAATCACTTAACAACATTTCACTCTTAATTGTTTTCAATCAAATGGTTTTGAGATGAGTCAACTCTATTTAAACTAAGGGTATCTCGTCTTCAAGGTAGTTATTAAGGCCAGTTATCACCCAAAAACTGATAATGCATCTCTTTAGCTACACAACGTAATAGAGTATCCAAGGTCTAGATATATTTTGAGAAATCTCAGACTTATGTAACAAAAGCTCTTTTAAGACGTATTACAGTTGACTTCACTTAAGATTTCTCATCTTCAAGATGGTTACTAGGACTAGTTATCACCTAAAAGCTGACAATGGAATCCTTTAACTAGCCTACGTAATAGAGAGTCTAAAGTATTGTCAGTTGTTAAGAAATCTTACGCTCATGCAACAAAATTTTATGTGAAAGTTTTTATTTCCAAAAAAAAGTGTTCTAGTCTAACTAGAAAACTTTTGTTTGCATACAAGTTGATACTTTTTCCCAAAGCTTCAAAAGGGTTAGATAACATATTTTCTAAAGCATGGTCATTATAAAAGAACATTTAATCTATACCTTAAACAATTTTTGAAAAAGTATCACAAATCAACAAATTTTTTTGGTGAGGAAAATAAAAACAGAAAGAGAGAATAAAATCGCATGTGAAAAGAAAAGAGCATGCGCTTATGCTACAAAAGCAAGAAAGAAAAAGAAATATGCTAGAAAAAGAAATGCCAGAGCATATAAAAACAGGAGAAAATTGCAAAAATCGTCCATGTGGTTTGGCCAAATTGCACATTTCGTCCTTGTGGTTGCAAGGACGAAGGACCAAAAGTGAATGAAACAGTGCCAAATCCAGACCATTTTTGCAATTAATGAACATTAAGGACGAAACGTGCAATTTGGCCAGACCACAAGGACGATTTTTGCAATTTTCTGTAAAAACAGACAGAGTGAAAAATAAAAATTGTAAGCTTTATCAAGATTCTTACTTCTTTTATGTCATTTCAGAATCAATCGTTACAATGGCTCAAGAATAACAACAACTACAAGAAGTTCCAGAAAATCAAAATGTATCACTACCACAACTCACCTTTGAACAAATCCTTCCCTCCACCAATTATGTCAGATTGGGTGACAACAACTATCTGTTTAATCCACACCAGTTCAACTGTGATCATCCAATCATCGTTGAAATACTGAAAAATCACCCAATATTCCCTGCTCTCAACAACACTGCCATTGAAATTCCCCAAATTTACATTCAACAATTCTGGAACATAGTGCATGTTGTTCTCAAATCCAAACCCGCAATACTGTAAGTCACAGTTGACAGATTTACTACAACACTTTCAAGTGAATCACTCAGAAGTGCACTGGACTTACTGGCAGCAACATCCAACAACAGACACGGGTTTGAAGTTCTACCGGGCAATAACCAAATTGAGCAATTCTTCTTGGAACTTGGCTTTGAAAATGATTTAATCAAGCTCATCAACACTTCTAGTTTCAAGAGAAAGTGTCTTCCAGGCTTATGGGCAACAATGTTCTCTATTCTCAACCGATGCCTTGCAGGCAAAGAAGCTCGAATTGATGCGGGAAGATTCTCTATCTATTAAATTTTTTATGGAGTGGTTAATCAGTACCACTTTGACTATGCTTCGTTAATTTTGATTGAGTTAGTTGAATTGGTACAAAACAAACTGAAGTCCAAGATGAAAAAGAAAGCGAAGGGTGCCTATATTCCTTTTGTTAGATTCATCAAGCTCATCATTAGAGATATGATGAAATCTAACAAATTGTCAGCAAGGCCGATTGAAGTCAGAATTAATGATAAAGTCATGAAAAATCTGCAACCGGCAAAAGATGCAACAACTAAGCCACCAATGCCCATACCTCAAGAGTTGCTTGATCTTGCTGACAAGAAGTCGACGGCTTACAAGGAATATATATGTAGATCTTCTGTTTCTATGGAAAGCTCGAAACCGAGCGGACCTACCCCTGAAACGCATAAGGAATTTGATCCTAGCGCTAATTTAGGACTAGAGACGGGGTGTAAGGAACAACAGGTTGAACAAGGGGATACAAGGCGTAAAAGAATACAAAAACTTGCTGACATTCAGCATTCTGGGGACATAAAGGAAAAGGATCAAGCTCACGTGAGTAAAGAATCTGGAACAACACATACGGGAGATTCTGAAACAACATTGTCTGATAATCATGAAAGTGACAATGTTGCAAATGAAGGGAATGATGGAGAGGAGGTGGATACAACACATAGGCCGGAAGGTAGAAAGGAGACTAGGTTAGAATCAGACACCAGTAGTATAATAAAATCATCCGAGTTACACCAACTCGTAGGAACTCCTGAACGAACTAATCCTGCATCATGTGTTGACACAGCGACTAGTTTACCATCGGAAACTCTTCATGGATCCGACTCGTTACCACTCACCCCGCCTAATCCACCAAATCAACAACAAACACCAACACCAACACCAACACCAACAACAACAACAACAACAACAACAACAACAACAACACATACAACACAAACAATTTCACAACAAATACCCGAACCTCCGCATACGGTAAATACAACAACAACAATCCCACCATCATCATCAACGACTCCTCACACTCGACTAGAGACTCCCATTACTCACATTACATTGGGATATCTAAATCGAGAAGTACATGAATTCTTTGCCGATTTCAAAGAACAATACGAAGCTGAAGAGAAACGAAGAAAAATTCAAGAAGCTGTTGCCGAAGAGGTCACTAGAGACGAGGAACTCACTTTTGATCAACTTCGAGAAATTATGCATAAAATCTTTACCGATCAACCTCATCTTCAGAATGAAAAACCAAACCTCTATCATTCACTCATGGCCACTTATGCCTTTGGACAAGACTCAACAGATTTTGCAACTTTCCGATCGTCAATGACTGCTAATCACAAAAAGCTACTTCACATGATAAAGGAGCTAAAAGACAAAGTCCTTGTTCTAGAGCAAACGTGCATACCTCAATCTCACAAACGTAATCAGGATGACCCTGACTCGGGCAATCCTGAGGGGGAGAAGAGATCAAAGATATTGAGATGCACCACCTTCACTTCTTATACAACACAACAAACTTCATCAACCACCAGGTCAAGCATGCAACCTATAAGATCTCGATCCTCTGATACTCATAATGTACAAGAAGGTCCTGCAGCTATTGAATCTGGTGAAACAGAAAAAGAAGAAGAATGGGTAAGTGTGACAGACACGAGTGAAAAAGATACGGGAAAGTCCATGGCAACTGAACCAATAAGTATGTCAATGGTTGAAAAGCCCAAAGCATTCTCATTAAGTCAGTCTACTACAAGGCATGTAACGGATGAACCCTCTATGGGAAGATTTTGATGGATGCACGTGTTAGAGATGTATATGATCATGAACTCATCAGAAAAACTACCACTTCACACGAACCAATCATAAATCATCCGCTACTAAGATTCCTAGAACCCACAACATATGAGAATTTAGATTTATATTATCTCATTTTGGCAAATGACAAGTATAGACCTTCAACAACCACAAGTCTGTTGTTCGAGGAATGGGGAGATGGATTTCTTGAAGAAGGGATTCATCGTGAGAAGTTCATCATTTCTGAGATTAATCATAATGAATATAATGTGAAAGCGTACATGAGAATAATAGCAATGAACGAGGCAGCTAAAGACTTTCTCAAAGACAGATACATAGATTCTCTTCCCCATCACAAAGTTTTCACAAGACATCGAATTGTCCATTACGTGTACGTCTATTCACACCAGTTCAGAACTGATGGCTTCATCAACTTCGCTGTCAGACGAGATGATAATCTCGACTACATATTTTGTGAAGCTGATTTTCACCTTGTTCATCCTCAAGACATCCAAGACATGTACCTGTCTAACATCAGCTATATGTACGATCAAGGTGATGAAGACGACATTCGTGATGCTCTTAAAATCTTCATGAGATCACAATTGTCAATAATGCATGTCAATGACTTTCAAATGGGTGTTGAAAGCCTCCAGAAGAAGGTCAACCTCACTCATCCGATGATCACACTACCAGATATCGATGAATATGAACTGTGGACTTGTATTGAACATCTGTTGTTCAAACTTGGTTTAGTATATGAAAATGCATCGGGATACAAGAGGCCGATGGTTACTAATGAGATACCGAAGTTCAGTTCTCGTACGCTAAAGTGGGTTCTTCATGGGATCCACGACTTGCTGGATCAAGATCACCGGAGGACAAGTACCGAGATTGATGATGATCAAAAGGCAAAGATGGGATTATTTGCACAGTATGTGGAAGAAAGACTCCACCTTCGAACTATCTGGAGATTTATGGAAAAGTGCGTTGGATACAGAAAGTGAATTCTAGAGTAATACCCATAAATAGAAGACCCGAATGATCTACCCTTAGGGGGAGATTGTTGGAACACGAAAAGTGTAAATCATTAGTTAGGGACTTCTATTTATATTTTATCTTAGTATAGGGTATGTTTTGTAATATTAGTTGTATGTGACACAAGTTTACCATCGCGGAACTTGTATATCCGCGATGGAGGCTTGGCTAGACGTTGGGTATAAATACCCCCTACCTCATGGGTTATGAGGTGCGTGTTCTAAGTTCTAGCAATGCAAGACTCTTGTTATCTATCTCTCTGATTCGTTGTGTTTTGGTGTGTGCAAACAACAATTTATCAAAATATCAACAAACGTGAGGTTTAATTCGTCGTGAGACAAATAAACATGAAGTAATACGAGTAAACCGTTTAGAAAAACGATTACCTCGCAAGACTTGTGAAAGTGATATTCAAATTGTGAGACCGGGAAGTGATTTCCCGGGTCGTACCCCAACGAGGTGTGAATGGAAAGCTTCGAATGAGATTGGGATTAAAATCTTGTATGATTGGAAAGGTTATTTGGTTTTGCGATACGTTAAATTAACGAATTTGAAAATTAATAAACGAATGTAAAAGTAAACTAACCTAAGACAACTAACAATCAAAGAAATACCTAAAAACTACGGGAAAATATAATTAGGTATTGGGAATCCTAAAACGTAAACTAAATTGAAAATGTAACGTTTATTTAAAAATTATGCGAGTGCGTAAAATAAAACGCGAGTTTTAAGCTACAAAGGTCCTACGGGTTTACGAATAATTTTCTAACGCACTAAAAGACAAAAGAAATTTTTAGGAAAAAGAAAATTATTTTTTTAACAAAAACTCTATTTATTTAGAATTAAATACTAATTTACACTAATGAAATTCTAATAAATATTAAAACTTTTCTAAAAATTCTGAAAATTTTTTGGTAATTAAATCAACTTAAAAATAACCTGGGAAAAATAAAACTTTGAAATAAGCAGTTAGAAATTAGCAGCAATAAGCAATACAGAAAGCTGAAATAAAATAAGCTAATAAAATTTATCTACTTTAAATTAAAACTAAAAGGAAAGATATGCAAGAAAGGTAAACAACTCAGATGGTTAGGGGTGTCGTTTGTATCTGTGTGAGGTGCCAACAGGTCAGGTGTTCGAATCCTAGGTGCACCTTTTTGCAAAACAACTTTTTTTTTTCTTCTTCTTTTTGCAAAACGTCTAAACAACAAATTTAGATAACTTAAGTGAAGTGATATTTACTGAAAGGCTTTAATAAACTGGTTCAAGATTATAAAAACCAACAGTGGCTAGTTAATGAGAATTGTGAGTACTAGCAGTTGACTAAATCCTAACAAATAGCTTAACACACTTGAACCTCAAGCTTAAACAAGATCAAAAACCATCAAACAACCAACACTTATTCACAAGCTAGATTATAAATCGTGACAGAAGCAAACAAACTCAGCAAATGTGAGTACACAACAGCAGCAGCAATGGTGAGCAAAGGGGCAGCTTGGGGACCAAAAATAAGCCATTCAATACCGCAAGATACCCTGCCAAAATGAACTAATACTACCCACTACTCCTAAACCTAAAGCCAGACAAGAGGGGCTAATTAGAGGGACTTAATAAGGGGCTGTACAATGGTGTTATTAGACAGATGTATGCAGGCCTGATGAAGATTAAGCCTTCAATTAAGCTAACCATCTACTTCTAAAACACAAAATAAGCTAAGATAAGTAAACCCTAAACTACAAATTACTTGCATAACAAAGATCAACCATTAAATCTCACAAGAGCATATCTAAAATTTAGTTCGATTGGGGCTGTTTGGACAGGTTTGTTGCAGCAGGCCATAAGGGCTGTCAAATGGGAAACAGTGGGCTAAAAAGACCAAATCAAGCTACTAGAAAGCTGTTATAAGCTCAAAGCTAAGGGGGAATAAAGTCAATGGCAATTAGGGAATACCTAATAAGCTAAGGCAAACACACAGAAAAACACTTGGTAAAGCAAATAAGTATCTAACAAACTAACTTCTTCCTAAGGGCTGCTAAAACAGAACCAGAAATGGGTGAGAAGCAGGTTCAACCTAGACTACCAAGATAATTCTAAATTTCAAAGTAAGTTAAAACAAACGATTACTTAACTACTAACTACTAGTAAGACCAAAATTACACACTAAGGCAGCTTGTGATTTATCTAAATTCCAAGAGTAAAATGGGGTTGTGGACCTGTTTTGCACAACTGAAGTGCAGGGGTGAATGTTATGGTTCTTAAAAGATAGAAGTTTTTTTTTTTTTTTTTTTTTTTTTTTTTTTTTTTTTTTTTTTTTTTTTTTCTGAAACTACAACTGTGATGAAAGTTTGTAAACACATCTTTGACTAACTATTTAAACAACAATCAATAAACAATATGTAACACAGAACTTGGATAGCTGCAAAAAAAACTTGGAACTTTCATTGAATTGAAAAATTACAAAAGACTTAAAATTAGGAACTGACTTTTTAAAACTAAAACCTAAATTAAGACTACAACATACTTAAGCACTTGACTATTAAAACTAAAAACAAGACTCAAAAAAATAATACAAGACTGCCTCTTGGGCTTACATATCATACACTACTTATACTCATTCAACTAGGGTTTCCATCTTGCTTGTATGCTTCTTAGTCTTCATCTCAGCCGTTGAATTAGCTTCCCATTCATCTCACCCTTAAATCAATTTTTGCCGCCCAAATTTTGTTGTGGATTGCTGACGGGGCGTGGGTAGGTATGAGATTGAGAGAGGTGGAGGAAGGTAGTGGGATTGGGGGTTGTGTTTGAGGGTGATGGGAGGATGGTGATGGTTTGGATGTTATCAGTCACGGGGGGTTTTGGGGAAGAAAGGGATGGGGTTGGAGATGGTTGACTGGTCAGAGGTGTAGGAATACGTTTATTATATATATAAGGGTTTTTTTGGGGGTTGGGCTTTGTAGTTATTTTGGGCTTGGGTAGGTTTAATTGGTGGGCTGGTGGTTGGTTTCATTTGTTGTGGTAATATCAAAGGTCCGTTTAGATTTGTACTTACAATTTCACAAGGACCATTTTGTATTTTGCTGAAAATGAGGGGGGGTTTCTGCCATTATTTCAAACTTCTACAAAGGACCAATCCTGTCAAGTTAGAGAAACCAAAGGACCACGAATACAAATTTTCCACATTTGAAACACCAGGGACCAAATTTGCCAATTTACCAAAGTTCAAGGGTCAAATGTGTAATTTTCCAAAAGTTTTCACCCAAAGATCATTTGTGATTTATTTTGACTTTTTAAAGAGCTTGGTTTGACTTTTCTTTAAAATGAATGCCCAGGGACTAGTTTTGAAAGTCGGGGGACTGAAACTGTCAATTATGCAAATTTTGTTCGTTTTTTGTTTGTTTTCACTCGTTTTGCATCAGAAACATATAAAACACGATCTTTGGGATTTTCTTCGTATTTTGATGCGTTTTTTTTTAGTGTTTTTAATCGTTTTGCAGTTCAGATTTGACTAAAAATGATGAGTATTTACACACTCATCACTCTCTCTTCTCTCTAAAGTGCTCATACCCACTTTACATATTTAGATTAGTTGTAGACGTGATAATATTGGCAAAACAGGTTTCATTTCAAACTAGCCTCCTCGACTAAACCAACCTTATTAATAGGTTATAACTATAAAGAAAGTAGGAATGGCAGCATTATTAGTCTACTCTCGAGGAATCTTGTTCTCGGGTCCGTTGCATGGATGCTATTTTCCACGGCGGCAGGGTTCGTTTTCTAAAAAAAAAGCCTGTTAAGATTCTCCGGTGTTGGCGCAGTTCGTTTTCTATGTGTTGTATTTCGCCTACAACTTGAGCGAGCCTTACTGCATCCGAAATAGTAGCCATACGTGCTCCTATACCAAATTCAAATCTAAGTCCTAATTCTAATCATAATCCAACCTCACTGATAAACCTAACGGACCTTAATCTCCATCACTTTAAATATTTGAAAACATATTTAAAATACTAGACGAGTACCCGTGCATAGCAACGAGATTTTATAGAGATAAATCGTTTAGTGATAAAAAAAAGTTTATGGGTTATAAACGAAAATAATAAAAGTTATAAGATTTGGGGATTAAAGATAATGTTATGAAACCCGGTTCGACCTATGTGGTTCAATCGGTTGAACCGTTATGATAAAAAAATAGGTCGATTTAAACCGAGTCAACCCGACATGTTGGGTCGAAAATGGGTCAAACTAAACCGAGTCAACCCGTCAGGTTTGAAGCGTCCCGGGTCAACCTAGTTTTCGATGTGTATTAATAGTTTCTTTTGAAATATATGTTTTTAACATTTTCTTTTTTAGTTTCAACTTCACTTTTTACCTTTTTGTTTTTCCTTTATATATAATATATAGTAGGGTACTCCCTCGTTTCGGCGGCGGGTACCCTGTGACGATTAATCGGAGAAATAGATCTCAATGAGACCTGATTCACCTGTTTGTATCGGTTTCAACAGGTCCTCTCTAGTTCATTTTCGGATGGCTTTTATTGGTTAGCCGAACTGGTGGCGACACCGGTTCCCGGTTGAACCCATTGATCCGGTCTAGTTTTCAAAACTATATGTACCATCAACGTGTTAACTTATATGAAGCTGTGTGTGTTTTACTAATTTGTATAATATGTATAATAACATATATATACTTTTTCATTTTAGGGTATTTTAAAAATAACATTAATTAGTGTGTTTAATTATTTTGTATTTTAGATTATGTTGCAGCTTTTTTTAAATTGTACATTGTGAAAATTTTGTTATACCCGGATTACTTTTTAGTAAGAGGTGTTTTAATTGGTTGTTTTTAATTTGGTAGACATGCTTTTAATTGATTGTATAAGTTATTGGGTGTTTTAATAAGAGTATTAATTACATTATGCATTTCTCTCACTTTTGGTTTTCAAGATTTCATTTTTCAAGTTTTATATGTAGTAAGTATTATACACTTTTTATATGTAGTATAGATAAAAGTACATTAATTAATATTCTAACAAAAGACCAAATGATATTATTTCACAAATCGTGAAGTATCTCATGATGATCATGAAATATATTTCTTCTTTTTAAAGGATTGACTTAAAAAGGATCAAGATATGCTCCATATCCACATGGATAACATGCGTATAAAAATTTAAACTTTGTGGTCAAGGAGTAAAAACATTTGACTAAAAATAGAAAGATATAAAAAAATTTGAAACTTCTAAGCTAGTTCAGCTTTGCTTGAAAAATCAACTCAAAAAGATTCTTAATGATTCGGAAAATCATATCTGGTCGGATCTTCTTTTTCCAAACTGTCAAAATCTTTTAAATCACAAATGGGTCCGTCCATTTATAAACACCCTCCACATTTTTATCATCAAATTATTTTCAAACCAAATGGGTGTTATTTCTTCTCCTCTTCATGTTCTTGCTGTTGATGATAGTAATCTTGATAGGAAGTTGATTGAACGTTTGTTGAAAACTTTTTCTTATCATGGTATCAAATGAAATCTTTTTTTTTTTTTTTTTTTTTTTTTATGATTCAGATTTGTTATATATTTTTGTTTTTGATTTTTGCAGTTACTGCTGTGGATTCTGGAAGTAAGGCTTTGGAGTTCTTGGGTTTGCAAGATGTCGAAAAGTTTCCGGTATAAATCCTTCTACTTTTTGTTAAAGTTTGTGACTTTTTATGTAAGAACAAGTCAATGATTGACTCTTGTTTATCTATTTTGTTTTAAGGATTTGCAAGATTTGTTTATGTGTTTAGGAGAAAACATATACTATTTGATTAGTGATATGGAAAGTTTAGTGTGAAAAGTAATAGGATTATGTGTCAGTTTTGTATTTGCATATGTGTGTAGTTGACTATTAAAAGTCAAAACGAACACTGTATTCTTGTACTATGGTTATTGGTTTTGTTATATGAGGTGTTCTTGTTGATCCTTATATTGGTTTTGGTTTTTTATTGACTTTTAGGAAGTGGAGGTGAATTTGATTATCACAGACTATTGTATGCCTGGGATGACTGGTTTCGAACTCTTGAGAAAGGTTAAGGTGAGATTTGATCTTATTTAGTTACTCTTTCGTGTTCATGAATTCTTTGTTTCGAAGATCTCTCGTGTATGAGCTAGATCATATTTCCATGTGCCATGTGCGTAAATTGTTGTAATTTTTGTATTTAATGTTAAATCCACCTTATCAAGCATGGCCATGATGCATCAAGGCTCGTTAGTTTGATGGTCGACTTAAGCCCATGGCCTTTTCATTCAATCTTAGCACAGTTGCACAAGTGCTTGGTGTAAAAGAGTAATTGTGAAACCCTAACTGAATTATATATGTTTTTATACTTGCAGGAATCAACATCACTTAAAGACATACCAGTTGTGATCATGTCCTCTGAGAATGTCCCAGCCAGGATAAATAGGTACATGATATACGTCTATACCCCATTACCCTTATCAATTGCCATTCAACAAATATACTTTCGACTTTTGGCATCTCATCATATTCAGTAATTTTCACTTTTTTTGTCATTGTCGAAGGGTGTTGTAGTTGTTTGACACTAAATAGTAAACATGGTCTTTATCAGATGCTTGGAAGAAGGAGCAGAAGAGTTTTTCCTTAAACCAGTGAGACTGGCAGATGTTGGCAAGTTGAAACCTTATCTGTCAAAGAACAATAGGAAGACTGCAGAGGAGGAAGAATGTGTTTTAAATGGCAAGTCCGTAGCAACGCACGGTGAGGTAGACACATTTGCGAAGGAAGAAAGACAGGTATTGCCCGAGGGTCAATCTTGCTAACGTTGCTACCGCAACTTGTTCAAGATCGATGTGGTTAGATGTTTGAGATAACGGAGATGTTGTCGAGCTGGGAAAAGAAGGGTTCTTGTTACAATCCGTTTAGATGCTATCTTTGAACATTTCGGGTTGTACACTTTATCATTAAAGAATTGGTCAAACTCGTTTTTACTGCAAATCGTTTGTTTTTTCGTTCGTTGGTTTAGTTGCGTTCATTAGTTTCACATGAATCTTACATGATGATAGCCTCAAATGACTCTATTTTCTTTATTGAATGAAAAACTTAAAATGACTTTGATAGCTAATCGCTAGTTCGCTACTATTTCTTGGATAGCTGTTACGTTTATTATCCCAATAATAACCATGAGGTTATGCTCACCCAACTCGTATTTGATGATAAGTTCATTAAGGAATTAATTGAACCATGAATCAAACACCTGTTATTTGCCTACCCGTATTTTCTTTTGCCTACATTTGGAATATTTAAAGCTTAGTAACTGTGTTTGTGAGATCTATTAAGCTTATAATTAAATGTAATATTTGACAGCTACAAGTTTGGGCAACTTATTACTCAGTGTCCCTTACTCGAAATTCTGTTTTACCTTTCTCCATGTAGACCAGTTAAGATAGCGGAACTTGAATATTTCAAAGCTTATATTTTAGTAAGCTTCACACTAGGTTGATCACAATTTTCAGTGCCTTTCAGCTTGTGGCTTATTTTCCAAAACTTCAGGAGCTTATTTTAGATTCTCAACTGTGTAAGCTAAGAGGAATCTTTGAAATTCACTCAACAATATATCTCAGCAACGCTTAACGAGGCCTCTAACTAATTATAGCTGGGCTCTTTTTACACTTCCCTTGTAGTTTGGCAGAACCTGGTACTAGAAAAGGTGTCCATACCACTTTTCTTCAGCGCAAGACTGTAGGTTAAGGCTGTTAGATTTTGGCACTGTTAGTATAGGGTCATATGTTTTTGAAATGATTTGTTGCTATCCGAACTTGCAGACCCTTATAAATGAATCAAATTGGTTTAGAGGGTAGCAGGTCCAAGAAAAACAGGTTTTTATGATGCTGTTTCAAACACTTAAATTGCTTGTTGTTGGTTATAAACAGAAACCGTCTGCTTTTATTTTTATTGTCTACTGATATTTTTATGTTCTAAACCTTAAATTAACTACTGATAAAATTTGCTGTTGATGTAAAATACTGTCCCATTCAATATAAAATTATTTCATTTAAAATAATCTACTTCTCGCCATTATGAGTTTAGGGCTAGAATTTGCTATTACATACAAACTGCTTTGTTGTTTCTGCTTATATATGAAAATTTACACATCTGATATCTTTTCTACTCTATATTTCTTTACATGTGCTGTCAGATTAAATTTTGCGTATTTGGTTTATTTCTATTGGTGGCGTGGTTTTAGCAGCCAAGTGGTCGCAAAATATTTTGTTACATTAGAATATTAGATGGTCAAGTCAACCATTGTGAGTGAACTGCTCTCATATACCAATATCGAGCAGTTGCTTAAAAAGTACCAGGTAAATGTAAAAAATATAACCAAAGGCCTTGTGTCCTAACGGTACTTCATTTATGTGAGAAGCTCCCCAACCAAACCCAACCAAATGATTTTAGGTTCAAGTCCTGCTTATAACACGTGAGTTAGATTTGTGGTGTAAACATTGTGAAATAGTTAAAATTGCCGTTCTAAAATAAATGTAAAAAATATAGTATCTCGTATAATATTACTGGCTCGCAAGCCTTTGTTTTTAACATGATAGTCTGCACGCTGATGTTTCAGTTCCTATGGTCTGTGTTGTTTATGTCTGGGTGAAGTGCGAAGAGCTGATGTAGGCTTTCAATATGTTGTTATCTATCTGGGGCGGTTTATATACAATAGTATTCGAGATGGATAAGTCTTGGTTTGAGAATAACCGAAAGACTTCATACGTAAAGTATTCACAATTAAAGTATTTGTGAGAATTAAATGCTCAGTAAAATAGTAATTAATATTTTACGCTAAGTATTTATATTAGTAACGGTTAGGTGATACAGTGTATATGTTTAATTAATAGATGATAAATTGGAAAAAGTTTATAATTTATTTTCTATAAATTATATTATCTAGTTTTCGTAGTTTAGTCTAGTTTGTAAAAATAGACTAAGTATAGGAATTTGACAATCATCAGGCATGACCCGTCCGTAATTATTAGTATTCCTTAAATAAATTATAACAAAACATTCCATGTATATATATATATATATATATATATATATATATATATATATATATATATATATATATATATATAGAGAGAGAGAGAGAGAGAGAGAGAGAGAAGGGATCCGGTACATTTTTGGATTTTAGTGCGGATGTACGGACGAATCTCAGCCCTCCATCTAGTCAACCATCTGAAAAAAGCGGAGTGACATTATCGTAAATATCCCGACTTTTTTTATAAATCGTTAATATCACAGTAGATTCTTTTATTGAAAAAAATTCAAAAAAATCTGAAAAAATTAAAAAAATAAAGAAAACAACAAATAATTATAAATCGCTGAAAAAAATTTCAAAAAAAAAAATCATTTTCATCGTTAAAGGTATTGTGATATTAGCGTATGATTTTGACTTTTTTACAAAAGTCAAGATCTGATCGTGATAAAGTTAAGATCAGATCTTGACTTTTGTAAAAAAGTCAAAATCAGATTCTGATATCACACACAATTTTTTTTAATAAAAAATTTAATATCACAGTAACTTTTTTAATATCATAAAAACTTTTTCTTAATAAAAATTGTTAATATCGCCATAACTATCATGTTTTCTTAATATCAAAGTTAATTTTTTTTAATATCACCGTAACTTTTTCTTAATATCGTAATAAAAAAAACAGTGATATTAAGTTTTTTTTACTAATATCGCCGTAACTTTTTAAGTAAAATCGTTAATATCACGGTAAGACTCATAATATCCTAAATATCATCGTAGCACTCATAATCAAAAACAAAAAAAGTGCTCAGAAAAATCTAAAAAAATAAAAAAGTAAAGAACACAACAATAGTAAGGATCGCTTAAAAGGAAAAAAATTAAAAAAATATCGTTTGAATGGTGATTTGGTACCGTAATAGTTGCGTAGATCTTGACTTTTTTACAAAAAGTCAAGATCAGATCTGGAATGGACGGCCTAGATCTATCCGCACGTCCGCACTAAAACAAAACATCCGCACGTGATCCTTTGCCTATATATATATATATATATATATATATATATATATATATATATATATATATATATATATATATATATATATATAGGGTGAGGATCAGGTACGTTTTTGTCTTTTAGTGCGGATGGTACGGACGAATCTCAGCCCTCCATCTAGTCAACCATCTGAAAAAGGCGGAGTGACAATATCGTAAATATCCCGTCTTTTTTAAGATCGTTACTATCGTATTAGCTTTTTTCTGAAAAAAAATTCAAAATAATCTGAAAAAATTAAAAAAATAAAGAGGACAACAAATAATTAAGAATCGCTGAAAAAAATTTCAAAAAAAAAAATCGTTTTCATCGTTAAAGGTATTGTGATATCAGAATCTGATTTTGACTGTTTTACAAAAGTCAAGATCAGATCTTGACTTTTGTAAAAAAAGTCAAAATCAGATTCTGAAACCTTTTTTTTTTAATAAAAGATTTAATATCACAATAATTTTTTTAATATCGTAAAAACTTTTTCTTAATAAAAATTGTTAATATCGCCGTAACTATCATGCTTTCTTAATATCAAAGTTAATTTTTTTTAATATCACTTTAACTTTCAAGATCAGATCTTGACTTTTGTAAAAAAGTCAAAATCAGATTCTGAAAACTTTTTTTTTAATAAAAAATTTAATATCACAATAACTTTTTTAATATCGTAAAAACTTTTTCTTAATAAAAATTGTTAATATCGCCGTAACTATCATGCTTTCTTAATATCAAAGTTAATTTTTTTTAATATCACTTTAACTTTTTCTTAATATCGTAATATCACGGTTTATTTTTACATGTAAAAAAGCTTAATATCACGGTACCACTCATAATATCGTTAATATCACATTAGCACTCATAATCAAAAAAGAAAAAAGTGCTCAGAAAAATCTGAAAAAATAAAAAAATAAAAGAACACAACTAGAGTAAGGATCGCTGAGAAGGAAAAAAAATCAAAAAAATCGTTTTCATGATCAATTGGTACCGTGATATTAGCGTCAGATCTTGACTTTTTTACTAAAAGTCAAGATCAGATCTGAAATGGGCGGTCCAGATCCATCCGCACGTCCGCACTAAAAAATTGTATCCGCACGTGATCCTCGCTATATATATATATATATATATATATATATATATATATATATATATATATATATATATATATATATATATATATATATATCATACCTTATGATTATCTTAGTATGGTTTGTTTAAATGAAATATTGTTTAGTTTTTAATAGTTCAAGGATCATATATATTAAGCTTTAGTTTAGTTACTTTGCTTATTAGGATTATACAAATCTTGTTGCCACCACACAAGCTCAAAACACAAACTCTTAACTATACATATATGTATGTCGAGTTGGATGTATTTAAGAAATCTCATTTTCTAGTTTTCAACACTTGAATATACTCATGTAACTTCACGGTTAACATACTCCTTAGGACCAACATAGTTTAAGATTTAGAAAATAAAAGGAGGATCCTTACAGTGAGCTATGTGAGTTTCGACAAGGAGGAAAAGACCAAGTACAATATTAACCCAAATACTCCAAGTTTTTACCCAAGACTTGCACCAAAATTTACCAAGGACTCCCCTAGCTTTCTACTCTTCGTGACTTAGTTGTTTTAGTAAGTTTTGAAATGCTAAGTGTGGTGATAATCTGTGTGTGGATCGGTTGGGTTTTAAGGACACGAGAGGAGGTCTTTGCTAGTTACCTTATGGTTATTACATAAAAGTGGAGCATAGTGTTTATATTTGTTTATTATGACTAGATGTGTTGGTAATTCAAACAACGAAACAAACAAACAAATACGAACAAACGAAGCGGAAGCTTTATTCAAATATCAAACTGACGACGTATAGTCTATATTTGGGCCACGAGCACAAATGATAAACATTACTAATGCCAAAGTCCATCACGAATGGGCTACCATGACAAATGAGTTGGGCCACAATACTAACTGCTTGGGCTCACAACAACCCAAACCCGATCAAACTATTTATGGTCTAGATAAGGATCTTCTATTTACGGATAGAGATCCATAGACCAGATAAGCACCACGCGTGCGAAGAGTAAGGAGCAAGAAAACTACGAGGATTCTGCGCCTATATATAGAATGACATAATTCTCATTAAAGGTACGATTAACAAACCCTAACTCTTTACGATAACCCTAAAACCGATTACTTACTCTCACGCTAGAGGATAATCGTGGGAGACAATCCCACGATAAGCCTAACGATGTTTGTTTACTTTCTTAGTGCGCAGGTTTCAAGCATTAAGAGCTAATTGGTACGAGAGCAAGAGCCCAAACCAGGAACGCCCAACTTTTGTATCAACAAGTGGCGCCATCCGTGGGACCATGCACTAAGAACTAAACTGAATGACGAAGAACAAAAACTCAAGCCAACGGACTCCGCAGTTGGAGAAAACACGTGACCCCCAGAGGAAGAACCATCAAGATTCGACCTCTAGGCAGGCTTCTGGAACAACCAGTACGCCTGGTCACCAAGAAACGGGACCAACCCTACCTCTCCCAGCGATAGAACTGCCTATAAGGACTACTCAAGCCACCACAGTAGTCCCAAGCGTTGAAGAACTTCAGCGCACCCTCTTCAACACTCCCCACCAAACGGCACCTATAGTGGATAACACTGTGCCACCTGGCGCACCCAACCGAGATAGGGCGCCCAATGCTGAGGCAGATATTCTTGCAGCGGATGAGGACACACCTGACCTAACATTGAGTAATTTTGTATCCCAAAATTACGAAACCCTAACCGCCCTCATGCAAGAAGAAGCGAGGAGAAGGTCAAGTACGAGCCTGCAAGCCCGGCTCAACTTTGGTCCTGAACGCGAAGTATCACCACTGCGCCACCAAAGAGGAAGACGCGAAAATAACGAAAGATGTACCACTATCCAGGATAGACTTGGTACGGTATCTGACTCACAATATTCAGAGGAATATGAAGATGGCGAGAGGCGCACCAATGTTCATTCCAGACTTGGTAGTCGAAGGATACAAGACAGACTAAGACGTCAACATTCACCAAGCGAAGGCTCCTCTAGGTCTGGGAGCAAAAGAATTCACGATAGATTAGGGAGGAGAATATCCCCAAGTGAAAGCCCCTCAAGCTCTTCCTCTGAAGGAAGCCGGCGTAAGCGCCGCAAAAGAGATTACTCTTCCTCCAGTGACTCCTCGGACAAAGAGGATAAAGAAACAGGACATTGAAAGTCCAGAGGAAGACGTCGTGAGGAAGAAGACGAAGATATATCTCTTCCGTGGCGTCGCCAGAAAGTTGATGCCTTTACAAGACGCATCAGCGACTACTCCGATCATAAGAAAAGGCGCATGCCCACTAATGTTAAAATATATGACGGGACGGGTGATCCTGATGATCATCTAAAAATTTTCGAATCCGCCGCTACTATCGAAAATTGGCCACAACCTGTGTGGTGTCATATGTTTAACTCCACGTTAGTAGGGAATGCGCGCACGTGGTTTAGCAAGCTTCCACGAAGGAGCATAGGTGGGTTTGAAGAGTTGTGAAAAGCATTCCGTTTAAACTTCACCCAAAGAAAGAAGTGCGCTAAAAACCCTGTTGAACTAGCCAGAGTAAAGCAGCGTCAAGGGGAATCAACCAGTGCTTATATGGAACGCTTTAAAGATGAGTGTATACACGTAAAGGCGTGTCCCGAGGTCCTAAAAATCTCAGGGTTCATGAATGGGATCAATAACCCAGAACTCATTAGGAAGTTAAACGACAAGGTCCCCCAAACCTTCGATGAACTAATGAAGCGCACAAGATCCTTCATCCAAGGAGAAGCAGCTGCTGCGGACAGTAAAAAAAGGCTACTCAAATTATAGGCAACAAGAATAGCCTAGGAGACAATCTGATGGATCTAAACACCTTGAACTTGTGTTAGATTGATACTTTGAATTATATCACTAAGTATGCGGAATCTACTTAGTAACACTTATAAGTTTGATTGTGAGTAAGACAGTTGTATATGAATAAGAACAATGTATGTAAACAAACTATTAGCTCCAATATTATTAATGATAATAATACGAGTGATCTTGATATCACTAGGGTTACACCTTGAAGCTCTAGAAAAACATATATCAAACCTTTAACCTAGGATCTCCTTTTATAGCACAAGGAGTCCTCTTCTACAAGATAAGTATAAAGCTAATAGAATAAGATATACACAAGATCTATTCTATATTTATCTATAACACGTTTCCTAACAGTTATCTAATAAGCAGGGGTAATATATGTTCTTGCAGTGGTAATGAGTTTCCATTGCAAGTACAATCTTCTGCAGTTGTAACTTCTTCTCTTAGCCGTGGTAACTGTTAGTATAATTCCCAACAATCCTCCCCTAACTTATGATTAATACATAAATCAATAAGTTTCTTCAAGTATTCAGTAATCATGAGGATATGGGAATTCTTCCAAACACTTATCTTCTTCTTCTTAACTCTCTATCAGCTCTCACACTTTGATCATAAATCCTTTGTAGCAAATCATCTATGACTTCAGTTCTTTCCCAACATCTAAGCTTTTCTGACAACATCACTGTTAATACTCCAGCTCTCAATGGATATTCTTTCTCAGCCAGCATAAAAACATCAACTCCATCTTGAGTAGAAACATGATGCACTGAACTTAAATCATAGAATTTCCACAAAGTTCTTGTACCATGAGCTTCAAATCTCCAATACCTATCACTTGGATCAGGTTCATATAATCTTCTTAAGTGAACCCATAACTCCTTAGCTTTGACATCAACAAGTTCATCCTTCTGAAACTGATCTTGAACAATTCTCCACAAAGTATCCAAATCTTCTCTATCACAACATTTAACAATATCTTCAAAGTCTCTGCAGATGTTTGTGACACTTCCATTTCTGATGATCTTCCAAGTAACACCAAAACTATCAGAAAAGATTTCCCAACCAACTACTGGATATTTTGCTTGTAGAGGTTCAATGTTAAGTACATCAGTTTCTATGAACAACATGTTTGTAACTTGCTCTTCAGTCAACTTGCTAGGACCTTCTTCTGCTTGAGATGATTTCTGAGTCTTCAACTTCTTTGCTTCTTTTGATTCAAGACTCACTCCAGTCCTTTTTGTCTTCCATGTTATTGGTTCTTGATCCATTGGAATGAATTTACTATCTTGTCTTTTGATTCTGTAATAAATTCCTTCAATCTGATCATGTGACATTCCTTTGAATTGACCCATCTTCATATTACCAACATGGCAACAAAAAGTCTTCATCTCAGAAATAATCTGTGCCTTTGTTGGTTTTCTTGGCTTCTTTTGACCTTTTCTTACATCCCCAATGATTTCATCAAGAGCCTGCTGATTCTTCATTTGAATGAAATCTTTAAGTTGAGCAGATCTTTGTTCTTCATCCAAGGTTGTATTTGCAATCAATTCAATAGCCCTCTTCCTAATTATTTGATCATTGTTAATCAAGTAATCAATCTCTTCTTCTGTAGGCACATAAGTGAACAATGGAGGTTTCTCATGCATGACAGTTGGTGAGATACTTGAAATAGGTTCTGCTATAACAACTTCAAGTTTATCCAACCTAGTTGCTTCCATAAAGCTAGCAACTTCATCTTCTTTAAGCTTTTTCTTTCTTTCATACTCTTCAGCTTGTTGTTGCTCTGCTAACCTTGCATCAAAATCAATCTGAGCTTGTTCAAACTTAGAAATCTTTCTTGACTCTTGATCTGAAGCAATTACAATAGCCTTTCCTTTAACTGATCTTCTTCTGGCAGCTTCTTCCTCTGTAGTGGTAATTTCTTGACTAGCAGTGGGAACATTTTCACTTGCAGTGGTAATTGGTTGATCAGTGGGAACTTGTTCTGCTTCAGTGGAAATTGGTTGAGCAGTTCCAACTAAATCATCAAAGTTAAAACCTGCATCAGCATCCATATCTTCAAAATCCAATTTCCTCCCCTCAGTCTCAGCATCATCATCTTTTGCTTGAGCATCATCAGAATCACTTAGCTCAGCAAAGTCTTTTCCAAAGTTTTTAGTCCTCCCCTTAAGCTCTGCATCTATTTTCCTCCTCTGTTTGGAAGAATCTCCCAAAACTTTACTAGAACTTGCAGAAAACTCAGCTGAAGGTGAAGATGATGATAATACAACCTGAGATCTTTTCTTCTTGAGATTCTCAACTTCATTCTGCAATTTGTGAATCTCATCCTTCAATGTCTTCAGCTCTGTGGCATGTTGTTCTTTAGTCTGTGCCAGATCTTTCTCCAGAGCTTGAACCTGCTTGACTAATTTGGTACAAATATCCATTAATTCATTTTGTTGCACACTGCCTTCATCACTTCCAACTGTGTAACCTGCTGGGAGAGGTGAATCATGAGGCATGGATTCAGGCTCTTCCCTAGTTGGACTAGGAGGAAGCCTTGAACCACCACTGCTTGTTCCTAAGCCAAAAGGCTCAGCAACATGCAATGTTGAGATGAGAGAAGTTGGCTGTTTAGACCTTCTCTCATAAGTGTGATTGACTGCAAGGGTGTGTTGAATTTGTGGAATAACAATAGTGGGTGTGTTTTGAGATGCAGCTGGGATTGGTGCATCCTCACCCTGTACTTCATAAATTTTAGCAAGCATTTGAGGGAAAAGTGGTCGAACCTCCCCATTCCAAAGTTCTGAAGCCTTAGACATATTTTGAAACACTTTTGGCTTAAGAGTGGAAGGTTCATAAATTCTTTTGTGAGGTCGCAGTTGAAACTCATTTAACACTGCTTGCACAAATCTTGGATACATCAAAAATTTATATTGACTCTTTACATTGCCTTTCATATTATTGAAAATAAACTTTGAAAAATTGAAAGTCCTATCTGTTGCCAAACAAACCAAAGGATAAGCCATGGTTGATGCAAATTGTTCATAAGAAGTTTTCTTAGGACTTAGGCAATGTAAAAGAGTATGAATTAAAAATCTCCAATGGGGACAAAAACATCCTTTTCAAAAAGTAACTTTTTGTTCAGATGTATCATACCCCATTAAAGCAATATTGGCAAAAATATCTGAATTGGGTAATGTGATGATACCATTGAGATCATCCAATTGGAGAATTCTCCTCAAGGATGACTCAGTAACATCAATAGTTACCCCATCAACTGTGGCTCTTAAAGCATCCACAGATTCTTGTGTGTCTCCCTGTTCAAGAGTTATGGACTCCACTGTGTTCCAGAACTGTTTGATATGAGAGACATAGATTGTGGGATTAATAGTTAAGGCATACCTTATATGAGTTGTGTTTAGAAAATCCACAATCTGATGAAAAACAGGGCCACTCTTCTCATTCGACTTTTGTAAGTAGGCCACTTGGTTGTGCTCCTCGACAAAGTTTAGAATCACCAGGATATTTGTGAAAAAGAGAATAAAAGTGTTAGTAATCAAGATAAAAAGCAAGCCGTATAATAATGAATTTATACTAATAGGGTTTGAGGAGGCTGCGCAATGTGAATTATCTTTAGAAAGAATTATCTTTGGAAAAAGAATAATTTATAATAAGGAAGTAGATAATTCACAAATGATTTTACCCTATTAATAAGGAATGACGGTTATTTTACAACGGCTAGTAAAAAATAGATTACTGACACAACAGTTGTAACGGCTAGTTCATCAGTGGAAAAATTACACTTGTAGTGGTAACTAATGAACTAGCAGTGGTAAAATTTTCACAACATATCAAAGAGCAGTGGTTAATAAAACATGAAAATTTGCTGCTCTTATCATAGTTTTTAGCAAACTACCAGTTATCAACGGATTTGATATGTCTTTACCATTAGCCGTTTGCTATGGACTAGCCAACTCTTGATCACATGGATGTATGGTGAGTTGAGAACCTAGTTTTTGGTAAACTATCAACCATAAACGGATTTGAGAAGTCTTTACCAGTAGCCGTTTGCTCTGGACTAGTTGATTCTTATGTGGATTTGACATGGTGAATCAATACCATTTGTTGTGTGTCCATGATACACATCTTATAACTCCAATGACTCCAATAATATGGGTTGGATTCAACAACTCAACTTAACCCATAAAACTTAACCCAAAGTAACTTTTTAACCAAGTTACTATTCACAAAAATATCTTTCAAAAGTCAACCCGATAATAACCAAATTTACTCCTCCAACCTACCAAAACAAGTAGGAGTAAATATCCTTCATTAATTAGAATTCGAACTTGACTTTGCATATAAAAGAGGGCTCAACATCTTTTATCTTTCATCAACAATCTTCTTCAATAAACACAAACCCTATACAACATCATGAGTTGGTTTCCACTAATCTACATCTCCTCTGATGATTCTTCTGATGAGGAAATCAGCTACTACTCAGATTCTGAAGAACTTTCTTCTGGATGGAGTGAATATTTTCCACCAAAGTCCGCAACGGCCACATCTTCAAGCATGAAGCCAAATAAGAAGATATCAGCTGAACCTACTCCATCTCTTGATTTTTATTCCAGCTCTTCATCAGATGATGACAATGACCCAACCTTTGATCTTTCCAAGGAACTTCCAAAGGCCCTGGCCACAGCATTGACATCTGCAATAAACAACATGAAGTGGCCAGCTGTAGACAAGCCTACTCAAGCACCAAGGCCTCCCAAGCAAGTTCTGGGTCTTGCTTGTCCAAGGAAACAACTCTCTTTTGATGACAAAAGAAAGAAAATTTCCAAAGGCAAGCAGCAGTATGAGGGAAAAGGAAAGAAACCCATGGAGTAGGTTTTAGGTTGTAGGTTCATGTCAGATGTAATGGTTTTCTTGTTTAGATGACAATGTTTACATTATGGTTGTGATGTACTCTTGCTGAATAATCAATAAAAGTACTCTTCTGATCTTGCTATTATCACCAATCCTTTCCACTATTGTATGTTAATTACCACTGTGCACTTGATAACTCTGCATACAAGTTAGTAGAAAACCATACATACAATACAAACAATATTAGTACCTAAAAAGTATCCTGCAACATTGAAAAGTATTTAGACATCAAAGGTTTATGGATTGAGCATGCCAATACCTGTTACCAAGTATTGAAACCTACCCACATCAAGCCCTTTTGTTAATAAATCAGCATAATTGTCATCAGTATGAATCTTGACAACATTAATAAGCTTTTTCTCAAAACAATCTCTAATAAAGTGATGTCTAATTTCAATATGTTTAGTTTTAGTGTGTTGCACAGGATTTTTAATAATGCAAATGGTACTACTATTGTCTATATAGATAATGGTGTTCATGAAATTGTACCCATAGTCCAATAATTGATTCTGAAGCCAAAGGATCTGAGCACAACAACTAGCAGCTGCAACATATTCTGCTTCAGTAGTTGAAGTAGCCACCATAGTTTGCTTCTTGCACTGCCATGACACCAATCTACATCCAAAAAATTAACATCCTCCAGTAGTTGATCTTCTATCCAAACTTGCACCAGCATAGTCACTATCTGAGTATGTGATCAATTCCATTGGAGAGTCTCTTGGATACCATAATCCTAGATTTGGATAAGTCTTCAAGTACCTAAAAATCTTTTCCACTGCTGTCATATGTGATGTCTTTAGAGTCACTTGAAATCTTGCACAAGCATATACAACAAATATAATGTCTGGCCTTGATGAAGTAAGATACATCAAAGAACCAATCATAGATCTGTAAGTGTGAACATCAACATTTGCACCACTAGCATTCTTCAACAATAAGTGAGTGGTCTTATCAGTAGGGGTATTGGAAGATTTTGCATCAGTAAACTTGAACTTCTTAATAATCTCAGCCACATACTTGTCTTTGCTGATAAATATGCCTTCCTTACTCTGTTGTACTTGTAGCCCCAAAAAGAATGTAAGTTCTCCCATAGAACTCATTTGAAATTCATCTTTCATTAGCTTCTCAAACTCTTTGCACATCTCTTGTTTAGTAGATCCAAAGATAATATCATCAACTTATACTTGCACAAGTAGGATATCACACTTGTATTTCTTGATGAACAAAGTTTGATCAATTTTACCTCTATGAAACCCATTATTCAATAAATAATTAGCTAAGGTTTCATACCACTTCCTTGGAGCCTGATGTAAGCCATAAAGAGCCTTAACCATTTTGTAAACTTTATTTGGGTGTTGAGGATCTTCAAAGCCTGGAGGTTGAGAGACATATACCTCCTCATCAATAGTTCCATACAAAAAGGCACTCTTAACATCCATTTGATAGACTGTAAAGCCCATAAATGATGCATAGGCTAAGAACAATCTAATAGCCTCAATTCTTGCAACAGGAGCAAACACTTCTTCATAATCAATACCCTCCTCTTGAGTATATCCTTGAGCAACCAATCTAGCTTTGTTCCTGATTACAATGCCTCTTTCATCTTTCTTGTTTCTGAAAACCCATTTTGTACCAATGACCTTCATACCATCAGGCAAGTCACAAAGAACCCAAACCTTTTGAAGCTTAAATTGCAGCAATTCATCTTGCATAGCTTCAACCCAGCTAGATTCTCCTAGAGCCATATACACATTCTTAGGCTCCACCTGTGAGAGGAAGCAGAAAAACAAACACTCATTCTTCTTGCTATGTTTCTTGGACTCATACACTTCACTTATGAACCCATGAATATCATCTTTCTTTGTTTGTCTTCTAGTCTTCACACCTGATTGAAGTTCACCAATAACATTATCAAGTGGATGCACTTTGTGAATGGTAGACTGTGATATGTTAGGAATATCATATGTTGTAGGCATGTTTGAGATCTCTACATCATCACTTGGTGATTCCTGAGAAGTATTATTCACATTTGGGCTTATAGTGGAAACTTCTGGTGTAGCAGTGGAAATTGTGTTTCCACTGCTAGTAGGAATTTCTTTATTCACACCATCTGCATCACTTGGTTTTTCAGAATTATCACCAAAGTCCCAAAGTGGCATAACAATTTGATCTTCATCATCTTTGCAAGCTTCATCTTCATCAATGAATTCTTCTGAATCTTCAAGATCTTTGTCTCCAGTACTTGAAGTGAGAGGAACATAATTCATTGTAATTGATAATGTTTCTAGATCAAATAGCCAATCTGGACCTGAACCTGCCATGTTTGCTTTATTTTCAAGAAACTGAACATGCAAGTTCTCTTCAATCTTCTTTGTTCTTAAGTTATAGACTCTAAAAGCCTTGCTAACCATAGAGTATCCACCAAAGAAGCCTTCATCTGACTTTTTTTCAAATTTGCCCAGATGATCAATGGTATTGAGAATAGTAACATGACACCCAAATGGCCTCATAAACTCCAAAGTAGGAGGTCTTCCTCTAAACAATTCATAAGGTGTCTTGTTCTTTGTTTTGACCACTAAAACCCTATTCTGAATGTAACAAGCAGTGTTAACTGCTTCAGCTCAAAAGGTCACTGGAAGCTTGGAATCAGCTAACATGGTTCTAGCAGCCTCAATTAGTGTTCTATTTCTTCTTTCTGCAACTCCATTTTGTTGAGGAGTTCTTGCAACACTAAATTCTCTTTTAATACCTTTGTCTCTGCAGAAATCATCCATAACTTTATTCTTGAACTCTGTCCCATTATCACACCTGATGATCTTGATTTTCTTGTCAAATTGATTTTCAACCTGAGTGATGAATGTCTTAAGGATGCCTGTGGTTTCATCCTTGGTACTCAAAAAGAAAGCCCATGTGAATCTACTGAAATCATCAGTCACAACAAGACAATACTTCTTCAAATTTATGCTGCTCACAGAGGTAGGACCAAACAAGTCCATATGCAGCATAAAGAGTGGATGATTTATTGAATTGAATGCCTTGGTCTTGCATGAAGCTCTGTGTTGCTTTCCTTTGAGACAGGCAACACAAGTTTGGTCATTTTCAAATCTTTTCTCTGGTAGTCCTCTGAAAAGTCCATCTTTCACAATCTTGTTGATGGTCTTGAAGTTAACATGACCAAGTCTTCTATGCCAAAGCATGGATTCATCCAAAGTGGCTTTAGCAAGAAAGCAAGTAACATCATTATTAGCCACTATGTTCTGCATGTCAATACTATACAAATTTCCTTTTCTAGGGATTTTAAGCAAAATGTCACATTCATCTGGAAGCTTATAATCCTTAGATAAGATATAGCATTCATCTTCTGTGAATAGAACTCTATGCTTTTTGTCACACATCTGTGACACACTAAAGAGGTTGTACTTGAGTTCTTTCACATACTGCACATCTTCAAAGTCAATGTTTCCAGCCTTGATTGTTCCTTTGCCAGAAACTTTGCCACCAATTCCTCCTCCAAAACTGACAAATTGTCCATCATAGGGTTGAAAGTCTGAAAGATAGGACTTGTTGCCAGTCATGTGCCTGGAACATCCACTGTTTGAGTATCCTTGATCATTAGTAGTCTTTGAATGTCCCTGCACACAAAATAAAGGAATTAGTTCCTTTTGGGGACCCAAGCCACAAATGACTTGGATCTGCCTCGTGTATCAATATAATTATATCTTTCAAAGGTCATTGATACACCATTGGGATTGTTTGAGGTGATGGTTCCTTTTGGTTTCCATTCCCAACGAGCCGAGGCCTTAACAGCATTTCACATATTTACCCTTTTTTTGTTAACAGACCTACCAGTGGTAACCTTTGGCCTTGCAGTGGTAACTGCTGGCTTAGCAATTTTAGGTACCCACTTCTAATTATGGTTAACATTCTTTTCAAAATAGGTCTTTTTCCCTGTTTGAGTAGATTTAACAAAAGTAGTAACAGGGGGCTTAGGGTAAACTCTGTTTTTATTTCTGGCAGTAGCAACTACTGGTCTAGCAGTGGAAGCTGCTGGTCTAGCAGTGGAAATAGGTTTAATGCCAGAATGAAGCAAAACAGACCTGGGAATCATCTTGCTAAGTAGATTTGGGTGAGACAAGTTATTAGCATTGTTTCTATTCACCCAAGTATTCCCAAACACTTCCCTTCTACCCAAGTGGTAGGTACAGCTTTTAGCTAAATGGTCAAAGCTACCACATATATGACAGGGTTTGTTATTGAACACAAAGTCACTACCAAATTGCCTAGATTTGACATGATTCCAACTCCTCATATTACCCCTAGGAGTTGGTAACCTACTTCTGTACATCTCTGCATATCTAGTAGTGGGCCTAGTGAAATTAGGTTGTGACCTAGGCTTCTCTTTGACTACATCAGGAATACTTGTCACACCCCTAAAATCGGGTCCGGCGAAAGCATACATGCAGCTGGGGTGTAACTCAATTGGTACCACAACACAAGTACAAATGGTTTTCACTTGAATCATTTAGAATAAAATAGATGAATCAAAAATGTTGAATTTACATTGTCAAAAGTAGTGCGGAAGTAGGCCCTAAAAATAATTTAGAATGGTCCCCAAATGAATAAATCAGAGTCTTCTATGACCATACCCTGCCCTGCCAAAACCTCCTGTAGCGTGCCATTGATTAATACCAGAAAATACATACTAAAGTGTCAACACGAGGTTGGTGAGTTCATAGAGTCTTGTGAAAAAGAATGTAATGCATATGAGTGAAGATTTCCCAGCAAAGGCATCGTAAATCCACTCAGTTCCAAGTCCCGCCATAAGAGACTTGTAACCTGTGTGTTTACAACCCACTGCAAAATGTGTTTTGGTTTGTGTGAACAAAATAATGCTTGAATCTCAATTCAAAGATAAGTGTAGCAAAACCGCTATATAAACAATTTTAACAATGAGGTTATATAAACAATGATGATAATCCCATGAAATGCAGGTAATCAAACATACCAATGAAATGCAGGTAATCAAACATACCAATGAAATGCAGGTAATCAACCATGTAAAGCGAGTAATGCGTTTAAGTAAAACGAGCATGTATTCTCCCCCAAAGAGTTGATAAAACAATTAAAAGAGTAGGGGCTATGACTCACCTGGTGCGATAGCTACGATGACAAAAGTGGATACACAGAAATGAGGTTCGATCTCTAACCGCAACCTAATATGAATGATATGATCTAATGTAAGAAATGAAATGATGCTACACATGCAAATACGTATGTTATCGATACCACTCGTTAGTTTTGAAAATAACGTTTATCGTTGAAATACATGTTGATGTCTCGTTTAGTTATAAAAACTACTTTCCAAGTATATATGTTGAAACGATACTCCACGATCCTTATTTGGTGTTCTATCGGCAAATATAAGGTTTTCGACGTAAAATGACACTTTTCATAACTTGAAAAATATGGCCAAAGTGGTCTCGCAAAACTAGTAGCGAAATGGTGAATATTAAGAGTTAGGAAATAAGCTCAGTAGTTTTAGAAAGACTTTCACCTTAACTAAAAATTCATGGAACTGAAGTTTGTCCATACGGGTCTCGATCATAAAGATATATAGCCATGAATTAAAGTGTTTGGGCTGTTTCGGCAGATTCTGGGCAGTTTTCGGGAATGTTTGGAAGTCCATAAGTTATTCGTTATAAATCCTTTTGACAAACGGTTGGATGTTTTGGAAACTACGCTGGGTGAACTAACTTTTTGTTAATGATGTAAATTTTCCAGAAATGAGTTTATCAATGAATAAATTGGCTCTCAACATGATGTATTATAAAAACTGTTTTTCTATACTTGGTAATATTTTGCTAAAAAGCTGATGGAAATAAATAGAGTTTCGCTTGTTTTCTACGTTCTTTATATCCCCGGAATCTTGGGACAACATACTAATATATTTTTGATAAGTTGGGATGGCTAAATCAAGTTTCATACCTCAGATTCGCCCTTGAAAATCGTGGGACAGCAAGTACAATTTTCAGAAAATAGTTTTTGTCGTTAAACTTGCAAAAATCATATCTCCTTCATTATAAACTCGTTTTAATCCGTTCTTTCGCCCACGGCTTCGTTTTTGAAAGTATTTTCTAAATCTTTAGCCCAAAGTTACCCAGAATCCCCTGATTTTTCTGGATTTTACAAAATGGGACAGCAACATTTATATTGTGGCTAAAATTCATTTTTCTTGTTTAATACTTGTCCAAATCCACTCCAATCACCACAAATCTAGTCTAATCCTACCATACACCTTCTTAAAGTGTCATGGGTTCCTAAACATCACCAACCTTGGTGGGTTTCATGGGGATAATCATAGGTTAATTATAATCTCATAATAATTAAGAAATACTTGAAAAGTGGTATATATAACATAACTACTTGCATATTTAACCAATATATCATAAAAATACAACATGTTACTAATGAAATGAAGGTAATAGATGATGAAAAAAATAACACTTGAAGCTTACTTGAATATATATGGAGTTTGATGAGAAATGGATTAAGAAACCTAAGTTTTTATCACAAAACCCTAACAAGGAAAGAAAGTAGAGCTTGATTATGTCTTGATCTTCAAAAATTGATGGATCTTGCTTGTGTTTTCAATTTGGGTCGTGGCTAGGGAGGAGAGGAAAGGGAGAAAACCTTGCTTTATGATTCTTGAAAATAAATATGATGTGTTAATTGTGTTTATGTAGAAAATATCTCATCTAATGGCATTTTGGTAAATAAAGGGTCAAGTGGAAGTAACATGGTGAGGGGGGGGGGGGGGGGGCTGCACATGGTTGATGAGTATGTAGGAAACTTGTTAATATCTAGTTCACGGAGTCAGTTTTGGTTCCGTTAATCGCTAACCGTAAAGTTTTAAACCGCGAAACGTAAATCCGGGTATCGTAAAAATATGAAACTTGAAAGAATGACTAAACTTGTCAAAATACTCCATAATAAAATATAAAATGAATGGTAAGTTCCATCGAGTTGCTTAAACGCTGTTAAAACTGGAAACGCGGGTTTAAAACGCGTAATTCGCGTAAAACGCTGAACTGAAAAACGTAAAATTCCAAAACTTTTAGAATTGTCGTAAAATGAGAGAAAATCATATTTCTATTGTTTATAATGTTTTATGGACATATCGGGATGCTGGAACGACGTCTAAACCCAGAAGAAAATCTCGGACACGGCTTCGTGATTTTTGCAGAAATGATCCGACGAGCGCCAAACTCTCGGATTACCGTTAAAATAGTTTAACTTACGAGAATATGAAATAAAAATTTCGGAGATGAATAGTGAAAGTGAATAGTAATAGTGAATAGTAACTAATGAATAGTAAGTTCCCGA
This sequence comes from Artemisia argyi, assembly GCA_030686995.1. Lineage (NCBI taxonomy): Eukaryota > Viridiplantae > Streptophyta > Magnoliopsida > Asterales > Asteraceae > Artemisia > Artemisia argyi. The sequence continues at coordinate 91,400,210 of CM060687.1, forward strand.
AATAAAAATGAAATTTTGACATGTGAAAAAGGACATTAAATTACGAGTTGTGACATTCTTCCCCTCTAAAAGGAACTTCGTCCCGAAGTTCAGTTTGTGTTGGTTTCTAGAGTGGTATTGGTGAAAAGATGATGATATTCATCGTGTAAACTTCTGAGCTCTAACAAGGTTCAGGTCTGACGGCCACCAGGCCTACTCTATCTGAAATATTAAATGGTACAATGTTGGGTCCAGTGTATATCGGGTTTAACTTCCTGAATTTTTCTGAATGGTATCATGCCTTTCCTAGGCAGAACTGGTATCTTGTAATTCTAATGGTTTACAACTTATCAAACTTGTAACTAATTCTTGATTTGTAGGAAATTCCTGGTTATTTCATGAATGCTTACTAGACTAGTGAGTTGAGCTTTACCAAATGTAGGTAAATCCATACCCAATAAATGCAGGTAACTCCATACCCAATAAATGCAGGTATTCCATACCCAATAAATGCAGGTAATCCATACCCAATAAATGCAGGTCTCCCTATGTTTCCATCGTTCTCTAATTCTGACCATTGGTCTGAAGATGATAGGTGGTGTGGTTCCAAAGGAAACTTAATGAAATCACTAGGAGTTTGAGGTGAATCAAATTCCTCTATTAGAAATAATTGAAATGGGTATCATGAATCTTGTGGAAGAACTTACAATGTTAAGTCCGTCAAAGGGTGTTTGTTGAAAATAATAGATTAGGATAAGGTTGCGATCCTCCGCAGGATGTCATGAATTGAGTCTTTCTCCAATTACGATGCTTAGTCTCCATTACTAAGATTTTCCCCAAGCTCTATGTCATCAAATCACAAAATCCTAAGTGTATAGGTGATGTAATATAGTGATTGATTTACCAAAGATTGATGTTTAAAATTTCTTAGCATCCAGTAGTTTTGTAAAAGATTGACCGAAAGGAATTTGCTTGTCAAAATAAGTGCCTCAGAAAAGTATTTCTTACAAGATACATGTTTTGTATAATGGTAGTTTGGAGAAAAAAATCCCTTTAAAAGTGAAAGTATTAAGAGGGTAAAATAGACAGGTAGATATATCTGCACAAATGCATAGATGTCTAACATTTAGTTCCTGAGGTTGAATAATGCCTATTGGTGGGTACTAGGCAAAACTACACGCATAAATATTCAAACTAACTTAAGTCTTGAAATGATTTATCGTTGAAATTTGTCATCACCTTGGCAAAATATATGTTCGGGTCTGATCCCTTTCTTGGTATGAAAATGAGGTTATCTGGAATTTCTAGAGAACACAACGTCTTAGGGGAATCTATACCGATATTCTTACTTCAAATCAATTATCCTTGGTAAAAACTCATTATAGGGAAGTTTGCGTTTAGATGAGACCATGTTTAATAAAAATACTCTACAGTATCGGTTAGAAGGCTTGGTTTATTTCTATAGTGTTGTTAGCGTACCTTAACATTGTGTTCGATCCTGTAGCTCAGTCTAGCTAGTACCTTTGAATGATAAAATTTGACAACTAGGTCAGAGATGGTGATTCGGATGGTCTCGTGGTATCTTAGGATTGTTGTTGAGTTATGGGTTTTCGGACTATATACTTCTAGTCCTGGTTAGTAGTTCTGTAATCCTTTCTTTGTTTTTCTAGTATCGAGAAATCCTCCTAGTAATTGATGGTATGGAAAAATCTTTCCTAGGGAGGTCATTGATAATATCCACTTATCAATATTGGGAGTGCTGAGGGATGAGTGGCATAGGAATCTATAGAGTGTCACCTAATTCCTTATGTATATATGGATGGGAAACAGAAATGATAGTGATGGTGAGAAGGGAAAAGAATGTGACAGCTGCGACATAATGTAATTGTGATGAAAGTGACTACTGTGATGTAAATGTATTATGCATAAATGTGAATGTTCATGAGATGAAATGACCAGTTGACGTGCTTCCAGGCGGCGGTTCACGAGGTGATAAAAAGTATGAATGTTCTGACAACGAGGGTATACTCACACATGCATGAAACATTTGGAAAATGAGTAAAGGATTCAATCCAGACAAAATTTTATTATAACCATTCTCAGTGTTGCAAAATTCATTTCTGAGTCAGACATAGGTAGTCAGCCTATGTCCCACTATCCCGTGTCGAATATAAATGACTAGTCTATATTCCACCGAGGTTCCATGAATTTTGAAAAACTCAGTTCAGTTATACTAATACTATGTCCTTCACAAATACCAAGACATTCAGAAAGACTAAGGCAGGTGACCAAACTCGAGGTCAAATGATGAAACTATGCAAGGAAAAACATAATGCGGTGACATATACGATACGTGAACATGCTTATATGAAAGACAATTATAGTAAACAACAATAATAAATGAATATAATATATCAAATAATGAGACATAAATCTCATCACCTATGTCAGCAACTAACCACAAATGAGGCTTCAGCTTAGCAGGCAGGCACGTGACAGTCATAGGGTTAAGTTTTCTTGAAAGTAGCTATAGTCTAGGTTTTAAAAAACACTTAGTTCGCTATAACCAAAGCTCTGATGCCAATCTGTCACACCCCTAAAATCGGGTCCGGCGGAAGCATACATGCAGCTGGGGTGTAACTCAATTGGTACCACAACACAAGTACAAATGGTTTTCACTTGAATCACTTAGAATAAAATAGATGAATCAAAAATGTTGAATTTACATTGTCAAAAGTAGTGCGGAAGTAGGCCCTAAAAATAATTTAGAATGGTCCCCAAATGAATAAATCAGAGTCTTCTATGACCATGCCCTGCCCTGCCAAAACCTCCTGTAGCGTGCCATTGATTAATACCAGAAAATACATGCTAAAGTGTCAACACGAGGTTGGTGAGTTCATAGAGTCTTGTGAAAAAGAATGTAATGCATATGAGTGAAGATTTCCCAACAAAGGCATCATAAATCCACTCAGTTCCAAGTCCCGCCATAAGAGACTTGTAACCTGTGTGTTTACAACCCACTGCAAAATGTGTTTTGGTTTGTGTGAACAAAATAATGCTTGAATCTCAATTCAAAGATAAGTGTAGCAAAACCGCTATATAAACAATTTTAACAATGAGGTTATATAAACAATGATGACAATCCCATGAAATGTAGGTAATCAAACATACCAATGAAATGCAGGTAATCAACCATGTAAAGCGAGTAATGCGTTTAAGTAAAACGAGCATGTATTCCCCCCCAAAGAGTTGATAAAACAATTAAAAGAGTAGGGGCTATGACTCACCTGGTGCGACAGCTACGATGACAAAAGTGGATACACAGAAATGAGGTTCGATCTCTAACCGCAACCTAATATGAATGATATGATCTAATGTAAGAAATGAAATGATGCTACACATGCAAATACGTATGTTATCGATACCACTCGTTAGTTTTGAAAATAACATTTATCGTTGAAATACATGTTGATGTCTCGTTTAGTTATAAAAACTACTTTCCAAGTATATATGTTGAAACGATACTCCACGATCCTTATTTGGTGTTCTATCGGCAAATATAAGGTTTTCGACGTAAAATGACACTTTTCATAACTTGAAAAATATGGCCAAAGTGGTCTCACAAAACTAGTAGCGAAATGGTGAATATTAAGAGTTAGGAAATAAGCTCAGTAGTTTTAGAAAACTTTCACCTTAACTAAAAATTCATGGAACTGAAGTTTGTCCATACGGGTCTCGATCATAAAGATATATAGCCATGAATTAAAGTGTTTGGGCTGTTTCGGCAGATTCTGGGCAGTTTTCGGGAATGTTTGGAAGTCCATAAGTTATTCGTTATAAATTCTTTTGACAAACGGGTGGATCTTTTGGAAACTACGCTGGGTGAACTAACTTTTTGTTAATGATGTAAATTTTCCAGAAATGAGTTTATCAATGAATAAATTGGCTCTCAACATGATGTATTACAAAAACTGTTTTTCTATACTTGGTAATATTTTGCTAAAAAGCTGATGGAAATAAATAGAGTTTCATCGATTTTGAAACATGTATATCTTGGTCGTTATAAGCTTGTTTTCTACGTTCTTTATATCCCCGGAATCTTGGGACAACATACTAATATATTTTTGATAAGTTGGGATGGCTAAATCAAGTTTCATACCTCAGATTCGCCCTTGAAAATCATGGGACAGCAAGTACAATTTTCAGAAAATAGTTTTCGTCGTTAAACTTGCAAAAATCATATCTCCTTCACTATAAACTCGTTTTAATCCGTTCTTTCGCCCACGGCTTCGTTTTTGAAAGTATTTTCTAAATCTTTAGCCCAAAGTTACCCAGAATCCCCTGATTTTTCTGGATTTTACAAAATGGGATAGCAACATTTATATAGTGGCTAAAATTCATTTTTCTTGTTTAATACTTGTCCAAATCCACTCCAATCACCACAAATCTAGTCTAATCCTACCATACACCTTCTTAAAGTGTCATGGGTTCCTAAACATCACCAACCTTGGTGGGTTTCATGGGGATAATCATAGGTTAATTATAATCTCATAATAATTAAGAAATACTTGAAAAGTGGTACATATAACATAACTACTTGCATATTTAACCAATATATCATAAAAATACAACATGTTACTAATGAAATGAAGGTAATAGATGATGAAAAAAATAACACTTGAAGCTTACTTGAATATATATGGAGTTTGATGAGAAATGGATTAAGAAACCTAGGTTTTTATCACAAAACCCTAACAAGGAAAGAAAGTAGAGCTTGATTATGTCTTGATCTTCAAAAATTGATAGATCTTGCTTGTGTTTTCAATTTGGGTCGTGGCTAGGGAGGAGAGGAAAGGGAGAAAACCTTGCTTTATGATTCTTGAAAATAAATATGATGTGTTAATTGTGTTTATGTAGAAAATATCTCATCTAATGGCATTTTGGTAAATAAAGGGTCAAGTGGAAGTAACATGGTGAGGGGGGGGGGGGGGGGGGGGGGCTGCACATGGTTGATGAGTATGTAGGAAACTTGTTAATATCTAGTTCACGGAGTCAGTTTTGGTTCCGTTAATCGCTAACCGTAAAGTTTTAAACCGCGAAACTTAAATTCGGGTATCGTAAAAATATGAAACTTGAAAGAATGACTAAACTTGTCAAAATACTCCATAAAAAAATATAAAATGAATGGTAAGTTCCATCGAGTTGCTTAAACGCTGTTAAAACTGGAAACGCGGGTTTAAAACGCGTAATTCGCGTAAAACGCTGAACTGAAAAACGTAAAATTCCAAAACTTTTAGAATTGTCGTAAAATGAGAGAAAATCATATTTCTATTGTTTATAATGTTTTATGGACATATCGGGATGCCGAAACGACGTCTAAACCCAAAAGAAAATCTCGGACACGGCTTCGTGATTTTTGCAGAAATGATCCGACGAGCGCCAAACTCTCGGATTACCGTTAAAATAGTTTAACTTACGAGAATATGAAATAAAAATTTCGAAGATGAATAGTGAAAGTGAATAGTAATAGTGAATAGTAACTGATGAATAGTTAGTTCCCGAAATAAAAATGAAATTTCGACATGTGAAAAAGGACATTAAATTACGAGTTGTGACAATACTTTTCTTAACCTCCACTTTAACATTTTCAGGAACACTAGGTTTAGACTCAACATTTAGATTTTCATCTTTAAGAGATGAGTCACTAGCACTATCAAATACATCAACCTCAACCTGAACCTTTTCAATTTCAACTGGTTTAACAAATTTTGGTCCATAGGTCATGGTTGGTTCCTGGAATTCTTCTAAACTTGTGTGAGCTAAGTCAATGCCAGGAGGTGCTGGAACACCTCTTAGAGGTGGTGGAACAGGTTTGTATCCAAGACCTGATTTAGCTTTGCTCACAATTTGGGCTTCCCAAATTTTATCAATACTCTTGGATTGATGATCCAGTGTTTGCTTAGTTATCATTATATTCTCACTAGCCACTTTAACCTTTTCTAGTTCTTCTCTAAGAACCTTATTAACAGCAACCTGATAATCTAAGTCTCTTCTTAATACTGCAATATCATCATTGAACTTAGATTCATTTGCCCTATAATGCTCTAATTGAGTTTCTAAAACACTTAGGCCTCTTTTATGATTTGATAAGTTATATTTAGTATGAGTTAACTCTATGTGTTTCTCATTAAATTGTGCTTTAAGTTTCTCATACTCTTTTAAGGCCTTACAAGATTTAGAACAAGCATTATCAATTTGTACCTCAGAGTCAGAAAAAGCCATTAGTGCAAGCTCTGTAGCAACCATTGCAGATTCTGAATCATCATCCTCTTCCTTAGTCATAAAGCTCCAATCAAAGCTCACTCCATCAATGGCCAATAGCCCCTTTGGCTCATCAGTAGTAGGTTCCTTCTTCTTGTCCTGCTTGTACCAAGTTGACCTGTTATCAGACTTCCTTGGCTTCCTACACTCTCTGGCAAAGTGCCTCTTCTTATGACAATTGTAGCACTCCACCTTCTTTTTGTCAAAACCTACTATTTCATTGCCACTGATGTTGATCTTTCTTCCAGTCTTCTTCCAAAACTTCTTTGTCCTCAAGCTTAGTAATGCTACTTGCCATTTAATGTCCATCTCCTCCATATCATCTTCATCAATTTGATCCAGATCCTCATGATTGAGGATTGAACCACCCACTTGACTTGATATAAAGGCATAAAAGGTAGTATCACTAAGCCCTGCAATCTGTTTCTTTGAGCTACCAGTGGAAACACTTCCACTACCAGTGGAAACAACAATGTTAGCACAGTCATCATCACTATCACTTTCTTCATCTGAACTATCATCAAGAGATGATGATATGAGTGCTACACTTCCTGAAATTGAACTTATCTTACCAGCTTTCTTCAATATTTGTTCAATAACCTTGAAGTTATTGTACAAGTCATTAAGTTTCATGGTCTCCAACTCTGACTTATCTTCCCACACTACAACATTGGTTCCAAACTCAAAGGGTAAGCTTCTTAAGAACTTTAGATTGAGGTCTTCTCTTTCCACCTCAATTCCAAAAACAGTGAGTTGAGAAACAATCTTTTGTAGCCTTGTGAAAATGCTATCAAGAGATTCATTACTTGTAGAACCAAAGTTTTCATAAGTTTGCTTCAGCAGAGTCTTTTGAGTCTTCTTGGTGGAATCATTACCACCAAAAACTTCACAGATCTCATCAAAGAGAGTCTTTGCAGTCTTGAACTTGCTGAATGCTACAACTTGATCTCTTGGAAGTGTCATCAGCAACAGACCTCTGGCCTTCAAATCATTCTTTAGTTGAAGTCTTTCATCATTACTAACAGGTCCAGTGTTGACCTTAATTACTTCCTTGCCACCAACCATCTCTGAAGTAGAGCTTGGTTTGAAAGAATTTCCAACCATGATGATCTCCCAAAGTGTGTAATCTTGGACCATAAAGAATTGTTCTATCATAAGCCTCCACATCTCAAAGTCATTCAACTTAAGCTTTGGAAGCTTAGCAGCAATGTTTGAGTTACTGGTTTCTGTCTCCATTGAATCTTCTGAGTGAACTTGAGTCTTCTAAATCAAAGTATCAAAACCTGGCTCTGATACCACTTGATGGATCTAAACACCTTGAACTTGTGTTAGATTGATACTTTGAATTATATCACTAAGTATGCGGAATCTACTTAGTAACACTTATAAGTTTGATTGTGAGTAAGACAGTTGTATATGAATAAGAACAATGTATGTAAACAAACTATTAGCTCCAATATTATTAATGATAATAATACGAGTGATCTTGATATCACTAGGGTCACACCTTGAAGCTCTAGAAAAATGTATATCAAACCTTTAACCTAGGATCTCCTTTTATAGCACAAGGAGTCCTCTTCTACAAGATAAGTATAAAGCTAATAGAATAAGATATACACAAGATCTATTCTATATTTATCTATAACACGTTTCCTAACAGTTATCTAATAAGCAGTGGTAATATATGTTCTTGTAATGGTAATGAGTTTCCACTGCAAGTACAATCTTCTGCAGTTGTAACTTCTTTTCTTAGCCGTGGTAACTGTTAGTATAATTCCCAACACAATCCAGCGATCAGAGCAGCAACCGCAGTAAGAATTATCGGAGTCAAGGGAGTTGACGAGATAATGACAAGTATACCCCTCTCACAAAGACTCCAAGGGAAATATTTGTAACAGAAGGCGCAAACTTCCCAAAAGTGAAGAAATGATGGGATAAGAAAAGAATGGGTGAAACACTCGGATAACAAAAGCAAAGTTAAATTATGAATCACGGTTGGGTTGGGTGGGTAGAATATCAAGCACAGGAACATCTTGTTCAAAAATCTCGTCCACCACTCCAAAAATATCTTCATTCATATTTGATCCAAAATCTACATCCGGTTGTTTCGCAGGTGGACGAGAAGATGGTAAATTGAAGAGAATATTTCTTTGAACATCATTCTCGTTATTCTCAATACCCGGTGGTATCGAGTCATCCATAGCAAGAAATAGATCGACATTCTCTAAAAGAGGGTCACGTGACAGATTATCAAAAATCAGTTCAGAGTCAATATCAAAGTCAAAATGCTCATAATCCGGAAGAGAGATATCAGCATGAATAGTGGGATTACCACTACTCGTCTCTTCAAATCGAAAAATTTCAAGCTCGGGTAAGAAATCACTATCCATAACGGGGATAGGAGAAAAAGTCAGAGGATCTTTCAACGCCTCGATCTTAGAAATGAGAAGATTGATATTCAATAATTTTTCACGAAGAGCTTCATCTTGGATTTCTGTTTCAATATCTTCATCATTCTCTTCTTCTAAGCTAACGAGCTCAGAAGGTACTTCATCAACATATTCGATTTCTCCACAAGATATAGAATCGTCATCATCGGAATTGGAGAATATCTCAACACGATCATACAAATTATCAATCGGAGGTAAATCGCACTCCTCTGCCGTATCAAAAATATATTTTTCAAAGTTGGGTAAAGATTCCTTGAGCTCGGGCTCCAAAGGATCTGACGGCTTATCTTCAACAATCTTATTCGAAATAGATTCATTAAGAGAAATTCCAACATCTTCCAAAACGGGGTCGCTTCCCTCAACCGGTGTGTGAGAAGGACGGGAAGAGTCGGGGATGATAGATTCAAAAGACGGAGTGGGATTTCTACTCGAAGAATCGATGTCATGTTTACAAAATAACGCTCTTATAATCTGCCTATGCCCCTCCAAGAACAATTCTTCCATGCTTTTGCTTCCATCATCTTCGACGGGTGGAATATTATAAAATTTCCCATAATGATAAACCGAAGACATAGATGAGAATTAAATATATAGAGGGTGTGAGAAGAAGAATTATACGGATAAGAAGATAAGAAGATTATTTTTGGTTTTTTGTATCATAAAATCAAATCAAAATAACAGTGAAAATCAAATATGAAAAAGAAAAATATTTTTGGATTTTTATTATTTATTGAAAAACAAATCTCAAACTTTTATTTTCTTTTATTTTTTCAAACGTTACGTTAATCGTAACCGTTTCCTTCAAAACTACTCGCGAGGAAACGAGAGAAAAAAATTTTCCCGCTTAATCGGTCGTTGAATTGAAGTAATCCGATAAACAACTAATTTCACGTTTTTCTTATGTTGTAAGGCTTATTTGGTTTACAACGCCCTCGCTTCCACGAGAGAGTCGAGGGTGTAACTTTATTATTTTTTTGGTATTTTTGTAAACACTTTAGGAAAAGTGTTTTTGATTTTTCAATTTTTATAGAAAATATTTACAAGAAAAAAGGAAGGCTTAACAAAACACGATTTTTCAAAACGAATGTTCGAAAACTCACTTCGACCTTCTCCGGCAGCGGCGCCATTTTGATTTAGTCGTTTTAAGTATAGGTTTGTGTTTCCGAAGAAATACTCGCGAAAGTATTTCCCGGGTCGTTCTCCCAACGAAGGTTGAATGGAATCTCGAATATCGGTTCGTGAATCGTGTCGTCAATAAGAATAAAAGTGAGATATGATAGTGATCTTAACTACTAGAAAACATACAAAACGATATCGTAAGGTAAATTAAACTAAAAATGTGATCTAAACTAAAAACGCGAAGTCTAATAAAAAAAACTACGTACAAGCGCAAAATAAAAAGTGAAATTAAAGCTAGACTAATCCTATGGGTATGAAAATGGTTTTCCTACATTCTAAATGTTAAAAGTAAATTTTAGGAAAAAGATTTTTATTTTTTCGACTTTTTATTTATTTATTACGATTTAAAAACAATTTAAAAGAAATAAAATGCTTAAAAATAGTAAGACAGTTCGAATAAATCTCAAACTTTTTTCTAAAATTACTTTGCACTTATATGAACTTAAGAAAGAAGAAAAAAAATAAAATAGAAATCTTGAAAATCTACTAGTAATAAGCTGAAAATAAGCCAAAACAGCTAATAAGCTAAAAGAAAAATAAGGATTAAAAGAATTAAAGAAGAGAAGCATAACAAGAAAGACCAAAGGGCATTACTGGTTTAGTGTGTGGGTTATGAGGCGTGAGAAAGGTTAAGGAGCAGGGTTCGAAACTAGGCAAATCCTTTTTGCAAAATCTATTTTATTTTTGGATTTCTCTTTTAAAAACTGCTAATAGGTTGAAAATGAGAAAGTTTTGTGAGAACAATCTTTTTAGAAAACTGAAATAAGCAGGGATTAAAGCAAAATTTGAAATCAGATAAAGAAAACTAAAGAAGATGATTAACGCAAGATCTACAAATGAACACAAGCTGATGAGCATGGAACAATCAAAAACTGAAACAAGCTAATATAAACAGCCTAACAGCCCCTAATACCAAACCTCAACCAAAAAGCTTAAATAAACAAGTTGAAAATGAGATATCAATATGGCTAGTAGAGACAGATTTATGACAACAATTATAAACTAATAAGCTATTCTAAGGTAGCAAATAAGCAAACTAAAACTCAAACAGTTCAACAGCCCTACTGGCCTAACCTTAAGCTTGTGCACAATCTCGCAAACTAAAAGCGGAGGGATGAGAGAAGTAGATTCTCAATTAAAGACAACCAAAGATCTTTTAAACCAACAATCAATCCGTAAGAGTATAAACTGAGCTATTGGGACAGCTAATTAGAAGGCAAGTCGAAACAACTATGGTGCAGGGCACAAATGGTAGAGTAAAGCTATTAGGGACAACATAATACTAATGCAGAACAGTCACCAAGGCAACTACAAGCGAAAAGAAAAGGTACTTAAATCATCTTCAAGCTGTGAAACAATAACGATCAAGAACCAAACAACATGTAACAAAAATTCAGAAAAAGAAATAAACAAATAAAGAGCTAGGAACTGACTATTATGAACAAAATTGCTGCTGAAGCATTAAAGAAGTAGCAGCAGGTCTAAAGTAGATGAGCAGGTTCAAAATAATCAAACTAACAAGTTGGAAGTTACAAAATAAACTCAAAATTATAAATCCTATACTACTTAGAACTTATAAAACCAAAATACAATCCTAAAACTTACTGAAATCACATTAGAACAAGAACAAAAAGGAGAACATGCTAGGGACACTAGGGTCTGATGCAGGGGAATTGCAGCCCAGTGAGGCTTTATGAAGACCCATTTAAAGCTAAAAAATGAATTGGAAATCGCAAAACAAGCTCAAGTTCACAAATCCTAGACTACTAACAAATTGTTAGTTCAACTTCAAGTCCTAAATCTTTCTCTAACATTCTGATATTAGACAACAAAATGTCCCTAGTGAAACAGATATGACATATTGCATAAGGAATGAAAATGGGTTAAAATTGAGATGCTACCTAAGAATTCTAACTCAGCACTTGCAACATGTAATTAAAACCAATTCAAAGAAAGTGTAACTACCAAGTTATAGCATGTATTAGTCTAATATTACCAATAGTAAACTACTTATGCAGATATAACAACTAAACAACAACGATAACAGCTAATCGATCAGAGACAGATCCAAACTTCCCTAATAAAAGGTGAAATATACTACTAAATGCATATACAAACTATCGATCACAAAACCAATGATACTAACAGATGTAATAACAATCTATGAAGCAAAATTAACCATAAAATCCAACTATGAATAAAAAAAACTCAGAATCACAAATCCTCTAATATAGGCAGTTTCAAATGATCAATCAAGTAAACCTGAACAAATTAACTACACTATTACTGAAACTACTCACATAAGCTCAGATTTACATATAACCAACTAATGTAATAGTAAACTACAAATCACCACAGATCTAAACTAAAAACTCAAGGAATAAAATGTTGTACTAAAAAGTAAGTTGAGATCTTACGATAACACCTTCAGCTGAACAGAAAATTATCCTAAGAGGCCTATCTTTAGATAGGCTAAAACCATCCCAGACATCATCAATATACCATCACCAACCCAGAAATCTTCATAAGCATTGAACGTTGACTTTAATTGACAAGAATCTATCAGACTAATTTGAAGAATCACAACAACTATATTTACTGCAGGCTATTTAGAAACTTGAATAAGCTTGGGAAAACAGTAAATGAAAAACTCAGAAATTGATTTGAAACATTAATTGCTGAAAATTAAAATGAAAAATGAACTTTCATTGAAGAAAACTTGAAATTGATTACAGATTGGAAGCTGAACTAGTTACAATAAGCTAAAATACGTAAATTTAAGCTAAAAATTATACTAAAGCTAATATTAACCTACTCCTACTCCTAATCTATCTATTATCTAACAGCCCTAAATCATGAAGAGAATGAATCTATTTATAGCCTTGAAGAGGAGTGAGGGTTCATGGATTGCCAAGCTGGCAATCCGTGTGCCTTGTGCTTCTTTTGAGCTCATCAACATCGTTGAAATCTATTCCAATGATCACAACCCTTGGATCACTCAATCATGACGTGGTGTGTCCAATGGTAGACTGCCACGTAGCCCATATGTGCTTCTTTCGCTTCCTGACACGCTCCTGACAACCTGACAATCTTCTAGAAGAATTTAATTTGACCCTTCTACCCTTAATTGTGGTGAATTTGGGATGGGGTAATTAGGGTTCATGTTTACTGTTTGAATTGGGGGTAAGGGTGTACGGTGTAAAAATGGAGCAAGTAATATGTTTTCATTATTTGTTTGACTTAGAAAAGGGATGGTTGACCAAGGGTGGATATGGATCCGATAAAGTGGTGATGGGCTTGAGTAAAATAGTGATTTGGGCCTTGGATTGGAAGTGGATTGGAAATAATATGTTGACATAAATAATGTCTTAAAACATTGTTAGCATATTAACAATGTCTCTATGTTTTGATAATTACAAAGCATAAACTCATTAGGTCTAAAACTTATAACGTAAACAAGTTTTCAGTGCTTAATATTTGTCTTTGCTTTATCACTAAAGGTATGAATAAACAAAGGGTTTATTGCATTTCATGGTCAAAGGAAAATTTTCTAATCACTAGAATTTCTATAAAATGTATTAAACATTTTATATCTTTTATGAAATTACTTTTGCAATTAAAAGAATATGTTTAATTCATTATAAATATATGATTTCAAATTTCCAACCAAAAATGGCAAATTTTATCCAGAAAAATATTCCCCACTAAAAGACAAGAAAAACCAACGTTCTGAAGGGGCGGCCCCCTTAATTCCTTAGGCGGCCCCCTTAATCATTAAGGGGACCGGCCTTTAATTAAGGGGACCGGCCACGCTCTAGAACAGTATTTTTCTCTCCTATAAATACTGGTTCATCCCTCAGAATTTTCTCACCTTTTGCACTCCTATAAATACTGGTTCTAGATCCACATTTCTATTCTCTTAATCCTTTGATCATAAGTGCATAATTCTTTGTTTCAAAGTGATTCAAACTTCATCCTCTCAAGTGCAAGAGAAGAATACTTCTATCCCCCAAGACAAGAAGTATTACAACTTGTTGTGACCTCCACATCCAAGTTGTTGGTGCATCATCAAGACTGTTTACATTATTCCTTGTGAAGATTGTTGTGAATATTTGATTGTAGATAGTTGTGCTAGATATATAGATTATGTGATTAGTTAGTTGCTTGGTGTGAAGAAGAAAAGTTAGGAATTAGATTGTAGTGAAGAAGCTAGGTGTGGAGTAGTTAGTTGTTAAGTGAATTGGTGTGAAGAAGATAGGTGTGGAGTAGTTAGTTGTGAAGTAGATTGATTTGAAGAAGTTGTGACTTAGGTGTGAAGTAGTTGTGGTGTGTAAATTGGTGTGTAGGGTTTTCTCCGCCATAAGGGAGCTTGTTGATATAGTGAAGAAAACTCTCGAGTTAGGTGCTCGGGGAGTGGAGTAGGGCAAGGAAGGTGTCCTTGTAGCCGAACCACTATAAATCTCTTGTCTCGCGGTTCGAACTTTCCATCTCTTATTTATTTCATTACTTATCATTGTTATATCTTATTTATTGATAGTTGTTTATATTGTGCAAGACTTGAGATCATATATTATCGAATCTATGTTTTTGAAAGCTAAAAAAACACTAAAACTATCTTTTATAACAAATTAAAAAGACGTAAAACTATTCAACCCCCCTTCTAGTTTTCCACAATTGGTTTCAAGAGCCACGTCTAGCAAGATTTTTAAAATATATTGTATTTTAAAACTTGTAACGATCTATGGAATCTGAAAAATATTTAGAAGGGCAATCTATGTAAAGACCACCACTATTTGAAAGTGATGGATTTTTATATTGGAAAAATAGATTCGAAACGTATGTGAAATCAAAAGATCTTGATCTTTGGCATATTATTACCTTTGGTGATTTTCCTCCTATTCAATATAATGTTGAAACTAAAATGGATGAAATTTTATCTTTCGAAGAACAAAATGATGATTTGAAAAAGAAATTAGCAAAAAATAATGAGGCTAAAATGGTCATTTATAATGCATTATCACGCAAAGAATATGAAAGAATTTTTATGTGTAAAACCGCCAAAGAAATTTGGGATTCTTTACTAATTATTCACCAAGGTAATAGCCAAGTCAAAGATAATAAAATAGATCTTCTTGTACAACAATATGAACAATTTACGATTCCGGAAGAGGAATCAATTGATAATGCTTTTGCTAAGTTTAACACTATTATCACATTTTTAAAAGCACTTGATGAGACATTTTCTAGTAAAAATTGTGTTAGGAAATTTCTTAGGGCATTGCATCCAAAATGGCGAGCTAAGGTCACGGCTATTGAAGAATCAAAGAACTTGATGACGTTATCACTAGATGAACTAATTGGCAATTTGAAGGTTCATGAAGAAATCATAAGAAGAGATTCGGAAACGGTCAAAGACAAGAAAGAACAAACCAAATCCATTGCTCTAAAAGCCAAAAAGGAACCTAGTGATGATGATGATTCAAGTGACGAAAGTGAAGACGAAGAATATGCAATGGCCGTAAGAGAATTTGTAACACCCCCAAAATTTAAGTTTGTCGCAGCGGAAAATTAATTTGGGTGTTACGGTGAGGATCGAAGTTTTAACCAATAAAACGGTTTAAAAGAAACATTTTGAAAGTCATTTGTCATTTAAATAATAATTTTGATAAAAGATAAACCATTTGATTTAGAATCTTATGAAAAGATATAAAGGCTTGTAAAAATGACTAATTTGATTTTTACACCATTTTAATTTATCAGAGTAATAAATTCCCACTCCATGTCTTGTCCTGCTCCATTAAATTACCTGAGATACACATGCTTAAAAGTGTCAACACAAAGGTTGGTGAGTTCATAGAGTTTTAGGAAAAACCCTTTATTTTGTTAGATTTCAGGAATATTTGGTATTAATAAAATACTAACAGTAACGAAACAAGTATCGAATATATTCACAATTTAATCATATAAATATTCAATCACATTCAATAAAGAATCAATAATCTTAACATGAGCTGGAAACTCATGATACTAAATCAGTCAGATAAACAATTCACGTATAGTCAAACCTATACAGCTGTATCTAAATATTTGTTGAATACATATATCCTTCCTTTATAGATATTGCACTAAGCCTCATGACACGCAAGACGTTAACAGAAGGGGTGTTCTATCAAATCAATGACAGATTTTGTCCTCGTGTAATAGGTGATTTGCCAATTCCTATTTTTACTCAAATATAGTGTATCACGACTAATGCGACTAACCAATTGCAATTGGCATTCCGTCAAGCATTAGTGGGATCGGAGGTCAATCCGAAACAGGTTTCGAATCTGTTCACTATATTCGCGCTCACATTATAGTGATTAATGGCTCATGATAGAGGGGCTTCATGGCTATAGCTAACTTAGGCAATATCAAGGACTAATGGGCTCATTTAGCATAACATCATGAAATCAAGTATCGTATCACAGTAATTAATTTGAAAACAGTATCGTTTGAGTATCAGTAATTCAGTTTGAAAATATCATCATTTGAGTATCAAAAATTCAGTTTGAAAATATCATCGTTTGAGTATCAGAAATTCAGTTTGAAAATATCATCGTTTGAGTATCCGAAATTCAGTTTGTAAATATCATCGTTTGAGTATCAGAAATTCAGTTTGAAAATATCATCATTTGAGTATCAGAAATTCAGTTTGAATATTTCGCCAGTAACACATTTATATCACATACCACAGTAATCGAATTGAGAACATTTTCATATGAGTATTTATATTTCAGTCAAGAAATTCTTCAATAATCTATCGTTCAGTCACTCTTATTGTTCTCTTAAGGTGAGTTGGTCTAAAATCCGTAAAACTTTCATGGTTATGCTTACATGATATGGCCGTATTATTTTCTTTTCTTACTATATCGTTGCTAATTAGAGGAACTATGGTTACTTCAAGTATTACTGCAATGATACTGATTACTAACCTTTGGATATTCTTAGTACTTGTTTAGGTCCTATAGAATATGGAGCTAATTATTTCATTGATGATAGACTGAATTGAATCCCTACTGTAATCTAACTTCAAGATATGTCTGGGTAGTATCTTAGATAATTTATCAACTCTTGGTATAGGATTGCTAAGGAACAAACGGACTTATCTACTAAAGCTAAAGTTCAATGACCTTCTCTTAATTCTTCAAGTTCTCTTCCAAAAATTTGTCTTATAAAATTCTATGGTTATAGCCTAATCATGGTAGGTATAAGAAATCATAATAATCCTAGGTATTCTTAAGGTAAATTTGAATATATTCACTATAATCAACATTATATTAATAACTTGATTGATTGTTTTTGCAAAACAAACGATACAAGATCTTTTATTAATACTCCATTGATATGAGAGGAGTCATTTGTCTACCAAAGAGAGTAACAAATGGTGAGATTTTTCATGAAGGTATGTATGCATAGCGTCATGATGGAAAGAATTTATTAAAAACAGAGGGTTATTAACAAAAGGAGATTTTTATTGAAGATAGTTACAAGTTTTGAGAGTTTCGAAATTATTAGGAAATCTGTCATCACTAACCAAAAACTTTTTGGTTTAGTGGGTACAATTTTCTGTTCAGGGGAATTGAGTGAAGATACATCGTTTGAGATGTATTGTATCGAGAAATTTGGAATGTCAGGAAGTAGAGAATTTGGAAATATTCGGTATTGATGAATATAAAGTATATGGTGACGGAGAATTTAGCTCAACGTTCTTCTACGGCATCTCTTGGCTTGAATTTCGTCCAACTTCGAATGCTGCTTGACCACCAATCAAATCTTCATATGATTCAATAGTTCTTCTGAGTTTTTGACGTAAAGGTGAACGGATAGGTGACGATGGAGGTGATCTCGGATTGAGTTCTATATTAGGTTGGGATTTTATTATTTGTACGTAAGGATCTTCAGTATTCGGAGAATTTTTATTGATAGATTAGGTATTAGTATTATGGATATTTGTTTTTGACATTCACGGGCGTTCCTGAAGACATGCCACAGTAGTAACCGAGAATAATATTTTATGAGTATTTTGTATGTTAAAGATATAACAGTACAGATGAAATAATTATTGTGTAAGAGTAACTATTAAGCATGTAAGATAATCTCAACAAATAAAGTATGGAGCACGGCAGTCTGCAGACACGGAGGGCATAAAATGGTATGGTGTAAAATCATTATTTTGAAAATGTAGTTATAGTTTTAATGTTTGAAAACATTTAATTCTCTATAACTGTATCTCTGATACCAATCTGTAACACCCCCAAAATTTAAGTTTGTCGCAGCGGAAAATTAATTTGGGTGTTACGGTGAGGATCGAACTTTTAACCAATAAAACGGTTTAAAAGAAACATTTTGAAAGTCATTTATCATTTAAATAATAATTTTGATAAAAGATAAACCACTTGATTTAGAATCTTATGAAAAGATATAAAGGCTTGTAAAAATGACAAATTTGATTTTTACACCATTTTAATTTATCAGAGTAATAAATGCCCACTCCGTGTCTTGTCCTGCTCCGTTAAATTACCTGAGATACACATGCTTAAAAGTGTCAACACAAAGGTTGGTGAGTTAATAGAGTTTTAGGAAAAACCCTTTATTTTGTTAGATTTTAGGAATATTTGGTATTAATAAAATACTAACAGTAACGAAACAAGTATCGAATATATTCACAATTTAATCATATAAATATTCAATCACATTCAATAAAGAATCAATAATCTTAACATGAGCTGGAAACTCATGATACTAAATCAATCAGATAAACAATTCACGTATGGTCAAACCTATACAGCTGTATCTAAATATATGTTGAATACATATAACCTTCCTTTATAGATATTGCACCAACCCTCATGACACGCAAGACGTTAACAGAAGGGGTGTTCTATCAAATCAATGACAGATTTTGCCCTCGTGTAATAGGTGATTTGCCAATTCCTATTTTTACTCAAATATAGTGTATCACGACTAATGTGACTAACCAATTGCAATTGGCATTCCGTCAAGTATTAGTGGGATCGGAGGTCAATCCGAAACAGGTTTCGAATCTGTTCACTATATTCGCGCTCACATTATAGTGATTAATGGCTCATGATAGAGGGGCTTCATGGCTATAGCTAACTTAGGCAATATCAAGGACTAATGGGCTCATTTAGCATAACATCATGAAATCAAGTATCGTATCACAGTAATTAATTTGAAAACAGTATCGTTTGAGTATCAGTAATTCAGTTTGAAAATATCATCGTTTGAGTATCAGAAATTCAGTTTGAAAATATCATCGTTTGAGTATCAGAAATTCAGTTTGAAAATATCATCGTTTGAGTATCCGAAATTCAGTTTGTAAATATCATCGTTTGAGTATCAGAAATTCAGTTTGAAAATATCATCATTTGAGTATCAGAAATTCAGTTTGAATATTTCGCCAGTAACACATTTATATCACATACCACAATAATCGAATTGGGAACATTTTCATATGAGTATTTATATTTCAGTCAAGAAATTCTTCAATAAATATATATTTCACATACCACAATAATCACATTGGAAACATTAACATATTTTAAATCACAATTTATATTATTTTAATATCAATTAGGAAATTGATTTGAATCATGTATTTTATTTTATTTCATATACTTATCAAGTTATCAAAGTATATGTAAGCATGTATCTCCCCCAATGAGTTAAAAACAATTATTTGAAATGGGGCTATGACTCACCTGGATTGATTTGGAAATGATGAAAAGTAAGATAGAACGAGATTTATAGAAACGATTATGGAAACGTCTTTGACATGGAACCTGATAAATAAATTTATCAGAGAATATAACCAAATACCATTTGGTAAATACGAACGAATAACGAATAATTATTATTCGTTATGACGAATAGATGATGTGCAGTGAAATTATTATGTCATACATGATATGATAAAATACTTTATTTAAAATATCCATCGTAGTTTTACCTTTTTAATCGTAAGTAAAAATATTAACTTTTTAGATATCGTTATATATATTATTAACGTAAAAATAAATAATATATATATATATATATATATATATATATATATATATATATATATATATATATATATATATATATAACGTAATATAATGCATATTACGTGATGGTTGCCGTAAAATAGAAAATAAAATGAGAATGTCAAATAGATTATGTGTAGTCCTTGTCCTTTTTCCAATTTTACACTTTTTATACTAACGGCGTTAGCGTCACACCGTTAGTCCTTTTTATATATATTTACAATTATAGTCCACTACATGTCCAATATTACAATCTAATCTTGTAGCAATCCTATATTATTAATTTTTATCCTAACTTTCTGTTTCTACAGTTTTAATCCTTAGTTTTCACAGTTTTCACCTTTAGTCCCTATAGGTGTCGTCGTGTTACATTTTTAGTCCAAATTTGCAAAAATGATTATAAAAATTTTACGAAAATTTCCGTGGCTTCCTTTATTAATTTCAAGCTTATTTCAACTGCTTATTTTATAAAAAGCTTATTTATTTAGCTTATGGGCCTTAATTCGAATCAAACAAAAACCCATTTAAAAATTTAGAGGCGAGGGCATGAAAATTATTTTAGGCTTGAACTTGGGCTTCCTTTGTGATTCTAAAAATATATTTTATGGGCCCTGTGGGCTGTTAAATCGTGAACTCTTATTGGGCCTTAGTTAAGCCCACTCGACAACTATCAGGTTTTTATTATAAAACTTGGTTTAAAAATCCGGTTTATGTCGATTCAATTTGGCTCGAGTAGGGTGTCAAAACGTGATTATTTTTACAAGTCGTGTATATGAAATTTATAGTTTTCTAGGAGGTCTATTAGTACATAGAAAAATATGGTGCGTTTGTTATATGAAATAAAAAGTTATACGTTGCTTTTGTAGGGTGTTTGAATCATTTTTATATTTGAAAACTTGTAATATTTTCTAAGTGTTTTTGGAAATTTATATGTGTGAAACATGGTTCGAAAATGAATTAATTTATGCATGTAACATGATAATAAACGTGAAGTGTACGTGCTACGTGACTCCTAGGCCTTCCAAGATAGAGGCTAGTCATGTTTCATGTACTAAAAATAAATATGTACGTGTATATATATACAAAATGATATACGATTGAAATAAATTAAACATGGTGCATGACATAGATTTAACGTATGAATTGGAATAGAAACGCGTAGATGAGACTTACAAACACCTTAGAGGTGATAAAGAGGTCGAGTGTGATAGGATAGAACACAAGAATATCACGTTTCCAAGTATAACCCAAACGTTATACTTATTATTAAAACCCGATTTCCTTTCCTAGCGTCCAAACTAATATACAATCGACTTCTTAGTTTGTAAGGGTGATATTTAGAACGGATGGAGTATGTGAAAGAGTATGGAAATGATAAGAAGCTAGTGCATGCATGGTATGTATATATATTACCATTCGAATGGATTGAATGGTTTATATTCACACAAATAAACACAAGGACAATGCATGTCAGTGAAACTAGCTCCTATGTGCATTTTTATATTGCTTTAGAAAGAGTTGTGAGAGCATGATTCGTGGGATTGGTTGGGGTGATTCATGCCAATGTCGACAACTATATATATCCATAAACAATTTACAAAATCGTTCACTACTTGTATATACTTGATCATCTTTGACATTTGAGCATAGAATCATCTTAGAAACATTATTAGGAGCATTTAGAAACAAACGGGGATTAAAACGGTTAAGAATTGAATAAGTTACAAATCGTCTGAATCGATTTATGGCTAAACACTTTGCCTCGTAAAAACGTATCAAAACTCAACGTATGAACGTGAGATTCGACACACTAATAGTTGGCTAGGAGGTTAACGAGAATATACAAAAATATACGTAGGTCATATGTACGAATTAGAAATGAACGAGACGTTTTGTAGCTTCCTTAATTGATCTAATAAGAATTAAAACAAAGAAAAAATGGGCTTGTGGCTTTTGGGCCGATGAATAGTGAATCGAGTGTTTGGGCCGAGTATTAAGGGTCCGGTTTATTAATTAGTTTTAGTAATTGAGTTTAGTGAAATTAATATTTTGTTAATTGTGTCGAGAACTTGTTTTGTCGTTTAACGAATTTGACAATATAGTAATCGTGACCATTTTTATATACAAAGAAAATTTTAAATTTCCCCGTAAAAATGGTAATTACAATAATGACAAAGATTATTTATTTAATTAACCGAAGTTAATTATACGAATTTTCGCGAGGTTTTACAGAATTCAAGAAATTCTTCAAGAGACGAGGAAGATTCACTAGATCATCACGAGACGAAAGAAAAGCATTCCAAAGAAATAGAAGTGACAACTATGGGAAAAGAAAGTGTTTTAGATGTGGAAGTCCAAATCATCTCATTGGCGAATGTCTAAAGCCACCGGGATATGAAAATCAAGGCGCTTTTGTTAGTGGAACATGGAGTGATAGTGACAAAGAAGAAGTTGAAAAGCCAAGAGACGAAAAGTGTTTTATGGCAAAAGAAACCGACGAAATATGTTTAGGAATTGACTTGGAACCTGACGAATGGATCAAAGATAGCGGATGTTTGAGGCACATGATGGGGAACCGCAAGCTATTCTCTATATACAAGGCATACAATGGAGGTAACGTTATTTTCGGTAGTGACTTACGTGGAAAAATCATTGGCAAAGGTACGATTTCTCAAGACTCACTTACTATTGAAATTGTAGAGCATGTAGATAATTTAACATATAACTTGCTTAGTGTAGGACAAATATGTGATAATAAATGTAGAGTCACACTTACTGAAGAGGATAGCGAAATAGTTAAGAATGGAAAAATTATAGGTAGAGGAATTAGGAAAGGTGACATATATGTTATGAAACTAGGAAACAAGCCTCATGATAAGATATGCCTAACGACCCTAGATGAAAACTCTACATTGTGGCATAGGAGATTAGGACATGCTAACATGCAACAAATACAATATTTGGCCTCTAAGGAATTAGTTAGAAATTTGCCTAATCTAAAATATGACAAGCATTTTTGTGATGCATGTAAAATTGGAAAACAAGCTCATGCTAGTCACAAAGCTAAGAATATAGTATCCACTACTAGGTGCCTAGAATTATTACATATGGATCTTTTTGGTCCATCCGCTGTGCAGAGTTATGGAGGAAACAAATATACCTTAGTAATAGTAGATGACTACTGATACGTGGGAATCGCACCAGGCTTTACCTCGCAAGGGATCATGAGAAGCTTACAACCCCCACCAGGCAGTGTACCTGATCGTTGTAGTATAGTATAGTGACAAGTACCAGGGGATTGATCGTTCAGCTAGGAATAGTGTCGCTAGGATTAGAAAACCTAAATATTAGTTCTAGAGATGAAAGATGATTATTTTTGTATTTTTATATTTTTTAGAAAGCAAGTAAAAATCTCGGGGTTTGAAGGATTTGGGCGAAATTAGTTGCTAGTCAACTAACCCAATACTAAAGATGCAATCAAAATAAAATACTAGAAATGAAAATAAACTAAATTAACTAAGGTTGTGGGCAATAAGTGGAGAAGTTGTGTTTACTTAGATCTCACTACTCCCTAGATATCTTTTACACGTTAATTACTTATTATAGTTGCGTGGATGACGGATTGTATTCCTTAATACCATTCATGGGGTGGCGCACTTAATTCCCCAATCCTATGAGTGTCTACTTCACTCCTATGTCGAGCCGGCTAAGAAGCTCCTAACATGGGATCATTAGAATTTACTCATGCATTAAATACAACCAATAAAACCTAGTGCACGTCAGTTCATGTTTCCTAAGACGTTCAAGCATGTTACCATTTGGAGATCTGCCAGTTTTCTTAAGCCTAACATCGAAATCATTCATCCACAACCATAAACAAGTAATCAACACATAATTAACATCTAGGTTTCATTAGATCCAAGCAAACACAAGATAGATCTAGCCTAGCATGATGGAATTAAGATAAGAACAAGATATAGACAACCAACACATAGACATATTGATTGAATTAAAAGAATACTTATCTCAATTACACATGAAAGGGATCAAGGGCCGAGAACCCTTGAAAAACCTGTAAAATTCGTACTAAGTTCGGCCTTAGGGTTTCTCTAAAACTTCTCTTTTTTTTGAATGAAAATTAGAAAACTATATATAGGAAATTGAGGCTGACGGCGTCAAGAACAAATTGGTGACGCCGTCATCTCGCCGCCAAAATACTTCTCGGACTGCCTTGATCTACTTTTGACGCCGTCATGTTATAGCTTTTTCCAGGCCGTCACGTATTTTACTCTTGACGCCCTACCTTGTGACGCCTTCAATTCTGTACTGGGTCGTCATGGAAATTACTCTTGACGCCGTCAGAATTTCCTTCTTGACGTCGTCACCTACTGTTCCCAGCAAGGAAAATTAATATTTTGGCGTTTTCTTCACTTTTATGCTCCAAAAACGTCCGAATTGCATCCTTTTCCAGATTTCTCTCCCAAAGTACCTAAAATCACAAAAGGAACGATTTAGAGCAATATTTGATCAAATAAATTCAATTCTGGGCTTAAATGACCCCCTAAAAGTGGTTCATTTTTCGCCTCATCATATACCCTTACACTTGAGATTTGCTTGTCCTCAAGCAAATGCGCTTTTATTCTAGTCAAAATACAAGTTAGGGGTCATTTAACACTAATATAAAAGTAATTACAACAAATAATCGTTCCACCAAAGACCAATAGACAAGCACGGAGGTCATACACTAGCACCTCACAAATAGTGTTTAGATACTCACATCTCTCGGGTGTAATAAAGTATAAATTACAATAGCGAAACGGAAGATATCTCTCACTACCTGTCATAGCAAAATAGATTACCATAGGCTTGGGAAAGGATCAAACCTCCACCATATGGCGTAAGCACCTAGGATAAACTATTAAAGAGGTCTTTTAAAGGGTTGTAATGTTAGGTGTAGGGATATGAAATACATGATTTTGTTGGATAAAGGAAGTTTTTACTGGTGGCGAGCTAACAATCTTGGTTAATTACATGTACAATATGGCGTTGCTAAGCCAAGACTAGACTCGACTTAAACTAATAAATGAAAAAATAACAAAAACATAAAATAAACATAGAATGAGAAGGGATGGTAGTCCGTATGTTTTTTCTCTTTTCCTTTTTTTTTTTTTTTTTTTTTTTTTTTTTTTTTTTTTTTTGCATACACTCTTACCCTACCATCCAAAATAATACATCATAGGGAATGAATGTTCCCCTTACACTTGAATTTTTACATACTTTACAATAATCTAATCTAATGACTCGAATTAAGAAAATCAAAACACTTGGGAGTACTTTTAAGATTAACGTATATATGGGGGTAATATATGATTTTCTTCCCCATTACTCCATAAAATAAGTACTTTACCCATGAGTCCCAATCGTCCCAAAAAAATATGTACAAAGATATGACTCGACTTAGCAACCATGTAATCAATTAGATAGTTAACTTAGGATTTAACAAATAACAATAATGCACTAAAGATGAGTGCATACATGGAAGGCTAAGGCGATTTGGGTGTACATTTAAGTGGGGTGTAACAAATTCTTCCTTTAGGTAAGATGCTTAAAGTTAGAAACGAAAAGATAGGCTCGGAGGGGTGTACTAGGGGTTTCGTGTACTAAAAATGAGTACAACGCTAAGGGTGTGGAAAAAATTAGTTGACTTAACTAGCCAAGTAATATGACTTAAATGGTCAAGTAATTATAATACGGGTTTAACACAAGGGTGATCCTAATGCCTCTTATCATGTAGTAAATCCTACTACACGAATGTAGTCTCACTAGCGGTCTCGGGATGCATCACTAACGCAAGTTCTAGAATCTAAATGCTATCGGTACACTCATAAGTGCTAATAGTAAATGCTTTTCCTATCAAATCTAAAGGTGAACCTCACATATTTGGGTGGAAAATTTTTCTGAATATACGGTTATGTGCTAGTCATACAATCTCCTATCCATGAGACGCTTGCTATGGCTAAAGTTTCACTCCTAAATGTTGTAAAAAATTTTAAATTTGGCGCTAAAATTGCACTAACAAGTATTTCTCATAGTTTTATTACACATCTACCATCAAACAAAACAAGCTCAAGCGAAAGTGTACATGTAAGGTATCATCATTTTACCCTCCCCATACACTTAAGATGAACATTGTCCCCAATGTTCAAGTAAAGAATGTAAAGTGAAAAAGTAAAAAGAATGAAATCAAATACTCCCCTGATTCGCTCGGTATGGATAATAAGGTGGCCAGGTTAAATCTTCCTCCAAGAAAATGAACAATCAAAGCTTCCCTTCCAGAATATAAATCATCTTCTTGTCATAAATAACCTGTAAATCCTGAGAAAATAGACAAGACAACCTCGCATAAAATCGGCGACAACCTATATAAGTTACTAAATCCTAGAAAACAAAATAAGATATAATGCTTGTGGAATGAAGTTTGCAGATTTCCTGGAGATTATAAAACTTAATAATTCACAAAAACCATAAGACTCCGTTAGAAAAACAAAACTGGTAAAATTTCCAGATTTTTACACGTGACGCTGTCAAGAGTTAACTCGTGACGCCGTCAGAAGTGACCTGCAGAAATTCTTATGTTAAGTTTCCGGAAAATTTCTGGAAAAACTTGGTCTCACTTCCTGGAAATCCTACAAAACCTCATTATGACTCGATACAAGCATTTGACTCTAACAATTACTAATATACATGTTCATTTAATATTGTGGAGAATCATGATCGGTTTGTTTCTTGAAAACATATTTGGGGTTTCCCCTTACACTTATCTTTTGCAAAAATACTTTTAGGTGGAGTTAAGACTAGGCCAAAACAACAAAGTAAAGTATTTCCACTATTTAATTGAGAAACATGATCTACCAACAATAAAAATAAAGCATGCATACGGAAGCAAATAACAAACAAACAAAATAAAATCACACAAAACATGGGTTGTCTCCCAAGAAGCGCTTTTCTTTATTTACGAGTCTTGTAGCTAGACTCAAGGTCATGGGTTACTACGTGACCTCATCATTGGTTCCACTCTCTAGGTCGTCTTCTAAACAAGTTTTGTATTCCGGACCTAGTTGCAAGCATTCTTTGTAGAAACCAAGCATCTTATTCTACACATACTCTACTCCTTTACGTCTATCCTCCTCATTCCTATAATAAGCTGCTTGCTTGTGTTCTTTTTCTATATTAGAGAGGAGGCGATATTGCTCAATTTTGTAGGGCATTTGATAGGCAACCTCATCATTTTCCTCCTTGAATCTAACTATCCCTAGAGTCGGGTCATAACTCATCCTAGTGGTCTCAACAAATGGTTTTCCAAATATTACTTGGCTTAGGCAATCATCTATCACCGGACGAGTGTCTTCCACTATCATAAAATCGATCTCATAGGTGAGATTACCTATAATCACATGCAATCCCTGTAAAACCCTGAAATACTTACTATCTGAAATGCCCAAAATACCCTCTAAATTTGAACATAAGAAAAGACAACATTTCATTACGGTTATAACTTAAGTATTTGATGTTAATACTTGAACGTTACGCGATATATGAAACATACAAAACTTATGATAATTAAAACTTATACCTTATTTACACCTTAAATCATATCGCACGTTTAATGTTCCCTATAGACGAATTATTTTATGTGACACAAATGTATGTGGTCTTAGAAAGGACTCGATTCGTGATTAGCTTGGTTCCTTTAATTACTCCTTATTTTCAGAAACTTTCTCCTTTTGAAACCCCTTACACGTTTCTTAATTATGAACCGAATATCTCACATGTTATTTAGCACACACACAATATATACCGAATATTCTGAAATATCTGAAAAAAGAATAAGTCAACCTTAACCCCCATTATACTCGGCATTTTCCCATCACATTTCCCCACTTGTTGCTTCATTCATAAACCGTTTATACCATTTCCATCTCTCAAACCCAAAAAAAATACAAAGTGGCGGCACAATTCTTGCTTATTATTTTGATCATAAGAGGCGAGGTACAAAGGCTCCAATGAGAAGATTCTGATTCGTGTAGACATGGATACAAGGTGGTGATCAGTCCGCTGTATACAAACTTTTGATCGTTGGTGTTTCTGTGGGTTTGATCGTGGTTATTTTGGACTCGAAAGGGTTCTTGTTTAATTCGAATATAGCTTCTGTTGTTGGGTTCTTTGTTCTTGTTTCGTTCTCAATCCGACCTAAGGTATCCATCATCCTCCTTTGTTTGTTCTAGCCATACGACACACACATGAGACCTATAATCTTACAACAAAACATGTTATACGTACAATCATGATCTGGTCTATATGTCGAGAGTTTATTTCGTTATATGTGTGATATGAATCGCTAAGAATAGAAGCTACATAAAATCATAAACTACGGAACCTATGCAAGTCGATCTTTGTTTCTGTTTTGTTTTCGAATCTGCTGTGATGTACGTATAAAACCTGGTCATTTAAGCACCATTATATGATCTCTAATATATCTGCTGTGATGTACGTATAATATTTGGTAACAAACATAAAGTAATAAAGATGGGCATACATGTTTACGTGGGTTATATGTTACTGTCGAGGATTATGGCGGTTCGAATCGATAAACATGCAAGAACATTATAAAATAAAATGGGGGCTCGATTAGTACTGTATACATATAATCGAATATAGGACTTCATATAAACATTTCAAACACAACATAGAACGAGAATAATGTATTTAGTCAACTAAACCTGCATGTTTATTCGCATGCATGTGCATGTACAACTTTTGAGAATTCGTGAATTGGCTAAAACCTGACAAAAATATGTTGCTTTTGTCGAATAGAAAGAAGAGTTAGATCATGTTGTTTTCTCGTATAGTTTAATTATTTAGTGAACCCACGACCTGAGAATTTGCATGCGAATGAAATGAGGAAACCATGAATTGTTACATTTTAGTATTGATTTAAAAGGTTAAACAAATAGACGTTTTTCGAGAATAATTGATTTCAGCTTATTTTTTTTCAACAAAGGAGGTGCTTGGTTCGGTTTTTTTTTTCAATGAAGGTGTTGGTCTCGGCTTGTATTTAATTAAAGAGAGGGTCTTGACTTGATGTTTTCTTTCGAAAAAGGCTTTGTGATATAACGTGATTAAAATATTTTGGGTCGTCGCGGTCTAAAATTACGATGAGAATACGTTTATATATATATTATAAAATGACGGGGTCTAAAATTATCATTTTGATATAAAACTATAGTATAAAGCTTAGAATAATTTTATTTGACATGGTAATATTTAATTTTTGATAATTTATATTTTGACCCTAAACTTTACTAAATTGTTGTAATTTAACTCTAATATATTATAATGTTCATTTCGAGTAATCTAACTTAATTAATTATTAATTGTAATCATAAAAGATTAATCTTGTTAATACGAGAAATTTACTAATCCAGGAAACTTATTAAATATGGACAATTACTATTTATGGAAGTTTTTAAAAATGGAAAGATAACTAAAAGAAGTAATTTGAGTAATTCGAACTCGTCTTGATTCGTATCCATTATCTTCTAGGTTCGGTGAAGCGGGAGTGACCTATTCTCTCTTTGACTTGTGACTTTGCTTATGCAATTGGACTGAGGTACAGATATTCCGTACTTTCTCAGCAAGAGTACAACTTTATTTCTCTCTCATAACTTTCTCCCTCTCCTCATATTATTGCACCTTGATATTGAACTTTGATTGACCCATTGATATTGGTCCTTTGACCTACCTCTTGATACTGACCTATGATCTATTGATAATGACCTTTGGGTATTTGAACCTTTGGATATTGGACCTTTGATAATAAACCTTGATATTGAACTTTGACAATAAACTTTTGAAACTAAACTTTGATATTGAACCATTGATATTGAACTTTGACCCTTCAGCATTTACCCGGGGTATTACTTGTTGTGGAGTAGCCACAACCATAGCATTGATGCACCAATGTTATGTACTCTAGCGTAGTTGGATAGATGTACTACGCCGTCCCCGATCTAGTATTGACTACTGCTTTGATTGTGATTGTTATTGGCCTACGGGGGCGTATGGATGCATCCTAGATTTGTATTGTATTGATTGATTGATTGATTGATTGATTATTGGAGCTACTACATTGTCTACATTGCTACATATTGTATTGGTGACTGGGTGCGTGCATTGCAACCCCCTCACATATTGGGAGTTGATCACTCCATATTGGGCTACTATTGTATTGTATTGTATTGATTGGCCTTGGGTAAAATACTGAAAACTTACATACACTATGCTTTACATTTAACCATGTCATCTTTTGATTGCCCTCTTGGATACCACATGTAATCCTATCTTCATATCCCTTTGATTATTCATAACTCTATAGTATCGGTTGTTATTTTGTTGATATCTGTTCACTGAGCTTTTTATGCTCAGCCGCGTTTTCTTTTCCATGCGGCAGGTACTTAAGTTAGGATGCGGGGTTTAGCTTTGGGGATGAGAGAGTGCGGACCAACTCTAGAGTTCCTTGAATGATGGATTTTATTTTATTATTGTACCTTCCTTATTTTGGAATTCATTGTAAGCTTTGTACTCATGGTATTGTTAAAGTATTAAGCTTGTGTTTTGCTCTGTTGGACACCATTTATTGTGATATCTTTACCCTTGACGGGTTAGGGTGTTACAATCCCTTCACTCTTCCTACAAAATTACTTTTCAAATTCCTATTGGGCATCATCCTAAAATCAAGTTGTTTCTTCATCACCCAATTGTAATAAGTCCTAGTCATGATGTTAATAGGAGATCTAAGATCGATATAAGCTTTCCATATATGCATGTGCCCAATATTGCATGGTATGTTAATGTTAGAGGGGTCTCCCATTTTGATAAGGGGTGTGCCAAGGATATATGGTCTCTCGGGACTATCGAATAAATCCTTATGGTATTCCCGTTCTTCCTTGGTGGGCATCTTATCAAAGTATTCCTCTATAGTTTCTACTTCATCTAACTCTTCTTCCTTATTAACTTCAACCTCCCTACTTTCATCCCTAGTCTCGGTTTCCACTCCAACTTCATCCACTTTTTTCTATCTCCTTATCTATTGGCTTAATGGTGACAACATTGACAAAGTGGACATGTTTGGATGATGAGGGGTCCTTAATTTGGATTCCGTTATTGGTGTCCCTAGTGTCCTTCCTAGGTGTGGCTAACGTTTGGTTGTTGAGGGCCTTCAACAAGTTGTCAATCTTGTTGGTCATCTCCGTTTGTTGTTGGTTGAATTCGGTTTCGAACCTAGCTATGCGAGCTTCTTGAGATGCCATGAACTTAGACATCAACCCTTCAAGATTGTTGGTACTACCATAATTGTTAGAAGGATTGTTGTTGAAAGTACGGTTGGAGGGTGGACCATTTGGTTGGTAACGATTAGGCGGATTGGAAGAATTGGGTTGATTTTGTTTCCACCTAAGGTTTGGGTGATTTTTCCAAGAGGGGTTGTATGAATCACCGTAAGGGTTTGGCTCGGACTTGAAAGTGTACCACTTATCTCCCGCTTCGTCGGTACGCGTGGATGCGTAGTCCGCAAAAGCTGTTCTGGGGAGTTCCACACAATCACGAGTGTCATGGGGACCACTACATAATTCGCATGAAGAAGTGATTTTGTTCACTTGGCTTGAAGGCTTAGGAGCTTCGTAAGATTTCATGAGAAACTTGACTTGGTCCTCAAGTTCCATGATCCTACGGTCGGGAGTGCTAGAATTGTTTGAAGGAAAAGATATTGCCTTGACTGTTTTGTTCAAATCACGGGGATCATTCCAACTTTCGTTGTCATAGAGAGCAAGATCTTCTATGAGTTCCCATGAATGTTCCGCACTTAGATCACGTAGCTTACCACCGGCCGATTGGTCAATGGCTCGCCTCGTGGAGAGATCGATATGGTCATAAAAGATTTGGACTTGGAGCCAAAGATCTATGCCATGGTGAGGGACTTTTTTGAGTAAGTCCTTGAAACGAGTCCATGCTTCATAAAGAGATTCATTTTGACGTTGTTGGAACATCAAGATGTCATTTCTAAGCTTAGTAGTTCTCCCCGGTGGGAAAAATTGAGCAAGGAAACGAGTGGTGAGATCATCCCATGTGGTGATGGATCCCGCGGGTAAACACTCAAGCCATTGACTAGCTTGATCCCGTAGAGAGAATTGGAATAAGAGTAATCGGGTTGTCTCTCTAGTTGCAACATCTAGGTCTATGGAGTCTAAGATTTTAAGGAAGTCCTTAAGATGTTGGTTTGGATCTTCGGAATGAAGTCCATGGAATGCACATCCGCTTTGCACCAACCGGATGGTGTCAGATCGCAAGGGGTCACATTGGCTCCGGTGAGCTCAATGGTGTTTCGGTAGCCTTGGTGGCTAGGTCGGAATACTCTCCTAAGGTTCGGGGCCTAAGAGGTTCTAGTGGTGGGTTTTGTTGTGGTGAGATGACGGGTTCAAAGATGTTCCCATCGTCCATGATGTCGGGTGGTGAAGAGTTACGAACAAAAACACAAAGAAATAAGATAGACTAAAGAAAACCTAAAAATAAAAAACAAAATCTTACTAGAAAGGAATCTAGAAAGTAGACCTAATAAAAAGAGATTCTAACCTAGACAATAACTATTCCCCGGCAGCGGTGCCAAAAACTTGATACGTGGGAATCGCACCAGGCTTTACCTCTCAAGGGATCTTGAGAAGCTTACAACCCCCACCAGGCAGTGTACCTGATCGTTGTAGTATAGTATAGTGACAAGTACCGGGGGATTGATCGTTCAGCTAGGAATAGTGTCGCTAGGATTAGAAAACCTAAATACTAGTTCTAGAGATGAAAGATGATTATTTTTGTATTTTTATATTTTTTAGAAAGCAAGTAAAAATCTCGGGGTTTGAAGGATTTGGGCGGAATTAGTTGCTAGTCAACTAACCCAATACTAAAGATGCAATCAAAATAAAATACTAGAAATGAAAATAAACTAAATTAACTAAGGTTGTGGGCAATAAGTGGAGAAGTTGTGTTTACTTAGATTTCACTACTCCCTAGATATCTTTTACACGTTAATTACTTGTTATAGTTGCGTGGATGACGGATTGTATTCCTTAATACCATTCATGGGGTGGCACACTTAATTCCCCAATCCTATGAGTGCCTACTTCACTCCTATATCGAGCCGGCTAAGAAGCTCCTAACATGGGATCATTAGAATTTACTCATGCATTAAATACAACCAATAAAACCTAGTGCACGTCAGTTCATGTTTCCTAAGACGTTCAAGCATGTTACCATTTGGAGATCTGCCAGTTTTCTTAAGCCTAACATCGAAATCATTCATCCAATACAACCATAAACAAGTAATCAACACATAATTAACATCTAGGTTTCATTAGATCCAAGCAAACACAAGATAGATCTAGCCTAGCATGATGGAATTAAGACAAGAACAAGATATAGACAACCAACACATAGACATATTGATTGAATTAAAAGAATACTTATCTCAATTACACATGAAAGGGATCAAGGGCTGAGAACCCTTGAAAAACCTGTAAAATTCGTACTAAGTTCGGCCTTAGGGTTTCTCTAAAACTTCTCTTTTTTTTTAATGAAAATTAGAAAACTATATATAGGAAATTGAGGCTGACGGCGTCAAGAACAAATTGGTGACGCCGTCATCTCGCCGCCAAAATACTTCTCGGACTGCCTTGATCTACTTTTGACGCCGTCACGTTATAGCTTTTTCCAGGCCGTCACGTATTTTACTCTTGACGCCCTACCTTGTGACGCCTTCAATTCTGTACTGGATCGTCATGGAAATTACTCTTGACGCAGTCAAAATTTCCTTCTTAACGTCGTCACCTACTGTTCCCAGCAAGGAAAATTAATACTTTGGCGTTTTCTGCACTTTTATGCTCCAAAAACGTCCGAATTGCTTCCTTTTCCAGATTTCTCTCCCAAAGTACCTAAAATCACAAAAGGAACGATTTAGGGCAATATTTGATCAAATAAATTCAATTCCGGGCTTAAATGACCCCCTAAAAGTGGTTCATTTTTCACCTCATCAACTACTCACGATACACGTGGACTAGGTTTTTAAGTGACAAAACCCAAGCCTTTGAAAAATTTGAAATATTTAGTAAAATGATTCAAAATAAATTAGGATGCTCAATAGTTGCCATTAGGACGGACCATGGTAGAGAATTTGATAACGAAGTACAATTCGGAAAGTATTGTGAGTTAAATGGAATATCTCACAATTTCTCCGCTCCTCGTACTCCTCAATCAAATGGCGTAGTAGAAAAAAATAGGCCACTACAAGAAATGAGTAGAACTATGTTAAATGAACAATCCATCCCACAAAAATTTTGGTGTCACGCCGTAGATACATCGACTTATATTTTAAATAGGGTATCAATTAGGAGAATTCTAGGAAAAACTCCTTATGAGTTATTAAGAGGTAGAAAACCAAACTTAAGCTACTTTAGGGTATTTGGAAGTAAATGTTATATTCTAAACACTAAGGATTACCTCACTAAGTTTGATCCAAAATCATATGAAGGAATATTTTTAGGATACTTACAAAATAACAAAGCATATGTAATACTTAACAAACACTCCATGAAAGTAGAGGAATCACTAAATGTAACATTTCATGAAACACCACCACCTCCTAAAACATTACCTTTAGAAGATGATGATTTAGTCGAAGATGAAGCTATTGAGGTTAGTAAAACAAAACCCATAGGAAATGATAATGAAGACATTCACTTAGAAAATAACGAAACTGTTAATATTAAAGAATCTAAATTACATCCATTAGATAATATAATAGGACATCTTAACCAAAGAACCCTTAGGTCACAAGCCCAAGATAAAAACAATTTCTTCTGTTTCCTCTCAGCAATAGAACCTAAGAATATTAGCGAGGCTTTAAAAGATGAAAGTTGGGTTATAGGTATGCAAGAAGAATTAAATCAATTTAAGGCAAATGATGTTTGGGAATTAGTCCCAAATCCAAAGAATATGACCATCATAGGAACCAAATGGGTATATAGGAATAAGTTAGATGAGAATGAAATAGTTACTAGGAATAAAGCTAGGTTAGTTGCCCAAGGTTATAATCAACAAGAAGGAATTGATTATGACGAAACTTATGCCCCCATAGCTAGACTAGAATCAATTAGGATATTACTTGCCTATGCTTGCGCCCTAGATTTTAAGTTATTCCAAATGGACGTGAAAAGTGCATTCCTTAACGGTTTTATCAATGAGGAGGTATATGTGGCACAACCTCCAGGATTCATTGACTTCGCAAAACCTGATTATGTTTATAAGTTAAAGAAAGCTTTGTATGGACTCAAACAAGCTCCCAAAGCTTGGTATGATCGATTAAAAGCTTTTCTTATTAAACATGATTATTCCATGGGAATGGTAGATAACACTCTTTTCACTAAAAGGAAAGACCCAAATCTCATCATTGTCCAAATATATGTTGATGACATTATATTTGGATCGACTTGTCAAGACATGTGTGATGAATTTGCCAAAATCATGCATGATGAGTTTGAGATGAGTATGATGGGTGAACTTAACTTCTTCCTAGGATTACAAATAAAACAATTAGAAGATGGAATATTTTTTAACCAATCTAAGTACATTAAGGAAATGCTTAAGAAATTTAGCCTTGAAGACTCAAAACACATGAAAACTCCCATGTCTATGGAAATAAAGCTCACAAAGGATGATGAAGGTGAGTCCGTAGATAACACCAAGTATAGAGGAATGATAGGTAGTTTACTATACTTGACGGCAAGTAGACCCGATATCATGTTTAGTGTCTGCCTTTGTGCCCATTTTCAAGAGGATCCCAAAACCTCTCACCAAGAAGCGGTTAAGCGTATCTTACGATACATTAAAGGCACTATACACTTAGGATTATTGTAACACCCCAACCCGACATGGGTCAAAATGTCACATTATGGTGCCAAATCAGAACATACAACGCAAGCGGAAGACTTATAATCATAAAGTTACAAAGGTATTCTAAGGTTACAAAAGAAATACTAACTCTATACAGGAAGAAATAAAATCCAAATAAAATCTAATCGAATCCAAATCCAAGTCTAGTCCAGGTGTAAATGGGCTTCTAATCATCGGGATAGTACACTAACGCTCCTATGCACTCTTCACCCAAACCCAGCTTCCAACCTAAAACCTGCCGCAGGAAAAGAAATGCGGCTGAGCTTAAAAAGCCCAGTGAACAGATATATAGCAAAACAAATGGATAATCGAAAAGTAAATAAGCATATGAAACGGAAAGCATAAACTCCTGTTGAAAGAGAAAGTCATCTGTCAAATGCATAAGAGATCAACGAACAACTGAACGAATATCATAATTCAAACGAAACGAAGCATCATAGATATATCAAGCATAAAAAAAATCATAAGAGAAGTAAGAGCACGTATCAACAAAGGCTTGTCCACCAGAGACACTCGAATGGACAAAAGAAATAAAGGAAAGCCACAAGCCGACCTACCCGAGACACTCGAATAGATCTCAAATCACATAATTACATATCCGTCAATTCATATGGTGTACATAGAGTAGCTAGCTCCAATGTACCAGACGTGAAAGGGGTACAAGGCACGTACAGCCAGTCACCAAACCAAATCGTATCATATCATATCAAAACAAATCCTAGGATGCATCCATACGCCCCCCACAAACAAATCATATACAAAGTGGCCAAGTGATCACATATCATATCATAAACAGACGGGGACGCTGGGGACTAATCACACCGCCCTAGATAGTGTCATGCGATTGGTGCCTCAATGACACGCCCATGGTACCTCCATGAGTAGACTAAATCAGAACAGAACATATTAGAACAAACAAAGCAAAGCTATCCATAACAAAATGCTCCCAGAGCATGACAGAACAGAATGCTCCCAGAGCATAATATAACAGAATCTCACAATCACATAATCATAATCAAAGTGGATAGCAAATCAGAATCAAATCAGAGGTATCATAGCAAGGCTCATATCAAATAGATCATATCAACGAATCATATCAAATGGGGAACATAGCAATGGCTTAGGGAATCTTAATACGAATCAAAGATCAAGATCAAGAGTCATGAGAGAGAAAACCCCTTACTGAAAGAGGGTAGAATATCTGTACCTCAAACCGCAAATGAAACCATATCAGAAACACAAGGATAGGAAGTTACTTCTTCTTCAGCGAATCTACACGAATTAAAGATCGCCTTTATTATTCTTAAGCTCATTTTAAATCAGATTACTCCTTTTTATGTTTCCTTCTATTTTAGAGACTTTCCATTTTTAATAACTTTCCAATTTAAGTATCTTTCCATAATTAGCAAGTTTCTCGAATTAGCAATTTTTCATATTTAGTAAGTTTCTGAAATTGTAATTTAATACTTTAAGGTTTTAGTGGACAATTAATAATATTTAAGGTTAAAATGACCAGTATAATAGTTTAGGTTTTAAATGTGAATATTATAAGTTAGGGTCTAAAATCTAAATTATGAAAATTGAATATTAAAAGTCAAATAAAATTATTTTAAAGTTTATTTTAATAAATTAATATTAAGATAATAATTTTGGACCCTATCATTACAATTTTATATAATTTTATTAACGTTCCCACGATCTTAATATTTATGCCGCGACGACTCAAGATTTTTATAAAATCATATAAGACTTGTTTATAACCCGACGTCGGTTCACTTCATCCATATACACATGACACCCTTTTATTTCATTTATATACTACTCACTCCATATTTCCCATACACCAAATCTCCATGCCATGTTCGAAAGAATATACGACTCACATGCACACCATCAGATATGAAACAACATATATACGTATTCACATTAATCTCCTCTAGTCCCAGCCCTTTATTCATTTATATTCATACGCATGTACGAGTTTGGTTAACTTATTTTACATAGATCAAATCTCATATACATGCATGTTTCTCCTTGTCATTTTTTTCTTCAACAGCCATGCATGTTTTTCTTCCATTTCTAATAGATTACACCAGGTTTTTAAGGTCGACTTTAATGGGCATATTAGGACTCAAATGACCAGGTTAAAGGCATATATTACAAACATATTCGAACAGCAAATTAAAACTCGATGTTGACATATATATAAGGCCCATGCATGCGTTCAAACCGACACCTCTCGCGAGACATGATCTTAACGAGACACGCTTCCACCACACGATACAAATAGCCCGTAAACTCAACATTGAATGATCATCTTGACGTATACTTATTATGACTCCATGCAGTGTTTATGTGACAATAGAATGAGGCTCAATGAACCACATGTCATACTCTTTTGATTCGAATGACACACACCTTCACACGTTTTTCTTCACTTATAACACACACTATTCGACATCTATTTACTCACACACGTACACCATCAAATACGAGACACAACATCACATGAAATCACACATGACCAAGCCTTATATTCACGTAAATACTTTTGTACGTCCATGTTATCTTCAAGTTTTATAACCAGATTTTATAACATATATGACAACTAATCCCATTAGCAAAACCAGAAAACAAAGTTGACATATGTAAATAACCTATTATCATTTGCTCATGCAGCGTATATACATATAGTATTCAGATTGCCATTTAGTGAGAAAAGTAGTATCATGATAACATGTTTTAGTTTCTGATCTTATACATCATAGGTGTGTGTCGAATGGAGGAAACACAAGAAGATGGAGATACCTCAAGGACGATCAAACGAACAAACAAAGAACACGAGAACCCAAAACCAACACCTTTCGAATCAAACCAACACTCGCGAATCTGTCTCACCAATCTCAGACAACAAAAGTCGATCACCACCTTCCTTGCCTTCGTACACCTTCTTTTCTAGGTCGAATAGGAGAGAAACAAAATGATTGCCGCCACTTGTAATCTAGGGTTTAGTGTGTTTGTTGTTTTGTGAGATATACGGTTTATAAAAATGAGATAGAAGGGGATATGTTGGGTGTGTTGGCCGAGTAAACAGGAAGGCCCAAGGACCCATTCAAAATCATGTTACCATGTATTTAGAATCTTTTGTAAATTACATGCTAGGTAAAATTTAAAATATACTTCGGCCCAAGTTTTACGTGTGATATTGAACTTAAGTACCATGTGTTGTGTCAATTTTATTTCTTCCAAAATAAAGTCCTCATATTTAAGTTAAGCTCACAAAAATTTTAAAAATTCAAATTATAAGGGAATTTAGGAAAGACAGATTTTTGGGTTTTACAATTCTTCCCCTCTAAAACGAAAATTTTCGTCCACAAAAATTGAAGTCACAAAAGTTAGACGGAGACGTAGCAATCGTAAAAGAATGACATAATTAACCTTACGCTCGGGGAGGTCCTTCCAACAGAATCTTCACAAACAAAATGTTTTCTCATGACTCGATCTCGACAAGACGGATAG
This sequence comes from Artemisia argyi, assembly GCA_030686995.1. Classification (NCBI taxonomy): domain Eukaryota; kingdom Viridiplantae; phylum Streptophyta; class Magnoliopsida; order Asterales; family Asteraceae; genus Artemisia; species Artemisia argyi. Next base: position 91,439,799 of record CM060687.1, read on the forward strand.
CCCCAGGCTCTCCACAGAATGCAAATCGTCACAAATCTGATCCAACGAATGCGGAACAAATGCATAGCAGATGACAGATGACAGTTGTAATCTCACAAAGAGATACCTGAAACACATACACCTACGAGGCAAGCACAGAGATAGTACTAAACGAGAAGACTTCATCAACTCCTACCAAATTTCTGAATGAGCAAAAGAACTTGCCAAAATCGAAGGAGCACAAATCGAATTATCAAACGTATCAAGAGCCTCATAAAGAGATGGGAATATTTTCGTACTGATGATCAAAATCACAAATCAGAGTATCAAAACATATCATAAGGCATAACAAATTAGGTAGAATAATCGTACCGATAAGAATGAATCTAAGAATTAACATATCGTGAACTAAAGCTTCCTCAATAGCCAAACGTCTAACTCTTATGTGCAGCATAATCATACGAAACACACAACTTCCAGTCTAAATTCCAAATTTCTCTTCCACAATAATAACTAATCTATGAGTTGCTGTAATCAATTCTGAACCTTCGGTAAGTAGCTTTCTGACCTTATTCCAACCAAAAGGTATTCCACATCTTCATTCATACAAAATCCTAAAAGAACATCTTGTTACTTGCATGCCATCTTCCTTAGTGAACAAACACAACCAAGTTAAACACATGTCAAATTTCCCGCTCAACACATATTCCAAGTTCAAATAGTTATTCTGTCTGTCCATCCATCTGAAGATGAGAAGTCGTCCTACATCTCGAGTCAAATCCCCATAGTATTCTGTAACTCTTCTTAAAGTGTACTGCAAAACACGAATCTCTGTCACGATCACTGCAGGTGCGCCATGTAGCTTGAATGATCTTCTACTGAAAGAAATTTCTGCCAATCTTCTAAGCAAGTCGTCCTAGTCAATGCTCAATTGTAACTCCACTCATGTTGTCCTTCCTCCTGTGTGTAAAAATCACCGATGTAGTCACCACCGTCTTCATACCATCCCGTCCAACTCCTGCTTCAAGACTCTATACATATTAGTACAACCAAGATGAATAGAGTTGATAGAACTGTGTGCTTCACTTCAAAACTCCTTCCTTTCATCTTCTAACATAGCTAATCTTCTTCCTTCTTTCTCCTGAGCTTCTTCATGTCTGCCACAATTTACTCTCAGTTCATGCGTCGGATAGTTCATTTCCTACTGTTCTAGCTGAGATGATGCATAACCAAAAATCTTCTCGTGTTGCATAAGGACATAGCTATGTCTCCTTCTGAAGTAGAAACAAATTTCTTTCTAGCTCTTCCAAATTCTCCTCTCGTTCTTCATTCCACAAAATACGAAGATGATCCTCGTGTTTCTCTTTCGTCTCTGAATATACCAATATGTCATACTATGACAATTTGTCCATGTATTCATGAAAACACGATTTATCAAATTGATAGGAATAGTCGGAGCAGCAGCCAATAAAATTGGCATCACGATGCTCATAGAGATCATAAAGAATACAAAAGAATTTCAAGGAACATCTCGCTCCTTTACACGAAACATGACACGATTTAGCTTCCAGAAATCAATCCACAACTTCATGCTATCTTCATTCTTCTCCCTGAAAAAAAAAGAAGCACATCAACGATATACATTTGCACAGATGAAACCACTTCCTTGAAGCTGGCTCTTCAATTCTTTTCCTTCCACTAACGTCACACAACGGAGTTTCAGAATTAAGCAAATGTCACTCTTATACGGATAAAGTTCCCGAATCAACCAACTTACTGTTCTTAGGCACTGCTCAAAATATCATGTGCTCTCAATAAGTTCAAGTTATATGATGTAACTATTATCACGTTGGCCAGGCGTCATAATACTTGCATCATATACACATGCCTTTATTGCAATCACATTATATCTCGAGTCCTAACTAATAAATTCTCATAACCAGATCGAAGTAACTTCACATTCGGATGATAATCTTAGTAGTTCATCAAGGAATACATCACGGGTTTCAAACAACTAAATAACTCTCAAGGCGAGCTCCGTCAAACAAAGTATCTTCACAGCCGCGAGGGAATAACGTACGAGTTTTCAAACCAAAGGTGATCATAATAAGGAACCATAGTACAGAATTTTGAGTTTCTCAAATCGTTGAAGATGACAAATATAGTATGACAGTTGTTAGCATCACGATGCTCCGTCAACAATTTCATGTTCAGAATAATATCAAATCAAACATTCCCAAAGGAAACAGATTAGCATAACAAAACTCTTCTTCAAATATCTTCAAAACGCCTTGAACAATTCGAATACTCGTGATGGATAATCACAAGATATCTCATAGAGATAGAATAGGTAGGCAAAAACTAATATTGTAGAAGAAATCTTAATATGCTTATCAAAAGCAAGAGAAACCACAGAATGTGTCGAACACATCGGATTGATACATACGCGAATTCTCTGAATAGACGAAAAGCATCTAAACGAATGACAACGAATCAAGGATCGAAGTTCAAAAGGATAACTCAAGAGAATGAAACCTATGAGGCACACTACTAAGTCTAAAGGCATCCTAAACGCATGTCGCGAATCCTGATAAGTCTTATAAGTCTTCGAAATGAATGATCTAGTAAGAGCTTAACGAAAAGCAAAGGCATAAATCAGAGTAAAGCGGAAGCAAGAAAACCAACGTCTGATCATATATCTACGCAATCCTCACCGGTCTTACTAAAGCTCTTAAGGGAAGAAACTTAAGGCAAACCATTCCAAAGTTATTCCTAAAGCTTCTAAGGTGCAAACCTAAGGGTCCAAAGCTTCACAGGCCATAACTTATGTACTACAAGTCGCAGCCTGAGCTCTGATACCATAATTGTAACACCCCAACCCGACATGGGTCAAAATGTCACATTATGGTGCCAAATCAGAACATACAACGCAAGCGGAAGACTTATAATCATAAAGTTACAAGGGTATTCTAAGGTTACAAAAGAAATACTAACTCTATACAGGAAGAAATACAAATCCAAATAAATTCTAATCGAATCCAAATCCAAGTCTAGTCCAGGTGTAAATGAGCTTCTAATCATCGGGATAGTACACTAACGCTCCTATGCACTCTTCACCCAAACCCAGCTTCCAACCTAAAACCTGCCGCAGGAAAAGAAATGCGGCTGAGCTTAAAAAGCCCAGTGAACAGATATATAGCAAAACAAATGGATAATCGAAAAGTAAATAAGCATATGAAACGGAAAGCATAAACTCCTGTTGAAAGAGAAAGTCATCTGTCAAATGCATAAGAGATCAACGAACAACTGAACGAATATCATAATTCAAACGAAACGAAGCATCATAGATATATCAAGCATAAAAAAAATCATAAGAGAAGTAAGAGCACGTATCAACAAAGGCTTGTCCACCAGAGACACTCGAATGGACAAAAGAAATAAAGGAAAGCCATGAGCCGACCTACCCGAGACACTCGAATAGATCTCAAATCACATAATTACATATCCGTCAATTCATATGGTGTACATAGAGTAGCTAGCTCCAATGTACCAGACGTGAAAGGGGTACAAGGCACGTACAGCCAGTCACCAAACCAAATCGTATCATATCATATCAAAACAAATCCTAGGATGCATCCATACGCCCCCCACAAACAAATCATATACAAAGTGGCCAAGTGATCACATATCATATCATAAACAGACGGGGACGCTGGGGACTAATCACACCGCCCTAGATAGTGTCATGCCATTGGTGCCTCAATGACACGCCCATGGTACCTCCATGAGTAGACTAAATCAGAACAGAACATATTAGAACAAACAAAGCAAAGCTATCCATAACAAAATGCTCCCAGAGCATGACAGAACAGAATGCTCCCAGAGCATAATATAACAGAATCTCACAATCACATAATCATAATCAAAGTGGATAGCAAATCAGAATCAAATCAGAGGTATCATAGCAAGGCTCATATCAAATAGATCATATCAACGAATCATATCAAATGGGGAACATAGCAATGGCTTAGGGAATCTTAATACGAATCAAAGATCAAGATCAAGAGTCATGAGAGAGAAAACCCCTTACTGAAAGAGGGTAGAATATCTGTACCTCAAACCGCAAATGAAACTATATCAGAAACACAAGGATAGGAAGTTACTTCTTCTTCAGCGAATCTACACGAATTAAAGATCGCCTTTATTATTCATAAGCTCATTTTAAATCAGATTACTCCTTTTTATGTTTCCTTCTATTTTAGAGACTTTCCATTTTTAATAACTTTCCAATTTAAGTATCTTTCCATAATTAGCAAGTTTCTCGAATTAGCAATTTTTCATATTTAGTAAGTTTCTGAAATTGTAATTTATTACTTTAAGGTTTTAATGGACAATTAATAATATTTAAGGTTAAAATGACCAGTATAATAGTTTAGGTTTTAAATGTGAATATTATAAGTTAGGGTCTAAAATCTAAATTATGAAAATTGAATATTAAAAGTCAAATAAAATTATTTTAAAGTTTATTTTAATAAATTAATATTAAGATACTAATTTTGGACCCTATCATTACAATTTTATATAATTTTATTAACGTACCCACGATCTTAATATTTATGCCGCGACGACTCAAGATTTTTATAAAATCATATAAGACTTGTTTATAACCCGACGTCGGTTCACTTCATCCATATACACATGACACCCTTTTATTTCATTTATATACTACTCACTCCATATTTCCCATACACCAAATCTCCATGCCATGTTCGAAAGAATATACGACTCACATGCACACCATCAGATATGAAACAACATATATACGTATTCACATTAATCTCCTCTAGTCCCAGCCCTTTATTCATTTATATTCATACGCATGTACGAGTTTGGTTAACTTATTTTACATAGATCAAATCTCATATACATGCATGTTTCTCCTTGTCCTTTTTTTCTTCAATAGCCATGCATGTTTTTCTTCCATTTCTAATAGATTACACCAGGTTTTTAAGGTCGACTTTAATGGGCATATTAGGACTCAAATGACCAGGTTAAAGGCATATATTACAAACATATTCGAACAGCAAATTAAAACTCGATGTTGACATATATATAAGGCCCATGCATGCGTTCAAACCGACACCTCTCGCGAGACATGATCTTAACGAGACACGCTTCCACCACATGATACAAACAGCCCGTAAACTCAACATTGAATGATCATCTTGACGTATACTTATTATGACTCCATGCAGTGTTTATGTGACAATAGAATGAGGCTCAATGAACCACATGTCATACTCTTTTGATTCGAATGACACACACCTTCACACGTTTTTCTTCACTTATAACACACACTATTCGACATCTATTTACTCACACACGTACACCATCAAATACGAGACACAACATCACATGAAATCACACATGACCAAGCCTTATATTCACGTAAATACTTTTGTACGTCCATGTTATCTTCAAATTTTATAACCAGATTTTATAACATATATGACAACTAATCCCATTAGCAAAACCAGAAAACAAAGTTGACATATGTAAATAACCTATTATCATTTGCTCATGCAGCGTATATACATATAGTATTCAGATTGCCATTTAGTGAGAAAAGTAGTATCATGATAACATGTTTTAGTTTCTGATCTTATACATCATAGGTGTGTGTCGAATGGAGGAAACACAAGAAGATGGAGATACCTCAAGGACGATCAAACGAACAAACAAAGAACACGAGAACCCAAAACCAACACCTTTCGAATCAAACAACACTCGCAAATCTGTCACACCAATCTCAGACAACAAAAGTCGATCACCACCTTCCTTGCCTTCGTACACCTTCTTTTCTAGGTCGAATAGGAGAGAAACAAAATGATTGCCGCCACTTGTAATCTAGGGTTTAGTGTGTTTGTTGTTTTGTGAGATATACGGTTTATAAAAATGAGATAGAAGGGGATATGTTGGGTGTGTTGGCCGAGTAAACAGGAAGGCCCAAGGACCCATTCAAAATCATGTTACCATGTATTTAGTATCTTTTGTAAATTACATGCTAGGTAAAATTTAAAATATACTTCGGCCCAAGTTTTACGTGTGATATTGAACTTAAGTACCATGTGTTGTGTCAATTTTATTTCTTCCAAAATAAAGTCCTCATATTTAAGTTAAGCTCAAAAAAATTATAAAAATTCAAATTATAAGGGAATTTAGGAAAGACGGATTTTTGGGTTTTACAATTATGGTATCCTAAGGGATCCGGCATAGAAACCATCGTCTATGCGGATTCGGATTATGCGGGAGACTAAGTAGATAGAAAAACCACTAGCGGTATTTGCACGTTTATGGGATGTTGTCTAACATCTTGGTTTTCGAAGAAGCAAACCGCTCTTGCTATTTCTACCACCGAAGCCGAATATGTAAGCGCTGGAAAGGCATATAAACAATCACTATGGATGAAACAAGCTCTCGTAGATTATGTCATTAGGTTAGAGAATGTCCCCATTATGTGCGATAACAAAGGTGCGATAGATTTAAGTAAAAATTCGGTGCAACACTCTAGGACTAAACATACAGAAATACGTCACCATTTTCTTAGGGATAATGTACAAAAAGGAAATATATGTATTGAAAAGGTTGCATCGGAAGACAACATTGCGGATATATTCACAAAACCCCTTAAGCGTGAATTATTCAACCACTTGCGTTTAGGATTAGGAATGATGGAACAAGTTGACTAAATTATATTGAATTAATACAAATTTATACTTGCATAAAATTTACTTTTCTTCCACTTCTTCATTTCTGAGTTTAGGAATCTATTTTGCACAAAATTAAAGATTGGGAAAATTTATTTTCTTTGCATAAACTCCTTTGTAAAACCCAATCAATTTTCTTTAAAAATTATTCTCACATTTAGGAATCACATGAAGATCATTTTCCTTGCATTGTTGACTAATACTAAAAACATTGTCTTTCAAAATCATGCATAAACTCTCACATAAATTGTCAAGGTATGTAATCTAATACATGTCTTTGACATTCATGATCGAGAAAAAATTGAATCAAGAAGATCATTTGGATTGTTTCTTAGGATCGTTATTTCTTTTTGCATTTAGGAGTCGAAACAATCACAACTCCACATTTTTTGCATATAGACACACACTAGGACAAATTCACTAATAATGTTGTCATCTTGATCCATCACTAGTTTTTCACTCACTAGTTGCCTTTGCCTTTGATCTAAGATAGGTGCCTTAGGAAGTTTAAGTGATATTGCCTTTACTTATCTCCTCTTGCTTATTATGTGTTGATTATTTGCTCTTTTGCCTATGTGTTCTTGCATGCATGCTATATCTTGATTAGATTAGATTCTATATTGCCTAAAGGAATTGAACTTGCTTAAATTCTAATCCAAACACACAACCTTTATGCAAATTTTCTGCCAAAAATCCAATTCTAGCAACCTGGAAATCACCAGATGGGCGGCCCCCATAATTTTGTAAGGCGGCCCCCTTAATCATTAAGGGGACCTCCCCCTAATTAAGGGGACCGGCCATCTGATAGTCGGGTTTACAGAATCTTTTCTGCTTTTTAGCCCATTTCAACCTACAATTCCCAATTTTCACCAACACATTTTGTCCTAATCTCCCAAACAAACTTTATCCATCCATAAACACACAAATCTTACACTATAAATAACCCCAATCCTCAAAACTCTTCACTCATCCCTTCATGACTTCTCCAAACAAACCAAAACCAAAAGCCTCAAGGCTTGCAAAAATGACGAAAAAACCCGTTTGGCGAAGAAAAAGCCCTCGAAACAAATCCATCATAACAAATGAAGTTGGAAATCACTCAATACCACCAACCACTTACTTCCCAAACTTTACACCAAATTCACAAGGACATTCATTTGATCCTCTTTACAAACCATACAACATTGGCCAAACATCTTCCTTCATGCTAAACCACTCATCTCATCCTCCAACCACTTGTAATGATCCATACAAGTTTGATCAACCATCCCACTACAACTCCAACTACACAAAACCAATTCATCCATATCAACACAATGACTTTCTCCGCATTTCCACGGAAAAGCAAAAGTTCCGTGATGAAATATCACAAATCCATGATCTTTGTGATCTCAATGCCATGCATCTTGCACAACGCAACAAAAGGCAACCTCCATCATCACCCTACAACAATTGCCTTCCTCACTCTCTCAACTTGGATCAAGTTACAAACCACACTCACTATTGCCCTTGTTGCATCTTCCTTCAAAAACAAATCCTATACTTGAGTGAAGATATTTCTTGGATTGAATATCTCCTCACTCGACCTCATCCCATTCCACCCTTAACACGATACAATATCGTAAGGTCCACCTCTTCCGCTCCATACCCCACTCCATATCCTTCTCCATCTAACAACTAAGCTTTATGCTTATGTTATCCTTCAAGCAAATAAAACAATCAACCATGGGTTGCAAGTAAGTCCAAGTGCTCTTTTAGGCAATATAGGACTATGACTTTTTTTTTTTTTTTTTTTTTTTTTTTTTTTTTTTTTTTTATGATCAATATGCCTTAAGCATATTAAATGTTGTAATGCTTTCTATGATGCTTGAATGAATCTATTTTTATTTGCATAATTATTGCTTTGCATGTATATGTGCCTTGTTTTCTTCTAATATTTTGTGTAGCCAAGATTTCCATAGCTCATTCCCTTCGTGCTCTCAAATGAGGGGGAGCATACATCAAGGGGGAGCATTAACCTTTTTGATTTACAAAAAGGAGAAGAAGAGAATATTAAACTCTAATAATACTTGTCTAAAAATTATTTTTTAGACCTAATGAGTTTAAGGTTTTGTAATCATCAAAAAGGGGGAGATTGTTGACATATATAATGTCTTAAAACATTGTTAGCATATTAACAATGTCTCTATGTTTTGATAATTACAAAGCATAAACTCATTAGGTCTAAAACTTATGACGTAAACAAGTTTTTAGTGCTTAATATTTGTCTTTGCTTACATATCACTTAAGGTATGAATAAACAAAGGGTTTATTGCATTTCATGATCAAAGGAAATTTTTCTAATCACTAGAATTTCTATAAAATGTATTAAACATTTTATATCTTTTACAAAATTACTTTTGGAATTAAAAGAATATGTTTAATTCATTATAAATATTTGATTTCAAATTTCCAACCAAAAATGGCAAATTTTATCCAGAAAAATATTTCCCACTAAAAGACAAGAAAAACCAACGTTCTGAAGGGCGGCCCCCTTAATTCCTTAGGCGGCCCCCTTAATCATTAAGGGGACCGGCCATTAATTAAGGGGACCGGCCACGCTCCAGAACAGTATTTTTCTCCCCTATAAATACTGGTTCATCCCTCAGAATTTTCTCACCTTTTGCACTCCTAAACTTTCTGTTCTAGATCCATATTTCTATTCTCTTAATCCTTTGATCATAAGTGCATAATTCTTTGGTTCAAAGTGATTCAAACTTCATCCTCTCAAGTGCAAGAGAATAATAATTCTATCCCCCAAGACAAGAAGTATTACAACTTGTTGTGACCTCCACATCCAAGTTGTTGGTGGATCATCAAGACTGTTTACATTATTCTTTGTGAAGATTGTTGTGAATATTTGATTGTAAATAGTTGTGCAAGATATATAGATTGTGTGATTAGTTAGTTGCTTGGTGTGAAGAAGAAAAGTTAGGAATTAGATTGTAGTGAAGAAGCTAGGTGTGGAGTAGTTAGTTGTGCAGTGAATTGGTGTGAAGAAGATAGGTGTGGAGTAGTTAGTTGTGAAGTAGATTGATTTGAAGAAGTTGTGACTTAGGTGTGAGGTAGTTGTGGTGTGTAAAGTGGTGTGTAAGGTTTTCTCCGCCATAAGGGAGCTTGTTGATATAGTGAAGAAAACTCTCGAGTTAGGTGCTCGGGGAGTGGAGTAGGTCAAGGAAGGTGTCCTTGTAGCCGAACCACTATAAATCTCTTGTCTCACGGTTCGATCTTTCCATCTCTTATTTATTTTATTACTCATCATTGTTATATCTTATTTATTGATAGTTGTTTATATTGTGCAAGACTTGAGATCACATATTATCAAATCTAAGTTTTTGAAAGCTAAGAAAACACTAAAACTATCTTTTATAACAAATTAAAAAGACGTAAAACTATTCAACCCTCCTTCTAGTTTTCCGCATAATATTGGGTTTATTATTTTGGAAGATTTGTTTTAGGATTTAGGATAATATTATAAGGACCACAAATGTAATTCTTGCAAACTTCAAGGGTCCATTCTGTCATCTCAGCAAGCTTGATCCAAGGGCTTATCATGTAAATCTTTGATACTTAGAGGACTTGACTTGATTTTTGAGCTCAAATATAATCCAAACTTATCTCGACCTCGGCTTTTAATCTCTTTTCCATTTCCCGTGCTCGTGTTTGCCATTTTTGCATGATTTTTGTCCTTTTATTTAATATCCGTTCCTGCACTTTCAAAAACACAAAAACAACATATATTTGGCATAATTAGTTAGTTTTTGGTCTTTTAGGTCTGGTTTTGGTCGAATAAAAGGTGTGTAAATTAATACACACCACCTTCCCCTATTGGTCCTTCAATGGATCTTATTTTCATTAAAAAATCTGGTCTCACATTTTTTTTATATTAAATTGGTACACAAACCATAATACCAAATGTATCATCAAACAAAACTAAAAAGATATTAAAGACATCAACGTACAACTCCATAAAATATACAACCCAAAATTTCAAAAACCATTTGTTACATAAGCTATACATACAAAATGATATATAATTTCAGACACACTATATTATGAGAATAAATTTACAACTCTTAAAGTATAACAAAACCTCTTAGTGACACAAAAACTTGTTTAGAACTCTTAAATGAACAACCATTGACACATATACGGTACATTTCTTTTTAACAATTTCAAACTTTCAACTTGTTTACAATGCCTGTGAATCATGTGATACACCTGAAATACCAACCCAGATGTTTCAACGAATCACAACAAAGAAACCTATCCGACACTCACTACATGTATCAAAGGTATCAACGTTACACACAAAAATTGAACCCAAATGTATCAGCGGTATCTCTACATAACTGATTTTTCTAACTGTGGTGTTAACAATCCAGATCTAAAACCCAACCACACGGTCGCCGGATCTACAAGTACATCCACACGGTCACTGGT